>CM046876.1:248675349-249382849 GCA_025667525.1 Glebionis coronaria
CAATGTATTTTGTCCCATCTCACTAGTTTACGGGTATTTCTCGATTCTAGTTTTCTCGATTTGCGTGCCCTCGGGACGTTTTACGAAAAACGTTTTTATAAATTATGAATCAACGTCACAAAACAAATCCAATAAAAATTGTCTCATAAAAAATGGAGTTCAAAAACGTAAATACGTAATCCTAAGGTTTCCGGTTTAGTCGTAAAAGACGCCAAATTATGCACGTAAGCCCAAATTTAAATCCGTAAATTGTGAGTTCGTCAACCAACATAAAAAATAAGTTTCAAAATATTATACGAGAAAATATTTCACTACCTGAAAATGTTAGATTGTCACAGTGTCAGCTATGATTCCCTAAAGCATTGTGCCAGACTACCAAGAATAGAAGAGCATCTTGTGACATATGTCTAACAAGTGTCTTTTTAGTGTAGTCACCATCAACCAGTACTTAGAGTCAAACTCGTACCACTATAAATAGGTTATGTTGCCCAGAGTTAATGTTTAACACTTTGACACAGTTCACACATTAACTCTTAGAACTTGTTGAACCAAACAGCTGCGACTGTGTTCATAAGTTAGGTTTTAGTTTGTCCAAAGTGTGCACAACACATTGTCATCAAACTTTGTTATCAATAACACTTGTAATTATTTATTATACAATAATAAGTATTACGTTTGAAAAGTAATTAAGTGTGTTGATTGTGTAGTTTATTGTTTCAAGCTTGGATTAGGGAATTCAATAATTCAAGAAGATGAAGGACTTAAAGTGTAAATTCCAGAAAGTCAAGGAGTCAAAGATGCAAGTCAACAATGTCAAAGGTTCATTTTGGCAAGTCAACAAAGTCAAGGGGCTTAATATGTTGATTCTACAAAGTTTCTATGCTCAAAACACAATCTGCCAAAGTTGGAGCGTTAAAACTGCCATTTTGGATACTTATATTGAGCTCAATCCATGTGATACACTCCTTACCCAATCAGAGAAGCCATTTTACTTCACTCGGATCATTGACTTCCAGTCAACACATTTCTTGAGGTTCTAAGATATTAAATAAATGAATCGTAACAGTGAACTCCACTCAACATTTATCTGCCAATCAAATCCTTCCATCTCATTAATCCTCACCTTGCAAACGGATATCAATCCGTGTGACAATTAATGAGCCAACCACAACGTGCCACGTGTTCAACTCAAGCCCAAGACGTGGATTAAGCTAGAAGCAATATCAAGAGAAGACTTCTACATGAAAAGTGATCGCACGGATGAGACGACCATAGCCCAGCTATCCAATTAACATGAAATCAAGTGGATAAATTAACCCCAATTCAATCACGAACACATCAAGAAAAAATAGCCAGATTTTGACACGTGGAAGATTTCTAGTGGAGCAAACACGTCATCTCCCTCAACTACATCTCATTTCTTGTCTATAAATACCATGTTGTAGTCTTACTTTTTGTAATGTAGAAAGTGTGTGAAATTCACACACTTAGCTTAAATTCTCCCTTGTTTTCACTTCCTTTAGTTTTGTTACAATAGTGTGTCTAACAAACACACTATGTAATCAGTTAGTAGTTATAACAAACTTGTAGCATATTTCACCATTAATGAAACCTTCATTTCACTTTTAACTCTCAATTCTCTTCATTATCCTAGCATTCTACTGTTCTATCCAATAATCCATTGATTCTGTTATCCAAGCTTGGATAACAGAATGTGTTGAGTGATTTGGAAGCATTGTTGAAGCAAGATTGTTGTAGTTCATTGTTAAATCAACCAATTCTAGCCATTAGCCAATTCAGCCAATAGCAGATTAATGATGATGGTGATTATTGGGGATTTATGGTGTTCTGGTGATGATAGATAGTTGACTGGTTGTTAATTAAGTTCTAAGCAAGTTTAGCACTTTCTTCTCCATCAAAGGAGGCATCAAGCTAATAGGAACACAAATTTTGTTTTAAATTCCTCTAAAATATCTTAACATGCTTAATTCAGTTTCTTAGTGTAAAACTACTTGAATTTTCATGCTACTTGTTTCATTTGATCTTGTTGATTTAATTGAGTAGTTGTAGACTTGATCTTTTAGCTTATTCTGTTCAAGCTTTGCATAAATTCTGTTTCATAGCTTAAGTCCTGTTTGGTTAAGTTGTGATCTTTTGATTCAGTAGATGAATTGTAGTAATACTTGCTCGTGTGCACTTAGTAACTGGTCTAAAACATTTGTGCCAAATTTCAAAGTCAAAGCATTAGTCAAACGGCAATTCACACTCAAACAGTTTGGGCTAAAACATAGTTTTTCCAGATAGCCTATTTCAAGAGCCTATAACTCACTCAATACTTGGAGATAGGACTTGAGTTTTAGTTCTCTGGAAAGTTGAACATATAAGCTTTCAGAATCTATAAGTCTTGGAGTTTGTAGTTCAATGTAGAATAAGCTAGAACAACTTAAAAGTCTTTGTGATAAAAGTGCTTATCTGCGTAGATTGAATTTCATTTCCCATAGATTTGTGTCATAAACATGGCCATTTTATTGCATAATTCAGTTAGGAAAGCGATTAAAATCAGTTTTAGCTTAAGCCAAACTTTGGTCAATGATACTTGTAATTTCACACTCGTTTAGGAAAATGAGGTAAAAGCGGTAAGTACTAAGTGAACGTTTAGGAAAACGTAAGCACTTATGAGCCAATGCGTGAGTTCGTTCTCAAGGAGGCTAGTGTGTTGTATTTAGAGATGATTAAATGTTTGTGATTATTATTATGAAGAAAGAAAAGAGAAAAGGATGACGGTTACGATTAAAATTACACTAAGGCGAATGTTGTACACGTAAAACCGTAAAATATGAAGAAATTTAAAAATTATCCTAAAAATTCCTAGAAAATTGCAATAAATCCTAAGAAATTTATTTAAGCACCTTTTAACCCTAAACATGCATACACTCTAAGTGTTCCCAAGATTTTAGATCAAAGAAGGCAAAATCAAAGAAGTTATGGCACAATTTCGGATTTGATGTTTAAGAACACAAAACTTGCATATATCAGCACACAATCACTAAAATATCAGATACCAATACTTAACAACCTTATACCCTAACTCAAAATCAAATAAGAACCTTAAAACAGTAGACCCAAAAACCCATTTCACTTTGCAAATCAAAATTTAACAAAGTAAAAGTGTATAACAGGTTACACCAAGCTCAATCAAGCATCAAAACAACATAATCATGCAGTAAGAACAAGATTTAAGCCATAAAAACACCATATACAATGTCAGAATCACAAAATCACTTATAACCACTTTTCAAACAGATTTTTGGAAAGAAGGCTCAAACCTCATGAATGTACATCCACACTCACAAATTTTATAGTTTATGTGCCAAGCTTAATAAGGCACAAGATTCCAATAAGCTGCTAAGAACAACAAGGTTAGAAATAACAGATTAATAAAGAAAAAATGGAAAATGACCAAGACCTTTTCAAGCTTGTACCCCACCCCTTGATCCTTCCTAAACCACAAACCTCACAACACCTTGATAAACTCTTTATCAGGGAGTTATGATCAGCTTATAGCCCAAAAAGTTCAAGTGTTTGAACAAGACTTAGAAAAAAATTCAGGTTTTGAAAACTTTTGCAAACACTTGCACAATCCTTAAAACTAAGCTTTGAAACTTCAAATTCACAAACATATAACAATAACAAGATAATTTAAAGATTGGAACTTGGAATTAGTCACAAAATCAAACTCTTAATTCATTCACTTGAAAATAAGGCTTTAAAGATTTTTGACCTAGGAATCCAAGAACAAGAGTAAATGTTGCATACTAGGGCCTTTATATAGGCTACATGAAACTAGAAAACTGAAAAGAAAACATGAAACCCTAGTGTATGGAAGTCCCAAAATGCCCTTGGAGAATTTGAATTTTGCTTGATCATGTGAAGTCTTCTTGGCGTTTTGCTGGGATGCTAGTGGTGAAGAGTTGATCTAAGGGCTGAAAGTAAGCTTAGAAATGAAGCTGCTTTGTGGTTTGTTGATTTCCTGCCAAGCTTTGTTATTCTCCCCAAAAACGTGTAGAAGGTTTTATCATGTGAGCTTTTAGGTGATGTGGCAAAGGGTTTAGGGGTTGGGTTATGTTTATAACAACCCTAATCATCAATCTTGACAAGATGGTGGTGTAATTATCGCTTAAACAAGAATCCCCAATTCGTGTTCTTATGATGAATAGTGGTTAATTTGATCTGGTTTGGGTTTAAAAAAAGTGTTTAGAGCGAAATTATAACTAATTAATAAAATTAGTTAAATTCGGTTGAGTGGATTGGTGAGGTGGAAGTTTGGTGTGTTGTGATTGGAGGAGAGTGGTTAGTGGGTCACGTGGCACACTCTGGTTGGTCTAGGTTTCTTTCTTGTCTTGGCAATTATCAGCCCTCTTCTTTCTTTCTTCTTTCATTTTAGTTTTAATAAGCAAAACCTGAATTTCCTTTGTAATAAAGTTTCATTTTTTATACTTTTGCCCCAAAAAGTTTTGTAAAGTATTTTCAAGGGTATTTCTTGCCATTTGACGATATTTGAAGGGTGATTCTTGGCATTTCTTCATTCTTCAAGGTCTTGACTTGTATTGTTGACTTTGTGGAGGACTAATATTGACAAGTCTTCATAATTGATGGATCATTCTTGCCAATTCTTCAAAGTTGAGGGTCCTTTTGTAATTTTGACAAACTTTAGGGATCAAACTTGTAATTATGAATATATAAGGGCTTAAAGTGTAAATTCTTCAATAATGAAGGACCCTTTTTGTACAATCTTCAATTCTTCAAGGGTTTTTCTTGGAAAATCAACTCTAGGGCCTTGTTCTTTGTGCGGCTTTGTTTCCCGTGTTCGTTTTTGCTTGTTTCTTGTGATATTTTGCCATTTTCTCAATATATGTACCTAAAATACACACTGAACAAACACAAGCATATATTTGGCACATTTTATGATATTTTAAGCATTTTAAGCCTGTTTTGGACGATGAGACTATGTATAAAAGCAGTCTCATCACTCCCCCATACTAAACCATTGTCGTTCCCTCATGCAATGCTAGAACAAAGTATCGTAGCACCTCCAAAATTTATTTTTATGGACTTTTATTGAATCATAAACTTGCTACACTACTACTACTTGCGTTTTAGACATAATGTATGATTTTCAACCCAAAATGGGACGTTTAGGTTCGTAGAACAAGAACACGTGAATGCTTCGTTAGAAATAATTTCGTCGTCCTCGATTTTCGCCCAATTCCATGCAAAGCGTGTAACGAGATCATTGTTATTATAAGTTAGTAATGCTAACACTACTCATATGCCCTAATCACGTACTTAAACTCGCTTTATCCTAATTGGTATCTCTTATATTTTATTTTTGTCTTGAATGTTCACGAGGATACATTTTTTACTTATGTAATGATAGAGATTTAGGTCTAAAAATAGAGTCATAACGGTGTAACCAAGACCATCGAATTAATAACCCCCCCCCAATAGACAATGATGTTAAAAAATTAAGTCAACAAGAAGGATCGATAAACACAATTTTATAAGGGTTTTGAACATGAGACTTATTACCAAGACTTTTATACGCCCCCTAACGGATGGGCCTTATTATCATAGGTTTACCTCCATCTTTTATTCAACTTCGCCATGAAGCTTTTATTATGACTTCGATCTTGCCTTCCCTTTTATTATCCTCCTCATCGGTGGTTTTATTATGGCCAAAGACCTATATCCTCACGCTAAGGCAAATTTTGGATCTTTAAAGCTTCAAAGATTAAGGCATAATTTACTTTCAATTTTGCATATATTTTTCGGCCTTGTGAGCTTCAAATTGTTTGCTTGATTTAGGTGAGCACATGAAATCTTATTATTAGGTGAAGCTTTTGATTATTCTGGTTGCCAATACTTCAAAACCGTGACGCTGGCGATACCTTAATGTCTTCCCAATTTAATTATATGGAAGCTACTAGAAAAGACTAGAAACCAATAATCAAGACTAAACCGCTAAGCCAATACTTAATAGCAAAATATATATACAAGCGAAGGGAGAATAAGAAAACAATGAGAACACAAGACTAAACCGCTAAGCCAATACTTATTAGCAAAATTTAATTATAACGCTATCATTTCTCGTCCTCATTTAAGAGACTTAGCCTAATGTAAAGTTAAGGAATCGAAGCTAAGTGCTCAACACGCACGGTCGAGTCAAAAATTACTCTTATTCTCGCCATCGGAAAATCTACATTCGTGTCTTCAAACACTTATGAAACATGAGAAAAAATTTAAAATTTGGCCAAGTTTAGCCTTATTTGTAACAAAACGATAAACAAAAAGATAAACTTTGGAAAGCGTGAAGGTTTCGAGTCTAAGGGTAGGATACCCCCATACTAGAGACGTAGTCGAATGCTTAATCTAGCATGGAAAGGGTGTAACTATTAAATTAATAGTCGTTTATGAAGTGTGCTAAAAACCTAAGGTTAGAACATATAAGGATATATCATGTGGATACTGAGAAATATTTCAAAGCAAACGATCGAGTGCTCCCATAAGACGAACACGAGAGGCTCCAATCGTGAAGATCATGATCATCTAAAAACCACAATGCACAAACAACCACGGAACAAAGGTTGGAAGGGCACAAATTCCCTAACGTAAGCTACATTAGAAATCAATAATATGTACATGGATAATCATGGGACTCCCCCACGAGGCACCTCGTTTTTGATTACCGAGTCATGAGCTCGACTCTATCCCCTCAATACTAATTATCATTGGGGAAGGTAACTTGGTCGAGGTAGTTCAAAGAGGGAACTTCCCCACCAAAGTAGTGCTTCAACCTATGGCCATTCACCTTGAAATTAGGACCATAATTTTGAGCTAGCTCGATGGTCCCATATGGAAAAACTCGGGTAACAGTGAATGGACCCGACCAACGGGATTTCAACTTGCCGAAAAATATTTTCAATCTTGAGTTAAAAAGCAACACTTGATCTCCAATATTAAAAACCCAGTTTTTAATTTTAGAATCATGAAACTTTTTAGTTTTCTCTTTATAAATCAATGAATTTTTATAAGCAATATCCCTCAATTCATCCAATTCATTAAGTTGCATTTTCTGGTGTTTTCCTGCGGTCTTAATGTCACCATTACAATGCTTTAGGGCCCAATAAGCTTTGTGTTCGAGTTCAATTGGCGAATGACAATTCTTCCCATACACGACCTTGTAAGGAGTGCACCCAATGGGCGTCCTATGAGCGGTACGAAAGGCCCATAAAGCATCGTCTAACTTATCCGACCATAATTGTCGGTTTTCCCCTATCGATCTATCCAAGATCCTCTTCAACGCTCGGTTTGAAACCTCGACTTTCCCACTCGTTTGTGGGTGATATGACATAGAAAGCCGATGTGTAACCCCATATTTCTTCAAAACTCTTTCAAATTGGTCATTGCAAAAATGGGTTCCACGATCGCTTATAATTGCACAGGGGTTCCAAACTGAGAAAACAAATTCTTCAAAAACTTGACTACCACACGAGCATCGTTCGTGGGAAAAGCCTTAGTTTCCACCCACTTGGATATGTATTCAACGGCGACAAGGATGTACTTATTACCACGAGATGATGGGAACGACCCCATAAAATCAATTCCCAAACGTCAAAGATGTCACACACTTGGATGATATTTTGTGGCATTTCATTGTGTTGTGAGGCTTTTCCTTGACGTTGGCATGAGTCACATGACTTGACAAGTGCATGTGCATCTCGGTAAATAGTAGGCCAAAAGAAACCGGCATCAAAGACCTTCTTCGCCGTGAGATTAGCACCATGGTGACCACCCGTTGGTCCCTCGTGACATGCTCTAAGGATATTAGAAGCTTCGGTTCCAAAAATACAACGTCGAATAATTTGATCCGAACAAGTCCGAAATAGGTAAGGGTTGTTCCAAAAGTAGAACTTGAGGTCACAAAAGAATTTTCGTTTTTGTTGAGTCGTCATACCCTTAATGATGAAGTTCCCCGCATGGTAATTTACGATGTACGCAAACCATGGGGTGGATGAGTCAACTTTAGAGTTCACTACACCAAATGTCTCGAGAGGAAATGTTTCAGTGATTTCCTTGTTCTCGTACACACTTTGGTGAGGATCTTCCAAGTGAGAAAGATGATCGGCCGCTAGATTCTCGGCTCCTTTGTTGTCAAGGATTGTGACATCAAATTCTTGTAGGAGGAGCATCATACTTGATTGCCGAGTGATCCGTATACACTATGTATTGGGTCAAGACGAGGTAAGGTCGGAATTTCTCAAATGCATACACCACGGGAAGGAATTCCTTTTCCTTTGTGGTATACTTAAGTTGAGCCTCGGTCATCGTCTTGCTAGCAAAGTGGATAGGCAAGAAGTGCTTTTCATGACGTTTCCCCAAAACGGCCCCAATAGCGTAATCACTAGTGTCACACATGAGCTCAAAGGGGAGGTTCCAATTGGGAGCAACAAGAATAGGATCTTCGGTAAGTTTCCTTTAAAGGATTTCAAAGGCTCGTACACAATCTTCGTTAAAGACAAAAGGGGCATCTTTTTCAAGGAGATGTGTAATAGGTCGAGATATCTTTGAAAAATCCTTGATGAATCGACGATAAAAGCCTGCGTGGCCTAGGAAACTCCTAACTCCCTTAACGGTTTTGGGATGAGGTAATTTGGCGATGGCATCTACCTTAGCTTTGTCTACCTCAATCCCCGCTTTCGAGACCTTGTACCCTAAGACGATTCCTTCCTTAACCAGAAAATGACATTTTTCCCAATTGAGCACAAGGTCGGTTTCCTCACAACATTTTTACATTCTCTCAAGATTCGACAAACACGAGGCGAACGAACAACCAAACACAGAAAAATCATCCATAAAGACTTCCATCGTCTTCTCGATCATGTCATAAAAAATATCTATCATACGCCGTTGAAAAGTTCCCGGTGCATTGCAAATCCGAATGGTATTCTACGATAGGCAAACGTTACATATGGACACGTAAACGTAGTTTTTTCTAGATCACGAGGATCAATGGGGATTTTGAAGTAACTGGAAAAACCATCTAAAAAGCAATAGAAATCTTTTCCCGCAAGACGCTCTAACATTTGGTCCATGAAGGGCAAGAGAAAATGGTCTTTACGAGTGGCGTCATTCAACTTACGATACTCGACACACACCCTCCAACCGGTCACGAGTCGAGTTGGAATTAACTCGTTGTCATCATTAGGCACAACGGTCATTCCTCCCTTTTTAGGGACACAATGAATAGGAATCACCCAAGGGCTATCGGAAATAGGGTAAATCATTCCCGCGTCAAGGAGTTTAAGGACATCCTTTTTGATGACGTCGTGAAGTTTGGGGTTCACCCTCCTTTGACATCCGATTGCGGGCTTGTAGTCTTCCTCCATTAAGATTTTGTGGGTACAAAATTTAGTATCGATCCCCTTAATGTCGGATAATTTCCACGCAATTGCCCCTTTGTGGTCCTTTAGAACATCGATAAGTACGGTTTTCTCATCATCCGAAAGATCCTTTGCAATAATAACTGGCAACTTATCGTCTCCTTCCAAGAATACTATTCAAGATAAGGAGGTAAATCTTTCAACTCGAGGATTGGTGGTTCCTCAATTGAAGATTTGGGTTCGATACTCATAACCTCCTCAGGCGGAGGAAATGGGAAATCGTTAAGAAAATCCTTGATTATCGAGAAGTCCTCATCGTTGTCGAGGTCTTAGTTACAAGTACGAGGAACATCATATTCTTCCAACATAAAACCACCACCTTCAAATGGAGTATAGGATGGTGTCGAATTATCAAGAATATGATCGAGCATAGTGGGATTGCCACTATTTTCTTCATCACCAAAACCTAAAAATTCTTGTGAAAATACCTCGTAAATGACATCGATCATATCAACGATGTTTATAGTCGCGACGAATAAACATGAGAAATTTGAGAGTTTTGTGTTGCCTTTATAACAAGTTCCTCGTCGTTGAAACGTTAGGTGATTTTTCTAGCATGCACATCAATCAACGCCATTGACTTATCCAAAAACGAACGACCTAAATAAGAGGAACTTGAGGATCCGTGGGAATATAGACAACGATAAAGTCTACCGGATAATAGAACTTCCCCACTTTCACAAAAACGTCTTCGGCCAGTCCACATGCGGGAATCGTGGAATGATCGGCCAATTCGATAGACGTTAGTGAAGGAGTAAGATTAGGAAGATTGAGCGACTTGAAGATTGCAAGAGGCATCAAGTTAATGCTAGCACCAAGATCGGCCAAGGCATAGCATTCTTCCATATCTTGAGTAGCACATGGAATCAAAAATTTACCGGGATCACTGACTTTTTGAGGTATGCGGTTAAGATAAACCGATGAACAACTAGACAATTGTTACAATTTCTCTTTGTTGTTAAACATACTCTTAAAGTTAGCGGAAAATTGAGGCATCATGACCAAAGCGTCGGCAAAACTTATATAAAAATGGAAATCATGAAACATTTTCATAAAAATCTCAAATTGGGTAAGGCAAATGTGGTGTGGGTTGAGGCATAGGCATAGCCTTTGGAAGCTCGGGTTCCAATGATGGTAATGGGTCAACCATAGGTGTGGTTTTAGCGGTACTTCGTGGGATTGGGGTATGCTCCTCTTCGACCACCACCTCGGATTCTTCCTCAATTTCCTCCACCGTAGGAGTAACTAGTTAAGGAGTCGGTTCCTTAAAGGTCTTACCACCATGTGTGGTAATCACTTTCATCTCTCCCTTAGGGTTCGATATGGTGTTACTAGGAAGACTACTCGAAGAACACGGTTTGCACATTATAGCCTCAAACATAGATGAAATTTTATCCTCAAACATAGATTACCTATTATCGGCCTTAAGCATCTCTTGTTTTATCTCATGTTGCCCTTGTTCCATCTTTTGTTGGTTTTGTTGTAACCTTTGCACATTACTCTCCATTTGTTTGCATGATACTTAAACTCATTTGCTAACTCGTTTTTCAACTCAGTTTTCAAGTCATTCTTAAACTCGGATCTTAGGCTAATGATCTCCCTTTGTATGTTATCAAACCTAGCATCATATCCATTTGAATATTCAACAAATTCATTTGGAAGATCTTTCAAGTTTTGAAAACCTTTGTTGTTGTTTTGAAACTCACGATTTTGATTTTTGTTTTGCACTTGATTATTAGCCCCTTAATTCCCATTGTTGTTACCCTTGTAATTTGTCCTTTGATTTCCTTGATAATCAACTTCATTGTTTCGATAATTGTTAGCATTTTGATTTGGTGCAAAACCCGGTGGAGTCAATTGATTAGTGCAGGTAACTTGACCGTTTTGGTTATAAGTTCACGTGGTCGCGTAGGCACTCGAAGTGTTACCACCGTTGGTAATGCACTCAGATAAATCATGACCTACACCACAATACATACAAGAAACCTCAACCGCTTTAGCCGTAGTGGGAGTGGGTTGTTTACCAACTTTAAATTCAATCAAAAGTCCCTTAAGCTTATCAAAGATTTTGTTCTCCAAATTTGCCTTGATTTAGCAAGCATCGATGGTACGTGACAATGAAGACGAAGTCTTATGAACACTCGATGTGCTACGAGGACTATATAACTTGGACCTATTCTCAATAATCAACAACGCTTCCTCGACCGTTTTACACAAAAAATTACCACCCGCGACGGCATTAAGATAATCTCTCTCATGATCGTTCAATCCATTGTAAAATGTGTCAATTTTATGCAAGTCGGAAAAACCATGATGAGGACACTCATGTAGCATTTCCATAAACTGATTCCAAGCCATAGAAAAACTCTCATTAAACTCTTGTGAAAACATTGAAATCTCGTTTTTCAAATGCGTAGTCTTAGAGGGTGGGAAAAAATGGTTCACGAACTTTGAAACGAGATCCTTCCACGTCAATATAGAATTGGATGGCTCTTTCTCTAACACATTTTAGCGGGCCCCGCTAAGGAATACGGAAAAAGAACCATCTTAATTGAGTCGTTAGAGACGTCCTTAAACTTACAAGTGGCGATAAGACGATTGAATTGGTGGATATGGTTGTGAGGGTTGTCCTTTTCATCACCACGAAATTTGTTGTTTTGGATCATCGACAACAAAACCGTCTTAACTTCAAAATTCTCCACATGGATGGCGGGAATCACAATAGCCTCTCCATAACCCTCGGTGGGTGCTTGAAGTAACTCCATCATACTACGATTAGCCATGGTTGCTTCTTGTTCTACGATAGGTTCGTCAATAGGAGATTCTTCACTAGAAAGGTTAGGTGTGGTTTCCTTTCGGTTTCTATGTTTACGTGCACGTCTTGCTTGGTTACGAGTTTGCATAAATGTCACGTACAACGTGGGGATGAGGAAAGAAGATTCTTTTGGGTGTTTTTAACTTTTTCAATTTTTTTGTGTTTTTGATGGTTTTTACTTTTTTGGATTATTGTGATGTATTATATAGACAAAAATCTACAAATCTCTCCTCAAATCAAATCTCTTGATTAAAGGAGCCTCAAGGAATGAAAACGATCACATGAAGTGAACGTCTTCGATGACTTTAGAACGTTGATGGAATACCAAAATGTTCAAGAGGGTTTAATCTTTTGAAACCAAAAAAATATATATATACGTAGATAATACTTTGGTTGGGAAACCCTCGATAAGCCCTTTTTCTCTTAACACGCACAAGCAAACGGGGGAGACGAGGCGGCGCTAAGCACATAAGATCCTTTTTCCCTTAGGTCGTGAAATACAACCGCCTTATACCCACCTAATAGTTTGTGTTAATTAAAATCAAGCTTCACGAAAGTAATTATCTATTTTGCCTTTTTTCTTTGTTTGAGATTCGAATATAATGATTGAGTGATGAAATCCTAAATCAAGGTTGTGTTTTCACACTTTTGGAGTACTTGTGAATTTATTGTTTTACGTATATAATATAGTGATAATATTCACACAAATACGAAAAACCGATAATGCGTACGATTAGAGTACTAATCACACAAATAGTTATTATGGTTAATATAAAAACAAATTTTCTTCAAATAAAAACACAACACGCCTCCCCGGCAGCGGCACCAAAATGATACTTGTAATTTCACACTCGTTTAGGAAAACGAGGTAAAAGCGGTAAGTACTAAGTGAACGTTCAGGAAAACGTAAGCACTTATGACCCAATGAGTGAGTTTGTTCTCAAGGAGGCTAGTGTGTTGTATTAAGAGATGATTAAATGTTGGTAATTATGATTATGAAGAAAGGAAAGAGAAAAGGATGACAATTACGGTTAAAATTACACTAAGACGAAAGTCGTACACGTAAAATCGTAAAATATGACGAAATTTATAAATTATCCTAAAAATTACTAGAAAATTGCAATAAATCCTAAAAAATGTAATTAGAGTTTACAAAAAATCAAAAATCACTCAAACCTTTTATTTAATTAAATAATAAATTTTTAATGCTAATTAAAGCTCAAAAAATCAATTTAATTAACAAAAAGTCCAAAATGAGATTTTTCAACTGGTAAACCCTCTAAAATAAGTTAATTAAACTAAAAAATATTTTTGAAAAAATAAAAGTTAATTAAAACTATCTAAAAATGATTAAAAACTATAAAAATATTAAAATAAACCTAAAAATTAATTAAATGACAAGAAAATTAATTTAAAATTTTTAAAAATCCTAACTTAATGTTTTTAACCTAGGAAAAATGAAAAAGTTTCAAAAATATTAAAAACTAATCTTAATAATAATAATAAAATATTAATAAAAATCCAAAATTTATAAAAAATTCTAAAAACTTACAAACTAGTTTAATTTAACTTAAGTAAACAGAAAATGAACTTGAAATTACAAAAATACCCATAATGGGCCTCCAAATGGGCTAAAAGGCCAAACAGTCCACTTAATGGGCTTATTTAAGGCCCAATAAGAAAAAGTTGTCTAAATAAGATCAAAACGTCCAGTCTAGCTTAAAATTCAATTTTAAACACAAAACTCTAAAGGCCCAAAAGTTGAAAGTGAGGTTATCACAGCTTAATGAAATTCAGCTTATTCTTAATGGGCTTTTTGGCCCATTATTGTGACAATCCGTCAATTTACGATTGATATTTTATTCTCAATATTTATTTGAAAACATACTATTTTATGAACTCACTTACTTTTAGGAAGAAATTTGAATTTACGTCTTGAAGTAGCATCGACTACGTTTAAACCGGAGGATTCTACGTTACGTGCTTACGTTTACATACACCGTTTTTGGTGACAGTCCGACATTCCAGAAAATAAATTTATCCGTGAATATTATTTTGGAATTTTAAATTTGTGTTGGTTAATAAAATCACAAATTTACGAGAAGAGATTAAGACTTACGATTATAATTTAACGTCCTTTACGACTAAACCGGAAACCTTAGGATTACGTATTTACGTTTTCGAACTCCGTTTTTGATGAAACAATTTTTATTAGATTCGTTTTGTGCCATTGATTCATAAATTATAAAAACGTTTTTCGTAAAACGGGGATGAGACAAGTGGGACACTTGCCCCACCCCCACAAACCCATGGCTACACTAGACACCACATCACAAGATGTGGCAAACATATAGCTTAAAACTTACACATGTAAGTTAAGCTTACAAAGTAAGCTTTCACTACACCAAAAACTAGCACTTGATAAAACCACTCACACAAACCATTGTTCTCATTTTCCAACATGCAAACCACACAACTCTCCTCCCTCTCTATCTAGAAATTCGTCCACTTCCACCCTAAACACCCTCATTTGATCAATTTAAACCACAAAATCATGTGTTATTCACACATATGTTGAAGCCCTTTTGAAGCTCTATGGATTGGTGGTGATTGTAACATGTAAATAGGAGTTTTCAAGGGAGTTTGGGGCTGATTTCTCAAGGAGTTTTCATGAAGAACAAGGGCTGATTTTTGGAGGAATCTACAAATACTTGGTGATCCTAGAAATGGTGTTGATATCTCATAATATTGGTTACCCAAAACCATGTCTTGTTCATCCAAAAGCTCATCATTTCATCACTTTGGTGGTATAAAGATTGTCCTCCTCATCCTCTTGTTATTTTTGATTATGTAAACTTGTATTTCTTTTACTTATGTATATGTATATGATGATGAATGATGATTAAAAATATTGTGTGGGGATTTGGTGTTGATAAACATGCTTAAAAAGATGGACAAACTACATGTAAAATGGGTAAATCTTGTTTAAATGGTAGGCTGTATAAAAAAAAGTAAAGAACCACATGTTATACTGAAAAAATGATGAAGTAGAATCCATTTACAGTAAGATATGGGTCTTGTACACATGTGAGAGTTGGCCATGCAATGGAATCATTGTAATGAGTGAGATATGATCAAAACAAGTTTAAAGTACAAATCTGAGTTCACTGTTTTGGACGATTTTTAGAAAATACTTAGAAGATGATTCAACAGTAGCTATAGAAGAGTTAAATGGAGCACATATCATGTAGTTTATGTGATAAAAATTTGAGCTTCTATCTCCATATAGAACTCTAGATATGGAAGTTTTGGTGAAGAGGAAAATAAAAATCAGATTTTGGAAATTAAAGTATAATACTATTATATAAGCACTCAAAATTATATTGTATAAAATGTAAAACTAAAACCCACTAACTCATGAATTTTATTTATATAAATATGTTAAAGGTTAAATAAATGGATAAATTATAAAAATGGTAGTGGAATAATATTTATAAGATATAAAAACTATAAACTTGATTTTACGACTTTTTCGGCTATTACCGTAAAATTAACGTTTTTGTTAAATAAAACTTAGACGGTTGGACCCGTCTAATGTGAACTTTATAAAACTCATATACTGATATATAAACATATAGAACAAGTAAAAACCGATAAAAATCCGAACTATAGGACATACGGACATTAACGAGCTAAGTAAACATATTGGACTAATAATTGGACTAAATAAGTTAAACTCTTATAAAAAGAACTTATTGGGCTTAACCCATTTGGGCCCAACTTGTAAAGTTTAACTACTGATAATATAAGTATAAAATGGATTAAAACAAGTTAAAGAACTTATAATAAGCTCATTGGACTTAGAACGTGTAAATAGGTAAAACTAGAAAACTAGTATAAAAGTTATCGACACATATCACTAAAATGAGTAAATGAGAATATGTAAACCCACTTGATCATAATATATATATAAAATCATCATATGTATACATAATTGTTATTTTTATAAAGTCATTGGACATGAGTCTAAGACGAGTATTATTTGTCTAGGTTTCCGTGATTGAAGCACGCACCGTACGTCCGAATTGCCGATAGCCCGTCTTCCCACATCAACGTGAGTTCATAGCCTCGCACTCTTTTAAATGTTTTTATAAATGTTTTATAAACCCGCGAGGGAGATAACATGTTAGTTTTTATTAAATAGGACACCATTTGTCCCGATTGTTTGTTTATTGATTTTGGACCCGAATGATTGAATGACCCGATTGTATGACCCGATAAATGATTAAAGGACCCGATAGATGAACTTAAATGGATTATTAAAGTTAGGTTATGTCACTAAAAGTCCCATTAGCATGAATTGTGAACTACCGGGATTTGGTAGACGCTTATGCATTTAATAGTACTATTTGGGGACGATCACCCCAGTTCGCGCCTTGACGGTTGATCCCCGTCGTGCCACATTGATTGGTAAGCGAATTTATGTATGAGAAGATTTCCATAGCGTGACCTTTGTGACGACACGCTACTTTAGATGGGCAAAATTGGTATCGGGTTAGCTACCCGTTGTTGGTTTAGTAAGGTAACAATGTCATGCGGCTTATAATAATCCAAATTAACGAAATACTAATAGACGCTCCGAATTACGATGTATTGCCTGACTAGCAATACAGGGTCATACTATTGATATTATGTTCGTGTTTTGGTTTTCATAACCATATTCATATAACGGTTTTTATTTAATCTATACAACGTTATAAAACGTGTTGTATGATGTTTTTAACGACAATGGTTCGTATAATGATTTTTAAGGCAAATGCCTATATTATGATTTTGATAAAGATTTGTATAAAATGATTTTGGCTATTTTATGGCCTATTATAATGATTTGTACGAAATGATTTTTGGTAATAATTTTATACCAATGTTATATTGATGGAATTTATTAAACTCTATGAATTCACTCGGCGTTATCGCTGACCTTTTCTTTTAACATGTTTTATCTCAGGTACTTGAAGGTAATTCTCGGGAAGACGACAAGAATTCATGGCCCACACTTAAACAATATTTTCCATTCAAATACTTTGTAAAACTTTGTATGAAATATAATGACTTGGGACCGATGTAACTTTGATGTTTATGAATGGAAATGATTTATTATTAAACGACGTGATTTTTATGCGTTGTCTATGATGTGAGTAATGTGCTATCCCGTAACACCAACTAGTCTTCCGCTGTACTGAGTGGTATAAATTTGGGGGTGTTACAGTTTGGTACCAGAGCTCTCGTTATAGAGAACGAAAGATTTTTAAAACCAAGGTTTTGAATAAAACATTTCAAAATCTTTTAACTATAAACATTTTCTAAAAATGTCTAAAAATCTTTTGACTATAACGGTGCCGAAGAATTCCCGAGTTACCGACAAGGCCAGACTGAGAAGTGTTATTTTAATATATATATAACTTGGATTATATATATACATATGATGTAATTTTATTACATGATTGTTTGATGATTATTTTGATTTTTATACGAGGTATTTTTACGACGTAGATTGTCACAAGAAACCCTAAATCCCCTAGTAAATTAATCGAAGCTATTCTCGTAGGAATTCTAGCTATCCTAGATCTAAACCAAGTTGTGGATATTTATGATCCCGAAAAATGGTTGATATTCGTAGAAATTTAGATATTAGTTGATTGTGAAATTGAAAAAGAATTGGCGAGATTAAATCTGATATCGATGTCATGACGATCTTTCCTTATAGAGTGGAGTTTGACAAAACATTACCACCTAGGAAGATGTCATCTGATTCGTTGTCATCCAATTCTTAAATTGAAATCGAAAGGGTGAATGTTGCACTTGAGGCTGTTATTGGAACCATTACCCAAAAGCCTCATGCCACTAGTACCTTTCCGAGAAGTCTAGTTGAATGATCAAGTCATTTCATATTAATGACTCATTTGATAATTGTTGTTGTAAGAGCTAATAGGATTGGAAATTAAGTGTTGATTCATATTAAGATTGTATTGCCTTTACAAGGCCAAAGAATAAGGTCGTAAGTATTGGAGAATAAGGCAGGATATCGAATTGAGTATAAAATTGGTTAAAAACTTGAATAAAGTGAAACTTAACCCATATGGAATATGAGATTATTAATAAAGTCGTTAAGTTTTGTGATTGAATTATAAGGTTTTAATTGATTATTGATTCGTGTTAAGAATTGTTCCTAGGCCATTGTCCAATGACGAGGATGCCCAGTGTCCAACAAATAAATTGAAGAAATCTTCTTCTGAATTGGGACCGATGGATCTTCTGGGACAGGCAGGACACCTAATGACTCTTGTAGATTAGTATTCATTGTGGTATCTATTAAAAATAATCCCTAACTTAACTGAGACATCAGTTGGTAGGATGAGTTCCGAGAATTGTATGATATAGTGACATGTAATGTGTTACGGTACAATTTTGACTTGTTTGTGATTAATGAAAAAGACTACCTTTGATTGCTAAATTCTACATGTATCGATGTTATCTATCTCTTATTGCTTCATCCTAATGATCGCATTAGTGATGCAACCATTGAACAAGTACTCATCTTGATTTGAGTTACGTTGTGAATTATTCTTTTTGAGTGCCATCGAGATCATGAACCTCATGATTATTTGTCTAAGGCTCATTTCCTATCTTATTGTAGTTAGTTCTTGATGAACAACTTTTCATCACTCTTTTGCAGATCACACATTGCTTTTATATAGTTAAAACGGTATCCATTGAGAAAAATTGAATTTTCATCACTATAAGGATTATTCAAAGTGAGATTTATAAGTGATTGTTATCAAAATGAAGTTGTTTATAGAACACCTTGGGAAACTTAATTGTTTTCATAATAAAGAAAATCTTTATAAATTTATTTTTGATTCTTATTTAAAGAATTAAGCATGAAAATGTTTTTATTATAAACATGATGATAAAATTTTGACGAACTGAGTATTGCATTGTTAATCTTGAAATTGTATATAGTTGCGCGCCTACATACAATTTGGAATGGACCATGCAAAACTGATTAGTAGTCACCATAAAACTAATGAATAAACACTATATTTTCTTTGAAGATTGTGAAAGATTAAATTTTATGAGATCTGCAAGAAGTGAAAAATAGGGACATAGTGTTAGGGATACCTACATATGTGCCTGTAGCATCTATTCTTCTGAGTTAAATTTACTCATCTGTGGAATTTGTCTTATTTGACAATTGATATTCCCTTCTTGTCCAAAACTCCCGTGGCGAGATTCTTTGAAAAAGTATATGATTACTGAGTGGTGATACCCGACTGGATGTTGACGTTCTTATCATTTCTTATGATTTGATTTCATTTGAATGACCTGGGTAACGATCCGAGGAGCTTTCGAATGCGTACTCAAATTATGAAAACATGGGATATATTCATATTCGTTAAATGTTTTCGTCTGTATCTGATTCGAAATTCTATCGCGTAGATTATGCGTTGACCTTACTCTTTTAAGGTTAGTTATGTCTCCAGATATCCTTGAATTTGTGAAGGATTATGAGTTATTATTAGACTTTTGAGAAGTTCACATCTTATCAACGACAATAAAACTGGGAAGTTGATAATGCCAGTAGAACGGATTGATTGATTATGACATGACGACATTGTCTTAATTGATGGGAACTCGAGTAGAACTCCCTAAAAGATAAGATGTTGATTATCAAAAGTGATCTAAATAATTCTTGATGGATGACCATATCCTGCATTTAGACTTGAGATTATACCATGAACGGTTGTGAATTAGTCATAGATATTATAATCTAGAAAGAACTTATAATAAATGTATTAAAAGATGATAATGTTATCTGAAACTTTAGGAAGTATTTGTTGATGAATTACCTAGACTTTTGCCATTAAGGCAAGTTGAAATTGGTATTGATTATATTTCTGGTGTTGCACCTGTGGCTTGTGCACTGTACGTCAGCACCATCCAAATTAAAGGAATTACCGTACAACTGAGAGAGTTGTCAGAGAAGGATTTTATTATAGCAAGCCTGTCATCATGAAGAGCTATGGTGTTATCTTTCCTTATATTTATAGATTACTGTGACTGAGTAAATTGACAATCGAAAACGATATCCATAACTCGAAATGGAAGATTTGTTCGATCATTTACAAGGTTCTAGTGTATGTTTTAAAGATTTGATCTACGTCATGGTTATCATCAACTTCGCATCTGCGGAAAAGATTATGTATTCCAATCACTACATCCGGTAATTGTAATGAACATTATGAGTTTCACGTGATGCCGTTTGGATTGACCAATGCACATGTAGCATTCATAAATTTGCTGAATCACGTGTGTAGGCTGTGATTTGATAAATTCATGCTCGTAATCATTAAGGACTATATGTTTGTTTATAAGAATAAGAATGAGTTAATAATTATTTATAGACTGCCCTGAATTGGCCGAACAGTGAAAACCTGAACCTTGAATAATTGATATGTGATTAAAGACTTAAACCTTTACATGATTTAACCGTGTGATTAATAGATAGTGGAATATATTGAGTCTTTAAAAAAAATTAAGAGCCCTTTTAAGACTTTGGCTTTACCAAAAAGAAAGTGCATGTGTGTTTTGACAAATGTTTTAACAAAGAACTTTTAGGGGATTATTCCCTTATAACCAAAACATTTAACTAAACTTCTGTTTAGGGATAAATGTTTTTGCGTACCTTAAGACAACCTAAGAAGGATTGAGGAAACCCATTTAAACCATAACTTGAAATTTGAAACGATAATTTTTAAGAAAACTTTGACCAAAGTATAAACAAAGGTTTCTCGAACATTTACGAATCTTATTAAATATTTTCGATGAATCAACAAAAATATTGTTAATTAAATTCAAATTTATTTTGAACATTTTATATAACTGGTCGAACTAGGAAATTTAAAATTTTACGTTTACGTTTCATAAAAATTTAAATATCTAACCTTTAATTACTTGTAATACTTATTGACGCTTAAAACGTCGGATTGAGAAAAACTGATAAAAATGATAGATAAGACGAAACTGAAACTTAGAAAATATGAAGAAAGGTGAACGTAATTACTGACGCATAATATAGAAAGAATATCTGAGTGAATTGTGGACATGATAATTACATCATCATGAGAAGTGAATATAGATACTGACATATTATATAAAAAGGATAAAGAACCAATTAGGACATGTTCCTTAATAATGAAGGTGCAAAACAAATTGCCAAACAATATAAAAATAAACGATATTTGTGAAAAGGATAATATAAATAATAAAAAGTCGTTCGCGGCTAATGTGAACCATTAGAATTGAGAAGCCAATAGCGTTAAATGTTTTAAAGGACACTTGTGGTTGTATAAATACGGAGATTGTGAGATATAGTTATGTTGGAATTTGTAAGTATAAGTATTCTATTTATGTCATTTATGACTAAAAGTATCTTTGTCTGAAGAAGTTGTACTGATGGCAATTATGAAGGCAGACATCGCCTCATACATTAGTAAACGTCTAGCAATTGCAAAGGTCATCATCTGAATTTGATTCGATTTGGGTCATCGTCGACAGACTGACCAAATCTGCTAATATCATTCCCGTTAATGATAAATGCAAAAGAGTTATGTAAACATAGTGTGCCTGTATCGAACATCTATATCAAGATCCTCGCTTCGCATCGAATTTCTAGAGATTTGCTCCGAAATCATTGAGAACGAACCTTGATGAGAGTACTATTTACCAACCCAATCGAAGGGACGAGGTAAAGTAACGATAAAAAGTAATACAAGTTTTGTTTTATGTTTGAATGATTGACCTTTGGTAATAAACCGTATAATCGTCTTCCTTTGGAGATATTATCATTGATAATCATCATATTAGGATCGAGATCGAATCTTGTTAAAGATTTAGAAATTAGAGCATCTGTAAGCATGAGTTGAGAGGGAGACATCCGACATACACCCATTGTGAGTTAGACATGTCTCTTAGGTTTAAGGTTTCCTATGATGGCGAACCTAACCTTACAAAATACCCGACCCGCGAGACCTGAAATGATTGGTGAAATTAGGATTTGATTATTGACTGCCGGTAGTGGGCAAGAGGTTATGTGAATATGAAATGTAGATCTTAAAGTGCCAAATGGGTAGCGAAGTTATGCCACAATTTTTAACCTTGGAAAAATGAATTCATGATCTGACAAATCATGGGATATAAGTCCCCGTTGTATGGGACCATTGGGATGATGTAAAAGATTGGTTTGAAAGGCATATAAGCTGGATCTACCCAAGGACTTCAAGAGATGCATGAATTATATTTCGTATATCGAACTTGATGGAATATCTATCAAGTAAAAATCTGATTGTTCTTAGTAAAGCTTAGATCGGCGAAAAGTTGCATTCATCAAAAACCCGTGAACATCATGGATAGAGAAAGTAAGTCAACATTAAGCCTGATCTTATTTCCGTAGTTATGTTTGATGAAACTCGCGTATTGTAATGAATTGCACTTGTGAGAAAGGACCGAATGTGGAGGAAATACCCACATGGCTTTAACTCTATAAGAAGCGAGTAGTAAGGTAAGATGATCTTTGAGGACAAAGATCCTGTTTAGGGGTAAATGCTGTGACAATCCGTCAATTTACGATTGATATTTTATTCTCAATATTTATTTGAAAACATACTATTTTATGAACTCACTTACTTTTGGGAAGAAATTTGAATTTACGTCTTGAAGTAGCATCGACTACGTTTAAACCGGAGGATTCTACGTTACGTGCTTACGTTTACATACACCATTTTTGGTGACAGTCTGACATTCCAGAAAATAAATTTATCCGTGAATATTATTTTGGAATTTTAAATTTGTGTTGGTTAATAAAATCACAAATTTACGAGAAGAGATTAAGACTTACGATTATAATTTAACGTCCTTTACGACTAAACCAGAAACCTTAGGATTACGTATTTACGTTTTCGAACTCCGTTTTTGATGAAACAATTTTTATTAGATTCGTTTTTTGCCGTTGATTCATAAATTATAAAAACGTTTTTCGTAAAACGACCTGAGGGCACGCAAATCGAGGAAACTAGAATCGAGGAGTACCCGTAATTAAATGGGGATGAGACAAGTGGGACACTTGCCCCACCCCCACAAACCCATGGCTACACTACACACCACATCACAAGATGTGGCAAACATATAGCTTAAAACTTACACATGTAAGTTAAGCTTACAAAGTAAGCTTTCACTACACCAAAAACTAGCACTTGACAAAACCACTCACATAAACCATTGTTCTCATTTTCCAACATGCAAACCACACAACTCTCCTCCCTCTCTCTCTAGAAATTCGTCCACTTCCACCCTAAACACCCTCATTTGATCAATTTAAACCACAAAATCATGTGTTATTCACACATATGTTGAAGCCCTTTTGAAGCTCTATGGATTGGTGGTGATTGTAACATGTAAATAGGAGTTTTCAAGGGAGTTTGGGGCTGATTTCTCAAGGAGTTTTCATGAAGAACAAGGGCTGATTTTTGGAGGAATCTACAAATACTTGGTGATCCTAGAAGTGGTGTTGATATCTCATAAGATTGGTTACCCAAAACAATGTCTTGTTCATCCAAAAGCTCATCATTTCATCACTTTGGTGGTATAAAGATTGTCCTCCTCATCCTCTTGTTATTTTTGATTATGTAAACTTGTATTTCTTTTACTTATGTATATGTATATGATGATGAATGATGATTAAAAATATTGTGTGGGGATTTGGTGTTGATAAACATGCTTAAAAAGATGGACAAACTACATGTAAAATGGGTAAATCTTGTTTAAATGGTAGGCTGTATAAAAACAGTAAAGCACCACATGTTATACTGAAAAAATGATGAAGTAGAATCCATTTACAGTAAGCTATGGGTCTTGTACACATGTGAGAGTTGGCCATGCAATGGAATCATTGTAATGAGTGAGATATGATCAAAACAAGTTTAAAGTACAAATCTGAGTTCATTGTTTTGGACGATTTTTAGAAAATACTTAGAGGATGATTCAACAGTAGCTATAGAAGAGTTAAATGGAGCACATATCATGTAGTTTATGTTATAAAAATTTGAGCTTCTATCTCCATATAGAACTCTAGATATGGCAGTTTTGGTGAAGAGGAAAATAAAAATCAGATTTTGGAAATTAAAGTATAATACTATTATATAAGCACTCAAAATTATATTGTATAAAATGTAAAACTAAAACCCACTAACTCATGAATTTTATTTATATAAATATGTTAAAGGTTAAATAAATGGATAAATTATAAAAATGGTAGTGGAATAATATATATAAGATATAAAAACTATAAACTTGATTTTACGACTTTTTCGGCTATTACCGTAAAATTAACGTTTTTGTTAAATAAAACTTAGACGGTTGGACCCGTCTAATGTGAACTTTATAAAACTCATATACTGAGATATAAACATATAGAACAAGTAAAAACCGATAAAAATCCGAACTATAGGACATACGGACATTAACGAGCTAAGTAAACATATTGGACTAATAATTGGACTAAATAAGTTAAACTCTTATAAAAAGAACTTATTGGGCTTAACCCATTTGGGCCCAACTTGTAAAGTTTAACTACTGATAATATAAGTATAAAATGGATTAAAACAAGTTAAAGAACTTATAATAAGCTCATTGGACTTAGAACGTGTAAATAGGTAAAACTAGAAAACTAGTATAAAAGTTATCGACACATATCACTAAAATGAGTAAATGAGAATATGTAAACCCACTTGATCATCATATATATATAAAATCATCATATGTATACATAATTGTTATTTTTATAAAGTCATTGGACATGAGTCTAAGACGAGTATTATTTGTCTAGGTTTCCGTGATTGAAGCACGCACCGTACGTCCGAATTGCCGATAGCCCGTCTTCCCACATCAACGTGAGTTCATAGCCTCGCACTCTTTTAAATGTTTTTATAAATGTTTTATAAACCCGCGAGGGAGATAACATGTTAGTTTTTATTAAATAGGACACCATTTGTCCCGATTGTTTGTTTATTGATTTTGGACCCGAATGATTGAATGACCCGATTGTATGACCCGATAAATGATTGAAGGACCCGATAGATGAACTTAAATGGATTATTAAAGTTAGGTTATGTCACTAAAAGTCCCATTAGCATGAATTGTGAACTACCGGGATTTGGTAGACGCTTATTCATTTAATAGTACTATTTGGGGACGATCACCCCAGTTCGCGCCTTGACGGTTGATCCCCGTCGTGCCACATTGATTGGTAAGAGAATTTATGTATGAGAAGATTTCCATAGCGTGACCTTTGTGACGACACGCTACTTTAGATGGGCAAAATTGGTATCGGGTTAGCTACCCGTTGTTGGTTTAGTAAGGTAACAATGTCATGCGGCTTATAATAATCCAAATTAACGAAATACTAATAGACGCTCCGAATTACGATGTATTGCCTGACTAGCAATACAGGGTCATACTATTGATATTATGTTCGTGTTTTGGTTTTCATAACCATATTCATATAACGGTTTTTATTTAATCTATACAACGTTATAAAACGTGTTATATGATGTTTTTAACGACAATGGTTCGTATAATGATTTTTAAGGCAAATGCCTATATTATGATTTTGATAAAGATTTGTATAAAATGATTTTGGCTATTTTATGGCCTATTACAATGATTTGTACGAAATGATTTTTGGTAATAATTTTATACCAACGTTATATTGATGGAATTTATTAAACTCTATGAATTCACTCGGCGTTATCGCTGACCTTTTCTTTTAACATGTTTTATCTCAGGTACTTGAAGGTAATTCTCGGGAAGACGACAAGAATTCATGGCCCACACTTAAACAATATTTTCCATTCAAATACTTTGTAAAACTTTGTATGAAATATAATGACTTGGGACCGATGTAACTTTGATGTTTATGAATGGAAATGATTTATTATTAAACGACGTGATTTTTATGCGTTGTCTATGATGTGAGTAATGTGCTATCCCGTAACACCAACTAGTCTTCCGCTGTACTGAGTTGTATAAATTTGGGGGTGTTACAATTATGCAATAAGCTAATGCCATACGCTGAAATTTGACACACATCCTTCTCTTGACCTAATAAATCTATTTGTAAAAAGAATTTTTGAATAAGCCCAAGAAATAAACCTAAAATAAGCAAAAGCTCTCTACACAAAACGACAAAATAGTCGTTTTCGTGTTTTAGACCAATTCAAGGGCTGATACTTTTTGAAAAATGTTTCAAATCACTTAACTAAGCTTAATAATCAAAAATATTTCCAAAAAGCACACTGAATAAGCTTGAAAAAGCAAATAAGCACTTATGTAAAAGTCAACTAAGTTGGTTTTCTAGTCAAACCTAAAAGTCAATGTCTCAAATGCTCCAAAATAGTCAAATGGGTTAATTAAGGAAGATTGATTACAAAAACAAAGTTTTTGCAGGTCTAAATAAGCTATAATAGCTTATTGATAAGCTGTTTGATAAATAACACTAGCAATGGCTAGTTTTGGGTGTCCAACAGTGGGAAACGTTTCCACTGCTTGACTTAATTAACTTTTCGTCTATAGTGGAATTTTGTTGGAATCAAAGAACAAACAAGGCACCCTTATAACCAGTGGGTTATAAGGATTCACAATCAACAAAAAAACACAATTTCACCAAGCCAATTGTTGGGAATTATTTGTTAAGTGTCAAGTACCGTTACTATATTCCATGTACTGTTAGTGTTATGTAAGTACCGTTAGTGTTAATGAGGTACATATAAGTACTGCTACTTATAAAGTAAGTACTGCTATGATGATTAGGACGAATATATCTTTGTATAAGATATGTCATAGTTATAGTTAGAGTATATCTTATGTGATATATCTAAATAGTTAGAATATCATAGTTATAATTAGAGTATATCTTATGTGATATATCTAAATAGTTAGAATATTGATAATATATCGTTTGTGACCTAGTTATCTTTATAGAATATTCTAAGGTTTCTGGGGTTCCTTACTCTATAAAAGGAACATAGGTACAATGTGTTTCATGTACCTCATTCAAGTCGATTAATAAGAGAATCGAATAGTTAAAAGTAATTTTGTTCTTCTATGCTTTATAAGTTAGATTCCGCATAACTTATTTAGTGTTAGTAAGAGTGCTCAAAGTGTTTTAGTTTGATTACAAACTATTATACTAATTCTTAACAGAATATAGATCCAACCAAAGGGATCAACAAGTGGTATCAGAACTTGTTGAGAAACTCTAAAAAAGAAGAACATGACCCCAAACACTCCACACAGACCAAATCTCAATGTCTCAACCAGATGGTGATAATGCTCACTTGGATGATGTTCAGAACCCTGATCTTGTTCTGCCACAGGGACAACCACAAGTTGTGCATCCTGCACCAGCACAAGGTGCTCAAGCCGTGAATGTTGTAGCTACCTCTACACCAACACCTTCTCATACTCTGTCTGCTGTTAAACTCCCAGTTCTCAAAGGTGGCAATTATGAGACATGGGCTAGGCAGATGGAACATTACATGAATCACACAGATCACACTGTGTGGCAAGTTATCAAGAATGGGAATACACCAAAGAAGCTACACTGGTTGCCAGAGATACATGCTATGTTCTACCTGCTGTGACTGCTGTGACTGCTGAGGAGGTACAAGCAGAGATCAAAGAAAGAAAAGCCAGAACTGCTTTGGCTATGGCTCTTTCTGAAGACATTCTACCAAGTTTTCACCATTATAAAGATGCCAAAGCTATGTGGGATGCTATAAAACTTAGATTTGGAGGCAATGACAAATCTAAGAAAATTAAGAATATTGTTCTTAAGGAAGAATTTGATAACTTCTCAATTACCAGTATAGAGGGGCTACATGGTGGATATGGAAGATTCAGTAAGTTGCTTATTCAGTTAGCAGTTTATGGACAAGTAATTCCTAATGAAGAAGCCAATCTAAAATTCTTAAGAAGTGTTCCACCAGAGTGGAAAGCAATGGCTATGCACTTCATCACAAGAGATGATTTGGAAACAATTTCGTTTGTTCATCTCTACAACAATCTTAGAGCATATGAGATGGATGTGAAGGGCACTAAAGTAAAGACAACAACTACTTCAAAGTCTAACTTGGCTTTTGTATCAGATGGGAACAACGGTACTTACTTTCAAAATACCGCTAGTGGATCTAGCAGCGGTACATACTTCACAAATACCGCTGGAGGACTTACAAGCAGTACTTACCCACAAAGTATTGAAAGCAGTCCAATAGTCTCTCAAAATCCACATGGAAGGTCTTCACCATTGTTTAGTGACAATGATGCCTTCTCATTCTTTGCTGGACAAGACAACAGGCCAGGATTGACTCTCAATGACTTGTTCCAAATAGATGATGCTGATGTTGAAGAGATGGATCTTAAATAGCAAGCTGCTATGGTGTCAGTAAGATCTAATAGGTTCTTCAAGAAGGCTGGAAGAAAAATGACTGTTGATCCTAATGAGCCATTAGGATATGACAAGTCCAAAGTTGAATGCTATAATTATGGAAGGAATGAACACTTTGCAAGAGAATGCTCTAGAGATAAAGCTGAGACTAGCAATCAGAAGTCCAAGAACAGCTATAGAACTAGTCCAAGAATAACTGAAAGCTTTCCAAAAGTAAACAGCAGGAGTCCTAAAGGAACCAAAGCATTGTTTACTGTAGATGGAGTGGCGAATTGGGCAGAAGAAGAAGAAGAAGAGCTTGGATTAATGGCTCACTCACATGAAGATACTGAGGTACATCCTTGTTCTAAAGATTGTATTCTTAAATTTAATAGCCAAAAAGTAGAACTAGAGGAACAGTATCAAAAGGTTAACACATACACTGTAGAAGTAAAAGATTTCAAATAGGGTGTTTGATAGGTGTTTAAACACCCATCCTTTTTACCACTTAATTACAATAATAACTGAGCCAAAACGTGTATTTTATGTCATTTATGTCGGAATTATGCGTGGTTTGTGTTTTTGTTGTGATTTAGGACGAAAAGGTGAAAAGTGGAGAAAACACGGGCATTCACGGGCTTTTATCGAAGAAAAAGACGAAAGACAAAGTCAAGAAGTCAAGAGTGCAAAAAGAACAGAAGTCCAAGACCAATTATGAAGATTTATCGAAGAAAAAGTTAAAAGACGGAAGTTTACTAAAAGCCAAAGAACTCAAGTTTAATTTATTGAAGAATTACAAGACGAGTTCAAAGAAATCGCAAAACAAAGTCATTAAAGTCCAAGATTTAAGAAGATTAAGAAGACTAAGGACTTAATCTTGCAATTAAGGAAAAGAAGAAAGATGGGAGGAAGCTTCCTAAGCACTCCCTAATCCTCCCCTGTAAATAGTCATTAGGATTTACATTTCATTCTTGTTGGCTAAGTGTGACAATTAGTCTTCCACCTTTTAATTACCTTGTCATTTAATTTCATGTCCATTTAAATACATTGTCTTGCACCTTGAATACTTTTAATTCCAAGTAAGTGTTCTTTAATTTTGTTGCTTTAATCTTTATTTACCTTTGATTAAGTGTGCTTTTATCATTCTCTTTCTACCTTTCTTTTGATTTTGGTTTGTTTTGAAAACGGATTAAGCAAGTTTTGCTTAATCACTTTATTTATTCGATTGAAAGTTTTGTCTTTTCTTTTCCCTTTAAGTTTTCATACGAAATAAGCCAAAAGTTTGACAATCTTATGTGCTTATTTGGTATTTAGCTTAATTGTTTTCAAAGTTTTCTTAAAAGTTTTATCTTTGTAAAATTCATTTTATTAAGTTTTATCTTTTAAATTTTGAATGGTTTTTACTTTTAGCTTATTATCTCGTCCTTTTTCATTTCATTTAAGTTTATTTGGTCACTGCTTATTAGTCATAGCTTATTTCGTTCTTGTGCTTATTACGAATACATCTTCCATCGGAAAGGAGAGTTCCCACATTGCGACAGATAAACCATCTCATTCCGATCGTGACAATCGGTTGAGGGTTTTGCATTCCGACAGAAGGAATGCGATCAGCATTCCGATAGGTTCTTTCCACCTTATTCCGATCAAGATTCCGATCGCTCATTGCGATCGGGATTGCGACGGCTCTTAAGGCTACATTGAGACGAAGTGCTGCCCAAATTTCACTAGCCATATTCCGATGGTTTTACATTCCGACAGGTGATTCCGATCTGACATTCCGATCTAAGATTCTGATAGGATTGTTCAACATTCCGATAGGCGAAGTGTCATTCCGACAGATACCATTTCAATCATTCCGACGGTTCACATTCCGATAGAATTCATACCTATATTCCGATCTGGATTCCGATGGTATTGGTGACTGCATTCCGATCTGGATTCAGATGGTTTGGGGGTTTTGTTTGATATTTAAGTTTACATTTTTAATACTTCGTCAAATTTAATTTTCGTCACGCTTTAATTTTAAGTCATCTAATTATTTTACTTTTCAAAGCTTTAATATTGCACCATTTACTTTTTAATTAGACTTAGATTTAATTAAACGCCATTTACTTTTAAAGTCTTGCATTTTAACTACTACAACGACAAATCTTTGTTTCACCAAAGAATGACTGAGTCGCATAGTTAACCAGGATAAATTCGATTAGACACATACATCAACGAACAATTTTTATAACTAAAACCTAGTTATTAAATGGCGCCACTGCCGGCTCTTTTCGTAAAGATTAACGGTTTTCTGTGAAAGACGCGTTGCTTTTTGGGATCCGTTCATTCGTGAGCGTTATTTTTCTTGCTCAAAAATTTCAAAAAACCATAAAAATTAAAAATTGTTAAAATCCATAAAAATTAAAAATTTCAAAAATACAAAAGATTTTATTTTTATTGTGTATATATATTCTCTTTGTGTTTGGTTTCTTTTTCTTTTGCCTTTGTAGGTGTATGCGTACTAGATCTTCTACTTATCAAGAGCCCGAGACTCGAGAATATTTAGTTATAGCAGGTGTTAACAACAACAATAATCCACCGCACATCAATAATAACAACAACAATGTTCTTCCACAGCCCGATCTTCGGACCATGGAGAAGCTTTGTCAACCTACCATGTTTGGACGAGAAGGACCGATTGTGCCGATGCAAATCACGGCTCCGGAGTTTTCGTTGAAGCACCACATGATTCAGCAAGTACAAACAAATCCTTTTCGAGGAATGCCTGATGATGATGCCAACAAACACCTCGACAAGTTCATTACAATCACTCAAAGCATGAAGTTGCCAGGTGCACAATGGATGTTCTTCACCTTCAACTCTTCCCACATACTTTATCACACCACGCCGAGAAATGGTTTGATCGTCTCCCGAAGAATTCAATTCATACTTGGGATGACATGACTCAATGCTTTTTGTCGCGCTACTTTCCACCATCCATGGTCACGAGCCTTCGTAATCAAATCAGCGGCTTCATGCAAGAACCCGATGAATCTCTCTTTGATGCTTGGGAAAGATATAATGTTTTAATCGATCGTTGTCCAAACCACAACATGCTCCCTGTGACCTTAATTGATACCTTCTACAACGGTTTGACTTTTCGAGATCGTAATACGATTAATGCAGCTGCCGGTGGCACATTTATGTAAAGTAGACCCGAGGAGTGTAGAGAGCTTATTGAGAACATGACTACTCATCATAAAAACTGGGATTCCTCCGCTTCTTCAAGGAACAACCCCAGAGTCAATGTTTCTCCTACTTCAGCAAGCCCCGATATGACCGAATTCACCCGCATGATGACTGAAATGAACAAAAATATCTTGCTTCTCGCTACAAACCAACAACAAGTTAAAGCGGTTGCTAATCCTTGTGAAACATGCGGCGGTCCACACTCATACACTGATTGTCCTTCTACTCAAGGAAATTCGGAAAACGTGTATGCAGCTTATGGTAATTATTCACCGGAAAATTACCAATCCTGACCTCAAGGGGATCGAAATTTTCTGAGTTACCGGTCAAAACACTACCTTTCACCCGGTTTTTCTCCTCAAAACAAAAACCTCAACAACAACTACAATAGAAGCAACCAAATCCCACCTCGAGCTTCTAATCCTTATCACCCACCCGCCCAACAAGCCCCACCCATCAATCAAGATGTTGAAGCCTTAATGAGAACACAAGGTGAGCAAATTAAGAACCTGCAGAGCCAAATTATCAATTTGAAAGGGGATATCACCAAGCAAGGGAATGACATTAGATCCGATCTTCGAGATAATATTCAATCCTCCTTCAGCAATCAAACGAATGATTTGAAGAATATGCTGGCTAGTTTCTTGCCCACCACTCAACCTTCTACTTCGAGTTCTCTACATTCAAACACTGTCACCAATCCGCGAGCGAATATGAGTGCTATTACTACCCGTAGTGGAGTTACCATAGTAGGACCACCTATCCCGCCCCCATCATCTACACCTCCTCCACCACCATTTATCCCTACTCCTCCCACCTAGTATTAGTACACCATTACCATCTCCGCCTCGTCATGACGAAGTACCCACCACGAATCCTCCACCAACCCACCTTCCACCTTTAAACATTCAACATCTCAACCTTTACCTGCTACACCTACACCTTCACCACCCAAACCCAATATTCCTTATCCATCTCGCTTAGGCAAGGCCAAAATGCACACCAAGGATGATATCCAAGTGTCAAACTATTTGAAGAAAGTTTCGGAAATGACCGTCACTTTTCCCCTTGTCGAAGCTCTAGCACAAATGCCTAAATTTTTTAAGATGTTTAAGGAATTGCTTAGCAAAAAGGAGAAGATGGCCGAGTTTGTTAATACTCGATTGAATGAAAATTGTTCTGCCATCCTTCTTAAAGAACTTCCGGAGAAACTTGGAGATCCCGGTCATTTTGTGCTTCCTTGTACTTTTAACCAAACCGACAAATTTACTGCCTTAGCCGATCTCGGGGCAAGTATTAATTTGATGCCTTTAAGTGTTTGGAAAAAGATTTCATTGCCCGACCTTACACCCACCAAAATGACTCTTGAGCTAGCCAATCGCACTCTCGCTTACCCCGTTGGTATTACCGAAGATGTTTTCATTAAAGTTGGCACATTCACTTTTCCGGTCGACTTCGTCGTTGTTGATTATGAAATGGACCCTCGTATTCCATTAATACTTGGGCGCCCATTTTTGAGAACCGATAGAGCTTTAATTGATGTGGATAAATGTGAGCTCATCTTAAGAGTCGGGGATGATGCACAAGTGTTTGAAATGGGGAATCTTACAAGCAAATCCTTTGGAGGACGAGAATCAGCAAATATGATTAATGTGCTTGATGATTTTGTCGTCTACAACAATCATCTATTCGATTCTTGCATTGATAATCCACTTTTTCAAGATGATGTAGATGATTCTCTCTCCAATTTGGAACCTTCACCCATATATGATTCTCCACCGATCTTTGATGCTTATGATGATGATTCTAGCTCAGATTCGGATGATTATGATGATTTTACTTCCGAGTATCCCGACATGCCCACTTATGATGATTTTGATGAGGCCGATACTCTCTCGAGTGATTCTTCTCATGATGAAGATCCTCCGCCATCCATGCTTAATCCTACTTTTGATGACTACTCATTTGAGGAAGACTTCTCTACTTTTCTCAATACATACTTCCCTCATGAGAGTGATGCTCCTCCTTTAGACTTTGATAATTATGGTCTTGATCCTACTTTGGATTTGAAGAAAATTATTTCAAAGGAGAAGCAACCGGACGACACCAACATCCGCAGCACGTATGTTTTGACACCTCTTTGTCCACCTTCTAAGGACGAGGTTGTGCATTTTATTCGCGGATCATCTTCAAATTCTGCTGAGCCTGAGTGCTATTTTCCCCTAAAGGAAAAGGTGTTTGACCCCGGTATCGATATTCTTCAGCCATCTCAGTATCTATCTGATGAAATAAAAGGAAAAATCTTTGGAACTTCTGAAGATATGCTTGCACCTCACCATACTTGCTCCCACCGTGCTCCATCTTTACTTAAGGGAACCTTGCCTACTCTTCTTTGGCTTGCCTTGTTCTCCTTAAGCTTGTGCTATTTGATGGACGAAAACTATGTATTTGATCATGGTGGATATGTTTCATGCTTCTTCCTATGCTAATCAAGGTCGAGTCAGGCTCACGACTCGGTGAACAAAAATCAAGCGCTTCTTGGGAGGCAACCCATGTATCTATCTTTTAGTTATCTTTATCCTAAGTGTAGGGGAGACCCGTTGGTGTTTGCTATTTCCTCTCTTCTCATATTTAGGGATTTGAGCTTTCAATGATCCACTCTTGATGATTTTTGACGACCCGTGATTCCGTGTTCCCTTCTTCCCGGTTCTATCCTAAACTCTTTTCGATTCATTATTTTATATTTCTCAATATCAATATAGGAATCTCATTAGTTGTCTCTTCCTTTGCGAGATTTAAACAACGTGCACAATGTCCTAAGTGTAGGGGAGTTTACTCCCACATGCTTAAACATTGAGGACAATGTTTATATTAAGTGTAGGGGAACTTCTATCGAAGTTAAGTGGTCTTTTCCTTGTATTTGTCCTCATTTTAACCGGAAAATCAATTTTTTTACATTTTTCAAAATTTTTGATCTATTTTGGCCTATTAGTTTTCCCTTTGTATAGTTATTTTCTTTCTTTACTAGAAAATATTTTAATAAAGTGGTTTTAATTTTCAAACGTTGTGAATCTTTTGACTCAACCCGAGTTTACTTATCTAAATTTACTCTAGCTAGTATCCTTAACGTGTTTAAGTCAAGTTTTGCTAAGCTTTTATATAGGGAGCTATAAAACGTGAAAGTCTTAACACTCACTGGTTAAGAACAAGAACTTTTCACAAGTTCCTGTAATTGATCCTAGAGAGTCGTTTATCAAGGGAACTTTAAGATGCGATTTCTAAATTTGAAAAAGTCTAAGAGTTTGCAAGATCCTATAGACGACTCGAAAACCCAAAACTTTGATTTAATAGGCTAAGCATCCACGAGTCTCATTCCTTGAGATTTTAAACTATGGAGAACGAGAGATGATAGAGTCAATTATAAGTTTGGTATTCTTTCGTGAATTTATGTGAGTTAATTATAAGCCTATTCTCCCATCGCTTGCTAATAAATTTATCTGCAATAAATAAGGTTGTACGATTTGAAAAGTTACTTAGCTTCTAGCCCAAGATCGTTTAAAAGTTGCTCGGCATGGAATAGAGTTCATAGCCAAGGCATAACTTATTGAAGCGGGATGCGAAGATTGGCGAGTCCGAAAAGGTCCTAACAAGACACGAGGGCTACATTTTGTTGCTAAAGATTCCAAGTGATGTGAAGAATCATTTATCGAAAATCAATATGAAGGATCGAGACACACGACGAAAAGCAAAAACTCCCGTAAAGATCATGGAGATGTCTATCCGAAATGGCCCTAACAAGGTATGAGGATAAATAGATCCAAGTCCAAAAAGGAGGCGGATCGTTGTATATCAAAATCCTAAATAAAGATTGGAGAAAAACGAAGAAGTCGTGGTCCAAATATGAAGAATCTCTCAAAACTTCAAGTGAAGAAATTCCTATTATGAAGAGAAGACCATTATTTCATGAACGTCTCTCAAGATTTGAAGTATGAAGTCGCTGCCAAATATCGGTCCGAGAAAGGTCTCAAATCGCGAAGCCAGTTATGCCAAGATATGAACTTTTTGAGGTCCCGAGAAGCAGTTTTAAAAGATTTTGTCTTTTAGCTAACTATTGATTAAATCGTCCCACTTTATTTTCAGCCTAAATAACTATCGAAATAAGTCAACAATGCATCCTCGTGATCATTCAAGACAATCATAAAATAAAAGAGATACACCTAGGAATAAGGGAGTCTAAGTGAATAATTGGCCCACATGAGTTCATGTTAGTTTGCTAACTTATAATAACAATGATCTCGTTTTTAAGCTTGGTTTGGAGAAAGTGAAAAATTGAGGATGATGATTATTCATGACACTTCCAAAACCCAAGGTATGTTTTTGATTTCTTTACTTTGAATGTTTATAATTTTCTATCTCTTTAATTAAGGCCAACGTGGATTTATTGTGATGAAAAATTTAAATGTGCTTTGTAACTAATGCATTCCATGAGGACATCGCAATGGTCAAGTGTAGGGGATTTGATAGGTGTGTAAACACCCATCCTTTTTACCACTTAATTACAATAATAACCGAGCCAAAACGTGTATTTTATGTCATTTATGTCAGAATTATGTGTGGTTTGTGTTTTTGTTGTGATTTAGGATGAAAAGGTGAAAAGTGGAGAGAACACGGGCATTCACGGGCTTTTATCGAAGAAAAAGACGAAAGACGAAGTCAAGAAGTCAAGAGTGCAAAAAGAACGGAAGTCCAAGACCAATTCTGAAGATTTATCGAAGAAAAAGTCAAAAGACGGAAGTTTACTAAAAGCCGAAGAACTCAAGTCTAATTTATTGAAGAATTACAAGACGAGTTTAAAGAAATCCCAAGACAAAGTCATTAAAGTCCAAGATTTAAGAAGATTAAGAAGATTAAGGACTTAATCTTGCAATTAAGGAAAAGAAGAAAGAGGGGAGGAAGCTTCCTAAGCACTCCCTAATCCTCCCCTATAAATAGTCATTAGGATTTACATTTCATTCTTGTTGGCTAAGTGTGACAATTAGTCTTCCACCTTTTAATTACCTTGTCATTTAATTTCATGTTCATTTAAATACATTGTCTTGCACCTTAAATACTTCTAATTCCATGTAAGTGTTCTTTAATTTTGTTGCTTTAATCTTCATTTACCTTTGATTAAGTGTTCTTTTATCATTCTCTTTCTACCTTTCTTTTGATTTTGGTTTGTTTTGAAAACGGATTAAGCAAGTTTTGCTTAATCACTTTATTTATTCGATTGAAAGTTTTGTCTTTTCTTTTCCCTTTAAGTTTTCATATGAAATAAGCCACAAGTTTGAAAATCTTATGTGCTTATTTGGTATTTAGCTTAATTGTTTTCAAAGTTTTCTTAAAAGTTTTATCTTTGTAAAATTCATTTTATTAAGTTTTGTCTTTTAAATTTTGAAAGGTTTTTACTTTTAGCTTATTATCTCGTCCTTTTTTCATTTCATTTAAGTTTATTTGGTCACTGCTTATTAGTCATAGCTTATTTAGTTCTTGTGCTTATTACAAATACATCTTCCATCGGAAAGGAGAGTTCCCACATTGCGACAGATAAACCATCTCATTCCGATCGTGACAATCGGTTGAGGGTTTTGCATTCCGACAGAAGGATTTCGATCAGCATTCCGATAGGTTGTTTCCCCCTTATTCCGATCAAGATTCCGATCGCTCATTGCGATCGGGATTACGACGGCTCTTAAGGCTAAATTGAGACGAAGTGCTGCCCAAATTTCACTAGCCATATTCCGATGGTTTTGTATTCCGACAGGTGATTCTGATCTGACATTCCGATCTAAGATTCCGATAGGATTGTTCAACATTCCGATAGGCGAAGTGTTATTCCGACATATTCCATTTCAATCATTCCGACGGTTCACATTCCGATATAATTCATACCTATATTCCGATCTGGATTCCGATGGTATTGGTGACTGCATTCCGATCTGGATTCAGATGGTTTAGGGGTTTTGTTTGATTTTTAAGTTTACATTTTTAATACTTCGTCAAATTTAATTTTCGTCACGCTTTAATTTTAAGTCATCTAATTATTTTACTTTTCAAAGCTTTAATATTGCACCATTTACTCTTTAATTAGACTTAGATTTAATTAAACGCCATTTACTTTTAAAGTCTTGCATTTTAACTACTACAACGACAAATCTTTGTTTCACCAAAGAACGACTGAGTCGCATAGTTAACCAGGATCAATTCGATTAGACACATACATCAACGAAAAAATTTTATAACTAAAACCTAGTTATTAGTGTTGTTAAATTAGAAGAAAATATAGTTTTGTACAAAAAGGCTCAACAAAACTATGAAGAGAAAATAAGGATTTTGACTCTTCGAATGAGGGAAAAAGATGTTGAAATAAAAGCTTTTGAAAGACAACTTTTAAAAATAAATTCAGAAAATGAAGCTTTAAAAACCAGTCTTTATAATGAAAGGGAAGTGATTAGTCATTGGCAACAATCCTCTAAGGGATTGGGAAAATTGATTAATTCACAAATAGGGTATTATGATAAATCAGTACTAGGATATATTGAGGACCAACCTCGGATAACCTTAACTAACAAGGACTTATCAAAAGGGATCATTGATAGTTCTAGTGAGATAGATGATACACCTGAAAATGATAGATATGCTGAAGGAATGAAGGCAGTTCCTCCACCAGTATCAGGAATATTCATGCCCCCTTGTAATGATACTAGTATAGAGTTAGAAGAACCTAAGATTAATAATGTCTTTAACTCTAGTACTTTCTCCCAAGAAAAGACTGATGTGACCAAGAATATTGTTTATCCACCTTTAATGAACAACTTTGTTTCTGAGGAATCTATGACTACTTCTGCTCCCAAGCAGGTAAAAACTCCTAGCAAGATATTGGAAAACAACATAAAACATAATAAAGTCAAACGGGGTGGGCTAGGTTTTGAAAAAGTAAAGTCAAAACAACCTTTTGGGTCTTCTTTAAGAAGAAAAGGATGTTATGTTTGTGGTAGTCTAAGTCATTTTATCAAAGATTGTACATTACATGAAGATAAAATTGTGAAACAAAAGGCTACACAAAGGGTCATGAAAAACAGTAATGGGAAAAATGCACAGGCTTATAGGAATCAGAAAACTAAAGATGAAAAACCTAAGTTTGATCACACAAGGGTAGTTAAACAGGTTAAAAATAATCCTACCAAAAGTTTTGTTCCTAGGTCAGTACTTATTAAGCAAGGACTAGTATCTTTAAAGTATGGCAAACCAAGTACCGGCAAGTCTAGATCTACAAGTACTGCTAGACCAAACTCAACTACTGTTGGTTTAAAGTCTGTAAAACCAATGTTCTCCAAGACTTCTAAGAAAGTTTTTGAAAAATTAAAACACCTAGAAGTAAGGATAAGAACAAACCAGTGCAAATGTGGGTTCCTAAAAGAGATAAACCATGTGTTAAAGAAAGTACCGCTAAGGCAGTACTTAAGTCAAAGAAGTCAGAGCACATAGAGTCACCCTATGACTTTGACTACATAAATGAAACCATGAAGTATAAGAGTAAAAGTAGCATTACTGGGAATGCTTCAGTACAAACTCTTAAATGTGTAGGTCCCACAAGATTCGAGCCAAATGTGGCTTGGGTCCCTATTAAAAACTAATGAGTTTTATTTGTGTGCAGGGGCATCTCATTGATGAATTAAAAGGTAAAGGAATTGTAGATAGTGGATGCTCAAGACATATGACAGGAAACAAAGATTTGCTTGTTGAATTTGAAGAATTCAGAGGAGGTCCAGTAGCCTTTGGGGGTAGTAAAGGTAGAATCACTGGCAAAGGAAACATCAACACAAGAAAGTTGGAATTTGAAGATGTTTTCTTTGTAAAAGAATTGAATGAGTTCAATCTCTTTTCTGTATCACAAATTTGTGATAAGAAGAACAAGGTGCTATTCACAGACAAAGACTGCTTGGTGTTGTCCAAAGACTTTGAGATGCCTAAGGAATCTCAAATACTGCTTAAAGTACCCAGGCAAGAAAATATGTACACCTTTAATCTTCATACTATTACTCTAACAGGTGGTATAACATGTTTTCTAGCTAAGGCTTCTTTAGATGAGTCAAATTTGTGGCATAGAAGGTTAGGTCATGTGAATTTCAACAATCTTAATAGATTGGAAAAAGGAATTTAGTTAGAGGTCTACCTAACAAATATTTTCAAAATGATTTCACATGTGCTACTTGTCAAAAAGGTAAACAACATAGAGCCTCTTGTATGACCAAGACTATAAACACTGTGACAAAACCTTTGCAACTCTTGCATATGGATTTATTTGGTCCAGTTTCTATCAGAAGCATTAACCATAAGACCTTTTGTCTAGTCATAACTGATGATTATAGTAGATTCAGTTGGGTTTTCTTTTTAGCCCTTAAAAGTGAAACGAGTTAATTACTAAAGGATTTTATCACTTTAGTTGAAAAACAGTTCACTAAACAAGTATTAATCATTAGGACTGATAATGGAACAGAATTAAAGAATGCTGATTTTGATGAATTCTGTAGGTCTAAAGGAATTAAGAGACAATTTAGTAATCCTAGAACTCAACAACAAAATGGAGTAGCTAAAAGCAAGAATAGGACATTAATTGAGGCTGCTAAAACTATGCTGGCTGATTCACTTTTTCCAAATACCTTTTGGGTAGAAGCAATCAATACTGCATGTTATGTGTTAAATAGAGTTCTAATAACTAAATCTCAAAACAAAACACCTTATGAACTCTTGACTAATTTAAAGCCTAACATAAGTCATTTAAAACGTTTTGGGTGTCATGTGTCTATACTAAATACTCTTGATTATTTGGGAAAGTTAGATGGAAAGTCTGATCCAGGATATCTTGTAGGATATTCTTTGCAAAGTAAAGCATATAGGGTTTACAATTTGGCAACTAAGAAAGTTGAAGAAAATGCTCATGTCAATTTCTTAGAAAATAAACCCAATGTTCCAGGCGTAGGTTATGCTTGGATGTTTGATTTAGATTATCTAACTAACTCCATGGATTACTATTCTTTGCAAAAGGATTGTCAAACTAACAATGCAGGTAGTGATTCAAGTGCAACTAATTCAGGTGCTCAAGAAGATGTTTCTTCCTCAGATGATGATGTTCATGTCTATGCGCCCAACATGCCTACTGTTACTCCCATATCTGTAACTCCCAAGAAGCAAATCATGCCATCAAATGATGATCAAGCCTCCCAGGAGCTTTAGAGGCTTCAAGATCAAGAAAAGAATGCTACATCTGCCAATAAGCATTCAGCAGAAGAGTCTTTTGAGTCACAACACTCAGCAGTACATACTATACCTAGCGGTACTTCATCTGCAAGTACTGCTAAGTCAAAATCTGCCAAATTTGTTGACTCACTAGAAGAGATTTTACAAGCATTGGACGATGAAGACTTATATGCCAGTCCAGTTGAAGGAATCTTCTCCAAAGCTTCTTATGATGAGCAGGGTGCAGTAACTGATTTCAACAATTTGGAAACAGAAATTCCAGTCAATTCTATTCCCACTCATAAAGTCAACAACAACCATCCTACTACACAGATTATTGGTGATCCAAAATCTGCTGTACAAACCTGAAGACAACTGCAAACCAATATTGAAACTCATGCACTAGTGAGTTATGTCAAACAACAGTAGAGAACAAATCATAAAGATACTCAGCATTGTTTGTTTGCCTGTTTCTTATCTCAAGTAGAGCCCAAAAACATCTCTCAGGCTCTTGATGAAGAAAGTTGGGTAGATGTCATGTAAGAAGAATTAACAATTTGAGCTACAAAAGGTTTGGATTCTTGTAGATCTTCCCTCAGGTAAAAGAGTAATTGGTACTAGATGGGTCTTCAAGAACAAGTAGGATGAAAGAGGGGTTGTTGTGAGGAACAAGGCAAGACTTGTTGCTCAAGGCTATAGAAAGGAAGAAGGGATAGACTATGATGAGGTTTTTGCACCAGTGGCAAGGATAGAAGCCATTAGGTTATTTTTGGCCTTTGCATCATATATGGGTTTTAAAGTCTATCAAATGGATGTGAAAAGTTGTGACAATTCGTCAATTTATGGTTGATATTTTATTCTCAAATATTATTTTAATTTTATATTAAGAACTCACTTATTTTTGGGAAGTAATTTGGATTTAACTCTTGAAGTAGCATCGACTACGTCTAAACCGGAGGATTCTACGTTACGTGCTTACGTTTACATACACTGTTTTGGTGACAGTCCGACATTTCAGAAAATAAATTTGTCCGTGAATATTATTTTGAGATTTAAATTTGTGTTGGTTCATAAACTCACAAATTTACGAAAAGAGATTAGGACTTACGATTATAATTTAACGTCCTTTATGACTAAACCGGAAACATTAGGATTACGTATTTACGTTTTCGAACTCCTTTTTTGATGAGACAATTTTTATTAGATTCGTTTTGTGCCGCTGATTCATAATTTATAAAAACGTTTTTCGTAAAACGACCCGAGGGCACGCAAATCGAGGAAACTAGAATCGAGTAATACCCGTAAATAATTGGGGATGAGACAAAAACAAGTTTTTCCCCACCCCCAACACATGGGACGGTCACAAAACACCACCACACCAACTAGGTGTCAAGTCTTAAACAAGTTACTTAACACTTGTCCATTCTAAGCTTAACTTGTAAGTTATGCACCACAAAACCATCCAACTCAAACCACACACTCATTTCCTCCATGCAAAACAACTAAATATCTCTCTCTTCCTCTCTACATTTTCCGTCCCATATCACTCACAAACACCCAATCTTGATCAATTTTAACCATGAAATCATGTGTTATTTACACATATAATGAAGCTCTTTTGAAGCCCTATTGATTGGTGGTGATTATAACATCCAAGGAGGAGTTTCTATGGAGTCTTAGGGCTTATTTTCCACAAGGAGTTCTTGAAGAATGGTGGTCTTGAAGATGGTCTTGGTTTATCACAAGTTGTGTGATCAAAATCCATGTCTTGATCACAACCTACATCATCATGGTGGTATAAAGATTGTCCTCCCCATCCTTTTGTTAATTTTGATTATGTAATCATGTATTCTCTTCTTAAATGTATATATTTATGATGTTATATGATGACAAAAATATTATTTGGGGATTTGGTGTTGATAATCATGGGTAAAAAGATGAAAAACTATATGTGAAAAGGTTAAAATCATGCTTAAAATGATGGCTGTATAAAACAGTAAATAACCATGTGATGAACTGATAAAATGGCATAGATTAATGAATATAAAGTAATTAATATGTCTTGTACACATGTGAGAGTTGGCCATGCAATGGAATCATTAGGATGAGTGAGATATGATCAAAACAAGTTTAGAGTACAAATCTAAGTTCACTGTTTTGGACGATTTTTAGAAAATACTTAGAGGCTTATTCAACAGTAGCTTATAAAAGAGTTAAATGGAGCACATATCATGTAATTTATGTCATAAAAATTTGAGCTTCTATCTCCATATAGAACTCTAGATATGGCAGTTTTGGTGAACATGAAACTAAAAATCAGATTTTGAAGAATTAAAGTATAATAGTATTATATAAGCACTCAAATAAAAATAGTATAAAATGTGAATTAAAACCCACTAACTTATATAATACATTTATATAAATATATATAAGGATAAATAAATGGACATTTTATAAAAATGGTAGTTTGATAAGTTTTATAAGTAATAAAACTGTAAACATGATTTTTACGACTTTTTCGGCTATTACCGTAAAATTAACGTTTTTCACCAATTAAAACTTAGACGATCAAACCCGTCTAATGTAAAGTTTTTAAAACTCATATACTGATATATAAACATATATAACAAGTAAAAACCGGTTAAACCCGAACTATATAACATACGGACATTAACGGGCTAAGTTAACGTTAGTGGACTAACAATACAACAAAATGGACTAAAACACTTGTAAACTTATTTATTGGGCCTAACCCATTTGGGCTCAACATGTAAAGTATAAATACTGATAATACAAGTATGAAATGGATTAATACAAGTTAATAAACTTATAATAGGTTATTGGACCTAAAACACGTAAATAGGTAAAACTAGAAAACTAGTAAGAAGTTACCAATACATAAACACAAAAATGAGTGAATGAGAATATATAAACCCACTTGATCATCATATATATATAATCATCATATGTATACATAATTGTTATTTTATAAAGTCATTGGACAAGAGTCTAAAACGAGTATTATTTGTCTAGGTTTCCGTGATTGAAGCACGTACCGTACATCCGAATTGCCGATAACCCACCTTCCCACATCAACGTGAGTTCATAGCCTCGCACTCTTTTAAATGTTTTTATGAAATGTTTTATAAACCCGCGAGGGAGATAACATGTTATTTTTTATAAAATAGGACACCATTTGTCCCGATTGTTTGTTTATTGATTTGGACCCGAATGATTGTATGACCCGATTGTATGACCCGATAAATGATTAATTGACCCGATAGATGAAATTAAATGGATTATTAAAGTTAGGTTATGTCACTAAAAGTCCCATTAGCATGAATTGTGAACTACCGGGATTTGGTAGACGCTTATGCATATAATAGTACTATTTGGGGACGATCACCCAAGTTCGCGCCTTGACGGTTGATCCCCGTCGTGCCACATTGATTGATAAGCGAATTTATGTATGAGAAGATTTCCATGGCGTGACCTTTGTGATGACACGCCAATTTAGATGGGCAAATTGAGTTTCGGACTAGCTACCCGTTGTTTGTTGTAGTAAGGTAACAATGTCATGCGGCTTATAATAATCCAGTTAACGAAATACTACTATACGCACCGAATTACGATGTATTTCCTGACTAGCAATACGGGGTCATACTATTGATATTATGTTCGTGTTTTGGTTTTATATAACCATATTCATATAACGATTTTTATTTAATCTATACAACGTTGTAAAACGTATTGTATGATGTTTTTACGACATTGGCTCGTATAATGATTTTTAAGGCAAATGCCTATATTGTGATTTTCGATAAGGATTTGTATAAAAATGACTTTGGATATTTTATGGCCTATTACAAAGATTTGTACAAAATGATTTTCGGTAATAATTTTATACCGATATTATATTGATGGATTTTGTTAAACTCTATAAATTCACTCGGCGATATCGCTGACCTTTTCTTTTAACATGTTTTATCTCAGGTACTTGAAGGTAATTCTCGGGAAGACAACAAGAATTCATGGCCCGCACCAAAATACTTATTTCCATTCAAATGCTTTGTAAAACCTGTATTAAATACAATGACTTGGGACCTATGTAACTTTGATATTTATGAATGGAAATTCTTTATTAATAAACGACGCGATTTTTAAGAGTTGTCTATGATGTGAGTAATGTGCTATCCCGTAACACCAACGAGTCTTCCGCTGTATTGAGTTGTATAAACTTGGGGGTGTTACAAAAGTGCCTTTCTATATGGTACTATTTTAGAGGAGGTATATGTTACACAACCTCCAGGTTTTGTAGATCCTAAATTCCCCAATAGATTCTACAATTTTATCAAAGCACTTTATGGTCTGCATCAAGCTCCAAGAGCCTGGTATGCAACCTTATCCAACTTTCTGCTAGAACATTGATAGAGGAGAGGAACCATTAACAAAACTCTACTCACCAAGAAAAATGCCAAGGACATCATTCTAGTTCAAGTTTATGTTGATGACATCATTTTACGTTCTACCAAGAAGACATGATGTGAAGAGTTTGAAGCTTTGATGAAAGGAAGATTTCAAATGAGTTCTATGGGAGAACTAACTTTCTTTTTGGGACTGCAAGTCAAACAAAGGAAAGATGGAATATTTATCAGCCAAGATAAATATGTTGCTGAAATCTTAAAGAAATTTTAATGTATGGATACAAGGAGTACAAGCACACCTTTTGAAGCCATGAAATCTTTATCAAAAGATGAACATGGAGAAGATGTTGACATTCATCTCTACAGGTCAATGATTGGTTCATTGATGTATCTTACTGCTTCAAGACCAGATATAATGTTTGCTGTGTGTGCCTGTTCAAGGTTCCAAGTTCATCCAAAGGTGTCACATCTACATGTTGTGAAGAAGATTTTTAAATATCTTAAAAGTCAACTCAATCTAGGATTATGGTACCCTAGAGATTCCACCTTTGAATTGGAAGCCTACTCAGATAGTGATTATGCTGGAGCAAATCATGATTGGAAATCCACAATAGGAGGTTGTCAATTCCTAGGCAGAAGACTCATATCATGGCAGTGTAAGAAGCAAACCACTGTTGCCACTTCTACAACTGAAGCTGAATATGTAGCTGCTGCTCATTACTGTGGACAAGTACTTTGGATTCAAAATCAATTGTTGGACTATGGGTTTAACTTCATGAACACCAAGATTTACATTGATAATGAAAGTAATATATGCATTGTCAAGAATCCAGTATTTCACTCTAAGACTAAGCATATTGAAATAAGGCATCACTTTATAAGAGATGCTTATGACAAAAAGCTTATTCAAGTCTTGAAGATTCATACAGACAACAATGTAGCTGATTTGTTGACCAAGGCTTTTGATGCAAAGAGATTCGAATTCTTGGTGACACACATTGGTATGCTCAACCAATAACATGCTGCATATGTTGAGGGGAGGTAATGGCTGTACAATTTTTTTTAATAATTTTTATTGTATAGTCTATGTTTTGTGTTTTTGATGTTATTGCAGGTTTATAGAAAAAGATAAAAGAGGTTACAAGTCTAGTCGAAAGCATGAACTGGTCAAAATTGTGAGGTACTTTTGTCACTCCAAGTACCGCTAGCACAAAACCAAGTACCACTTATGTTCTATGTACCGCTACATGTCCGTTGTACCGTTAAGGGTCTATTTTGTAAATTTGGCGGTTTCTTCGCGCTTGGGTTTGTTATTTACTTAAATACTTACCCCAATTACACAATTAATTCACCTAATCTTTTATTTTTATCTCTTGATTCTATAACCTTCTCTCTAATCTTTTGATCCTCAAAAATACTAATGGCTGCTTTACAAGTAATCTCTAAGCATAATTTGGTTACGAATCTTGCTACGAATGATGACTCTCTTGGTTTCCATGAGATGCTTGGTTTCCTATCTCGAAGTCATGTTCGCTTCGCACTCACTGTAAGTCCAGTTGTCTCTATACCCATTGTTGAACAATTTTGGGATACTGCTGTATTAGGTACTCGTTTTGGTCAACCTTGCAATAAGGCTAGGGTGAATCATAGAAATATATATGTCACTGAGGTACTGCTACGAGCAAGTTTGAGATTAAATGATGAAAATGGACTTAGTATGATTAATAATATAGAGATTCATGATGGCCTTGCAGACATGGGCTATGGAGGTGGTAGGGAAAGTCTTACTTTCTTTAAAGCTTTATTTTCACCTCAATGGAAATTGCTTTTTCATGCTATTATTCACTGTTTAAGTTCAAAAAGTACATCTTTTGATCAAATACCTGTTGCATTGGTATCTGCTGGTATTTGTCTAGCAAATAACAGGGTTTTTAATTTTTCAAAATTAATTTATGAAGCCATGACTGGGAATTTGAAAGGGTCTAAGAAGTTTATAATGTATCCCAGATTCATTCAGACTTTAGTTAGTGACCAAATACCTAACCTACCAGGATTAACTGATACATGGGATGTTACTTCATTCACAAAGATAACTTTCTCTTTCTTAAACAAACAATGCAATGCCTTTTCAGGAACAAGAACACCATTGTTTGCTCATATGTTAGCCCAACCTGCCAATCAAGAAGGTGAGGAACCTAGTAATGCTAGTGCTTCTCAGCAAACTCCTTCTCACCAGAGTTCCCATTCCCTAGAAGATTCACAATCTTCTTCTCATAAAGTTAGTGTTCCACCAAACACTGATGAGATGATCCACACACCTGCTGCTTCTATTGTTGCTAGTGGTTCACCAGAAGCACAAGCACCAGAGGTGGTGGATGTTGCAAATTTAACTGCTTTGTGTACAAGTTTGTCCCAACAGGTACAGGTATTGCAGAAAGAAAAGCTTGTTCAAGGCAAGAGAATTGCTGAATTGGAACCTAGCCTACTCAAGTTAAGGAACAAAGTGTCACCTTGGATGAAGCAATATAGATATGTTCAGCAATCAGCAATCAAGAAGCAAAGATTCAGGAACCACAAGAAAAGGAAACTAAATGCAACCAAACAGGGGAGGAATAATGAAGAAAAACCACCTTCTTCTGATAATCAGACAAGGATCTCTAGAAATGACATCAATTTTGAATTAGATGAAGATGTCATGGGGACTTATAAAGATGGAACTGGTTTAGAGACTGGTGTGGATGGACCTTCAAATATGGAGATTCAAAAGCAAGAACCACAACCTACTCCAGAGGAACAACAAGTTCAAGAAATGTTGGTGACTCAGCCAGAGGAGCCACCAGTTGAAGAAACATTAGCAACACAGCCAGAACCATCAATTCAATCACCACTTCAAGCAAATTGGAGTGCTTTCTATTAGAAGTTAGAGGAAATTACTATTCAGATTCCTATATATTCAACTCCATCACCACAAAGACAAGTATGGTTTCAAAGGAAACAGACTTTGCAAGTATTGTCTAGATCAAGAATGAGCAATGAATCAGACAAGACTGAAGAAGTGCAAGTTGATATGATGGCTTCTATGGAAGAAAGAGTATCCGGGGATACACAAGTGATTGAAGAAACAAGTGTGTCTAATACTGGTGAAGTCAACTTTGTTGAAGATCTAAGTACTACTAAGCCAACTAAGCCGACTGCAAGTACTGCTGACATTGTTGAAGACCCAAGTACTGCTAAGCCAACTAAGCCGATTGCAAGTACCGCTGGTGATCATCCTTCACAAGAAAGTTAAACTTCTTTTGGAGAAAATGAGATTTTAGCCCAATTGTTGCTTGATTTAAAGAATAATTTAGTTGAGAAGACTAAACAAGCAGAAGTAGAGAAAAAGATACAACAAGAAGTTCTTGCTAAAAAGGATCAAATTCAAGGTAAGAAAGTCATTCAACAGCTAGCTAATGAAGAAATAGCTACCAAGCTGAAGAAGAAGCTACCTAAGATTAATCCAAAGGATAAGGGGAAGAAGCAATTATTATCAAGATCTGAAGATGAAAGTGATTCAGATGATAATATAAACAAAGTCATGTACATATTTAATCAAATAGACCATGATGAGGAATTTCCTTATAGAATGCAAGCACAAATTCGTGAAAATGAATTGCAGGAAGAACTTGTAGCAAAGCAAGATTTTTTAGAAGCTAATAGGATACAGCAAGAATGGAACATACAAGAGTATGACAGGATTCAAGCTGAGATACATGCAAGTGAGCTTCTTGCAGACTCATTGATAGCATAAGAGAGAGATGCATATGATGAAGAAGAGAAATCAAAATTGATTGATGATCTGGTAAGGGAGCAACAAAGATTCTTTGTTGAAAAGAGAAGAAAAGAAAAGATTAAGCCTCCAACTACTATGCAGATTAGAAATCAAATGATGAACTTTCTTAAGAAAGTTAAAGGATTTACTCATATTCAGCTGGTCAAGAAGAATTTTGAAGAAATCAAGACTTTGTATGAGCAAAGTAAGAGGACTGAATTGAATTTTGTTGAGATTGGATCTGAAGCAGACAAGAAAGCCGTTGAAGAATTCAAGAAACTTCTGCAACAACAAAGACAATTTGGTAGTACTCCTAGAATTGAGCAAAGTACTGCTGAACCTACAAATACATCTCCACCTATAAAGACCACTTATGTGAGGAAGAATAGAAATGAGAAAGTAAGTTCAAGGGAGGAAGAGACTGTTCAAAGAATGAATACATGAGTTGAAACTCAAGGTATTGCTCAGACTGAAAATGTACAAGCAGTACATACATAGTCAACAGTACATACAACAGTACATATCGAGGAAACGGTACATACAAACTTGGAATAGGGTTCAACAGAACTTGAGGGAATTTCTAAGGGTGTTAAAAGGAAAAGGTTAACAAAGCTAAAGAAGAAAGCTAAGAAAGCTAAAACAACAGCAGAGGATAGTGATGATGATGAGATCTTAAAGAAGTACTTGAAGATTGTGAAATTTGAAGATCAATGTATTGATACAGAGATTTTTGGAAAGAGAGCATCCATTGCTAAGTGGATTTACTCTATAGATAAAGGACTTGAAGCTCATGGAATTCAGAGAACTGATGGCACAACAAGAGTATTAAGACTTTTGGAGGATATTCTTCACATTCTTGACAGACAAGATATTCAAGATCTTTTAAGGTTAGTTCAAGAAGCCAGTGCAGGTAAAACTGAAATATCACTATTATATAGGGAATTTCTCTTTATGTATGAGCCACACAACTGTGATCAAGAAATGTTGAAGGTATTAGAGAATCATGTTCCTAGTTACTAGAGATATTACAGGTCATGCAGATTGCATATTTTGGATGTAGATGATGTTACATACTATATGCTGTAAGAGAAAACTTACCCTTTCAAAAGAAAATTGTTGGAAAGGATGTTAGAACAACAATTAGAAGTTACAGAAGATTCTACTGATGCTTTAGAGTTGATCAGAATGGTTAAACAATAATTCAGGGATTTGAAAGATGAGGAAGAAGCAGAGAAAGAATCTTAAGTGTTTGACTTTCAGTCACACTTCACAAATGGTTCTTAGTTCACCATGTCTAACACACATAAGAACTGGCTAGTCTATAAGCAAATCGTTTGTGGTAAAGACTTATCAAATACGTTGAAAGCTGATAGTTTGCTAAAAACTATATGGTTCTAACTAACCTTGTTTCGAGACAAAGATTTGGCTAGTCCTAGACAAACAGTACTAGGTAAAGACTTCATCAAATCCGTTGATGGTTGACAATTTACCAAAAATTGTAAGGTTCATTACACCTTATTCTTTGCGAATAAAGTATTGGCTATTCCAGAGTGTGCGGCTAACTAGTAAAGAATTTATCAAATCCGTTGATAGCTGGTGATTTGCTAAAAATCATGAAGCCAATACAGATTGGTGTTTTTTGTTAACTGTTTTATTTTAGGTATAAAGATTGCAGGCAAAGAAGTACTTAAAGATAATACATAGAAGGTTTTGTTATCATCAAATCAAGACAAAGATTTTATATTAAGAGTTCAAGGACTAAACTCAAGAAGACAATAACTGATGCTTCAAAGATGAATTAATGTTTAGAAGACACAAGAAGATCATAGTTTGAAGAAAAATATGATACTCATGATGTTTGAAGATTATCTTATTATAAGAAGATCTACATTTGAAGTGTTTGGCTACATTCAATCCAAGGATGAAGGAAAGACTGAAGACATGTATTTTTAATACATCCAGTACAAGAGAAACAAGAAGATAACAAGTTATCATTTCATGTTTAGGGGAGGATTGTTGGGTATTATTTGTTAAGTGTCAAGTACCGTTAGTATATTCCAAGTACTGTATAAATAATAAAGTTGAACTATTATCTGTTAAATCTGAAACCATGCATTTACTGTATTTTAATTTCCAAGAGCTTATATAGGTCATGTGTTGTAACAACTGTTGCATGAATAACTGGAGGGGTGACCTCGTCATGCTGTAGAGGGGTGACCTCTAAATAATGTGCTGGGTGGAGGGATCAACTCCAATGTGAAAGATGTAGAGCACACATCACATTCACCTGATAACTGTAAACTGAGAGCCTAGTATGCACCCATACGCCCCACTGATAATACTGATAAAATGGCCAAGCTGAATAAATGGGACGCTGTGAGAAATCACGCCCTCGCAGAGGAGTCATGACACTGGTGCCCTTAGTGTCATGGTTACGGTACCTCCGTAACTAGTACATAAACTGGTCATGCTTATATATAAATCTCAGGCAATTTATTTAGTTATTAAAATGATTACTGATAAGCTTAAAACATATACAGGGGAAAACATTTGGCTGTAGACGCGGAATCCTATTCATGCATAGAAGGAAGTCCTTACTAAAGGACGTGAAATCCGTACCTCGTGTCCAGTAGTAAAATAAGAAAGAAAGCTGAAGGATCTACTCCGACTTCACGGATACTACACAAATAAGGGACGTGAAATGAGTGATCTGATTACTGTTCAATGTTTACTATTTATTATTGTTCTTAATTCATTTTGTTTGTTCTCGTATTAATTTACTAGTTGCGTATAAACTGATTAATCTGATTGTCTGGCATACTTCTGATAAATCTGACGGTTCTTAAATTATTTACTGCACAACGTATATCATGTATTTCTGATTTCTATATGTTATACTGTATTCTGATTATTGTAATACTAATATTAGTAACCTACTAAAAATAGCAAGTTTCCTAAATTAGAAAGTTTTCCCAAAATAAAACGTTTCAAAAATTGTTTCTATGAGAATTAAATCATTAAATAAAACCAAGTATTTTAAATTAATAACTATATAAATCATTTTAATTAAATTTTCTAATAAATAAATGAAACATTTAAAACTTGATTAATCTAATATATAAACTTATTTGCTAAAAAATGATTTAAATTCTTAGTTAAATAAGCCCCTTGTTTTAATATTTTAACCGAGCACCCGAAGCCCATGTCAAAACCCTCCCGAGACACTCATGTCTCGGGTTAGCACAAAACCGAGCCCCACCACAGCCCTTAGCTGTGGTCCCCTGTGGTCGTCAAACAAACAATAGCCACCGGCTTCAACCGGCAGCCATTGCTGCTCTGGTGGTTCCCACTGGTAGCCGATTGGTTCCCCCTGCTGTGCTTAAAATACCCACGGACAATTATAAGTTCCCACTGTTGGTTAAGGGTGCCCACTGTTTGCAATCCCAAACATCCCCTTTCTGCTAGTTACACCCAAACACCCCTGTTGTCCTATTTTTCCCTTTGTGCTCTCAAAACAAACGTGATTACCTATTTTTGATGAACAAAACACCACCGCCGCCCCTTCTTGGGTCGTGGTTGGCCACAACAACACCACCAAGACCTTATGGTCTCGATTTTCCTGAATCAAACCAAAAAAACAACACCCCAAGGATTTGGATTCATACAAAAATAGAGGAACAAAACGTGATTACCTATTTTTGAGTGAAAGGGATGAAGAACCCAGACGATCTTAAACCTTGATCAAGAAATTAAACCCTCGTATGATTTTTCTTGTTTCCTCGTTGTTTCATAACTGGAGGCCACCCCAAGCATAGAACCCTACTTCCCGTTTGTTTTCTTTTTTTATGTTACTATTTCTCCAATAATGTAGTGGCGATACCCTGTTTGTTTTTGTTTTGGGTAGTGGGTCAGGCTCTAAGCCCACGTTTCTTCTTTGTTTCTTGTTTAAACGCCACCCTTAGTATACATATACATACATATTCTATTTTTGCTTCGTTTAATATTCCGTGTTAAAATTTCCCGTGCTGAGATTCTGAAACGTATTATTTATTCTATGAAAATAATAATACTTACGTAATACTTGACTGACTAATATTAAATGTTTCTGAAATAATTCAATACGCAAAGTTAATTATTAAAATGGTTAATATCTAAATGACTAAAGTTAATTATTACTTATTTCTTGAATAATAATAATGTCACATTTTAGTTAAAACTGATACTGCGTGATATCAATATTTGTGGATTTTAAACATTGCGAACGTGTTCGCAAATTAATCCTCGTAATTATATTATGTCGTGAATTATTTATTTCCTGAATAAATAGTACTTTCGTAATACTTGAATTAACACTGTTATTTATTATCTGAATAAATAATTACGTAATGTTTTAAACTAGAGTTGTGACTGTACGTAATTAATGTTCGTGGACCTTTAAAGCTTGTTTTACAATTATTCCCCTCTAAAAAATAATTCGTCCTCGAATTAAGGATACGATTATGTCGTGGTTTTACAATTCTTCCCCTCTAAAAAGGAGAAATTCGTCCTCAAATTAAAGGTAAAAAGCTGAAGAAGTTATTAAAAATGAAAGGACACGTATGCTGAAAGATCATGAAGGCTGGAAAGACATATTAGCTGAAGGATTGTTCATCCTTGAGTTAGAACATGATGCTGTTGAAAGGGGATAAAAGTGACATGACTTAAAGAACTTAACTAGATTTAATGAAGGAAAATGGATGAGAGGTCCGGATGGACTCCTTGTTTTAGAGTGGCTTCCCACTCGAAACGACTCCTTCAAAGGTCTAAACATAATGAAAATATCGGTCCTGATGACCCAGTCCTAACGATGCTGAATTGTTTCTGGTTCCATATTTAAGATGGATTTTCTGAATCTGATAGAATGAATAAGCTATAATATGTAGGAACACATGAAATGATAAGTACAATAACATGAAGCGATGACTTTTTATATCTCTGAGCAAAGATGTTGGTAACATTTGAGACGAACTACGTGAACAATTGTGAACGTGCTACGTGAGCAATTGTGAACGTGGTTCGCGATCATCTGATGAATGCTGGGCATGGAATATATCGTAAACATGATACATGAAACATACTGTGAACGTTATACTGGGACATATATTGAGTGTATGCTGACTGAGGAAAGAATGCCAAACGATACGGCCTGAGATGTGAAACGTCTGCCTGGTTACGTAAAAGTTTTGCGAACTTGAGTCTGGTTTCTTTACCTTTCTGTAACCAAATCCGGTATAATAACTGAAGTATATATATACTGAGATGGAGCACGAACTTGAACGTAAAAGGTTGTCATGAATGCGAACGTGAACTTGTGTCATTAACTAGCATATAATACGGACTGAAATAACATCATAATGTGAACGAGAGAAGTAAACGTGAGAGTGAACGTAAACGAACGCGTGATCGAGATCTGAATTTCCTGCAGATCTGCTACTACGTAATTCTTTCGGATGAAAGAAAACGTATAGGTTGCGTTAATTGGTCAACAATGACTTAGATAGTTTCATACTTTTTCTGAGTCTGTGGTATCTGATAAAAACCTTCAAGAAATCTCGTCTCACTTCTGTTCAAAATTTCTAATGGTTGTAATAACTCACTTACATAACGGCGCTCTATCTTGAACCTGCTGGCATGTCAGAATTCTGCCTGGGATTATGGTACATTCTGGTGGAATCTGATTGAATATTCATGAAAGAATTATGAGTCTCGGTAATTTAGATCTCTCCTAGAGTAGGATCTTATGGAATACAAAATTTTAGAGTATGCCCTCTCCTTTATGCGTAAGCTTAGTCATGGAAAGTTAGTCGTGAGACTGTCCGAAATTTCTGCGGTAGCAGCCAACTAAGTTCTAGAAAATTTTGTACATTAGTCGTAGACGTCGGTCTTGACCATTTTGTGATAGTCTTCACCTTCGCAGAATTTCTAAAATGTCTTCCTGCTGAAATAATGTGGCCCAAAAATGCCACCTTGTTCAACTGGATTTTACATCTAGGAAGCTGCGTATATAATTTTCTCCTATTGGAGAATCTATACAACTTTGAGAAGATGATTCTCGTGTTCTTTAGCAGGTCAGAATATTATCAATGACTATACTGACGATTTTGTCTAGAAGGTCATGAAAAATTTTATTCGCTAATTTCATACTATAGCTGGATCATTAGGGAGCTCAGAATTATAAATCAAAATTTTAGAGAGATTATAATATGTACGACGGAAATCTGGAAAACATCATGTTCTTCCTCTCACCACTCATGGTAGCATGATCGAAATTTTTCTAAAAAATGTTTAAGACATTGTATCAGATCAGAAAAGATTTCTATACGTGGAATGAACATCGATTAAGAATTGTGATCTTATAAAACTTTTGGTGGTCGATACATGGTCTCATGATACCAGCCTTATTCCTGATAAACAGAAAAACGGTCCACTTTCTGGTGGTGTGCTAAGGCGATTAAAGCCTTGTTCCGTAACTCTTGCAGCTAATGTTGCAACTCTTTTAACTTAGCTGGAGCCCAACGATAAAGAGTTCTGAACACAGGTTCTGTCCTTGAGACAAGCTCTATGTTAAATTATGTCTCATGGTTAGGAAGGAATTTTCGGAAAACCTTTTGGAATTACATCTGGAAGTTCTGTAATAATTGGTTGATCGTGAACTTAAGGAACTTCAGAAGTTGAGTCACAACTGGTAGCTAGAAAGTCTTCGCAGCTAAGGAATAATAAGTAATGTGCTTGTAAAGTAGAAACAACTTGTACTGATTTTATTTTTTTGGCAAAAATATAATTAATATATTCAACATATAGTAAGACGAATCTCATCTTCAACTGGAAGTAAGAACCTTATTAATATGGTGATACTGTTGAGTCCTTTCTGGCTAAGAGGTAGGTAACTACCTGATTTCAGATAAAGCTGACATAGGAACACGTGAAGTAAATATGGCAACTTTTCATTGAATGTGTTTGTCTGTAACCTTATAGAATGAATACTACGTGTTTAACCTGAATAATACTCTAGTGGTGGTGACTGAATTTTTAAATGATTTGATTCATGTGTGGCATAATAGAACGGGTATCCCTCTTTCTAAAGGGTACCTTGAATTACTGAGGGCCTGGTTTAGAAACATACTGGAGTTATGTGTTATGACTCGTATTTTGAGAAAAGATTCGTATGACGTGTACCATGAATGGTGTCCTGATATGTGTCTTCCAAAATGATACATGAGACCTGTGTCTTGACTGTTGTCTAGACATGTATTTTAATGGGTGAGTCTGAATAATGTTAAGAATTTCTGGTAACTGCTAGGGTTGGCGGACCGGTTAGACTGCTGACCTCTGTATTTCTGGTCACGTCCGTTCTGGAGTTCCGGTGGCTACTGACTGATAAATATAAGAACGGTGGTTGTGATTATCGCTTTGTCTGTCTGTTTCACGACGAACATTATTACAACCGTGATATCTGTAACTATTATGTTGAGTGGCCGGCTGGTTACCGGTTCCTACTCTTCTGAATGAAAGTTAGCTGAGTGATGTGTGACATCTAGCTGAGAAGGTAAAGCATGGAATGGAATGGAAGTGTCTGGTGGTTGAAGATTATTTTGTCAGAAATTTCAAATTTATAGTTTTCGTCCTTGTTCTGTAGAGACTTCCTAGTATAAACAGTATCAGCATCCTGAGAAATCTCCAAAGTATCCACAACATCAGCATTTGTGTGGTCTTCAAAGTGTTAGCAACATCAGTATCTAGTAAAATCTTCAAATCACGAGCAACATTAGCATTTGGTAGAATATCGCCAAGTGAAAATTCCTGAGATGATTGAGGATTGATTAGCAATATCCATGGAGTAGGGTACATGGAGTACACCTGGACTACTATAAATGAAGTACAAAATGAATACTGCACATGTAGCATATCTGTAACACTCTCAAATTTCATATCGGTACAGCGGAAGAGTCTTTTAGAGTGTTACAGGATAGCACAATAACTCCAATCATAGACAACACATAAAAATGGTTGTACAAGGTTTAACATACATTCATTCGATAAAAAGTTTCAAGTGTACAACAAGTCCCAAATTATACAGGTCATTTAAGTTTACAAAACATAGATCAAATGAACATTTTTATTATTATGTGGGCCATCAGAGTCGATCTCCATCCGAATTACCTTCAAGCACCTGAGATAAAACATGCAAAAATCATATCAGCAAATGCCGAGTGAATTCATAGAGTTAAATAAAACCGTTATATACAACAATCGTTGAAATCAGAACAAAAGTATAATGTCGGAAGTAAGTCCTCGTATTTCTAGTCAGGCAATATATAAATCAAAGCATACATCTTAAACCGTCCATGAGACCGTAGCCTCAATATTACCATTATAGGTAATATTACCATTGTTACTAGCACCGCTATCATATCAAATATTTAGATTACATTGGATTATTATTAGCCGCATGACACTGTTACCTTACTATCACAACAACGGGCCGTGAACCAGACAAACAATTTGCCCATCTAAGTTAGCGTCATCACAAAAATCATGCTATGTAAATCTTCTCATACATAAATTCGCTTACCAATCAATGTGGTACGACGGGGATCAACCGTCAAGGCGCGAACTGGGGTGATCGTCCCCAAATAGTACTATCATATACATAAGCGTCTACCAAATCCCGGTAGTTCACAATTCATGCTAATGGGACTATAAGTGACATAACCTAACTACTAATAATCCTTTTTATCTCTTTTATTGGGTCATCACATCATTCGGGTCCATATCATTAAGCATACCATCGGGACTACTTGTGTTCTATTTTATCAAAAACTAACATGTTATCTGCCTCGCGGGGTTACAAATCATTTTATAAAACATTTAAAAGAGTGCGAGGCTATGAACTCACGTTGATAATGAAAGGCGCATTATCAGCTACGGTCGTGCTTCGGTCACGGAAACCTATATAATTAATAATCGGTCTTAGACTCTTGTCCAATGACTTTATAAAAATAACAAGTATACATATGATGATTTTATACATATGATGATGATCAAGTGGGTTTATATATTCTTTTTTACTCATTTTGGTGTTTATGTATTGGTAACTTTTCTACTAGTTTACTAGTTTTACCTATTTACATGTTTTAGGTCCAATAAGCCTATTATATGTCCATTAACTTGTATTAATCCATTTTATACTTTTATTATCAGTATTATACTTTACATGTTGGGCCTAAGTGGGTTAAGCCCAATAAGTAAATTTATAAGTGTTTAGCCATTTAGTTGAATTGTTAGTCTAATAATACTAACTTAGCTCGTTAATGTCTGTATGTTATATAGTTCGGGTTTTATCGGTTTTTACTTTTATTAGGTACTTATGTGACAATCTAACATTTTCAGGTAGTGAATTATTTTCTCGTATAATATTTTGAAACTTATTTTTGTGTTGGTTGATGAACTCACAATTTACGAATTTAAATTTGGGCTTACGTGCATAAATTAGCGTCCTTTACGACTAAACCGGAAACCTTAGGATTACGTATTTACGTTTTTGAACTCGATTTTTGATGAGACAATTATTATTAGATTCGTTTTGTGCCATTGATTCATAATTTATAAAAACGTTTTTCGTAAAACGACCCGAGGGCACGCAAATCGAGGAAACTAGAATCGAGGAATACCCGTAAATTAGCGGGATTGGACAAAACTAATTTATCCCACCCCATTAAAAGGGACGGCCCAAACTAGGGACACCACATATTTGATGTGGCATCCTTACACTAAGTTTTCATACACTTGTAAGCTTAGCTTCATTTTGAAGTTACTCATCCCACAAAACCACTAACCATTCCCATTTACTTCCATTCATACATGCAAACAACTCACGAATACTCTCTCTCTCTACACTTGCCGTCCCACTTCACCATCCTACACCATCATTTGATCTTTTCTAGCCACAAGTTACATGTTATCTAGCCATATTATGGAGAAACCTTGAAGCCTTGATTGATTGGCGTCCATTTTAACAACAAAGGAGGTGATTTGCATGTGTCCTAGGGATAATTTCTCAACAAACTATCTTGGTGATTGATGATCTTGGAGATATATTTGGTGTTCATCAAGTTGTTGTCTTCTAAAAACAAGATATAATCTTGGTTGGTAAAGAAGATCATCCTTTCCATTTATCTTGTTATTTTTGTAAAGATCAAATGTATTTTATTTCTGGTTGTATATGTATATGATGAATATATGATGATAAAAATGTTGTGTGGGGATCAAGTGTTGATAAATATGCTTAAAAAGATGAATAACCATAAGAAACAAGGCTAAAATCATGCTTAAATTGTTGGCTGTATAAAAACAGTAAGTAACCAAGTCTTAAACTGATAAAATTGCATGGTGGAATCCATTTGCAGTAAGTATAAGATGTCATACACATGTGAGAGTTGGCCATGCAATGGAATCATCAAATGAGTGAGATATGATCAAAACAAGATGAGTGTGCTAATCTGAATAGTCTGTTTTGTAGGGAATGTTAAGGATAGTTAGACATGGAATTAGCAGTAGCTATAACTAACTTATTTGTAGCACATAATATGAAGTTTATACCATCCAAAAATGAGCTTCTATCTCATTATAGAACTCTAGATATGATAAAAATGGTGAAGATGAAACTAAAAATCGGATTTTGAAGAATTAATATTTAATACTATTATATAAGCACTCAAATAATATAGTATAAAATGTGAAATTAAAACCCACTAACTTATAAATTTCATTTATATAAATATGTATAAGGTTAAATAAATGGACACTTTATAAAAATGGTAGTTGAATAAGATTTATAAGTTATAAAAACTATAAACATGATTTTTACGACTTTTTCGGCTATTACCGTAAAATTAACATTTTTCGCCAATTAAAACTTAGACGATCAAACCCGTCTAATGTAAAGTTTTTAAAAGTCATATACTGGTATATAAGTACCTAATACAAGTAAAAACCGATAAAACCCGAACTGTATAACATACGGACATTAACGAGCCAAGTAGCATATTTGGACTAATAATTTAACTAAATAAGTTAAACACTAATAAAAATTACTTATTGGACTTAACCCATTTGGGCCCAACATGTAAAGTATAAATACTGATAATACAAGTATAAAATGGACTAATACAAGTTAAAGAACTTATAATAGGCATATTAGACCTAAAACATGTAGATAGGTAAAACTAGTAAACTAGTAAAAAGTTACAAATACATAAACACTAAAATGAGTAAATAAGAATATATAAACCGACTTGATCATCATCATATGTACAAAATCATCATATGTATATTTGTTATTTTGATAAAGTCATTGGACAAAAGTCTAAGACCGATTATTATTTATATAGGTTTCCGTGACCGAAGCACGCCCGTAGCCGATAATCCGCCTTTCATTATCAACGTGAGTTCATGGCCTCACAATCTTTTAAATGTTTTATAAAATGATTTGTAAACCCGCGAGGGAGATAACATGCTAGTTTTTGATAAAAATAGAACACAAGTAGTCCCGATGGTATGCTTAATGATATGGACCCGAATGATGCGATGACCCAATAAAAGATAAAAAAGGATTATTAGTAGTTAGGTTATGTCACTCAAACTCCCATATGATGACCCGCGAGGGAGATAACTACCGGGATTTGGTAGACGCTTATGCATATGATAGTACTATTTGGGGACGATCACCCCAGTTCGCGCCTTGACGGTTGATCCCCGTCGTACCACATTGATTAGTAAGCGAATTTATGTATGAGAAGATTTACATAGCTTGATTTTTGTGACGACACGCTAACTTAGATGGGAAAATTGTTTGTCGTGTTCGCGGCTCACTGTTGTGATAGTAAGGTAACAATGTCATGCGGCTAATAATAATCCAAAAATGTATTTCAATACAATACGATAACGATATGAATAACGGTAATAATATTACCTATAATGGTAATATTGAGGCTACGGTCTCATGGACGGTTTAAGATGTATGCTTTGATATATATATTGCCTGACTAGCAATACGAGGACTTACTTCTGATATTTTACTTGTGTTCTGATTTCAACGATTGTTTTATATGACGGTTTTATTAAACTCTATAATTCACTCGGCATTCGCTGATATGATTTTTGCATGTTTTTATCTCAGGTGCTTGAAGGTAATCCGGATGGAGATCGACTCTGATGGCCCACATAATAATAAAAATGTTCATTCGATCTATGTTTTGTAAACTTAATGACTTGTATAATTTGGGACTTGTTGTACCGATACGAAAATTGAGAGTGTTACAGTTTGGTACCAGAGCTCTCGTTATAGAGAACAAAAGATTTTAAAAAAACAAGGTTTTGAACAAAACTTTTCAACATTTGAGAAAATATTCGAAAAATCTTTTGACTATAACGGTGCCAAAGATCTCCGACATTACCAACAAGCCCTATTGAGAAGATATATATTTTGATATATATAATTTAATTTATATATATGTATATATCGTGAATTCAATATGTAATTGTTTAATAAGTATGTTATCCTAATACGAGATATATATATAAATGCAGATTGTCATGGCTGACCCTAATATTCCTGTAGAGAACCATGCTATTCCCGAACCTAATGTAGATGATGATCCTTATTTAGACTTAGTAGATTATGATATGGATGATGAGGAGGAACCATTTGAGGATCCCGAGCCCGAGATAGGACTAGGAGATCAGATTGCCCCTCAGGTTGATATGGTAGAGAATGAGATTGATAATGTTGATATTGAGAATGATGATGATGAGATTGGGATAGATAATATAGATGATGAGATTGACGACGAGAATGTCGAGGAGGATATAGGTATAGACGATGAGGTTGATGATGATGAGGAAGCCGAGCTTATTTACCCTTATGATTTTCTAGAGGGCGAGCCCTTACCCCCACCAGTTTATTTGTCTGATTCTGAGGTTGAGCTACCTAGGGATGAAATGTCTGAATCGTCTGAATCTGATTCTGAATCAGAGGAGGATGAGGATGATAATGCACCTGACGGTACTGATGGTATTGCTACTCGTAGACGTGTGATAGGAGAGTCTTCTAGTGTTCGAGAGGCTACTCATATGGATGGTCTTGCACCATGGGCCTTGAGACGTGATTTAGATGCTTCCCGTGTTAAGTGTAGTATGACAGAGATTGGATTAGGTGTTGTTCAGACTCATGTTGCTTATTTGGAGTCGAAGACTAAGGTTGGTGAGAAAGAGCGGGAATTGCTGAGTTTGGATTTGACTGATGTAGAGCGTGGGTTGAATGAGGCTTTTAGGAGGTTATCGGTGTTAGAAAGTGGTGAGTTTGCTAATATGAAGAAAAAGGTGAATTCTATGGAGATTTAGTTGAATGTAGCTCGTGCGATGCGTGAGAAAGCTGAGAAGGAGTTGAATATATCTGTGGGTTGGAATAGTAGATTTTATGCTGACATGGTTGAAAGAGGAGTGATCCGTAAGCGCCCAGCTGAAGATGTGTCTAGTGATCGTCCGACAAAGATATAGAAGACGATGGATGATGGACCATCTGGCGGTTCTCAGTAGACCAGTCTGTGTTTAGTAGTGACCTTTGTATCTTTTGTACCTTTTGTAACTTTGACTGAACCGACTTGTTAGTAGTAGACCTGGCACGAATTTTGAGTATGTATAGTGCTAGAAACTTTGATATGGGATGTAACTAAGACAATGCTTTTGTTTCAAATCGAATGAAATATGTATCTTGTCTTGAATTCCGTATTGTGCCTTATTTGTATCTTGATTATGAATTCAATCCATATTATATGAACCCTTTGTAGTGGAATTGGTGGTACTAATGTGAATGTGAATGCTAATGATGTGAATGCTAATGCTAGAGGAAATATAGGAGGACTTGGAACTAATGCACCTAAAGTTGGTGGCTGTACTTATGTGACGTTCTTGAAGTGTGAACCTCTACCTTTTAATGGAACTGAAGGTGCTGTAGGATTAAGCCAGTGGATTGAGAAGATTGAGTCGGTGTTTCATATTAGTAAGTGTAAGGAGGAAGATAAAGTGACTTTTGCTATGGCTACTCTTAAAGGTCGTGCGTTAACTTGGTGGAACGGGAGAATTGCTTTCATGGGTATTGATGTTGCTAATGCTACTCCTTGGGCTGAAATTAAGAAGTGGATAACTTTAGAATTCTGTCCCCGTAGTGTGATCATTAGGTTAGAACAAGAGTTGATTCATCTGAGAATGAAAGGTGTTGTGACAATCCGTAAATTTATGATTGATATTTTATTCTCAAATATTAATTAAAAATATTATTTTAATGTTATATTATGAACTCACTTTTTTTGGGAAGAAATTTGGATTTACGTCTTGAAGTAGCATCGACTACGTCTAAACCGAAGGATTCTACGTTACGTGCTTACGTTTACATACACCGTCTTTGGTGACAGTCCGACATTTCAGAAAATAAATTTATCCGTGAATATTATTTTAGAGTTTTAAATTTGTGTTGGTTCATAAACTCACAAATTTACGAGAAGAGATTAGGACTTACGATTCTAATTTAACGTCCTTTACGACTAAACCGGAAACCTTAGGATTACGTATTTACGTTTTCGAACTCCGTTTTTGATGAGACAATTTTTATTAGATTCGTTTTGTGCCGTTGATTCATAATTTGTAAAAACGTTTTTCGTAAAACGACCCGAGGGCACTCAAATCGAGGAAACTAGAATCGAGGAATACCCGTAAATTAGTGGGATGAGACAAGATAAATCTTGCCCCACCCCACTAACATGGGACGGCCAATATGTGCCACCACATCACAAGATGTGGCAAAATATAGCTAAATGCTTACACTTGTAAGCTAAGCTTACAAGTTAAGCATACTTTCCACCAAAACCATCTAACCCAAAACCACACATTCATTTGTGACATGCAAACAACTATCCTCTTCCTCTCTACTCTATGTATGCCGTCCCATTTCCACCATTAAACACCATCATTTGATCAAAATTTAACCACAAACATTCGTTATAATTAACATATGTTAATCTCCATTCAAAGAGATGAAGATTGGTGCAAGTTATAACATCCAAGGAGAAGTTTCTATGGAATTTTAAGGCTGATTTTCCACAAGAGGTTCTTGAAGATTGGTGGACTTGAAGATGGTCTTGATTTATCACAAGTTGTGTGATCAAAATCCATGTCTTGATCACAACCTACATCATCATGGTGGTATAAAGATTGTTCTCCTCATCTTCTTGTTATTTTTATTATGTAATCATGTATTTTCTTTGCTATTGTATATGTATATGATGAATATATAATGATTAAAATATTGTGTGGGGATTTGGTGTTGATAATCATGGGTAAAAAGATGAAAAACTATATGTAAAAAGGTTAAAATCATGCTTAAAATGATGGCTATATAAAATAGTGAATAACCATGTCATGAACTGATAAAATAGCATATATTAATGTATATACAGTAAGTAATATGTCTTGTACACATGTGAGAGTTGGTCATGCAACGGAATCATTAGGATGAGTGAGATATGATCAAAACAAGTTTAGAGTACAAATCTGAGTTCACTGTTTTGGACGATTTTTAGAAAATACTTAGAGGCAGATTCAACAGTAGCTATAGAAGAGTTAAATGGAGAACATATCATGTAGTTTATTTCATAAAAATTTGAGCTTCTATCTCCATATAGAACTCTAGATATGGCAGTTTTGGTGAACATGAAAATAAAAATCAGATTTTGGGAAATTAAAGTATAATAGTATTATATAAGCACTCAAATAAAAATAGTATAAATGTGAATTAAAACCCACTAACTTATATAATACATTTATATAAATATTTATAAGGAAAAATAAATTGACATTTTATTAAAAATGGTAGTTTGATAAGTTTTATAAGTTATAAAACTATAAACATGATTTTTACGACTTTTTCGGCTATTACCGTAAAATTAACGTTTTTGTTAAATAAAACTTAGACGGTTGGAGCCGTCTAATGTAAACTTTTATAAACTCATATACTGATATATAAACATATATAACAAGTAAAAACCGATAAAACCCGAACTATATACATACGGACATTAACGGGCTAAGTTAACGTTATTGGACTAATAATACAACAAAATGGGCTAAAACACTTATAAACTTATTTATTGGGCTTAATCCATTTGGGCCCAACATGTAAAGTATAAATACTGATAATACAAGTATGAAATGGATTAATACAAGTTAATGAACTTATAATAGTGATAGGTGTGAAAACACCCATCCTTTTACCACTGAATTCTGGCTAAAACGAGACCAAAACACGTATTTAATATCATTTGTTTGGAATTATGCGTTGTTTTTGTGTTTATTGTGTTTTCAGAGTCAACCAGATGAATATTGAAGAAAACATGGGATTGCACGGGTTTTATCGAAGAAAAAGACTCAAGACGAAGTCTATTGTCCAAGAGATGCAAAAGATTTGAAGTCATTGTGCCTATTTGAAGATTTATCGAAGAATAGAGCCAAAGATGGAAGATTCATATATGTCGAAGAACTCGAGTCTACTAAACAAAAGATTATAAGACGAGTTGGAATTATTCACCGACACTTCTCAAAATCCGAAGTCAGAAACGTTTATTTAAAGAAGCGTGAAGACTAAAGAAGAAAGAAGAAAAGAAGCCCGATACCAAATCCCATTCACAAGCCCGTATCATACGCCTATATATATGATTCTACTTCACAAATTGAGGACATAGTTAGTTAGTCTTAGTTTTAGTTTTTCATTTTTCTAGTTTTAGAGAGAGAAAGTTCCAAACTTTCTCTCACTAAACTTTTTCTTTGTTTCCATCTTTTAAATTTAAGTTTTCTTTAATCTTTGTACTTTGAATTTCATTAATCTCATTCAAGTTAAGCTTTTAAGTTTTTTTAATCTTCTTCTACCTTTCTTAGTTTGCCTAAATCCTTGGTCCGATTGTTTCATCTCATACGGTTTGGATTACTGGATGAGTTCGTGATCAAAAGTTAATCTTTCTTGTTCCTTTTTAAGGTCTTACGCGAATAGGCTATAAGCTCTCCATGCTTATTGGCCTATTTCTAGTTTAAGCTTATTGTTTTCGGATTTCTTCAAAGTTTTAGTCATATAAAAGCTCCTTTCATAAAGTTTAAGATTTTTCGTTTTTAAAAGTTGTCAAATTTTAGCTTTTTGAGTTATTTAAAGTCCCGGTTAAAGTAGCTTATTGTTTATGCTTATTGAAATTTCAGCTTTTCACCATTTTCGGATTAGTTTTGCACTCCATCGCAATATTGGGGTTTTGTATATTCCGACGGTTTCAGTGGTTTAGATCGCAATAACCCTTAAGGGTTCTACTTTGCGATCGGGTAGTAATTCCCCCTTATTCCGATCTGGATTGCGATCGCTTATTGCGATCGCACATTCCGACGGGACTAAGGTCCTTTTTAAGTCGAAACTCTGGCCAATTTTTATTTACAACATTCCGATCTAGAACTTTCTGATAGCTATATTCCGACCGACTTCATTCCGACAACCATCATTGCGACAGCTTTGTTTTTGAATATTCCGATGGTGACTATCATGGACATTCCGATGGACTTTACCTCGACATTCCGATGGATCATTTTTGTTACATTCCAATGCTTTTGACTTAATACATTCCGATAGAAATAATTTTCCATATTCCGATAAAACAAGTTTTTAAGTATTAATTCAATTGGGTTTTCAAAGTATTCGTCTAATCTTTTCTTTATGTTTTCAAGCATTCAGTTTTAACTTGTCAATCTAGTTTAATCTTTTAAAAGTTTTAATTTTACTCTTCGACACTTACTTATTTGTCATTAGTTTAAAATAGATAAACAAACCAAGACCTTTTTATTAACCAAGAACAAATCATTCCACTTAGAGCCGTGATCAATTCGAGGAGATACCGAGAGAACTTATCTTGAACCCATATTAAACCAATGTATCAAATGGCGCCGCTGCCGGCTCTTCTCGTTAAGATCAACAGTTTTTTTGTGAGAACTTGGATTTTGGGATCCGTTCACCGTGAACGTTACTTTTTCATAAAAAATTTCAAAAAACCCTAAAAAATATAAAAATTTTCAAAAATGCTAAAAATTAAAAAACATAAAAACCAAAAATATTTCTACTTTGTTTTTGCCTTGTTAGTTCTTTTGCAGGTGCATGCGTACACGATCAACGTCTTATCAAGAGCCCGAGCCTCTCGGAGATTTAGACATGACCGGTGTACAAAACAACAACAATAACCCACCTCAAAACAATAATAATAACAATAACAATCCACCTTTCAACAACAATAATAACAACAACAATGAGCCTCTACCGGATAATCGCCTGATGATTGAACTTCTGCAAGCACATGTAGATGGTAATGATGATCCAATTGTCATACCCACGATTGCAGCCAACAATTTTGAGCTCAAATTCGGTTTTATCCAGATGGTCTCTGCTCAACCATTCTTGGGGCGTACCATTGATGACCCACATGACCACATCAAGAGATTCTTGCAACTCACCAATACGGTCAAATTCAATGGTGTTCCACAAGAGGTAATCCGTTTACAACTTTTTCCCTTTTCTTTAGAGGGACAAGCCCGGCATTGGCTTGCTAAGGAACCGCCACAGAGTATTCTTACGTGGACGGATTTGGAGACCAAGTTTATCAACTACTTTTTTCCACCCTCTCGTACTACCGCTTTGCGGAATGAAATTATCAATTTTGAACAAAAGTACGATGAGTCGTTTAGTGAATCTTGGGACCGTTTCAAAGACCTTTTGAAAAAATGCCCATAACATGGTTTTACCAAAGTGCACCACATTAATACTTTTTATAATGGTTTAAACATGAATGACCAAGATTCACTAAACAGTGCCTCGGGGGGTAATGTTTTGGCTAAGACTTCCAATGCTTCTTGGGATATCATTGAGAATAAGTCTCGTGTGCAAACCAAGAGTGTTCGGACCAATGTCGCTAGTGCTAGTACTAGTGACAGCGATAAGCGACTTGACAAAATCACTGCGCTTCTTGAATCTCCTGCTACCCAAACCGCCAGCAACACCAACAGCATCAACGCTAAAAACGCTAAAGACGCTCAAGTCAATGCTGTCAGCCAACCATGTGAGATATGCGGGGATCCTGACTCTTACACCACTTGTACTGCCACCCAAGACTACCCTTCTGAGAATGTGAATGCAGCATACGGTACCTATCCTCAACCTGCTTATCAAGCTCGCCCTCAAGGTGACCGCAACTTGCTTAGCTACCGCTCTTACAACTATCTCTCACCACCTGGTTTTCCTCCTAATAACCCAAACCAACAACAAAACCTCAATCGCCCTCCTCAACAACAAAAACAATCTCGTGGACCATACATACCACCTCACAAACAACAAAATCCACCTCAAAGGAACAACCAAGTTTACCAACAACCTGCTTATCAACCACCCGCATACAATGCTCCTCCCAACCAACCCACCGCTTTACACCAAGAAGTAGAAACCTACATGAGGACTAACGATGTGATCGTGGGAAATCTCCAACGGGAAGTGTTCAACTTGAAAGCAGACCTGGTGAAACAAGGGAACGATCTGAGAGCTGATATGAGAAACACTTTGGATAGTCAAACGAATGACTTAAAGAATATGATGGCTAGTTTCTTCCAAAGTAATCAACCCTCTTCTTCGGGTACTCTTCCGAGTAACACCGTTGCGAATCCAAGAGGGGAGATGAAAGCAATCACCACTCGCAGTGGCAAAGGTACCAAGGAACCCGAACTTCCTATACCTCCACCGGTGATTGTGACTAAGGAGAACGAGTCACCTGCTCCTATTCCTCATCCTTCTACTTCCCCAATTTCTCCACCTCTTACTTCTACCCCTCCTCCACCCAAGGATGTGAGTGATCCTACTATTCCAAAGACTTTCTCTTCTTCTGATATACCTTATCCCTCAAGGTTGAGGAAAGAGAAGCTCAAAAGCAAGGATGATATTCAGGTTTCAAACTTTCTTAAAATGTTTAAACAATTGAATTTCAACATCTCCTTCGCAGAGGCTCTCGCTCACATGCCTAAGTACGCAAAAATGTTCAAAGATCTTCTCAGCGACAAGGAGAAGCTTCTTGATATTGCTAACACCCAACTTAATGAGAATTGCTCTGCAGTACTCTTAAGGAAATTGCCAACCAAGCTTGGTGATCCGGGTCGTTTCTTTATCCCTTGTAACTTCCCGGGAGTAGAGAATTGCATGGCCCTCGCCGATCTAGGTGCCAGTATTAATCTAATGCCTCTAACCGTTTGGAAGCAATCATCTCTCCCTGAGCTAGTCCCCACCAAAATGACTTTGGAATTAGCTAACCGTACGGTTGCTTATCCAGTGGGGATAGCCGAAGACGTCTTTGTAGGAGTCGACAAATTCACTTTTCCTGCCGATTTCGTCGTAGTCGACTACGAGATGGACCCTCGTGTGCCACTGATTATTGGTCGTCCATTCCTGAGGACCGGTCTCACTCTCATCGATTTTGAAGCCGGTGAGCTTATCATGAGAGTGGGTGACGATAAAATTGTCTTCAACATGGGAAAGTTGTCTAAACAACCTTATTCCAACGAGAGTGTTAATTGTATTGACGTTCTTGATGGGGCTTGTGAAGAACACTTCAAAGATGCTTGTAAAAGTCTTCCTACCTCTCTTCCCAATGTTGAGACTGTTTCCTCTATTCATTCATCACTGTCTCTATTTGGAGAAAGTGATTTCTTTTGGAAAGATATTGAAGCCACCATGGGAGATGTGAACTTAACAAATGACGATTCTCCCACCGATTGGGATGACGACATGCGTTTCTTTAAAAACCTTCTAAAAGAAGACAATCTTTCTCCACCATCTCCCACGGTTATTGCTATCGATGCTCCGACTTTGAAAACGCCTCCCATCGAAAATCATCCGGATTTAGAACTTAAGGAGTTGCCGCCCTATCTCGAGTACGTGTTTCTTGAAGAAAACAAGAAGTCCCCTGTCATCATCGCGAAGGACTTGAAAGAAGAAGAAAAATCTCGTCTCATCGCCGTGCTTAAAGATCATAAGAAGGCAATTGCTTGGAAAATTTCCGATATCCGCGGAATTGATCCGAACTTTTGTACTCACAAGATTCTCATGGAAGATGACTTTAAACCCGCAATCCAGAGCCAAAGAAGGGTTATTCCTCGAATTCATGACGTCATCAAACAAGAGGTTATCAAACTTCTTGATGCCGGCTTGATTTACCCTATTTCGGATTCGCCATGGGTAAGTCCCGTCCATTGTGTGCCCAAGAAGGGCGGAATAACCGTTGTTTCCAATGAACACAACGAGTTGATTCCCACTCGTCTCGTTACTGGGTAGAGAGTTTGTATTGATTATCACAAGCTCAATGATGCCACGAGAAAAGATCACTTTCCTGTTCCTTTCATGGATCAAATGCTCGAGCGTCTTGCGGGTAATGACTATTACTGCTTCTTAGATGGTTTCTCCGGGTATTTTCAAATTCCCATCGATCCTAAGGACCAAGAAAAAACCACATTCACTTGTCCCTATGGAACATTTTCTTACAAACGCATGCCTTTTGGTTTATGTAATGCTCCTGGGACATTCCAAAGGTGTATGATGGCTATCTTCAATGACATGGTGGAAGACACTATGAAAGTATTCATGGATGATTTATCGGTTTATGGCGATTCTTTCTCTGCTTGCCTTGCCAATTTAGAACGTATGCTTAAGCGGTGTGAAGACACTCGCCTTGTTCTTAATTGGGAAAAATGCCATTTCATGTTAAAAGAGGGCATCGTGCTAGGACACAAGATCTCCAAAGCCGGTCTCGAAGTAGACCGTGCTAAAGTCGATGTTATCGCTAAGTTGCCTCCACCTTCAACCGTGAAGGGTGTGAGAAGTTTCCTGGGTCATGCGGGCTTCTACCGTCGATTTATCAAAGATTTTTCTCAAATCGCTCGCCCGATGACCCACCTCTTTGAAAAAGATACTCCTTTTATCTTTTCCAAAGAGTGTCTTGAAGCCTTCAACTCGCTTAAGGATAAGCTAACTAAGGCACCAGTCTTGGTTACCCCTAATTGGGAGCTGCCTTTCGAGTTGATGTGCGATGCTAGTGACTTTGCTATTGGAGCGGATTTGGGCCAAAGAGTGAACAAACACCTCCAACCGATCCATTACGCTAGCAAGACAATTACGGGGGCTCAATTGCATTACACGACAACCGAGAAAGAGATTTTAGTTGTTGTCTATGCTTTTGAAAAGTTCCGCCCCTATCTTGTCCCTTCTACCACAATCGTTTACACCGATCATTCCGCTTTGAAGTACTTGTTGACTAAACAAGATTCTAAACCAAGACTTCTTCGCTGGGTTTTGCTACTCCAAGAATTTAAAATCGAAATTCGTGATAAAAAAAGGAGCTGAAAACCTAGCCGCGGATCATCTCAGTAGACTAGAGGATCCTTACCAAAGGGATCATCCGAACAAAGAAATCAATGATTCTTTTCCCTTAGAGACCTTAATGTCTATCAACTCGACTGCTGATGAAACCCCGTGGTTTGCGGACATTGTAAACTACTTGGCGAGTGGAATTCTCGTTGACGGGTTAACATCCCAGCAAAAGAAAAAGTTCTTCAAAGACATTAAGACTTACTTTTGGGATGACCCGTATCTTTTCAAACAATATGCTGATTTGATCATTCGCCGATGTGTTGATGGACCGGCAGCTTTAGAAATCCTTGATGCTTGCCACAAAGGACCCACCGGTGGTCACTTTGGTCCCAACTACACCGCCAAAAAAGTGTTTGACTCGGGATTTTATTGGCCCACCATCTACCGTGATGCTCATGAGATGGTTAAACGATGTGATGCTTGCCAAAAACAAGGCAAGATCACACATAAAGACGAGATGCCTCAGAATTTCATTCAGGAATGTGAAATCTTTAATGTGTGGGGTATCGACTTTATGGGGCCATTCCCTTCATCTAAAGGAAACAAATACATCCTTGTAGCCGTTGACTACGTTTCAAAGTGGGTTGAAGCCAAAGCTTTACCTACTAATGACGCAAGGATGGTTTGTAACTTTTTGAAGTCGCTATTCGCTAGATTCGGTGTGCCTCGTGCCATTATTAGTGATCGCGGGACTCATTTTTGCAACGACCAATTTGCTAGAGTCATGGCTAAGTATGGTGTAAATCATTGTCTTTCCACCGCCTACCACCCACAAACTAATGGCCAGGCTAAAATATCCAACCGAGGATTAAAGTGAATTCTTGAAAGAACCGTGGGAGAGCATCGTGCCTCATGGGCTGACAAACTTGATGATGCTTTGTGGGCTTTTCGTACCGCATACAAGACTCCGATTGGTTGCACACCATATCATCTCGTGTACGGGAAAGCATGCCACCTCCCTATTGAGTTGGAGCACAAGGCTTACTGGGCCTTGAAGTGGGCTAATTTTGATATCAACAAAGCCGGTGACCTACGCAAGATCCAACTCAATGAGCTGAATGAACTACGTAATGAGGCTTATGAAAATTCTTTGATCTATAAGGAGAAGACTAAGCTCATTCACGACTCTAAGATTAAGAACCGAGAGTTCCAAGTTGGAGACAAAGTTTTACTCTTTAACTCTCGGTTGAAAATCTTTTCGGGCAAGCTAAAATCTCGTTGGTCCGGCCCATTCACCATTGCCCAAATTTTTCCATATGGTACTCTCGAGCTCGCTCAACCTAATGGCCCTAATTTTAAGGTGAATGGCCAACGAGTGAAGTTGTACTTTGGTGAGGACATCTCTCAGGAGATGATTCCATCCCTCACCATGTTCCCCATAAACTAATTTTTGGCCGAGTCAGGCTCGTGACTCGGTTATCAAAAACAAGCGCTCCTCGAGAGGCAACCCGAGTATCTATCCTATCCTGTTTTAACCTTCTAAGTGTAGGGGGACCTATATAGGTGTTTGTATTTGTGTGGTGATGTGATTACAGGGATGAATGCACTCTTGGAACCTTGGAAGAACCGTGTTCCCGTGTTATCTGAAATCTGATTCTATCTCTCAACTTTCGTGATTCAATTTTCTTCATCCTCACATTTGAAATTGATCACTTTAGTCGTCCTTTCCTTAGCTTGATTTAACCAACGTGCACAATGTCATAAGTGTAGGGGAGACTTTTCCCACATACTTAAACATTGAGGACAATGTTTATCTTAAGTGTAGGGGGGACTTCTATCGAAGTTTTAAGTGGACTTTTCCATGAAAATGCCTTCATTTAACCGGAAAATCATATTTTTCAAATTTTATTAACTTTGGCCATTTAGTCGTAATTTTTAAATTTGTATCGTTGCTTTCATATGTATATATCCCGCAATAAAGTCAAAAATATTAAAAAAAGTGGTGTAGCTAGTTTAGAAGTCTTTGACATATTAGGCCCGTTGCGATTATTTTGACTCAACCCGAATAGACTTATCTAAGTTTATTCTAGCTAGTATCCTTAACCATGTAGACCTTAATTTGTTTATTAGGCTAAGCATCCACGAGTCTCATTACTTGAGATTTTAAATTGTGGAGAGCGAGAAATGATAGAGTCAATTATAAGTCGGTATTCCTGCACAAGCTCACTTGGTGTAATTATTTTCCTATTCTCCCATCACTTGCTAATAAATTATCTGCAATAAGTAAGGTCGTACGATTTGAGAAGTTACTTAGCTTCTAGCCCAGGATCGTTTAAAAGTTTCTCGATAATGATAAGAGTTCATAGCCAAGGCATAACTTATGAAGCGGGGCGCGAAGATTGGCGAGTCCGAAAAGGCCCTAACAAGGCATGAGGATTCCATTTTATTGCTGAAGATCCAAAGTGATGTGAAAAGCATTATTCCCAAAATCAATATGAAGGATCAAGACTCACGACGAAAAGCAATCAACTCCCATAAAGATCATGGAGAAGTCTATCCGAAAAGACCCTAACAAGGTATGAGGATAAATAGATTCAAGTCCGAAAAGGAGGCGGATTGTTGTATCTCAAAATCCCAATTAGAGATTGAAGAAATAATCATGAAGTCGTGGTCAACAAAGTTGGAGTACCCCTCAAAAGTCTCCAAGTGAAGAAACTCAATTACGATGAGAAGACCATTATCTCAAGAACGTCTCTCGAAGATATGAAGTATGAAGTAGATGCCAAATATCGGCCCGAGAAAGGTCTCAAATCGTGAACCAAGTTATGCCAAGATATGAACTTTTTGATATCCCGAGAAGCAGTTTTAAGAGATTTTGTCCTTTAGCTAACTATTGATCAAATCGTCCTACTTTGCTTTCAGCCTAAATAAACTATCGAAGTAAGTCCAAAAATACATCTTCATGATCATTCTAAGACAAAAATAAAATATAAGAGATACACCTAGGAATAAGGGAGTTTAAGCATTTAAATAAGCCATGTGTGTAAGTGTTTGAATTGCTAACTTATAATAACAATGATCTCATTTTTAAGCTTAGTTTGGGGAACGTGAAACTTGAGGGTGATAAATCTTCGCAGCACCGAAGCCCTAATGTAAGTCCTTGATCTCTTTGCAAGTTATTTCCATCCTTTTGTTTACTTTAAAGTTTTGATTTCTCTTAGTTCTATAATTTTGGTTTAGTAGTATAATTAATAAGGCCAAGGTTGATTGATTATGAGAAAAGTGTAAATTTGCTTTATCGCTAAGCATTGCATGAGGGCATGGCAATGGTTAAGTGTAGGGGATTTGATAGGTGTGAAAACATCCATCCTTTTACCACTGAATTCTGGCTAAAACGAGACCAAAACACGTATTTAATATCATTTGTTTGGAATTATGCGTGGTTTTTGTGTTTATTGTGTTTTCAGAGTCAACCGGATGAATATTGAAGAAAACATGGGATTGTACGGGTTTTATCGAATAAAAAGACTCAAGACGAAGTCTATTGTCCAAGAGATGCAAAAGATTTGAAGTCATTGTGCCTATTTGAAGATTTATCGAAGAATAGAGCCAAAGATGGAAGATTCATATATGTCGAAGAACTCGAGTCTACTAAACAAAAGATTATAAGACGAGTTGGAATTATTCACTGACACTTCTCAAAATCCGAAGTCGAAAACGTTTATTTAAAGAAGCGTGAAGACTAAAGAAGAAAGAAGAAAAGAAGCCCGATACCAAAGCCCATTCACAAGCCCATATCATACGCCTATATATATGATTCTACTTCACAAATTGAGGACATAGTTAGTTAGTCTTAGTTTTAGTTTTTCATTTTTCTAGTTTTAGAGAGAGAAAGTTCCAAACTTTCTCTCACTAAACTTTTTCTTTGTTTCCATCTTTTAAATTTAAGTTTTCTTTAATCTTTGTACTTTGAATTTCATTAATCTCATTCAAGTTAAGCTTTTAAGTTTTTTTAATCTTCTTCTACCTTTCTTAGTTTGCCTAAATCCTTGGTCCGATTGTTTCATCTCATACGGTTTGGATTATTGGATGAGTTCGTGATCAAAAGTTAATCTTTCTTGTTCCTTTTTAAGGTCTTACGCGAATAGGCTATAAGCTCTCCATGCTTATTGGCCTATTTCTTGTTTAAGCTTATTGTTTTCGGATTTCTTCAAAGTTTTAGTCATATAAAAGCTCCTTTCATAAAGTTTAAGATTTTTCGTTTTTAAAAGTTGTCAAATTTTAGTTTTTTGAGTTATTTAAAGTCCCGGTTAAAGTAGCTTATTGTTTATGCTTATTGAAATTTCAGCTTTTCACCATTTTCGGATTAGTTTTGCACTCCATCGCAATATTGGGGTTTTGTATATTCCGACGGTTTCAGTGGTTTAGATCGCAATAACCCTTAAGGGTTCTACTTTGCGATCGGGTAGTAATTCCCCCTTATTCCGATCTGGATTGCGATCGCTTATTGCGATCGCACATTCCGACGGGACTAAGGTACTTTTTAAGTCGAAACTCTGGCAAATTTTTATTTACAACATTCCGATCTAGAACTTTCCGATAGCTATATTCCAACCGACTTCATTCCGACAGCCATCATTGCGACAACTTTGTTTTTGAATATTCCGACGGTGACTATCATGGACATTCCGATGGACTTTACCTCGACATTTCGATGGATCATTTTTGTTACATTCCGATGCTTTTGACTTAATACATTCCGATAGAAATAATTTTCCATATTCCGATAACACAAGTTTTTAAGTATTAATTCAATTGGGTTTTCAAAGTATTCGTCTAATCTTTTCTTTACGTTTTCAAGCATTCAGTTTTAACTTGTCAATCTAGATTAATCTTTTAAAAGTTTTAATTTTACTCTTCGACACTTACTTATTTGTTATTAGTTTAAAATAGATAAACAAACCAAGACCTTTTTATTAACCAAGAACAAATCATTCCACATAGAGCCGTGATCAATTCGAGGAGATACCGAGAGAACTTATCTTAAACCCTGATTGTAGCAGTTTTTGTACCCTTTAGGAAAAGGATGACAAATAGTTGTAGTATTAAGTGTCGGTTTAGGAAAACCGAGCACTAATGACCCAAAAGAAGTCCAAGTTCGTTTCCCAAGGAGGCAAGTGCGTTGTGTTAAGAGTTGATTAATGTTTGTGATTATATGATTGAGAAAGAAATGGGATTAAAAGAGAAAGACGGTTACGAAATCGAATTAAACTACGACGAAAAAGGCGTAAACGTAAAACCGTAAATAGTGCCAAAATTAAAATTTTAACCTAAAAATTCCTAAAAATTACTAAAAATCCCAAATAATATTCTAAGAGTTTACAAAAAATCCAAACTTGCTAAAACCTTTTAATTAATTAGATAATGATTTTTTTAATGCTAATTAAAGCCCTAAAAATCACTTTTAATTATTAAAAAGCCTTAAACAAGATCTAATAGTTTGTAATCCTAAAAAATGACCTAATTAAGCTGAAAACTATTTTTTAAAAACTTTAAAACCAAATTAAACTATTTTTAAACACTTAAAAACTATTAAAATGTATTAAATCTTAAATTAATTCTAGAAATTAATTGAAAAGTCTAAAAAATATTTGGAAAGTTACAAAACTCCTAATTAAGTGTCCTTACCCTAGGAAAAATGTAAAAACAAGAAAAAATAAAACTTCAATTTTTAATAATAAAATAATATTCAAATATTCAAAAAAATAAAAAGTTTGTAAATAAATTCTAAAAAATTACCAAAAATCCTAAATAATGTAACTAAAACAAAAATGCAAACCAAATTTCCTGAAACCTATTTAATAATTTTATATTAAATTTTAAAGTTGCTTAAAAAACCTAAAATCCTATAAAATTAAAAATAAGCTAAGTTGAAAACCTAATAAGCTGTAAACCTCAAAAATATGATTAGAAACCTAAAAATTATTTTTCCATATTTTTAAATTACTTTTCACTATCTTTAATGGCTTTCTAAAAATTAAACTTAAAATAATCCTAATAAATAAAATAATAAAGGGAAAAATTTACTTTTTGCTCAGAAAAGTCAACAACACTTATACAAACCCAGGAAAAATGCTAAACCTGAAAAAGCTAAGAGAAATAAGCAGGAAACTGCTTATTTAAAAGCTGCTAACTTAAATAAGCTCAAAAACAAAACACCTTAAATAAGTAATGAAAGGAAAGGAAAACGTAAAAAGGCCATCTAGATCACTGGTAAACACGCTACTCCTTGGAACGCAAGGTCGCGTGTTCGAGTCCAGGCAGGGTGTGCCTTTTTGCAAAACTTTTTTTTTTACTTTAAACTCAAATCTAGTAACCTTAGTAAGCACAAAAACACAAACACAATTCAAATGGAATCAAGATTAAGCTAAATTAGAGCAAAAACGTGCTCAGTTGAGCACTTGGTTTCTGATGAACACAAGTGACCTTTTCACTTGTGCAAAGACCAAAGGGCTTGGTTTTTGGCTTGTTTGGTGGTGATTTTGATGGAACAAGGGCACCCTTGTACTCTTTGGAGTACAAGGAGTCAAGATAAACACAAATTAAGCAAGTACAATGATCAAGTCACACAAAGCAAGCAGATTAAGGTTGCTGATATAGCATGCACAAGTTTAATGATGTTTGTTGGTTTAGTGTGCACACAAGTGAGTTTCAAGGGCTCAAATCATGCATACAAGTCCATCAACTAACATATAAACAATGCACAAACCTAGAACAACCTTACTTCTAGCAGATTTAACAACTTGAGGCACCAATTTTACACAAATAAACAGGAATCAAGCAGTGACTGATTATAGCTAAGTTTTCAACAATTTTCACATGCAAATGCTCTAAAACCTTACCAAACTGCAATACACAACTAGCATACACCCTATCCTACCCTAATGAGTGATTCAAAGCAGATTTAACTCACAAACTTCCAAAGAAACTCAGATAAATAAGCAGATCCAAACACCCCTTTAACTATGAAAATGTAAAATTAACAAAGCAAATCTTATCAAAACTCAATCAAACTGAATCAAACTCAAACTAACATGCATACAACCCTATTTTGAGCAATTACTAACAGCTTAAACAAACAAACAATACCTTTCAAGAAAAATCACAAAAATCACATAAATTTCAGAAAAATTAGAAAATGAAATAGGAGTCAAGAACTACCTTAAGGGTCCTACATCCAGGACCCTTAGTGGTTGAAAAACCACCTCCATATAGGCTGGGGCCTATGCAGAACTTTGTTGAGAGGGTTATGAGGGACTGCTTATCAAAATGGGTGAAAATTGTTTCTCTTTGAACCTGCTAAGAGAGATAAGGGAAAAGGCTGTGTAAAAAGCTTAAGGCTTGCTTCTAGCTTATAGATTAAGCTAGAAGAGAGTCTTAGCTTGTGGGTAAGGATATGATAAGCTTAAAAATAGGAATGAACATACCAATGGATATCTTAAACTTGGGTACCCACTACACCAGAACAAGACATGGTGTTATGGACATACACAAGGTCAAATACCATCAATCCAACACTCTGAATCAACATTGTACCAGATTTAAATGAAAATTTTTGATAAAAGAAAACTTTGAAAAAGAAACAGAAACTTTTGAAAACTTGAAAACTTTTACTGAAATTAAACCAAACTCGCCCAATAAACTTAAATCAACTGAAAATGTAAAGGGAACTCAATATTTCTCATCAACAAACTCAATACCATTTATATCACTTCATAAACTGGATTTACAAGGTTTTTGAAAAAAGGAGAAAAATCAAGAACAGCACTATGCTACGTCCTAAGTGCCTTTATATAGAGGCTACAATGTGATTCTAGAACTGAATGGAAACTAGAAACCCTAGCAAGTGAACTTCCAATCTTGCCCTTGGATGATTTATTGAATTTTGAGTCAAAACAAAGCCATGTGATGATCTTGGCATGTAGCTGAGATGCCAGTGATGTAGAAACAATCTAGGACGTCCATTTTGTCTTTGAGAACAAGAAATTGTTGTGGGTTGTTGATCTTGCTGCCAAGTTTTGTTTGAGAGTGAATAGTGGGGCAGGGGAGGGTTGGAGGGACATGTGAGGTGATGGTGATGGGAGTTTAAGGGTGGTTTTGGGTTTAAGTGAGGGTTAATCAATGCTATGGAAATAATTACCCAAAAACCCCTTGATTTATTTGATGTTCTTGCTGGGAAAAATTAGGGTTTAAGGGTAGATTAAGGGGGTTTTAATCCGTTTGGGGTTAATGGTTTTTTAAATTAATTGTTTGGAGGGAAGGGTTTTACTGAATTAATTATTCAGTTTAAGTGAGTGGATGGGTGACATGGAAGAAAGGGTGAATTTGATTGGTGGAAGGGTGTGAATGGGTGAGGTGTCAAGCTGTGAGTGGAGGGAATAGCTTAGGTTGTCTGGCAGGTTTGGTCCTTCACTTTTCATTTTTTGTTCACTTTGTATTAAATGGCTAACAACGCCAAATTAACACACAACAACTTTTGAACTTTGGCAGTTTTGGCACAACAAGTTTTGAAACTTGTTTTAAGGACTAAACATGCAATTTCTTCATATTCCAAGGACTGATTTTGACATGTTTTCAAACTTCAAGGCTTTGACTTGTTTGTTGACTTCTTGGAGGACCGTTATTGACAATATAATTTTGTTGAGGGACTAAAATTTCCAATTCTTCAAAGTTAAGGGTCCTTTTTGTAATTTTGACAAACTTTAGGGACCAAACTTGTAATTATGAAGAAACAAGGGTATAAAGTGTCAATTATTCAAACTTGGAGGACCAATCTTCAATATTCTTCAAATCTTCAAGGGTTGACATCGGAAAATTCTTCATTAGGGCTTGGTTCATCGTGCGGCTTCGTTTCCCGTGTTCGTTTTTGCTTGATTCTTGTGATCTTTTGTCATTTTCTCAATATCCGTACCTAAAATACACAAGCAACAAACACAAGCATATATTTGGGCATTTTGATGATATTTAATGCATTTTAAGCCCAATTTGGACGATGAGACTATGTATAAAAGCAGTCTCATCACTCCCCCATACTAAACCATTGCCGTGCCCTCACGCAATGCTAGAATAAAGTATCATAGCATCTCCAAAATTTAATTTTATTCACTTTATTGAAATGATAAACTAGCTACACTACTACTATTACTACTACTTGTGTTATAGACATAATGTATGATTTTCATCGCAAAATGGGACGTTTAGGTTCATAGAATAAGAACACGTGAATGCTTCGTTAGAAATAATTTCATCGTCCTCGATTTTCACTCCAATTCCATGCTAAGCGTGCAACGAGATCATTGTCATTATAAGTTAGTAATGCTAACACTACTCATATGCCCTAATCACGTACTTATTCTCCCATTATTCCTAAGTTGTATCTCTTATATTTTATGATGTCTTAATGATCACGAGGATACATTGTTAACTTATGCGATAATAGAGATTTAGGTCTAAAAATAGAGTCCTAACGGTGTAACTAAGACCATCAAATCAATAACCCCTCCTAATAGACAACGATGTCAAAAAATTAAGTTGACAAGAAGAATCGATAAACACGGTTTTATAACGGTTTTGAACATGAGACTTATTACCAAGACTTTTATACGCCCCCTAACGGAAGGGCCTTATTATCTTTGGTTTACCTCCATCTTTTATTCAACTTCGCCATGAAGCTTTTATTATGACTTCGGTCTTGCCTTGCCTTTTATTATCCGCCTCATCGGTGGTTTTATTAGCCAAAGTCGTATATCCTCACGCTAAAGCGAATTTTGGATCTTTAAAGCTTCGAAGATTAAGGCTTGATTCACTTTCAATTTTGCATAGATTTTTGGCCTTGTGGGGCTTCAAATTGTTTGCTTGATTTAGGTGAGCACTTGAAATCTTATTATTGGGTGAAGCTTTCGATTATTCGGGTGCCAATACTTCAAAACCGTGACGCTGGCGATACCTTAATGTCTTCCCAATTTAATTTCACGGAAGCTACTAGAAAAGACTAGAAACCCAACAATCCTAACTAAACCACTAAGTCAATATTTATTAAGCAAAAAATATTTACAAGCGAAGGGAGAATAAGCAAACAACGAGAACACATGAGTTTTTGAAAGAATACGAGTACTCTACGTTTAGCATAGTAACTTATAATTAACTCTATCATTTCTCGTCCTCATTTAAGAGACTTAGCCTAATGTGTAGTTAAGGAATCAAAGCTAAGTGCTCAACACGCACGGTCGAGTCAGAAATTACTCTTATTCTCGCCATCGGAAAATCTACGTTCGTGTCTTCAAACACTTATAAAACATGAGAAAATTTTTAAAATTTGGCCATTTTTAGCTTTATTTTGCAACAAAAACGATAACAAAAAGATAAACTTTGGAAAGCGTGAAGGTTTGGCAAGGCAAGTATCTATTCACCCCCCCCCCCATACTAAAGTTAAACATTGTCCTCAATGTTTCGAGTCTAGGGGTGCAAACACCCCCATACTAGAGACGTAGTCGAATGCCTAATCTAGCATGGAAAGGGTGTAACCAATAAATTAATAGCCGTTTATGAAGTGTGCTAAAAACCTAAGGTTAGAATATCAAAGGATATATAATGGATATTGAGAAATGTCTCCAAAGCAAACGACTGAGTGCTCCCATAAAACGAACACGAGAGGCTCCAATCGTGAAGATCATGATCTAAAAACCACAATGCACAAACAACCACGGAACAAAGGTTGGAAGGGCACAAATCCCCACACGTAAGCTACATTAGACTAAGAAAGCGATAATATGTACATAGGATAAGCATGGGACTCCCCCACGAGGCACCTCGTTTTTGATTACCGAGTCATGAGCTCGACTCGATCCCCTCAATACTAATTATCATTGGGGAAGGTGACTTGGTCGAGGTAGTTCAAGGATGGAACTTCCCCGCCAAAGTAGTGCTTCAACCTATGTCAATTCACCTTGAAGTTAGGACCATCATCTTGAGCTAGCTCGATGGTCCCATACGGAAATACTTGAGTCACGGTGAATGGACCGGACCAACGGGATTTCAACTTACCTTAAAAGATTTTCAATCTTGAATTAAAAAGCAAAACTTGATCCCCAATGTTAAAAACCCGGTTTTTAATTTTAGAATCATGCAACTTTTTAGTTTTCTCTTTATAAATCAATGATTTTTCATAAGCAATATCTCTCAATTCATCTAATTCATTTAATTGCATTTTCCGGTGTTTTCCCGCGGTCTCCATATCATCATTACAATGCTTTAGTGCCCAATAAGCCTTGTGTTCTAATTCGATAGGCAAATGAAAATTCTTTCCATACCCAAGCTTATAGGGAGTGCACCCAATGGGCGTCTTATGAGCGGTCCTAAAGGCCCATAGAGCATCGTCTAACTTATCCGACCAAGTTTGTCGGTTTTCCCCCACGGATCTCTCCAAGATCCTCTTCAAAGCTCGGTTTGAAACCTCGACTTTCCCACTTGTTTGTGGGTGATAAGCCGTAGAAAGCCGATGTGTAACCCCATATTTCCTTAGAACCCTTTCAAATTGGTCATTACAAAAATGGGTTCCACGATCGCTTATGATAGCACGAGGGGTTCCAAACCGAGAGAACAATTGCTTCAAAAACTTGACTACCACACGAGCATCATTGGTGGCCAAGGCCTTTGCCTCCACCCACTTAGAAAGGTAGTCAACCGCAACGAGAATGTACTTATTACCACGAGATGATGGGAACGACCCCATAAAGTCTATGCCCCAAACGTCAAAGATCTCACATACTTGAATGATATTTTGTGGCATTTCATCTTTTTGTGAGGCTTTTCCTTGTCGTTGGCATGAATCACAAGACTTCACAAGATCTTGTGCATCTCGGTAAATAGTAGGCCAAAAGAAGCCGGCATCAAACACCTTCTTAGCCGTGAGATTAGCACCGTGGTGACCACCCGTGGGTCCCTCATGACAATCTCTAAGGATGTTAGAAGCTTCGGTGCCAAATACACAACGTCGGATGATTTGATCCGCACAAGTTCAAAACAAGTAAGGGTCGTTCCAAAAGTAGAACTTGACGTCACGAAAGAATTTTCGTTTTTCTTGAGTCGTCATACCCTTAATGATGAAGTTACCCGCATGGTAATTTGCAAAATCCGCAAACCATGGGGTATAAGAATCAAGATTAGAATTCACTACACCAAGTGTCTCGAGCGTAAATGTTTCGGTGATTTCCTTGGGCTCGTAAACACTTTGGTGAGGATCTTCCAAACGAGAGAGATGATCGGCCGCTAGATTCTCGGCTCCTTTTTTGTCAACGATTTTGTGATCAAATTCTTGAAGGAGGAGAATCCAACGAAGCAATCTTGGCTTAGCATCTTGCTTTGCCATGAGATACTTAATAGCCGAATGGTCCGTATACACTATGCATTTCGTCAAGACGAGGTAAGGTCGGAATTTCTCAAATGCATACACCACGGCAAGGAACTCCTTTTCCGTTGTAGTGTATTTAAGTTGAGCCTCGGTCATCGTCTTGCTAGCATAGTGAATAGGCAAGAAGTGCTTATCATGGCGTTGCCCCAAAACAGCCCCAATATCATAATCACTTGCATCACACATAAGTTCGAAGGGGAGGTTCCAATTGGGAGCAACAAGAATGGGAGCTTCGGTAAGTTTCTTCTTAAGGATCTCAAAGGCTCGTACACAATCTTCGTCAAAGACAAAACATGCCTCTTTTTCAAGAAGATGTGTAATGGGTCGAGAAATCTTCGAGAAATCCTTGATGAATCGACGATAAAAGCCCGCGTGGCCTAGGAAACTCCTAACTCCCTTGACGGTTTTGGGATGAGGTAATTTGGTGATGACGTCTACCTTAGCTTGATCTACCTCAATCCCCGCTTTCGAGACCTTGTGCCCTAAGACGATTCCACTCTTAACCATAAAATGACATTTTTCCCAATTGAGCACAAGGTTGGTTTCCTCACAACGTTTTAACATTCTCTCTAGGTTCGACAAACACGAAGTGAAAGAATCACCAAACACGGAAAAGTCATCCATGAAGACTTCCATCGTCTTCTCGATCATATCATGAAAAATAGCCATCATGCATCATTGAAAAGTTCCGGGTGCATTACAAAGTCCGAATGGCATTCTACGATAGGCAAACGTTCCATATGGACACGTAAACATAGTTTTTTCTTGATCACGAGGATCTATGGGAATTTGGAAGTAACCGGAAAAACCATCTAGAAAGCAATAGAAATCGTTTACCGCAAGACGCTCCAACATTTGGTCTATGAAGGGCAAGGGAAAATGGTCTTTTCGAGTGGCTTCATGCAACTTACGATAGTCAATGCACACTCTCCATCCGGTCACGAGTCTAGTGGGAATCAACTCGTTGGCATCGTTTTGCACAACGGTCATCCCTCCCTTTTTAGGGACACAATGAATAGGACTCACCCAAGGGCTATCGGAAATAGGGTAAATCATTCCCGCGTCAAGGAGTTTAAGGACCTCCTTTTTAATGACGTCGTGAATTTTGGGGTTCACCCTCCTTTGACTTTTGATTGTTGGCTTGAAATCCTCCTCCATTAAGATTTTGTGGGTACAAAATTTGGGATCGATTCCCTTAATGTCGGATAACTTCCACGCAATCGCCCCTTTGTGGTCCTTAAGAACATCGACAAGTGCGGTTTTTCATCATTCGAAAGATCCTTCGCAATAATAACCGGCAACTTGTCGTCCTCCTCCAAATAGACATATTCGAGGTGAGGAGGTAAATCTTTCAACTCGAGAATAGGTGGTTCCTCAAGTGAAGATTTGGGCTCGATACTCATAACCTCCTCGGGTGGAGGAAATGGGAAATCGTTAAGAAAATCCTTCATAATCGAGAAGTCCTCATCGTTGTCGAGGTCTTCGTCACAAGTACGTGGAACATCGAATTCTTCCAACGTAAAACCACCACCTTCGAAAGGAGTGAAGGTTGGTGTCGAATTATCAAGAATTGGATCTAACATAGTGGGATTGCCACTAGTTTCTTCATCACCAAACCCTAAAACTTCTTGTGAAAATTCCTCGCAAACCACGTCGATCATATCAACGAGATTTATGGTAACAACGGAATAAACATGAGAAAGTTGAGAATTTTGAGTTGCGTTTATAACAAGTTCCTCGTCGTTGAAACGTAAGGTGATCTTTCTAGCATGCACATCAATCAAAGCCATAGACGTATCTAAAAACGAACGACCTAAAATAAGAGGAACTTGAGGATCCGTGGGGATATCAACAACGATAAAGTCTACGGGATAGTAGAACTTCCCCACTTTCACAAAAACGTCTTCCGCCAAACCACATGCGAGAATCGTGGAATGGTCGGCCAACTCAATAGACATTCGTGAAGGAGTAAGATTAGGAAGATTGAGCGACTTGAAGATTGCAAGTGGCATCAAGTTAATGCTAGCACCAAGATCGGCCAAGGCATAGCATTCTTCCATATCTTGAATGGCACAAGGGATCAAAAATTTACCGGGATCACCGACTTTTTGAGGTATGCGATTAAGATAAACCGACGAACAACTAGACATTTGGTGCAATTTCTCCTTGTTGTTCAACATACTCTTAAAGTTAGCGGAAAATCGAGGCATCATGACCAAAGCATCGGCGAAACTCACATTAAAGTGCAAATCACGGAACATTTTCATAAAAAGCTCAAATTGGTAGTTATCGCGCTCTTGTCGTTTCTCCTTTCTAAGTCTCGATGGGTAAGGCAAGGGTGGTGTGGGTTGGGGCATAGGCATAGCCTTTGGAATCTCGGGTTCCAATATGGGTGATGGGTCGACCATAGGTGTGGCATGAGCGGTACTTTGTGGGATTGAAATATGCTCCTTTTCGATCATCACCTCGGGTTCTTCCTTAATTTCCTCCACCGTTGGAGTAATTGGTTGAGGAGTCGGTTCTTTAAGTGTCTTACCACTTCGTGTGGTAATCACTTTCATCTCTCCCTTCGGGTTTGAAACGGTGTTACTAGGTAGACCACTCGAAGTAGAGGCTTTGTTTCCCATGACGGCTTCTAAAATGGCATTAAGCTTAACATCAAAACTATTAAACTTCAAATCTTGACTAGCGGCTTTTTGGTCAATTCTTTGTTCAAGCCTAGCATGACTTTGCTCTATCTTGTTGTTTTGACCTCGAATTTGGTTAGCAAAATCATTTTTCAATTCATTCCTCATGCTAAGATTTTCTTTAACAAAATTAGCCAATTCCTTAGTGTTTTTAGCCGTGTCCCTAGCTTGATTAGCCAATTGCTCTTGAATGTTCTCCAAAATCTTATCATTTGCCGTGGCGTAATTCACAAAGTCCATTGGAAGTTCTTTAGTGTAAACATTTTGAAGACCTTGACTCGTGTTTTGAAAATTACGATTTTGATTTTGATTTTGCAATTGGCTACTACTACTCCCTTGATTCCCATAGTTGTTATTACCCTTAAAATTGTTCCTTTGATTGCTTTGGTAACCAACTTGATTGTTTCGATAATTGTTAGCATTTTGATTTGGTGGAAAACCCGGTGGAGTCAATTGATTAGTGCGAGGAACTTGACCGTTTTGGTTATAAGTTCCCGCGGCCGCGAAGGCACTCAAAGTGTTACCACCGTTGGTAATGCACTCGGAATAATCGTGAGCTCAACCACAATACATACAAGAAACCTCAACCGCTTTAATCGTAGCGGGAGCGGGTTGTTCACCAACTTTAAATTCAACTAACAATCCTTTCACTATGTCAAAAATTTGGTTCTCCAAATTAGCCTCGACTTGGCAAGCATCAACGATGTGTGACAATGAAGGCGAAGACGAAGACGAAGTCTTACGAACACTCGACGTGCTACGAGGACTATACACCTTAGACCTATTCTCAATGATTAACAATGCTTCCTCGACCGTCTTACACAAACAATTACCACCCGCGGCGGCATTAAGATAATCACGCTCATGATCGTTCAAGCCATTGTAAAACGTGTCTATTTGATGCAAGTCGAAAAAACCATGATGAGGACATTCGTGCAACATTTCTTTAAACCTATTCCAAGCCGTTGAAAAACTCTCATTATACTCTTGCGAAAACTTTGAAATCTCGTTTTTCAAGTGCGTAGTCTTAGAGGGCGGAAAAAATTGGTTCACGAATTTTGAAACGAGATCCTTCCACGTCAATATAGAATTGGGTGGCTCTTTCTCTAACCAAATTTTTGCGGGCCCCGCTAAGGAATACAGAAAAAGCATCATCTTAATCGAGTCGTTTGAAACGTCCTTAAACTTGCATGTGGCGGTGAGACGATTAAATTGGAGAATGTGGTTATGAGGGTTGTCCTTTTCGTCACCTCGAAACTTGTTGTTTTGAATCATGGACAATAAACCCGTCTTAACCTCAAAATTCTCCGCAAGGATAGCGGGAATCACAATCGCTTCTCCATAACCCTCGGTGGGTGCTTGAAGCAACTCCATCATAGTTCGATTAGCCATGGGTGCTTCTTTCACTACAATGGGTTCGTCAATAGGAGACTCCTCACTAGAAGGATTGATTGATTTGTTTCTTCGTTTACGAGCACGTCTTGCTTTAGAGCGAGTTTGCATAAACGTCACGTACAACGAGAAGGCGAGCAAAGAAGATTCTTTTTGGTGTTTTTACTTTTTCAATTTTTTTTTGTGGTTTTTTTTTATTGTTTTTACTTTTTTTGGATTTTTGGAATGTATTAGTAGATACAAATCTACAAATCTCCTCCTTAATCAAATCTCTTGATTAAAGAAGCCTCAAGGAATGAAAACGATCACGTGAAGTGAACGCCTTCGATGACTTTAGAACGATGGTGGAACACCAAATCGTTCAAGAGGGTTTAATCAAATGAAACCAAGAAAATATATATGATACTTAAGTAATACTTTGGGCGGCAAAACCCTCGATTAGCTTTCAAAATCAAAATACGCACAAGCAAGCGGAGGAAACGAGGCGGCGTGAAGCACTTAAGATCCTTTTTCCTTTAGGTCGTGAAATACAACCGCCTTATACCCAACTTATAGTTTGTATTTCTCAAACTCGAGCTTCTCGAAAGTATTTATCTATTTTTGCCTTTTTCTTTGGTTTGAGATTCGAATACAATGATCGAGTGATGAAATCCCGAATCAAGGTTGTGATTTCTCACGAATTTGGAGTACTTGTAAATTTATTGTTCTACGTATACAATATATTAATAATATTCACAAAAAACGAAAAACCGATAATACGTATTAGTAGAGTGCTACTAATACAATTACTTTTATGGCTATATATAAAAACAACAATGGTTCAACCAAAACACAACACGCCTCCCCGGCAGCGGCGCCAAAATGATTGTAGTAGTTTTTGTACCCTTTAGGAAAAGTATGACAAATAGTGGTAGTATTAAGTGTCGGTTTAGGAAAACCGAGCACTAATTACCCAAAAGAAGTCCAAGTTCGTTTCCCAAGGAGGCAAGTGCGTTGTGTTAAGAGTTGATTAATGTTTGTGATTATATGATTGAGAAAGAAATGGGATTAAAAGAGAAAGACGGTTACGAAATCGAATTAAACTACGACGAAAAAGGCGTAAACGTAAAACCGTAAATAGTGCCAAAATTAAAATTTTAACCTAAAAATTCCTAAAAATTACTAAAAATCCCAAATAATATTCTAAGAGTTTATAAAAAATCCAAACTTGCTAAAACCTTTTAATTAATTAGATAATGACTTTTTAATGCTAATTAAAGCCCTAAAAATCACTTTTAATTATTAAAAAGCCTTAAACAAGATCTAATAGTTTGTAAACCTCAAAAATGACCTAATTAAGCTAAAAACTATTTTTTAAAAATTTTAAAACCAAATTAAACTATTTTTAAACACTTAAAACTATTAAAAAGTATTAAATCTTAAATTAATTCTAGAAATTAATTGAAAAGTCTAAAAAATATTTGGAAAGTTACAAAACTCCTAATTAAGTGTCCTTACCCTAGGAAAAATGTAAAAACAAGAAAAAATAAAACTTCAATTTTTAATAATTAAATAATATTAAAATATTCAAAAAAATAAAAAGTTTGTAAATAAATTCTAAAAAATTACCAAAAATCCTAAATAATGTAACTAAAACAAAAATGCAAACCAAATTTCCTGAAACCTATTTAATAATTTTATATTAAATTTTAAAGTTGCTTAAAAAACCTAAAATCCTATAAAATTAAAAATAAGCTAAGTTGAAAACCTAATAAGCTGTAAACCTCAAAAATATGATTAGAAACCTAAAAATTATTTTTCCAGATTTTTAAATTACTTTTCACTATTTTTTTGATGGCTTTCTAAAAATTAAACTTAAAATAATCCTAATAAATAAAATAATAAAGGGAAAAATTTACTTTTTGCTCAGAAAAGTCAACAACACTTATACAAACCCAGGAAAAATGCTAAACCTGAAAAAGCTAAGAGAAATAAGCAGGAAACTGCTTATTTAAAAGCTGCTAACTTATATAAGCTCAAAAACAAAACACCTTAAATAAGTAATGAAAGGAAAGGAAAACGTAAAAATGCCATCTAGATCACTGGTAAACACGCTACTCCTTGGAACGCAAGGTCGCCTGTTCGAGTCCAGGCAGGGTGTGCCTTTTTGCAAAACTTTTTTTTTTTTTTTTTTTACTTTAAACTCAAATCCAGTAACCTTAGTAAGCACAAAAACACAAACACAATTCAAATGGAATCAAGATTAAGCTAAATTAGAGCAAAAACGTGCTCAGTTGAGCACTTGGTTTCTGATGAACACAAGTGACCTTTTCACTTGTGCAAAGACCAAGAGGGCTTGGTTTTTGGCTTGTTTGGTGGTGATTTTGATGGAACAAGGGCATCCTTGTACTCTTTGGAGTACAAGGAGTCAAGATAAACACAAATTACGCAAGTACAATGATCAAGTCACACAAAGCAAGCAGATTAAGGTTGCTGATATAGCATGCACAAGTTTAATGATGTTTGCTGGTTTAGTGTGCACACAAGTGAGTTTCAAGGGCTCAAATCATGCATACAAGTCCATCAACTAACAAATAAACAATGCACAAACCTAGAACAACCTTACTTCTAGCAGATTTAACAACTTGAGGCACCAATTTTACACAAATAAACAGGAATCAAGCAGTGACTGATTATAGCTAAGTTTTCAACAATTTTCACATGCAAATGCTCTAAAACCTTACCAAACTGCAATACACAACTAGCATACACCCAATCCTACCCTAATGAGTGATTCAAAGCAGATTTAACTCACAAACTTCCAAAGAAACTCAGATAAATAAGCAGATCCAAACACCCCTTTAACTATGAAAATGTAAAATTAACAAAGCAAATCTTATCAAAACTCAATCAAACTGAATCAAACTCAAACTAACATGCATACAACCCTATTTTGAGCAATTACTAACAGCTTAAACAAACAAACAATACCTTTCAAGAAAAATCACAAAAATCACATAAATTTCAGAAAAATTAGAAAATGAAATAGGAGTCAAGAACTACCTTAAGGGTCCTACATCCAGGACCCTTAGTGGTTGAAAAACCAACTCCATATAGGTTGGGGCCTATGCAGAACTTTGTTGAGAGGGTTATGAGGGACTGCTTATCAAAATGGGTGAAAATTGTTTCTCTTTGAACCTGCTAAGAGAGATAAGGGAAAAGGCTGTGTAAAAAGCTTAAGGCTTGCTTCTAGCTTATAGATTAAGCTAGAAGAGAGTCTTTGCTTGTGGGTAAGGATATGATAAGCTTAAAAATAGGAAATGAACAAACCAATGGATATCTTAAACTTAGGTACCCACTACACCAGAACAAGCCATGGTGTTATGGACATACACAAGGTCAAATACCATCAATCCAACACTCTGAATCAACATTGTATCAGATTTATATGAAAATTTTTTATAAAAGAAAACTTTGAAAAAGAAACAGAAACTTTTGAAAACTTGAAAACTTTTGCTGAAATTAAACCAAACTCACCCAATAAACTTAAATCGACTGAAAATGTAAAGGGAACTCAATATTTCTCATCAACAAACTCAATACCATTTATATCACTTCATAAACTAGATTTACAAGGTTTTTGAAAAAAGGAGAAAAATCAAGAACAGCACTATGCTACGTCCTAAGTGCCTTTATATAGAGGCTACAATGTGATTCTAGAACTGAATGGAAACTAGAAACCCTAGCAAGTGAACTTCCAATCTTGCCCTTGGACGGTTTTTTGAATTTTGAGTCAAAACAAAGCCATGTGATGATCTTGGCATGTAGCTGAGATGCCAGTGATGTAGAAACAATCTAGGATGTCCATTTTGTCTTTGAGAACAAGAAATTGTTGTGGGTTGTTGATCTTGCTGCCAAGTTTTGTTTGAGAGTGAATAGTGGGGCAGGGGGGGTTGGAGGGACATGTGAGGTGATGGTTATGGGAGTTTAAGGGTGGTTTTGGGTTTAAGTGAGGGTTAATCAATGATCTGGAAATAATTACCCAAAAACCCCTTGATTTATTTGATGTTCTTGCTGGGAAAAATTAGGGTTTAAGGGTGGATTAAGGGGGTTTTAATCCGTTTGGGGTTAATGGTTTTTTAAATTAATTGTTTGGAGGGAAGGGTTTTACTGAATTAATTATTCAGTTTAAGTGAGTGGATGGGTGACATGGAAGAAAGGGTGAATTTGATAGGTGGAAGGGTGTGAGTGGGTGAGGTGTCAAGCTGTGAGTGAAGGGAATAGCTTAGGTTGTCTGGCAGGTTTGGTCCTTCACTTTTCATTTTTTGTTCACTTTGTATTAAATGGCTAACAACGCCAAATTAACACACAACAACTTTTGAACTTTGGCAGTTTTGGCACAACAAGTTTTGAAACTTGTTTTAAGGACTAAACATGCAATTTCTTCATATTCCAAGGACTGATTTTGACATGTTTTCAAACTTCAAGGCTTTGACTTGTTTGTTGACTTCTTGGAGGACCATTATTGACAATTTAGTTTTGTTGAGGGACTAAAATTGCCAATTCTTCAAAGTTAAGGGTCCTTTTTGTAATTTTGACAAACTTTAGGGACCAAACTTGTAATTATGAAGATACAAGGGTATAAAGTGTCAATTATTCAAACTTGGAGGACCAATCTTCAATATTCTTCAAATCTTCAAGGGTTGACTTTGGAAAATTCTTCATTAGGGCTTGGTTCATCGTGCGGCTTCGTTTCCCATGTTCGTTTTTGCTTGATTCTTGTGATCTTTTGTCATTTTCTCAATATCCGTACCTAAAATACACAAGCAACAAACACAAGCATATATTTGGGCATTTTGATGATATTTAATGCATTTTAAGCCCAATTTGGACGATGAGACTATGTATAAAAGCAGTCTCATCAAACCCATATTAAACCAATGTATCAAATGGCGCCGCTGCCGGCTCTTCTCGTTAAGATCAACAGTTTTTTGTGAGAACTTGGATTTTGGGATCCGTTCACCGTGAACGTTACTTTTTCATAAAAATTTTCAAAAAACCCTAAAAAAGATAAAAATTTTCAGAAATCCTAAAAATTAAAAAACATAAAAACCAAAAATATTTCTGCTATGTTTTTGCCTTGTTAGTTCTTTTGCAGGTGCATCCGTACACGATCAACGTCTTATCAAGAGCCCGAGCCTCTCGAAGACTTAGACATGGTCGGTGTACAAAACAACAACAATAACCCACCTCAAAACAATAATAATAACAATAACAATCTACCTTTCAACAACAATAATAACAACAACAATGAGCCTCTACCGGATAATCGCCCGATGATTGAACTTCTGCAAGCACATGTAGATGGTAACGATGATCCAATTGTCATACCCGCGATTGCAGCCAACAATTTTGAGCTCAAAATCGGCTTTATCCAGATGGTCTCTCCTCAACCATTCTTGTGGTGTACCATTGATGACCCACATGACCACATCAGAGATTCTTGCAACTCACCAATACGGTCAAATTCAATGGTGTTCCACAAGAGGTAATCCGTTTACAACTTTTTCCCTTTTCTTTAGAGGGACAAGACCGGCATTGGCTTGCTAAGGAACCACCACAGAGTATTCTTACGTGGACGGATTTGGAGACCAAGTTTATCAACTACTTTTTTCCACCCTCTCGTACTACCGTTTTGCGGAATGAAATTATCAATTTTGAACAAAAGTACGATGAGTCGTTTAGTGAATCTTGGGACCGTTTCAAAGACCTTTTGAGAAAATGCCCAAAAAATGGTTTTACCAAAGTGCACCAAATTAATACGTTTTATAATGGTTTAAACATGAATGACCAAGATTCACTAAACAGTGCCTCGGGGGGTAATCTTTTGGCTAAGACTTCCAATGCTGCTTGGGATATCATTGAGAATAAGTCTCGTATGCAAACCAAGAGTGTTCGGACCAATGTCGCTAGTGCTAGTACTAGTGACAGCGATAAGCGACTTAACAAAATCACTGCGCTTCTTGAATCGCTTGCTACCCAAACCGCCAGCAACACCCACAACATCAACGCTAAAAACGCTAAAGACGCTCAAGTCAATGCTGTCAGCCAACCATGTGAGATATGCGGGGGTCCTCACTCTTACACCAATTGTACTGCCACCCAAGACTACCCTTCTGAGAATGTGAATGCAGCATACGGTGCCTATCCTGAACCTGCTTATCAAGCTCGCCCTCAAGGTGACCGCAACTTGCTTAGCTACCGCTCTAACAACTATCTCTCACCACCTGGTTTTCCTCCTAATAACCCAAACCAACAACAAAACCTCAATCGCCCTCCTCAACAACAACAACAATCTCGTGGACCATACATACCACCTCACAAAAAACAAAATCCACCTCAAAGAAACAACCAAGTTTACCAACAACTTGCTTATCAACCACCCGCATACAATGCTCCTCCCAACCAACCCACCGCTTTACACCAAGAAGTAGAAACCTACATGAGGACTAACGATGTGATCGTGGGAAATCTCCAAAGGGAAGTGTTCAACTTGAAAGCAGACCTGGTGAAACAAGGGAACGATCTGAGAGCTGATATGAGAAACACTTTGGATAGTCAAACGAATGACTTAAAGAATATGATGGCTAGTTTCTTCCAAGGTAATCAACCCTCTTCTTCGGGTACTCTTTCGAGTAACACCGTTGCGAATCCAAGAGGGGAGATGAAAGCAATCACCACTCGCAGTGGCAAAGGTACCAAGGAACCCGAACTTCCTATACCTCCACCGGTGATTGTGACTAAGGAGAACGAGTCACCTGCTCCTATTCCTCATCCTTCTACTTCCCCAATTTCTCCACCTCTTACTTCTACCCCTCCTCCACCCAAGGATGTGAGTGATCCTACTATTCCAAAGCCTTCCTCTTCTTCCGATATACCTTATCCCTCAAGGTTGAGGAAAGAGAAGCTCAAAAGCAAGGATGATATTCAGGTTTCGAACTTTCTTAAAATGTTTAAATAATTGAATTTTAACATCTCCTTCGCTGAGGCTCTCACTCACATGCCTAAGTACGCAAAAATGTTCAAAGATCTTCTCAGCGACAAGGAGAAGCTTCTTGATATTGCTAACACCCAACTTAATGAGAATTGCTCTGCAGTACTCTTAAGGAAATTGCCAACCAAGCTTGGTGATCCGGGTCGTTTCTTAATCCCTTGTAACTTCCTGGGAGTAGAGAATTGCATGGCCCTCGCCGATCTAGGTGCTAGTATTAATATAATGCCTCTAAGCGTTTGGAAGCAATTATCTCTCCCTGAGCTAGTCCCCACCAAAATGACTTTGGAATTAGCTAACCGTACGGTTGCTTATCCAGTGGGGATAGCCGAAGACGTCTTTGTAGGAGTCGACAAATTCACTTTTCCTACCGATTTCGTCGTAGTCGACTACGAGATGGACCCTCGCACTCTTTTAAATGTTTTTATGAAATATTTTATAAACCCGCGAGGGAGATAACATGTTAGTTTTTATAAAATAGGACACCATTTGTCCCGATTGTTTGTTTATTGATTTGGACCCGAATGATTGTATGACCCGATGAATGATTAAATGACCCGATAGATGAGATAAAATGGATTATTAAAGTTAGGTTATGTCACTAAAAGTCCCATTAGCATGAATTGTGAACTACCGGGATTTGGTAGACGCATATGCATATAATAGTACTATTTGGGGACGATCACCCCAGTTCTCGCCTTGACGGTTGATCCCCGTCGTGCCACATTGATTGGTAAGCGAATTTATGTATGAGAAGATTTCCATAGCGTGACCTTTGTGACGACACACTAATTTAGATGGGCAAATTGAGTTTCGGGCTAGCTACCCGTTGTTCGGTTTAGTAAGGTAACAATGTCATGCGGCTTGTAATAATCCAATTAACGAAATACTGCTATAAGCACCAAATTACAATATATTGCCTGACTAGCAATACGGGGTCATATTATTAATATTATGTTTGTGTTTTGGTTTTTCATAACCATATTCATATAACGGTTTTTATTTAACTCTATACAACGTTATTAAACGTATTGTATGATATTTTTACGACATTGGTTCGTATAATGATTTGAAGGCGAAAGCCTATATTATGATTTTGATAAGGATTTGTATAAAATGAATTTGGCTATTTTATGGCCTATTACAAAGATTTGTACAAAATGATTTTCGGTATAAACGACTCTCTAGGATCAATTATAGGAACTTGCGAAAAGTTCTTGTTCTTAACCCATGAGAGTTAAGACTATCGCGTTTTATAGCTCCCTATATAAAAGCCTGGCAAAACTTGACTTAAAACACGTTAAGGATACTAGCTAGAGTAACTTAGATAAGTAAACTCGGGTTGATTCAAAAGATTCACAACGTTTGAAGATTAAAACCACTTTATTAAACATTTATTCTAATAAGGAAAGAAAATAACTATACAAACGGAAAAACTAATAGGCCAAAACAGATCAAAAATTTTGAAAAATGTCGAAAAATTGATTTTCCGGTTAAAATGAGGACAAAAACAAGGAAAAGACCACTTAACTTCGATAGAAGTCCCCCCTACACTTAAGGTAAACATTGACCTCAATGTTTAAGCATGTGGGAGTAAGCTCCCCTACACTTAGGACATTGTGCACGTTGTTTAAATCTTGCTAAGGAAAGGACAACTAAAGAGATTCCTATTTTAATATTGAGAAAATATAAAATAGTGAATCGAAAAGAGTTTAGGATAGAACCGGGAAGAAGTAGAACAAGGAATCACGGGTTGTCAAGAATCATCAAGAGTGGATCATTGAGGCTCGAATCCCTGATTAAGAAGTGAGGAGAGGAAATAGCAATCCAAAGGGTCTCCCCTACACTTATGATAAAGAAAGCGAAAAGATAGATGCATAGGTTGCCTCCCAAGAAGCGCTTGATTTTTGTTAACCGAGTCATTAGCCTGACTCGACCTTGATCATCAACGGAAAATGCGTGAAACATATCCACCAGGATCAAAGACATAGTTTTCATCCATCAATAAGCACGAGCTTAAGGCGAAACAGGCAAGCCAAAGAAGAGTAGGCAAGGTTCCCTTAAGCAACGATTGAGCACGGTGGAAGCAAGGGTGGAGTGGAGCAAGCATGTCTTCAAAATTTCCAAAGATTTGTCCTTTTATTTCATCAGGTGGATACTGAGATGGCTTAAAAACTTCAATACCGGGGTCGAACACCTTTTCCTTTAGGGGAAAATAGCACTCAGGCTCAGCCGAGTGTGAAGAAGATCCGCAAAGAAGCACAACCTCGTCCTCAGAAGGGGGACAAAGAGGTGTCAAATCATATGTGCAACGGATTTCGGTGTCGACCGGTTTCTTCTCCTTTGACAAAATTTTCTTCAAATCCAAAGAAGGATCAAGACGATAATCTTCAAATTCCAAAGGAGGAGCATCACTCTCATGAGGGAAGTATGTGTTGAGAAATTCAGAGAAATCTTCCTCAAATGAATAATCGTCCAAAGTAGGATCGAGTGATGGCGGAGGATCTTCATCATGTGAAAAATCGCTCGAAAGAGTATCGGCCTCATCAAAATCATCATATGTGGGCAGCTCGGGATACTCAGAAGTACAATCATCAAAATCATCCGAATCTGAGCTAGAATCATCATCATCATAAGCATCAAAGACCGGTGGAGAATCATAAATGGGAGAAGCTTCGAAAGTAGGGAGAGAATCATCCACATCATCATGAAAAAGTGGATTTTCAATGCAAGAGTCGAATAGAGGATTGTCGTGGACGGTAAAGTCATCGAGCACATTAATCATATTCACTGATTCTCGGCCTCCAAAAGTTGTACTAGTAAGCTTCCCCATTTTGAAAACTTGTGCATCATCCTCGACTCTTAAGATTAACTCACCTTCGGCAACATCCACTAAAGCTCGTCCGGTTCTCAAGAATGGCCGACCAAGTATTAAAGGAATACGAGGGTCCATTTCATAATCAACTACGACAAAATCGACTGGGAAAGTAAATGTGCCAACTTTGATGAACACGTCTTCGGCTATACCAACGGGGTAAGCGAGAGTGCGGTTTGCAAGTTCAAGAGTCATCTTTGTTGGAATGAGATCGGGCAATGATAGTGTTTTCCAAACACTCAGTGGCATCAAATTAATACTAGCCCCGAGATCAGCGAGGGCAGTAAATTCTTCAGTTTTGTTGAACACGCAAGGCAACACAAAACGACCGGGATCTCCAAGCTTTTCCGGAAGTTCTTTAAGAATAACAGCAGAGCAGTTTTCATTTAAGCGTGTGTTGGCGAGTTCAATCAGCTTCTCCTTCTTGTTAAGCAATTCCCTAAATGCTTTAACAAATTTGGGCATGTGGACAAGTGCTTCAAGAAAGCTAATGTTGAAGTTCATTTGAGAAATCATCTTCACATAGCGTGACACTTCAGAGTCCTCCTTGGTTAGCATTTTGGACTTGCCTAAACGAGAGGGATAAGGGATATTGGGTTTGGGTGGTGAAGGTGCAGGTGTAGGTAAAGGTTGAGATGTTGAAGGATCATTCGTGGGAACTTCATCACGTCAAGCGGAGACGGTAATGGCGCACTAATACTAGGTGTAGGAGGAGTAGGGATACATGGTGGTGGAGGAGGTGTAGATGATGGGGGTGGGATTGGTGGTCCTTCGATGGTGACTCCACTACGAGTAGTTATAACACTCACATTCGCTCGCGGATTAGTGACGGTGTTTGAAGGTAGAGAACTCGAAGTAGAAGGTTGAGCGGGCAAGAAACTAGCAAGCATATTCTTCAAATCATTGGTTTGATTGCTGAAGGAGGATTGAATGTTATCTCGAAGCTCGGATCTTATCTCATTTCCTTGCTTTGTGATATCTCCTTTAAGATTGATAATTTGGCTCTGCAGATTCTTGATTTGCTCACCTTGGGTTCTCATGATGGCCTCAACATCGGTATTAATGGGTGGGGTTTGTTGGGTGGGTGGGTGATAAGGATTAGAAGCTCTTGGTGGGATTTGGTTGCTTCTATTGTAGTTGTTGGCGGGGTTTTGGTTTTGAGGAGAAAAACCGGGTGAAAGGTAGTTGTTGGAACGGTAACTCAGCAGATTTCTATCCCCTTGTTGTCTAGCTTGGTAATTTTCCGGTGAATAATTACCATAAGCTGCATACACATTTTCCGGATTTCCTTGTGTCGAAGGACAATCGGTGTATGTGTGAGGACCGCCGCATGTTTCACAAAGAGTAGCAACAGCTTTAACTTGTTGTTGTTGTTGGTTTGAAGCCAAGAGTTGCATACTTCTGCTCATTTCAGTCAGCACACGGGTGAGTTCGGTCATATCAGGGTTTGCTGAAGTGGAGGAAACATTGACTCTCGGATTATTCCTTGAAGAAGCAGAGGAATCCCAGTTTTTGTGGTGAGTAGTCATGTTCTCAATAAGCTCTCTACACTCCTCGCGTCTCCTTTTCATTATTGTGCCACCGGCGGCTGCATTGATCGTATCACGATCTCGAAAAGTCAATCCGTTGTAGAAAGTATCAATTAAGGTCACAGGGAGCATGTTGTGGTTTGGACATCTATCGATCAAGACATTATATCTCTCCCAAGCGTCAAAAAGAGATTCATCAGGGTCTTGCATGAAACCGCTGATTTGATTGCGAAGGCTCGTGACCATGGATGGTGGAAAGTAGCGCGACAAAAAGCGTTGAGTCATGTCATCCCAAGTGTGAATAGAATTCTTCGGGAGACGATCAAACCATTTCTCGGCATGATGTAATAAAGTATGTGGAAAGAGTTGTAGGCGAAGTTCATCCATTGTGGCACCAGCCAACTTCATGCTTTGGGTGATTGTAATGAACTTGTTGAGGTGTTTGTTGGCATCATCATCAGGCAATCCTCTAAATGGGTTTGTTTGTACTTGCTGAATCATGTGGTGCTTCAACGAAAACTCAGGAGCGTTGATTTGCATCGGCGCAATCGGTCCTCCACGTCCAAACATTGTTGGTTGACAAAGTTCCTCCATGGTCCGAAGATCGGGCTGTGGAAGAGCATTGTTGTTATTATTATTATTGAGGTTCGGTGGAATGTTGTTGTTGTTAACACCTGCCATATCTAAATCTTCTTGAGGCTCGGGCTCTTGATAGTTAGAAGATCTAGTACGCATACACCTGAAAATGCAAAAAAAAACAAAACCAAACACAAAAACAATATATATACACAATAAAGATAAAATCTTTTTGGATTTTTGAAATTTTTAATTTTTATGGTTTTTTGAATTTTTAATTTTTTTTGAATTTTTTTTTTAGGCAAGAAAAATAACGTTCACAAGTGAACGGATCCCAAAAAGTAACGTGTCTCTCACAGAAAACCGTCAATCTTAACGAAAAGAGCCGGCAGCGGCGCCATTAAATATCTAGGGTTCTACCTAATTAAAAAGATTCGTTGTACCAACCTCTTCGAATTGAAAAACTTGTGTTTAATGTGTGACTCAGTTTTATTTTGGTGGAAAAGAATATTTTTGGTTGGTTTTAAATTAATATGTGCAAAGACTTAAACGTAAATGTCGTTAAAGTAAAGGGCAAGTATTAAAAGTGCGTAAAAATTAAATCTAAATCTAATTAAAATTAAATGTGCGATATTTAAAAACGTGACGGTAGGTAAATTGATTAAATGATTAAAAATTAAAGCGTGACAAGAATTAAAATTAGACAAGTATTAAAATCGTAAACTAAAAATTAAACAAGACAAAACAAGAAAAACTACTTGATCGGAATACATTCCGATCTTACCAATCGGAATGTTAACTTACACTTGATCGGAATATGGAGAGGAAGACCAATCGGAATATGTCACTTACCCAAATCGGAATATCCAGACAAACCCCAATCGGAATATAAACTAATCTCTGATCGGAATATGGTGTGACCTGGTCGGAATTCTAATCGGAACCCCTATGATCGGAATACTGTCACTAGTCCCAATCGGAATAACCAATCAACACCTCAATCGGAATATGGAAGAACCTCCCAATCGGAATACTGTCACTTACCCCCAATCGGAATATCCAACCAACCCTGATCGGAATACCAAGAATCTCCCAAGATCGGAAAGTTAAAACCCTTTTCCGACCAAGCTACGTAGCTATGGTCGGAATGTAAAACCCTTTTCAGATTGGTCAGATCGGAATAAGGTGGAAAAAGCACAAATTAAGCTAATCTAATAAGCTATGATTCTAAAAAGCACAAGACTAAATCCTAAGGTAAAATCGTGTAAAAATAAACTACGAAACTGAAAGTTAACAACTTTAAAGACACGAAAAAGATAAACTTTAAGAAAAACAACTTTTTATATAAAAATAACTTTTGTAAAAACTATATAAACTTGAAAATAAATCAAATAAGCTATGAAAATAAGAGATTTAAGACAATCACAAGCATAAAAATCAAACCTTTAAATGAATCAACAAGATAAAAACGCATGTAAATCAAAGATCAAAGAAAGGTAAAAGAAGATCAACAAGATAAAGTAAAGGTGCGAGAATTTAAAGAAACACTTACTTGAAATTAAAGGAAATTAAGGTGCAAAACATGTATTTAAATGTGCAAGTAATTAAAGGTGCAAGTAAATAAAATTGGAAGAGATAGTTTGTCAAGCTATCCAACAAGAGGAAAATGAAAATGATCTAATCTATATATAGGGGAGATTAAGGCTTGCTTAGGAAGCTTCCTTAATTGCACGCTTAGTCCCTCCTTCTTTAATCTTCTTTTAATTGCACCATTAGTCCCTTTCTTCTAATCTTTTTGTTAATCTTGGAATGCGATGACTTTTGGCTCGGGATTTCTTTGGACTCATCTTTTAATTCTTTGATAAATAAGGTTTGAGTTCCTCGGCTTTTGATAAACTTCCGTCTTTTGACTTTTTCTTCGATAAATCTTCAGAATTGGTCTTGGACTTCCGTTCTTTTTGCACTCTTGACTTTTTGACTTCGTCTTTCGTCTTTTTCTTCAATAAAGGTCCGTAAATGCCCGTGAATTCCCGTGATTTCTCCACTTTTCACCTTTTCATCCTAAATCACAACAAAAACACAAACCACGCATAATTCCGACATAAAAGACATAAAATACACGTTTTGGTCCGGTTATTATTGTAATAAGTGGTAGAAAAGATGTGTGTTTTCACACATATCAATGGTCATAGAATCCGAGAAACTATGGCGTGAAGCTGAACTTGACGTTGGTTATAATGTTTACTTTAAGATTGAAAAGTTGGACTTAGGCCCGCTTGATAATTCGTTGTTGGCCTTGATTGCTAACTGTGAGAAGCAAGGGATTGGATATAAAGTTAATGTACCTGAGGGTTGGATTGTAGTTGTGAGTGTAAGTGGAGGTGTGCTTAAGCCAACTAAGGCTGTTGCTATGTTTCAGATGTTAGGGGTTAAGTATAGAGTGGTTCTGAAGGATAAGATGGAGGTAACTGGCGTGGCGGTTGATGAGGAGAAAGGTGGTGTGGTGGTGAGGAGTGGCTTGGGGGAGATGTTTTATATGAAGAAATGTTTTGTTACTACGGGTCCTTGGGTTAGTAAGTTGGTTACGAATGTGCGTAAAGGGGTGGTAATTTTGCCTATACAAGCGATTGAAACGACTATTTTTATTGGAGGATAAAAGATGAGTGTGAGGAGGATTTTACAATTGGTAAAGGTTTTCCGTCATTTGTTAGCTATGGTGAGTCGTATATTTATGGGACACCTGCTTTGGAGTTTCCTGATTTAATTAAGGTGGCGGTTCATGGTGGGATAGAATGTGATCCAGATAGTAGGCCATGAAGGCCTGCTGAGATGGTTGTTGACTATTTGAAGGATTGGCTTATGGTGACGTTTGGTTATCAGGTTAAATGGGAGGATGGACCAGTTATGAGTATGTCGTGCTTGTATTCAATGACACTGGATGAAGATTATGTGATTGATTTTTTGGGTGGTGGGTTTGGTGAGGATGTGGTGGTTCCAGGTGGGTTTTCAGGTGGGTTAGGTTATGGTGTGATCCGTTTTAAGTTAACAAAACATACCATAGTCAACCAGTCTACTTTTCATTTTTTATTTTTCTTTAATCAAACAAAATTTGGTAACCGGGTAACCTGGAATGAAAGGGTAATATTGGCGAGATCGATCAAAATTCGAAAGTATATTGGCGAGCTTATTTGTTTAGAGAGTACGTTGACGAGACCAGTCTTTTTTTGAAAATATGTTACGTATCTTTAGCTTTTGTCCAAAAGATCACTTTTTGGATTTTTTATTTTTTTGGTTCATTTCTTTAGGAAAAGAATTGATTTTGTTATTTTTTAGTTTTTATATTTTTATATTTTTTATTTTTTTTATCTTTTGGATTTATGATAGGTAAAAATAACGTCCACTCGAGGAACGGATCCAAAAATCCAATCGAAACCGTCAATCAATAGTCGCTCGTAATGTCATGAACCGGCAGCGGCGCCATTTAATGTTGAGTATTTTGCAAGTTCGTTTTTTCTAGACTCAAGACAAATTGAAAGGGCCACCAATATCGAATTTGTATTGTTTTTGGTTGTTAAAAGATTATTTGGATTCTAGGTCTAATTCAAACAAAAACGTAAAAAATGGAAAATATTATAGATCTATATAACCGTAAAACAAATTGCAAATACCACAAAATATTCACAAAGTACAAGTATCTAATGCACAAGTATAAAATTGCTTGAAATGTAAATGAAATGAAAATATATGGACTAGAAGTGCAAAACAGAAAGTATAAGGACCAAAAGTGAAAATGGTAACAAACTATTCAAACAAACTAACAAATTTTCAAACTGCCTAACCAATTATGTAACTAATAAAATTTTAGGGACTAACACTTGCAAAACCTAAAAACTTGGAATTAACAAAACAGATTAACAAAGTATTAAAAATTGAAGGACTAAAATGAAAATAAAATGCAATTAAAAGGGATTTGATCGATCTCGCCAATATTACCCTTTCATTCCAGGTTACATGGTTACCAAATTTTGTTTGATTAAAAAAATAATAAAAAATGACAAGTAGACTGGTTGACTAGGGTATGTTTTGTTGACTTAAAAAAGATCACACCATAACCAAACCCACCTGCAACCACGACATCCTCACTAAACCCACCACCCAAAAAATCAATCACATAATCTTCATCCGGTGTCATTCAATACAAGCACGACATACTCATAACTGGTCCATCCTCCCATTTAACCTGATCACCAAACGTCACCATAAGCCAATCCTTCAAATAGTCAACAACCATCTTAGCAGGCCTTCATGGCCTACTATCTGGATCACATTTTCTCCCACCATGAACTGCCACCTTAATTAAATCAGGAAACTCCAAAGCAGGTGTCCCATAAATATACGGCTCACCATTGCTAACAAATGACGAAAAACATTTACCAATCGTAAAAACCTCCTCACACCCATCTTTTATCCTCTAGCAAAAATAGTCGTTTCAATCGCTTGAATAGGCAAAATTACCACCCCTTTACTCACATTCGTAACCAACTTACTATCCCAAGGACCCGCAGTAACAACACATTTCTTCACATAAAACATCTCCCCCGAGCCACTCCTCACCACCACACCACCTTTCTCCTCATCAACCGCCACACCAGTTACCTCCATCTTATCCTTCACAACTACTCCATACTTAACCCCTAACATCTGAAACATAGCAACAACCTTAGTAGGCTTAAGCACACCTCCGCTTACACTCACAACTGCAATCCAACCCTCAGGTACATTAACTTTATGTCCAATCCCTTGCTTCTCACAGTTAGCAATCAAGGCTAACAACGAATTATCAAGCGGGCCTATGTCCAACTGTTCAATCGTAAAGTAAACATTATAACAAACGTCAAGTTCAGCTTTACGCCATAGTTTCTCGGATTCTATGACCATAGGTGAATAGTACGCTTCAAAATAAGTTGCACGTATAATTCTGGATTCGCCATGCGAGGAACCTCCATAGTGTAGCAAGTCAAATTGATCAAGAAGTAACGTCTTAAGACTGCGCTTTGCTGCATGGTATGCAGTTGAGCTGCGCATAACACCTACAACTATGATAATCAAATAAAATTGAGGTAAATTTGACATGCTTTTTTTAGTTGGTTTTTGCTTAGGAAACGTATGGGCTAGATAAAAAATTTCTTTTTGTTTTGTTTTTGTTATGTGTGGACGTGTGGTAGTAGTGGTCATATGTAAGATGATTACCAGATCATGTTATTGATCAGATGATGTGTACTTTATTGTTTGTTTTTGTTTTTTTAATAAGGTTAAATTACATGTGACGCATAGTGATTGTACTAAGAAAGGTGACAAAATTTAAGGTGAATCATTAACGGTTGTTGTGCTGGATCAGTTTCACGTGTCACTTATTATTATTTTTTTAATCAAACAAAATTTGGTAACCTGGAATGAAAGGGAATATTGGCGAGATCGATAAAATTCGAAAGTATATTGGTGAGCTTAGTTGTTTAGAGAGTACGTTGACGAGACCAGTCTTTTTTTAAAAATATGTTACGTATCTTTAGCTTTTGTCCTAATCTTTTTCCTAAAAGGTTACACACAAAAATATATATCAAATCCGTTTTAATCATTTTTGCGTACATATAGTATTTTCTTAAAAACCCAATAAATACAAAAATATTTTTGATGTATTATTATATGTAGATACATATACGTATACGAACACTCAATACACGTACTTCCATAAGTATTGCTTTTGCAATACACCGTGTTCGGGAGCGTTCCGGTCCTTGACACGTGTATTGATCAAATTTAATTAAGGCAAGAATAGATAAATACTTCCAATAGGCAAGAATTCGAAGAATACAAACTACAAAGTGAATAGAAAGGCGACGTGCTATAAAATGCCGTCTCAGGGTTAATAGGTACTTAAGTGCTTCGCGCCACCTAACCCCCCGTTCACTAGTGAGTATTCTAAGAAGGAAAGCTTGATTGTGAGGTCTTGCCACACAAGTATTATTTACATATACTATACTTTCTTGTGGATATTACTTATTGAACCTCGGAAAGGATAATCCCTTCTTTTCCAAATTCAAACGAGAGCTTCTCTCTCACTCCTTGATTTGAGTTGCATGCTCACCCAAGGGCGTGCACAAATACATTTTGGTGTACAACCCCTTCCTCCCAAAAGGAAGAAAAAGAGAAAGAATAAGAACAACACCGTCCATCAAGCCGATCCCGAGAATCGTGCTTGATCAACGCACAAGAAGCCATGGCCGCCGTTGACACTAAACCATTGATGGAGCACCTCCAATCAAATGTGCAAGGATATGTTGATGCTATTGTTATACCCGAGATACCCGCAAACACCTTTGAGCTTAAGACATCCATGATTACCTTGGTTTCTAACACACCATTTTTCGGGAGACCTAATGATGATCCACATGATCATATCAAAAAGTTTCTATCCATTTGCAATACCATTAAGTATAATGGAGTTCCTCATGATGCCATTAAGTTGATCTTGATTCAATTCTCCCTAGAGGGAAGTGCTAGGTATTGGCTAGATATACTACCACCTAAGAGCATTGATAACTAGGTTTTTACCCAATTAAAAATATTCGTTATGTTCCGATCTAATCGAATTGAAAAACTTGATGTTTTATGTGTGACTCAGTTGAACTTTGGTGGAACAAAGATGTGTCGTTGTAGTTTTGAAAATTAAAGGTGCAAAACAATTAAAGTAAAAGTGCAATTAAAATAAATCTAAGTCTAATTAAAATAAAGTGCAAGTATTTAAAGGTGCGACTAAAACTAAAGGGCAATAAAGTAAATAACGCAAGCTTAAATCTAACTAAGGCAAACTTAAAACGCAACTAAAACTAAAACTTAAACTAAGGCAAATAAAGCTTAAAATGAAAAGGCAGAAAACTAAAAACTAAGATTTCCCTATCCGAAATAAACTCCTATTCGGAATAAATGCTATTCGGAATAACTGTCACCTATTCGGAATAAATAGCCCTATTCGGAATACTTGTCTACTCGGAAAGTTTGGCCTATTCGGAATAAACTTCTATGCGGAATAATCTTCTATTCGGAATACTGTCACCATTCGGAATAAAGTCCTATTCGGAACATTTGGTCTATTCGGAAAGTGATGCCTATTCGGAAAGTTTGACCTATTCGGAATATACCTCTATGCGGAATAATCTTCTATTCGGAATACTGTCACTATTCGGAATAAAGTCCTACTCGGAACATTTGGTCTATTCGGAAAGTGATGCCTATTCGGAAAGTCAAACCTATTCGGAAAGTTTCCTATTCGGAATAAAAGTTCCGAATAAGCAATCTCAAAACCTCTATGCGGAACAAATGAAATCTTCCGAATAAGCAAAACTTCAAAACCCCTATTCGGAATATTGAAAAGTTCCGAATAGCAAAACAAACCAACCCTTACTCGGAATAATCTGGGCACAAGAGCTGGGAAAGAACAGTAACCTTACAGCGAAGAACAAGGAAAGCTAAAAGGCACGAATCAAATAAAAACAAAGCCAAAACAAACACAAGATTAGATCCGACCAAACAAATAAACAACTATTAAGCATAAACAATCAATCTAAACAATCAAAATCACAAATCTTAATCAAAATAATCAAAACCCACTTAAATAAATCAACAAAAATAAAGAACATAAACATGAACAAATCAACTCAAAGATAAAGAAAGGTAGAATGAGATTAACAAGATAAAGATAAAACTTGACAAGAATTAAAAGGGAAAACTTACTTGAATTAAATGGTAATTAAGTGCAAGACAAGGTAATTAAATTGGACAAGTAAATAAAGGTGCAAGGTAATTAAAAATGGAAGAGCTAATTTGTCAAGTTAGCCAACAAAACAAATGATAACTTAATCTAATCTATTTATAGGGGAGGATTAGGAAGCTTCCTCCCCTCCTTCATTTCTTGTTAATTGCGGGATTAAGTCCTTCTTCTCATCTAATCTTCATTAATTGCGTCATTAGTCCTTTTCTTCTCATCTTTCTTTTAAGTTTGGACTTTAAGGACTTGTGGCTCGGGATATCTTTTGAACTCGTCTTTAATTTCTTTAATAAAATAGACTTGAGTTTCTCGGCTTTTGATAAACTTCCGTCTTTTGACTTTTTCTTCGATAAATCTTCAGAATTGGTCTTGGACTTCCGTTCTTTTTCCACTCTTGATTTCTCGACTTCGTCTTTCATCTTTTTCTTCAATAAAAGCCGTGAATGCCCGTGAATTCTCGTGTTTTCTCCACTTTACACAATTTCGTCCTAAATTACAACAAAAACACAAACCACGCATAATTCCGACATAAAAGACATAAAATACACGTTTTGGTCCGGTTATTATAGTAATTAAGTGGTAGAAAAGATGGGTGTTTACACACCTATCAAATCCCCTACACTTGACCATTGCAATGTCCTCATGCAATGCATTAGTTACAAAGCATGTTTACACTTTTCATAATAATCAATCCACATTGGCCTTTATTAAAGAGATAGAAAATTATAAAAATGTAAAGCAAAGAAATTAAAAGCATACCTTGGGTTTTGAAAATGTCATGAATAATCATCATCCTCAACTTTTTACTTTCTCCAAACCAAGCTTAAAAACGAGATCATTGTTATTATAAGTTAGTAAACTAGCACGAACTCATGTGGGCCAATTATTTACTCAGACTCCCTTATTCCTATGGGTATCTCTTATATTTTATTATTTGTCTTGAATGATCACGAAGATGCATTGTTTGACTTATTTCGATAATTATTTAGTCTGAAAATAAAGTGCACGATTTAATCAATAGTTAGCTAAAGGACCAAATCTTTTAAAACTGCTTCTCGGGATATCAGAAAGTTCATATCTTGGCATAACTTGGTTCGCGATTTGAGACCTTTCTCGGGCCGATATTTGGCAGCGACTTCATACTTCAAATCTTGAGAGACGTTCATGAAATAATGGTCTTCTCTTCATAATTGGAATTTCTTCACTTGGAATTTTTGAGAGATTCTTCATATATGGACCACGACTTCTTCATTTTTCTCCAATCTTTATTTTGGATTTTGATATACAACGATCCGCCTCCTTTATTGACTTGGATCTATTTATCCTCATACCTTGTTAGGGTCTTTTCGGATATACTTCTCCATGACTTTTGGGAGTTTTGCTTTACGTCGTGTGTCTCGATCCTTCATATTGATTTTCGATAAATGATTCTTCACATCACTTTTGGATCTTTAGCAACAAAACATAGCCCTCATGCCTTGTTAGGGCCTTTTCGGACTCGCCAATCTTCGCGCCCCGCTTCATAAGTTATGCCTTGGCTATGAACTCTCGTCATTACCGAGCAACTTTTAAACGATCTGGGGCTAGAAGCTAAGTAACTTTTCAAATCGTACAACCTTATTTATTAGCAGATAAATTTATTAGCAAGCGATGGGAGAATAGGCTTATAATTAACTCACATAAATTCACGAAAGAATACCGACTTATAATTGGCTCTATCATCTCTCGTTCTCCACAGTTTAAAATCTCAAGTAATGAGACTCGTGGATACTTAGCCTATTAAATCAAAGTTTTGGGTTTTCGAGTCGCCTATAGGATCTTGCAAATTCTTAGACTCTTTCAAGTTTAGAAATCGCATCTTAAAGTTCCCTTGATAAACGACTCTCTAGGATCAATTATAGGAACTTGCGAAAAGTTCTTGTCTTTAACCCGTGAGAGTTAAGACTTTCGCGTTTTATAGCTCCCTATATAAAAGCCTAGCAAAACTTGACTTAAACACGTTAAGGATACTAGCTAGAGTAAACTCGGATTGAGTCAAAAGATTCACAACGTTTGAAAATTAAAACCACTTATTAAACATTTATTCTAGCGAAGAAAGGAAATAACTATACAAAGGTAAAAACTAATAGGCCAAAATAGATCAAAAATTTTGAAAAATGTCGAAAAATTGATTTTCCGGTTAAAATGAGGACAAATACAAGGAAAAGACCACTTAACTTCGATAGAAGTCCCCCCTACACTTAAGATAAACATTGTCCTCAATGTTTAAGCATGTGGGAGTAAGCTCCCCTACACTTAGGACATTGTGCACGTTGTTTAAATCTCGCTAAGGAAAAGACAACTAAAGAGATTCCTATTTTAATATTGAGAAAATATAAAAATAGTGAATCGAAAAGAGTTTAGGATAGAACCGGGAAGAAGTAGCACACGGAATCACGGGTCGTCAAGAATCATTAAGAGTGGATCATTGAAGCTCGAATCCCTGATTAAGAAGTGAGGAGAGGAAATAGCAATCCAAAGGGGTCCCCCCTGCACTTATGATAAAGAAAGTGAAAAGATAGATGCATGGGTTGCCTCCCAAGAAGCGCTTGATTTTTGTTAACCGAGTCGTGAGCCTGACTCGACCTTGATCATCAACGGAAGTAGCATGAAACAAATCCACCAGGATCAAAGACATAGTTTTCATCCATCAATAGGCAAGAACTTAAGGCGAACAAGGCAAGCCAAAAGAAAAGTGGCAGGGTTCCCTTAAGCAGCGATGGAGCACGGTGGAAGCAAATAGGAAGCGGTGTAAGCATGTCTTCAAAATTTCCAAAGATTTTTCCTTTTATTTCATCAGGTGGATACTGAGATGGCTTAAAGACTTCAATACCGGGATCGAACACCTTTTCCTTCAGGGGAAAATAGCACTCAGGCTCAGCCGAGTGTGAAGAAGATCCGCAAAGAAGCACAACCTCGTCCTCAGAAGTGGGACAAAGAGGTGTCAAATCATAAGTGCAACGGATTTCAGTGTCAACCGGTTTCTTCTCCTTGGACAAAATGCTCTTCAAATCCAAAGTAGGATCAAGACGATAATCTTCAAAGTCCAAAGGAGGTGCATCACTCTCATGAGGGAAGTATGTGTTAAGAAATTCAGAGAAATCTTCCTCGAATGAGTAATCGTCCAAAGTAGGATCGAGTGATGGCGGAGGATCTTCATCATGGGAAGAATCGCTCGAGAGAGTATCGGCCTCATCAAAATCATCATATGTAGGCAGCTCGGGATACTCAGAAGTACAATCAAAATCATCCGAATCTGAGCTAGAATTATCATCTTCATAAGCATCAAAGACCGGTGGAGAATCAAAAATGGGAGAAGCGTCCAAAGTAGGGAGAGAATCATCCACATTATCTTCAAAGAGTGGATTATCCGTGGAAGACTCGAATAGAGGATTGTCATAGACGGTAAAGTCATCGAGCACATTTATCATATTCACTGATTCTCGGCCTCCAAAGGATTTGCCGGTGAGCTGCCCCATTGTAAAAACTTGTGAATCTTTCCCGACTCTTAAGATTAACTCACCTTCGGCTACATCCACTAAAGCACGTCCGGATCTCAAGAATGGTCGACCAAGTATTAAAGGAATACGAGGGTCCATTTCATAATCAACTACGACAAAATCGACCGGGAAAGTAAATGCGCCAACTTTAATAAACACGTCTTCGGCTATACCAACGGGGTAAGCGAGAGTGCGGTTTGCAAGTTCGAGAGTCATCTTTGTTGGAATGAGGTCGGGTAAAGATAGTGTTTTCCAAACACTCAGTGGCATAAGATTAATACTAGCCCCGAGATCGGCAAGGGCAGTAAATTCTTCAGTTTTGTTGAACACGCAAGGCAACACAAAACGACCGGGATCTCCAAGTTTTTCCAGAAGTTCTTTAAGAATAACTGCAGAGCAGTTTTCATTTAATCGTGTGTTGGCGAGTTCAAGCAGCTTCTCCTTCTTGTTAAGCAATTCCTTAAATGCTCTAACAAATTTGGGCATGTGGACAAGAGCTTCAAGGAAACTAATGCTGAATCCCATTTGAGAAATCATATTGATATATTTGGTTATTTGCGAATCCTCCTTTGTTAGATCATTGGTCTTGCCTATACGAGAAGGGTATGGGATTCTAGGTTGATAAGGGTTAGGTGAAGGTGCAGGTGGTGACGGTTGTGATGTTGACGGGTCCTTCCGAGATACATTGTCATGACGAGGCGGAGACGGTAATGGTGTACTATTACTAGGTGTAGGAGGAGTAGGGATACATGGTGGTGGTGGAGGAGGTGTAGATGATGGTGGTGGGGGAGATGGGGTGACAATGGTAGTTCCACTACGCGTAGTTATAGCACTCACATTAGCTCGCGGATTGGTGACGGTGTTTGAAGGTAGAGAACCCGAAGAAGAAGAAGATTGAGCTTCAGGCAAGAAACTAGCCAACAGATTCTTCAATTCAGTTGTTTGAGTGATGAAAGAGGATTGAAGATTATCACGAACCTCGGTTCTGATGTCATTACCTTGCTTCAAGATATCTCCTTTCAAATTAATTATTTGGCTCTGCAGATTCTTGATTTGCTCACCTTGAGTTCTCATGATTGTGTCAACATCGGGATTAATGGGTGGGTGTTGGTGGGTGGGTGGTTGATAAGGGTTAGAAGCACGAGGTGGGATTTGGTTGCTTCTATTGTAGTTGTTGGCGGGATTTTGGTTTTGAGGAGAAAAACCGGGTGAAAGGTAATTGTTGGAACGGTAGCTCAGCAGATTTCTATCCCCTTGTTGTCTAGCTTGGTAATTTTCCGGTGAATAATTACCATAAGCTGCATACACATTTTCCGGATTTCCTTGTGTTGAAGGACAATCGGTGTATGAGTGAGGACCGCCACATGTTTCACAAGGATTAGCAACCACTTTAACTTGTTGTTGTTGGTGGGTTGAAGCGAGAAGCGTAATACTTTTGCTCATTTCGGCCATCATGCGGGTGAGTTCGGTCATCTCAGGGTTTGCTGAGGTAGAAGAAACATTGACTCTCGTGTTGTTTCTAGAAGAAGCAGAGGAATCCCAGTTCTTATGATGAGTAGTCATGTTCTCTATTAACTCTCTACACTCCTCGGGTCTCCTTTTCATGAATGTGCCACCGGCGGCTGCATTGATCGTATCACGATCTCGAAAAGTCAATCCGTTGTAGAAAGTATCGATCAAGGTGACCGGAAGCATGTTGTGGTTTGGACATCGGTCGATCAAGACATTATATCTCTCCCATGCATCAAAAAGAGATTCATCGGGATCTTGCATGAAACCGCTGATCTGATTGCGAAGGCTTGTGACCATGGATGGTGGAAAGTAGCGCGACAAAAAGCGTTGAGTCATGTCATCCCAAGTGCGAATAGAATTCTTCGGGAGACGATCAAACCATTTCTCGGCATGATGTAATAGAGTGTGTGGAAAGAGTTGTAGGCGAAGCTCATCCATAGTGGCACCAGCCAACTTCATGCTCTGGGTGATTGTAATGAACTTGTCGAGGTGTTTGTTGGCATCATCATCAGGCAATCCTCTAAATGGGTTTGTTTGTACTTGCTGAATCATGTGGTGCTTCAACGAAAACTCAGGAGCGTTGATTTGCATCGGCGCAATCGGTCCTCCTCGTCCAAACATTGTTGGTTGACAAAGTTCCTCCATGGTCCGAAGATCGGGCTGTGGAGGAGCATTGTTGTTATTATTATTATTGAGGTGCGGTAGTTGATTATTGTTGTTAACACCTGCCATATCTAAATCTTCTTGAGGCTCGGGCTCTTGATAATTAGAAGATCTAGTACGCATACACCTGAAAATGCAAAAGAAAACAAAACCAAACACAAAGACAATATATATACACAATAAAGAGAAAATCTTTTTGGATTTTTGATTTTTTTTAATTTTTATGGTTTTTATGAATTTTATAATTTTTATGATTTTTTGAAAGTTTTATGCAAGAAAAATAACGCTCACAAGTGAACGGATCCCAAAAAACAACGTGTCTCTCACAAAAAACTGTTGATCTTTACGAAAAGATGTGTCGTTGTAGTTTTGAAAATTAAAGGTGCAAAGCGATTAAAGTAAATGTGCAATTAAAATAAATCTAAGTCTAATTAAAATAAAGTGCAAGTATTTAAAAGCAAGACTAAAATTAAAGGGCAATAAAGTAAATAACGCAAACTTAAATCTAACTAAGGCAAACTTAAAACGCAACTAAACTAAATCTTAAACTAAGGCAAATAAAGCTTAAAATGAAAAGGCAGAAAACTAAAAACTAAGATTTCCCTATCCGAAATAAACTCCTATTCGGAATAAATGCTATTCGGAATAACTGTCACCTATTCGGAATAAATAGCCCTATTCGGAATACTTGTCTACTCGGAAAGTTTGGCCTATTCGGAATAAACTTCTATGCGGAATAATCTTCTATTCGGAATACTGTCACCATTCGGAATAAAGTCCTATTCGGAACATTTGGTCTATTCGGAAAGTGATGCCTATTCGGAAAGTTTGACCTATTCGGAATATACCTCTATGCGGAATAATCTTCTATTCGGAATACTGTCACTATTCGGAATAAAGTCCTACTCGGAACATTTGGTCTATTCGGAAAGTGATGCCTATTCGGAAAGTCAAACCTATTCGGAAAGTTTCCTATTCGGAATAAAAGTTCCGAATAAGCAATCTCAAAACCTCTATGCGGAACAAATGAAATCTTCCGAATAAGCAAAACTTCAAAACCCCTATTCGGAATATTGAAAAGTTCCGAATAGCAAAACAAACCAACCCTTACTCGGAATAATCTGGGCACAAGAGCTGGGAAAGAACAGTAACCTTACAGCGAAGAACAAGGAAAGCTAAAAGGCACGAATCAAATAAAAACAAAGCCAAAACAAACACAAGATTAGATCCGACCAAACAAATAAACAACTATTAAGCATAAACAATCAATCTAAACAATCAAAATCACAAATCTTAATCAAAATAATCAAAACCCACTTAAATAAATCAACAAAAATAAAGAACATAAACATGAACAAATCAACTCAAAGATAAAGAAAGGTAGAATGAGATTAACAAGATAAAGATAAAACTTGACAAGAATTAAAAAGGAAAACTTACTTGAATTAAATGGTAATTAAGTGCAAGACAAGGTAATTAAATTGGACAAGTAAATAAAGGTGCAAGGTAATTAAAAATGGAAGAGCTAATTTGTCAAGTTAGCCAACAAAACAAATGATAACTTAATCTAATCTATTTATAGGGGAGGATTAGGAAGCTTCCTCCCCTCCTTCATTTCTTGTTAATTGCGGGATTAAGTCCTTCTTCTCATCTAATCTTCATTAATTGCGTCATTAGTCCTTTTCTTATCATCTTTCTTTTAAGTTTGGACTTTAAGGACTTGTGGCTCGGGATATCTTTTGAACTCGTCTTTAATTTCTTTAATAAAATAGACTTGAGTTTCTCGGCTTTTGATAAACTTCCGTCTTTTGACTTTTTCTTCGATAAATCTTCAGAATTGGTCTTGGACTTCCGTTCTTTTTCCACTCTTGATTTCTCGACTTCGTCTTTCATCTTTTTCTTCAATAAAAGCCGTGAATGCCCGTGAATTCTCGTGTTTTCTCCACTTTACACAATTTCGTCCTAAATTACAACAAAAACACAAACCACGCATAATTCCGACATAAAAGACATAAAATACACGTTTTGGTCCGGTTATTATAGTAATTAAGTGGTAGAAAAGATGGGTGTTTACACACCTATCAAGCATTACCACTTGGGATGACATTACCAAGAAGTTTTTGAATAGGTTATTTCATCTATCTAAGACCACGGATTTGAGAAACCTAATTATTAGATTTCAACAAAAACCTAACCAAACCTTTAGTGATGCTTGATAAGAGTATAAGGAGTTATTGAGAAAATGCCCCAATCATGGATTCAATGAAGTTCACCAAATCAATACCTTCTACAATGGATTAAGACCACATCATCAAGATTCCCTCAACTCCTCCGCGGGTGGGAACATTCTTGCCAAATCCATACAAGAGGCATGGGACATTATTGAGACTAAATCTATGGTGCAAACAAATAATCAAATTGATGAAAGGGTTCATGTTGTGCAAGATAGTTCTCAAACATCTATTGATAATATATTCCTCAAGAGTCACATTGAGATACTTCAAGCAATGGAAAAGCAAAATAAGACAAATCAAGAGATAGCCCAAGCCCTTAAGAACCTTTCCTTGAAAAACTCTTCCAATGATGTGAATGCCATTGCTATATCATGTGAGACTTGTGGAGGTCCTCATTCTTAACTATAATGTGATAAGGTTAAAAATTACCAAGGTGAATGTTATGCTTATCAAGATGAACATAGAGAGCACTTCAAACCTAACATCAACCCTAACAATCTCTCTTACAAGTTAAATAACTACCTTGCTCCACCCGGCTTTCCACCTCATCCACCCACCCAAAATCGAACCAATCCTCCTCAATTGCTTCAAAGAAATCAAGGGCCTAGGCCAAACTACCAAGGAAAAAATTATAGAGCACCCAACAACTTTCAACATCAAGGAAATAACTTTTCATGCAACCAATCAAGGATTTAACCCACCACCTCTCCCACCTTTTCAAAATAAAGGTTATAATCAAGGGTATGGGCAAAATGGTACCTTTGAGGTACTCAAAAGATGAACCAAGAAACCGAAAGAAGAATTCGTGAAAGTGAAAAGAGAACACAAGATCAAATAAGAGACATGAATGAGGAGACTACCAAGAGGATTATGATGATGATTAATCAAAGACCACAAGGGGCTCTACCTTCAAACACACAAACAAATCCAAGGGATAATGTCAATGCTATCACAACAAGAAGTGGAAAGACAACTAATGATCCTTCACCTCCTACACCGTTTTTGTTAAGCCTACTATGGTTCCACCTTGTGATAAGCCTTCAACATCAAACTCACCACCTTCAAGCTCTACAACTTCAACACTTACACCTTCTCATCCTAAACCCACTACTCCTTTACCTTCCACACCTTCTAATAAAGAAACCAACAAAGAGAACCCCTCCACAACAACTACTCAATCTACAACAAAACCAAGCATTCCTTACCCATCAAGATTGAGAAAGGAGAAACTTAAAAACAAGGATGATATTCAAGTCTCTAACTTTTTGAGGATGTTCAAGCAACTAAGCATTAACATATCCTTTGCTAAAGCTCTTGCCTATATGCCAAAGTTTGCTAAAATGTGCAAAGATCTTCTCTCAAACAAGGAAAAGTTGGTGGATTTGCCTAACACATCACTTAATGAGAATTGCTCCACCGTGTTGCTCAAAACCTTACCTACAAAACTTGGAGATCTGGGGCGATTTTTGATCCCTTGTAATTTTATCGGGGTGGAAAATTGCATGGCACTAGCGGATCTTGGGGGAAGCATTAATCTCATGCCTTTATCGGTTTGGCAAAAACTCTCTCTTCCCAAGCTCACTCCTACTAGGATGACCCTTGAGTTAGCAAATCATACCATAGCTTATCCGGTAGGCATTACGGAGGATGTGTTTGTAGGGGTTGATAAATTCACCTTTCCCGCGGATTTTGTAGTGGTTGATTATGATATGTACCCGAGAGTTCCTCTTATTGTTGGTAGACCATTTTTGAGGATGGTCGTACTCTTATAGATGTGGCGGAAGGAGAATTAATTATGAGAGTTGAGGATGAGAAAATGGTGTTTAAGCTAGGGAAAGTCACTAAGAAGTCTCAAAGTTGTGAAACAATTAACATAGTGGATGTTCTTGATGAGGTGTGTGATGAGCATTTTCATGAAGCTTGTAAGAATGATAGTGAGAACATGCCTCATGTAGAGACAGTTGCCTCAATTGTTCCCACCTTAACTCCATTTGGAGAGAGTGATTTCCTCTTGTAGGAATTTGAGTCCAACTTCCTTGTTAATGATGATTCTCCCATTAATTGGGAAAAAGACATTCTCACTATCCAAAAGTTGCTCAATAAGGATCCCATTCCTTCACCTACTCCACAAGAAGTTACCATTGATGATCCATCTATAGTGAAACCTTCCATTGAGAGTCCACCTTCCCTTGAACTTAAAGATCTTCCATCACACCTTAAATATGCTTTCTTAGAAGGAAAATACCAATTAACCATGATCATAGCAAAAGACTTGAAATATGAGGAGAAGGAAAAACTTATAGAGGTGCTTAAGAAACATAAGAAATCCATAGCATGGAAAATATTTGACATAAGGGGAATTGATCCAAATGTTTTTACACAAAAAATCCTTATGAAGGATGATTACAAACCCGCCATTCAAAGCTAAAGAAGGGTTAACCCAAAAATCCATGAGGTCATAAAAAAGGAAGTTATCAAACTCCTTGATGCGGGTATGATTTATCCCATTTCCGACTCTCCATGGGTTAGCCCGGTACACTGTGTTCCCAAGAAGGATGGAATCACCGTAGTGCCTAATGAGAACAATGAGCTTATTCCTACTAGACTTATCACGGGTTGGAGAGTTTGTATTGATTATAGGAAGCTCAATGATGCTACTAGGAAAGATCATTTCCCATTGCCTTTTATGGACCAAATGCTTGAAGGCTTAGCGGGAAATGAGTACTATTGCTTTCTAGATGGATTCGCGGGTTATTTCCAAATACCCATTGATCTAAAGGATCAATAGAAGACCACATTTACTTGTCCCTATGGTACATTTGCTTATAAGAGAATTCCTTTTGGCTTGTGCAATGCACCGGGGACATTCCAAAGGTGTATGATGGCAATCTTTCATGACATGATTGAGCATACTATGGAAGTTTTCATGGATGATTTCTCGGTCTTTGGATATTCATTTACTTCTTGTCTCTCCTATTTAGAACGTATGCTTAAGAGGTGTGAAGAAACATGTCTTGTTCTTAATTAGGAGAAGTTCCATTTCATTGTCAAATAAGGGATAGTTTTGGGACATAAGATATCCAATAAAGGTTTAGAGGTGGATCGTGCTAAAATTGATGTTATTGCCAAACTTTCCCTACCTACCACGGTGAAAGGAGTTAGGAGTTTTTTGGGTCATGCGGGTTTCTATAGACGTTGTATACAAGATTTTTCTAAGATAGCAAGACCCATGACCCACCTCTTGGAAAAATAGGCTCCTTTCATTTTCACACAAGAGTGTTTAAAATCTTTTGAGATACTTAAGGAAAAGTTGACTAAGGCTCCCGTTTTGGTTTCTCCAAATTGGGATTTGCCTTTTGAGCTCATGTGTGACGCTAGTGATTATGCCGTGGGGGCCGTCTTAGTACAAAGATTTAATAAGCATTTTCAACCTATCCACTATGCGAGTAAGACAATGACGGGTGCTCAACTTCATTATACCACCACGGAAAAAGAGTTGTTCGCTATAGTTTATGCCTTTGAGAAATTTAGACCCTCTATTGTGCTTTCTAAGACCATAGTGTATACGGATCATTCCGCTCTCAAGTACCTCATGATAAAGCAAGATGATAACCCTAGGCTTTTGAGATGGGCTTTATTGCTACAAGAATTTTCCATTGAGATCCGTGATAAGAAAGGAGCCGAGAATTTAGCGGCGGATCACTTGAGTAGACTTGAGCATCCTTTTCAAGGTGAATTACCTCATAAGAAAATTAATGAATCCTTTCCATTAGAGGAGCTAATGTCTATCTTTTCACAAGAGGATGCCACCCCTTGGTTTGCGAATATTGAAAATTATCTTGTGGGGGATGTGCTCATAGAGGGTCTTACTTCACAACAAAAGAAAATTTTTCTTAAGGAAGCAAAATACTACTTTTGGGATGACCCTTACCTCTTTAGGCAATGTGCATACCAAATCATAAGACGGTGTGTAGATGGGCCCGAAGCATTTAAAATCTTAAAGTCTGTCATAAGGGACCTACGGGAGGCCATTTTGGTCCCAACTACACCGCCAAGAAAGTCTTTGATTTGGGTTTCATTTGGCCTTCAAAATACAAATATGCCCAAGAGATGGTGAAATTTTGTGATGTTTGTCAAAGACAAGGAAAGATTAATCAACAAGATGAGATGCCACAAAATGTTATACAAGATTGTGAGATTTTTTATGTATGGGGTATAGATTTCATGGGACCTTTTCCATCATCAAAGGGCAATAAGTACATACTTGTATCCATGGACTATGTTTTAAAGTGGGTTGAGGCCAAAGCCTTGCCTACTAATCATGCTAGAGTTGTAGTGAAATTCTTGAAGCAATTATTTGCTAGATTTTGTGTACATCGGGCTATCATAAGTGCTCGTGGGACTCATTTTTGTAATGATCAATTTACAAGAGTCATGAATAAGTATGGTGTTAACCATATACTTTCTATCGTGTATCACCCTCAAACCAATGGGCAAACCGAGGTCATAAATCGTGGTTTAAATCGAATTTTGGAAAGAACGGTGGGAGAGCATCGAGCTTCTTGGTCGGATAAGCTTGATGATGCTTTGTGGGCTTTTAGGACGGCTTTTAAGACACCTATTGTTTGTACTCCATATAGGCTTGTCTATGGAAAAGCATGCCACCTCCCATTCGAGTTAGAGCATAAGGCTTCATGGGCTTTCAAATGGGCAAACTTTGATTTAAATCAAGCCGATTCACATAGAAAAGACCAACTAAATGAGATGGATGAATTGAGAGCCAATGCTTATGATAAATCGTTGCTTTACAAGGAAAAAACTAAGCAATTGCATGATGCTAAGATCAAGAACCATGAGTTCAAAGTTGGAGAGCCGGTTCTCCTCTTTAACTCAAGGTTGAAACTCTTTGCGGGCAAGCTTAAGTCAAGATGGTCTGGTCCATTCACTATTGCTCATGTATTTCCATATGGGACTATTGAGTTGTGTAGGTCCACGTTTTCTTAGGTTTGTACAAGTGTTGTTAAGATCTAAATAGAGAGGGGGAGAGATGAAGATCTTGAGATGAACAAGAGAGAGAAAGGAGAGGAAAAGAGAGGTAAAGAGAGAAAGTGATTATTTGATTAATGAAATGTGTGAAAAAACTAATGACCAACCCCTCCTAACATGCTAGGAGGGGGTATATATAGCCCACCCTACATGTGGGCTATATGGGCTATATGTTTATATATTGGATCACGATCCCAATACTTGAATATATCGTTGGAGTGACCGATCTTTTCTAAATACGTAAAAACGTATTTCCAACAATCTCCCCCTAAGGGAGGTTACTCCAAGTTACAATTTCCTAAATAGTCTATAGGTCGTGATCTAGGCTAGCAATGATGTGACCGAGACTTTGTTTGGAAAAACGTATTTCCAACAATCTCCCCCTGAGGGAGGTCACACCATTTTACAAAATCTTAAACCTAGCATATTATGCTCGAGTCTTCGATCTTGTTCTTGTGAATATGCTGATGAGATCTTTAACTTTAGTCTTAAGTATGTTTCCTTGCCTTGACCTTGTGCATTCATCACTTGTGAAATTTTTCTCCTCGTGACTTCATGTTCCACATACTTATACCTTTATAAATTCTTGAAAGCTTCAGAGTTTGATATAGTGGAAGACTTGACTTTTAGGCTTTCTTGAATTTGTTGAAGTATTAAGTGTAGAAAGCATAAGCATGTGTTGACGACTTCTTCTGGATTGTACACCGTAATGCCACCTTCTTGTTACGCTGCATAAGACAGTTAGCAACAAAACATATACACGGATGAAATGGCCTTGAACATTTCATTCTAATTCGGTAGCATTTTACCTCCGGTCGGTGAAGACCGTTGGACGATATTAAATATCGTACTTGTGGCAGGTAGTTTTAATTAAGAACCTCCTTTACAAGATTTCGTGGGTAAACCCGTTCTCTTTATTCGACCGTCCAAAGATGACTGCAAACATAAAGAGTGAATCATTTGGATAATAATATCCGCATGATTTGAAGCCGTCAATTCATGTTCCTAAAACAAGTGAAATTCAATTAAGAACCACACCATCGTTGCTTTCTAGTTGTCACGAGCTTGATTCATATAGAATCTTGCAAGTTACCTACCAAGTGCTGTTTGAGGTTAGCACTAGAAGGATTTCCACTCATCACTATGAACACTAAGATATCACTCTGAGTGTTCTGGCAAGATCACTAAGATATTGCGTAGAGGCCTGTAACGTGTTTAAATTCAGTTAAGAATTAAACCACTGTTGCTTTCCAGTTATCACAAGTTTGATTCATAAAGAATCGCACAAGTTACCTACCATCAGATTTTTTATGTTCACTCAAGAAGGATTTCCATCTTCATTGTAAATACTTTCGTATTAGTCGGATTTTCAGGCAAGATCATGAAGATTTTGCGTAGGACTCTTAAGATCTTTCTTAATTTTCACAGTGTGTGAAGCAGCAAGGAATTACGAAAGTGTGTTCTAATGAGATATTTGATGATCTCAAATGGCTCTAGAGTCGATAGTGCATTTTGGATTTTAGTGATTGGAGGCTGGAGAGGAGTGCCACCATTTCAATACCAATTTATTCAGAGTGAATAAATCAATAGCTAATGCGTTGTCTTCGTGTGATTAAAACAAATATCTTTTGAGAGATATTTGAGTTAGCTGGGATGGGTTGTGCATTGCATCACTGGGTCCATGATGTCTATCTTCAATATCAAGCATCATTAAAAATGATCTTAATAGCTAATGAGTTGACCCGGTTTCTGCCTAAGTTGTAAGGAGGGCTGCTTTCTTACACCATTTATCTTTACAATTATTTTTCATTGTTCAACCCTTTCAATGCTTACCAATACGTCATAACTAGCACCTTGTTGTGATTGTTCCAGTGCTAACCTAAGTACTTGGTTAGCCTTCAGCTACATTCACAATATTTCTCCATCTTTCCTAAGGACTACTATTTCTAGCTATGGAATGTCTTTGGGAAGATTCCTCCGGTTCTAGAGGAATCATTGGACTTTAACCTATCCTACCATCCTTATGTCACCACAATCTTCATCGTCGTGAAATAAATGGGTTGTGGGTAAGTATAAATCACCATGAAATCCATTTTCAAGTGCAAATCCATTTTGCTCCCCCTTAACATATGTGACGATATTCGAAAACATTTCGCACATGTCGGGATGAGCCATCACATTAAGTCAAACCATTTTTGATTAGTCATTTCCCATATTAAATCACATTTTCTCCCCCATATTAAAAATATTAACCCAATCGATGTTTTTAATATCAACTGATTTAATAGCATTTTAAGAAATTTTGGGAAGAAAAATGCTAATCCAATTATCTTCATGATTAACACAAGCTCCCCCTCAAATTAATGAGGGTGTACTTGAAACGTAAATAAAATACCTTTTAAACACGAGTATAATCCAAGGATGACGAGTACTTATCACGTGCAAATATCATATATGATAATGTATTCACAAGAGTATCAATTTACGAGGTTGGACCTGAATGATGGAGACCATCATATGATAGAATCACATGGTTCTTGTTCATGAATGTTGGTCGCCTTATGTGACAACTCTGGTTTTGAGGTTCGCCACTTAGTTTTGTTTTGTGCTAGTTGCGTGTCTTTACGTGTTTATGTGCTTATTGGTGTGTATAGATTGTGGTTTAGATATCGTTTCCGGTACGGGGTACCTTATGAATGAAACGATGTGTGATGATTTCATGTTCATGAGTTCACATGGTAGTGACTATGAAGTGAGATGGTGTTATTTTGGTGGTTCTAAGTATACGTATATGTATTATAGAAAATCGTATTTTTACGATTTACGGTTTAGCATTTAGAGGTCGCGGATGAGGTAATTACTCATATGAATATTTTTCGGTATGGTTTTAAGTCATTTAGGAATTAGTTATAATGTTTATTGCAAAATTTGAGATTTTTTTTAAAAGTGTAGATTTTACGTCTTTTACGGTAAAACGCGTAAATTTGACTAATTTTACGGTTTTGTGGTTTTGGAAGCTTTAGGAGCTGAAATAAATTAAGGAAAATTAAAGTAATATTAATAACATAATATTAAATAATAAAAATAAAAAAAACGAATTTAGGGGTGTTTGGGTCGGTTTAGACGCACCAAAGAAGAAAGAAAAAAGGGAAAAGCCCAAAACAGGCCCAATGGACTTGTAATGGGATTAGGGGGCCGTTAGGACTTAACCAAACCCAACTCATAACCATAATAATCAGGTTTTTAACCTCCATAACATCTCCTAGCCGAAATTCATCAATGGTGGCCAATTAGGGTTCTTCAAAAATTAGGTTTTCTCATCTTCCATTAAATTAAAGGTAAAACCTTCTTAACCCTTTTCATATTAATTGTTTTTAATGTTTTTTATGATCATCTGATGATGGATTTAGGTTAGGGTTTAATTAAAAACAGTATATTAATCATATTTTAATGATTAAATAAATTAGGGCTTGTAATTAGAGGGATTAGGGTTAAATAATGAGGTTGATTTTGTTAAACACGTTTTTAAAAACTGGGCAGAATTTTGAGTCAATTGTTTTGATCATATATAGAGTTATAGGAACATTCAAGATGCGATCAAACTAGCCCTGAAAAGGTATTTGAAGTGGCTTTCCAATTCAAGAAACTAGAACTAAATTGAAGGTCGGGAAGTGTGTTAAAAACAGGTTACAACAGTCGGAGGTCAAAACAGTTTTGAATTCAGCCTGTTTTCTTTTTAAGTTTTGGGTTGTTTGGGGTACTTAGGATTGCATTGGGATCTTCTCACGAACATGAGAGATGGTTTATATGTTGTAGTGAGTATCTGAACTTAGGCTAAGGTTTTGGTTTAGGGTAAGACCCTCTAATGGTAACAAACTTTTCATACGTTTAAAATCAGTGAATTATGGATAGGTAGCAATATATATACATATATCAGGGCCTTAATAGCAGCTTTAAGGTTAGGGCAAGTGGGAGGTTTTAACTAACATGTATAAAAGTGTGAATATTCCTTTTACAGAACCATGGGTATATTTAAGTGGACGTTTGACTTAAAGTTTTGAGACCTAAAACTGGAACTGTTTTGTGTAAAATTATGAACGGGATAGCTATTAAACTTAACCAAGTTAGGGACTTGTTAAGGAAGGGTAATGGGGTGATTAGAAATTAACACTGAGGTAATTATATGGGAATAGGCTAGATGTCCATCATAGGTTGATGAGCCATCTTGGTGATTGGTTCGGGTATTGATTGTGTGTTTTTGGTTTGTTAGCTCGTTGCTAGTGCGAGGACTCGTGAAGAAGCTATCAGGTGAGTTTCATAGTCCCATGTTTACTTTTGATTTTGACTTCCAGATGGGATGGAAGAGACACTGTGTTGAGTTGTTTATAAATTGATGCTGTGAATGTTTTTAAGGTTTGAGATGGACTTGTGTGTACATTATGTGATTAACTGCTATGTGATTTTTGTTTGTGTATGATCTGGATTGGAAAGGTAGATAGGTGTATGGGCGCCTATGGGACCAATGGTTAATGACAAGGTAGTGGCCTTGGATAGGTACACAGCGTGATCGTCTATGGGACCAATGGTTAATGACAAGGTAGTGGCCTTGGAATATGTACATAGTGTGATCATCTATGGTACCACGTTGTTTGGCAAGGTAGGAGCCTTGGATTTGGTTTGATATGTTTGATCTTGAATTTTTAGTTTTTAATGCATACTTGTAGCACATTGTCCATATGTTATTGTATTGGTGTTTGTTATTCACAGCTTGTAACTGATTTAGCGTTAGAGTCTAAACCTATGACTCTCACCAACTTTATGTTGACGTGTTTTAGTGTCTCTTTCAGGTGATAACGTGGTTAAGCGTAAGAACTTATGTGGCTAGGATTTGGAGAGCGTAGGAATGCATATAGAAGAATATCCCCGTTTCCTTCTTAGTTTACCTTTATGTTTTTTTTGATAAGTGATGCATGTTGGCACCTATATGTTTGATATGTTTGTGTTATTTGTTTGTCTCGGGTAAATGGTAGTAATGTTACCTATTTAAATAGACTCCTGCATGGTGAGATATTGTCATGACATTTGTGTCCCCATTTATGACATTTCTTATTTCATTTAGTTATCTCTATAGACACGCCATGTTGTGATGATATCCATACGTCGCGCCCCATATTCCGTCATGGTGGGGTGTGACAGAATGGTATCAGAGACAGGTTATAGAGAATTAGGTTGCCTAGTCGCGTAGCCTAGTCTATAGCTTAAGGGTCACTGCATATAGGCGTCATAGGAGTATGTGTGCATTTTATTATAATTGATGTGTTTGAATGTTATTTATTGTGATTTTTTAACTAGTATGAATTAAACCATAGTAAGTTCATACTTAGCCATATGTTATTTTCTTTTTGGGTGGTGACTTGTGCGGGTTGAACCATAATCGTCCACACTAGTCATTGTCGTATTTTGCTTAAATTGTACATTATTGTACATAATTTGGTACATGGTAGTTCTATCTTTTGCTGGGTTATTTTATGTACCTGAGGTACAGTATTTTTCTTTTGATGTTTAAGTCATGTTCCCTAAGAATCGTGTGGTGGTTCGAGTTACTAGGAGTACATGGGTAGGAAGGATTTTAAGCCGTTTCCACTCTTATGAGCGACATGACTTATAACTGATTATGTTTTCGTTTTGGATTTAGTCTAGGCTGTTTAAGCTAGACTATGGATTTCTATATTCCAAGAGTTTTATTATGTTATTTTTATAGATGGAGTTTCGGATCTTATTGGTTATGTGGTTATGAGCTTATGTGAGTAGATGGATTTATGTGTTATATGTTGTATTGATTCTTATAAGTGTCATCATAGGAGGGAGTGCATTGGGGAAATGGTAATTGTATAAGTATGGTGGCCAACATAGTTATACAAGTACCACAACTTCAATGGGTTTCCAAGTATGGTTGCATGAAAGAGGGTTAGTACATGCTTGTATATGATGAGATGTAGAATTTGGGTATACGTATTATATATGACTTTATGTAATGGCTACCTACGATATGGCTATTGTTTTTTTTGTGTTATATGTTTTGGGTTATAGATGTGTTATGTGATTTTGGGGTCACACGATATGGTTTGGTTTTGGAGGTGGGCTTTATGCCTTGTTGTGGCACGGTGAGATGGTTATTACTCGTATGGAAAAAACGAGCGTATAAAGCGATTGATTGACTTACGTGTATGATAACGAGTATGTTTGGGGAATTCAACAGGTATACATATGCGGATGTATATATACTACTATGTGTTAAGTTATGGTATATGGTCGTTCACTAGTTATTATAGCTTGAACGTACCTTGTGTTTGTTCGTGTTTTATGGTGCTGGAGTTTGGTGGAGTTTCAACGACGTTTTGAATCATTTGAACTGTGTCTTGTAGCGTACTCTTTGAGTTTCATATTTCACGTGTACGTTTTAAAACGGTGTTCTTGGTTTTAAGTCTATTAAAATAACCTGGGATTTCTTTTGAGATAATGAAATCTTTTGTGTTGAGTCTTACATTTCTTTTGGTTGGTATATGGAAAAAGGGGACTTGGAAATCTAGTATAGGGTTAGATAGTTGGTCGTATTCGGTAAAATAAGGGTAAGGTGTTGGGGTCGTGTTTGAAACAAGATGTAACATAAGATTTCTTTTTAGTCAACACTTATTTATTTCAAATTCTAAAAGACTTTCTTTAAAATAAAGCGAAGTAAAATTTCTTTCTACTTACATACTTTATATGATTGGGTTTAACCGATTCACGTCATTTATAATTATTAATTCAAGGTTAAATTGAGTTTACGAAGATTTCACATACAATTTTATCTTTCATTAATATAAAACTGTTTCGGTCATAACTTGTTCGTATTTAGAGCTTTTTGAGTGATTCAAAAGCCAAAAATTATGTACTCGGAACGTACTTTTCAAATATTCAGAAAGTATAGTCGTGGGAGGTCAGTGGACTGGTCGGAATTGTTGTACAAGTGTCGGGTTCAAGGTTGAGTTTTGAATAGTAGTTTATTTTTATTTGGGGTGCACGGGATACCTAGTCCTTGGGTTGAGATTTGAGATCGCCTAGAAGGTTGTTTGTAGATGGTTTGAGTCATATAGATGTGGGGAGGTAAAAAAAATAATAATAATAAATAAGAGTATATTCTTTTGGAAAGGTGGGTCTTTTGTATGGTTTAAATAATATGTTGCGGGGCGTAATATGTTTTGGTTGCCATTGGGTGTTTCTTGGTTTATTTTTCGTTGTCATGGGTCATTTTGAATTGATACATGTTCTGGGTTTGAGTTTTCTTTTGAGTCTCGTGGTTTTTGACTTGTTTTAATTGGTGCACGTGAAATGTCATTAGTTATCCGTTGGTTTGATTCGTTGAACGTATCTCATGGATTCAGGATGTAGTTTTGGTTTCGTATTGTTCGGGAGCGTTGAGGTAGTCGTATGAAAGACTTGGTCGCGCCTACACTCTTAAGTAGGTGACCATGAGAGAACGGTCGGAATACCCTTAGTGGGGAGGAAAGAAGTTCGTAGACGAACTAGTGTGGTCATGAGGTCTCTTAGGAGTACCAAGGAGATGAATAGAGATTTGTGGGATATTAGCACAAGTAACGTGCCATAGAGAGTGTTGGAAGGGGAAGTAATACCTCAAAGGTATATATGATTGTTCGTAGGGCATGTAAGTTTTCCAAAAATTTCCTAAAATTTAGTAGGTTTGCCTATTACTGTGAGGTAAAACCATAAATAGAGCAAGTAGGAGAAGTGAGAGGAGTTGTAGTTAGTGCCCTTCTAAGGTAAATCGTTGATGGAGTGATTTAAAAAAAAAACAAGAGTTGTTAGAGATTGCAAGGAATGCCGGATAAAAGTTGAGTTGCTTAGTAGTAGATTGGATGTGGAAAGAGGTTGAGTGGTCTGATGAGAGGAAGTACCGGTCTTTTAAGATGCGTGTAGAATTTTGCAAGTAGAACGAGGTAGGAATTTATTCGTATTGCCGCTAAGAGAGGGTGCAAGGAGGACATAGTTGAAACTGCTAAGGATGTTGTATGAATGCTTTGGGTTTACGGTTATGTATTTGGCTTCACCAAAGCACTAGCGGTTTTCATGGTGTCAATGAACCAAGTGTGCATGAACGTGTATAAGTTGTCATCGGGAGCGTCGATGACATCTTGAACTACTCAAATTTGAGAAGGAGAGTGAGGCAAATTATGTGTTGGTTTTGGAGTGGAGTTATACGTGAGATTTTCGAGTGTGAGATTTTAGTATTAAGTTTACCATGATGAGTAGTTAGAGATGATGGTGTATCATGGAACCAGCAAGGGGCGAAGTGAAGAAGGATGAGGAAGCATTTTGGAGGATGAAGAGGTGGATTGGATAATGAGCCGATCTTGGCATTATCGGAAGGACCGGATGAATTCGCTAAGCATGACGATACGCGGAGCAAGGATTTGGACGCGTACGAGGACGACAAAGAAAGGCGATCGCTTATACGTTGCAGGAACTGAAGATTTGGAAGAACTAGATGGACTTAGTTAGTGGGGCTGGATTGTTATATCTGCCTAGAATGCTAGAGGCATTTGGTGTACGAGACGTGGAGAATGATCTATACGGATCATGAACGTCTCCAACACATATTCAATCATCTTGATTGAACATTTGGCAAAGGTGGTAGGTGGAGTTAAGTGACGAAAGAAAATTGCAAGGCCAAGTACCATCTGGGAAAGGCAAGCATGGTCGATGAGACATGGAATAAGAAGAATGAGGTGAAGCTGAGACGAACTTGAACTATAGGGATGACGTATTGGAGCGGTTTGGATAAAAGATATAGGTTGCACGAGTTGAGTTGCCTAAAGCAGAGAACGCGCCAACGTGTATGATGCGTTCGTTGGACAATCATACGGAGAAGAGGGACATAGACTATAATTCCTATATAGATAGGAGCAGCTTAGAAAGGGCGATGTAAGGACGAAGTTGGTGGAAGGGATACATAATGCGGTGGAGGATTAAGTACGATGGGAGTTGGGTGATAGTCGATAGACTGACTAATTCATCAGATATTTCAAGAGGAAGGAGAAGTCACATAGTTGAGAAGTTGGAAGGATTGCGTACGGATGTGATGGAATAGAGGATTTTGCGTTAAAGTTAGCCTAATATGTATGGAATGCCTTATGAAGGATTATGGCAAGGGAAGAAACGATGGGAAGCATCACATCGTGATGTATGGTAGGAGTTGAAGAAGAAGAAGGAAGTGTGTATAGAAGCGAAGCATGAATGAAATAGGTCGAGATAGGAACCGAAGGTAAAACTTTGGTAGAGCTTAATGAGTAGAATAAAGCACAAGCAGGCTAATACTGTCGTAGTGTGGAAAAAGAAATAGCACTGACCTATACTGATTGATTTAGAGGTAGTTAGGAAACTCGTTAGCGATGGCTGAGTTTTCATATAATGATAGTTATCATACTAGAAGTCGATAAATGCCATTTGAGGCACTATATGAAAGGATAGGGTGAGTTGTCCCTATTGTGGACTAGAATTGGTAAAAGAGGCTACTAATGTGGTAATGATGGTTGTGGAAAGGATGAGAGCAACAAGGGATGCTATGTAGAAAAGGAGGAAACCACTAGAGTTAGTGACAAAGTTATGTAGGGAGTTTCACCCATAGTAACGGGTGGTATGTTTTGGTAAAATGGAAGAGTTGATGTAGAGTTTTGTAGGTACATTTATGATATTTAGAAAGATCGGAACATTAGCTTATGAGCATAGAATTTCCTGGGGGAAATGAGTTGTATAAATGATACATTTCATGTATTGAGATTGGTAAAGGTTATTTGAGAATGCATTTTTCATGTACGTTATTCGGGACTTGTGTTAATGAGAGTCTTTGTTTTATCAAAGAGTCATCTAAGAGATTTATTGACTGTGAGGTCAAGAGTTTGGCAATGAGTTTAATTGTTTTTGGTTTGTATATGTGGTATTTTGAAACTTGAACTAAAGTTCACGTGGAAATGAGAGGAGTTCTTTTAGAACAAGTATCCTCGTGTGATTTGTTGTCTGTGTGTTTGATCCTAAGGAGTAAATCTCGGGACGAGATTTCTATTAGGAGGGAGTGATGTGACAACCCTGGTTTTGAGGTTCGCCACTTAGTTTTGTTTTGTGCTAGTTGCGTGTCTTTACGTGTTTATGTGCTTATTGGTGTGTATAGATTGTGGTTTTGATATCGTTTCCGGTACGGGGTACCTTGTGAATGAAATGATGTGTGATGATTTCATGTTCATGATTTCACATGGTAGTGACTATGAAGTGAGATGGTGTTATTTGGTGGTTCTAAGTATACGTATATGTATTATAGAAAATCGTATTTTTACGATTTACGGTTTAGCATTTAGAGGTCGCGGATGAGGTAATTAGTCATATGAATATTTTTCGGTATGCTTTTAAGTCATTTAGGACTTAGTTATAAAGTTTATTGCAAAATTTGAGATTTTTTTTAAAAGTGTATATTTTACGTCTTTTACGGTAAAACGCGTAAATTTAACTAATTTTACGGTTTTGTTGTTTTGGAAGCTTTAGGAGCTGAAATAAATTAAGGAAAATTAAAGTAATATTAATAACATAATATTAAATAATAAAAAAAAACGAATTTAGGGGTGTTTGGGTCGGTTTAGGCGCACCAAAGAAGAAAGAAAGAAGGGAAAAGCCCAAAACAGGCCCAATGGACTTGTAATGGGATTATGGGGCCTTTAGGAGTTAACCAAACCCAACTCATAACCATAATAATCAGGGTTTTAACCTCCATAACATCTCCTAGCCGAAATTCATCAATGGTGGCCAATTAGGGTTCTTCAAAAATTAGGTTTTCTCATCTTCCATTAAATTAAAGGTAAAACATTCTTAACCCTTTTCATATTAATTGTTTTTAATGTTTTCTATGATCATCTGATGATGGATTTAGGTTAGGGTTTAATTAAAAACAGTATATTAATCATATTTTAATGATTAAATTAATTAGGGCTTGTAATTAGAGGGATTAGGGTTAATTAATGAGGTTGATTTTGTTAAACCCGTTTTTAAAAACTGGGTAGAATTTTGAGTCAATTTTTTTGATCATATCTAGAGTTCTAGGAACATTCAAGATGCGATCAAACTAGCCCTGAAAAGGTATTTGAAGTGGCTTTCAAATGCAAGAAACTAGAACTAAATTGGAGGTCGGGAAGTGGGTCAAAAACAGGTTTCAACAGTCGGAGGTCAAAACAGTTTTGAATTCAGCCTGTTTTCTTTTTAAGTTTTGGGTTGTTTGGGGTACTTAGGGTTGCATTGGGATCTTCTCACGAACATGAGAGATGGTTTATATGTTGTTGTGAGTATCTGAACTTGGGCTAAGGTTGTGGTTTAGGGTAAGACCCTCTAATGGTAACAAACTTTTCATACGTTTAAAATCAGTGAATTCTGGATAGGTAGCAATATATATACATATATCAGGGCCTTAATAGTAGATTTAAGGTTAGGGCAAGTGGGAGGTTTTAACTAACATGTATAAAAGTATGAATATTCCTTTTACAGAAACCATGGGTATATTTAAGTGGACGTTTGACTTAAAGTTTTGAGACCTAAAACTGGGACTGTTTTGTGTAAAATTATGAACGGGATAACTATTAAACTTAACCAAGTTAGGGACTTGTTAAGGAAGGGTAATGGGGTGATTAGAAATTAACAATGAGGTAATTATATGGGAATAGGCTAGATGTCCATCATAGGTTGATGAGCCATCTTGGTGATTGGTTCGGGTATTGATTGTGTGTTTTTGGTTTGTTAGCTCGTTGCTAGTGCGAGGACTTGTGAAGAAGCTATCAGGTGAGTTTCATAGTCCCATGTTTACTTTTGATTTTGACTTCCAGATGGGATGGAAGAGACACTGTGTTGAGTTTTTTATAAATTGATGCTGTGAATGTTTTTAAGGTTTGAGATGGACTTGTGTGTACATTATGTGATTAACTGCTATGTGATTCTTGTTTGTGTATGATCTGGATTGGAAAGGTACATAGGTGTATGGGCGCCTATGGGACCAATGGTTAATGACAAGGTAGTGGCCTTAGGATAGGTACATAGCGTGATCGTCTATGGGACCAATGGTTAATGACAAGGTAGTGGCCTTGGGATAGGTACATAGTGTGATCATCTATGGTACCACGTTGTTTGGCAAGGTAGGAGCCTTGGATTTGGTTTGATATGTTTGATCTTGAATTTTTAGTTTTTAATGCATACTTGTAGCACATTGTCCATATGTTATTGTATTGGTGTTTGTTATTCATAGCTTGTAACTGATTTAGCGTTAGAGTCTAAACCTATGACTCTCACAAACTTTATGTTGACGTGTTTTAGTGTCTCTTTCAGGTGATAACGTGGTTAAGCGTGAGAACTTATGTGGCTAGGATTTGGAGAGCGTATGAATGCATATAGAAGGATATCCCCGTTTCCTTCTTAGTTTACCTTTATGTTTTTTTGATAAGTGATGCATGTTGGCACCTATATGTTTGATATGTTTGTGTTATTTGTTTGTCTCGGGGAAATGGTAGTACTGTTACCTATTTACCTAGACTTCTGCATGTTGAGATATTTTCATGACATTTGTGTCGCCATTTATGACATTTCTTATTTCATTTAGTTATCTCTATAGACACGCCATGTTGTGATGATATCAATACGTCGCGCCCCATATTCCGTCATGGTGGGGTGTGACACCTTGTCACGTCTGAAGTTATCTCTTGACACCATGTTCATGATTGATATCATTGTCTTGACACCAATATGTGAACTTGGCACTTTCGGCATCAAAGATTTTGAATGCTGGACATTTGCTCCCCCTCAATTGTTGACCTGTGTTTTATTGAAAGAGTTGTAGTCGCCGTTTGAGTAGTCGTATCGTTGAGTATGTAGATATCAATTGTAAATTGCTACGGCTGGTGGAGATGATAACTTTATAAAAACAAGATTTCTCTTGTTTTAACAAATAAATGCCCTGAAGCGTACATATATTCGTGTTAGATTGTGTTATTCCGTAAACACAATCCCTTACATGGTTATAAATAGACCATGCTCGAGAAAATTAATTTCCGTTGTTGAGTCAAAGCTTTCCGGTGAAATGCTTGACTTTAATATGAAAAGCGGGTTACTGTCGGAAATAATAGCAAGCCATTTTGAGCATGTTTTAAAAACATTTGAACTTCTGCTCGAACTTTATTTACAACCCCGTGTCATTATTGAATGACATTTCTAGTATCGTAAATATTATCGATTCCAGAAGACGTGCTCTTTTTATCAAAACATCTTTGAACTCACAATTTTGAAAGATTTAGAAAAACCTTTTGTGAAATTCTTGAAAAATTGTGTTCAAAGTTTTGAAAACCAATTACTTGAGCTTAAGATGTTGAATATCTTACAAAACGAGCTCAAGTCCGAGAAGTTGTAAACTTCCCGTTGTTAAGGATAAGTTTATCATCAGCGATAAACTTTCCTTTTAACTGAAGAACGAGTCCTAAGTTAACATTTACTTAGAAGTCGTTTTCATGAGCTTGAAAACTTTTGAATGTTTTAACTTAAACCTCATGACCGAGAAAGATGAATTTCTCGTTATGAAGAAAAGTTCTCTTATTTAAAAGTTACACTTCCCTTTATGAGCTTAAAACTTGGAATGTTTTAAAACAAGCTCATGACCGAGAAAAATTAATTTCCCGTTACGAGGATAAGTTATCATTAAAGATAAGCTTTCCTAAAATGGAAGTCCAAGTTACAATCTGATATATAACGGTAAGTCAAAGTGCATGAGCTTAAAAACTTCGAATGTTTTTAATATTATCTCATACACGAGAAAAATTAATTTCTCGTTGTAAGGATAAGTTTATCATCGGCGATAAACTTTCCTTTCTTTGAAGTCTGGGGCATAATCTGAAATGTGATTATACGTCATTTACACGAGCTTAAAAACCTTTGAATAGTTTAATGTAAGCTCGTGTCCGAGAAAAATTTAAATTCTCATTAATGAGGATAAATTTATCATCGGCGATAAACTTTCCTTTCTTAGAATCGCGGGTTACAATATGACATGTGACTGCAAGCCGTTGTACATGAGCTTAAAAAACTTCGAATGTTTTTAATATAAGCTCATGCCTGAGAAAAATTAATTTCTCATTGTGAGGATAAGTTTATCATCGGCGATAAACTTTCCTGAATTTGAAGTCCGGGTCATTGTCTGACATTTAATAGTGAACCATATACACAAGCTTAAAACTTTTGAATAGTTTTAATAATAGCTCATATCCGAGAAAAATTAATTCCTCGTTTTTGAGGATAAGTTTATCATCAGCGATAAACTTTCCTTTATGTGAAGTTCGGGTCATCGTCTGACATTTAACGATGAGCCATTTTACACGAGCTTAAAACCGTTGAATAGTTTTAAAGTAAACTCGTGTCCGAGAAAGTTTAATTTCTCGTTAATGAGGATAAGTTTATCAACGAAGATAAACTTTCCTTTATTTGAAGTGCGAGTCATCGTCTGAAATTTAACGATGAGCCATATACATTGTAAGCTTAAGTGCAAATCCCCTGAGACACTTGTTTCTCTGATATCAGCTTCTTCAGTAACCAAAATCTGAGAGTGTCCTTAGTTGAACGGTATATAAATCTCGGACCGGTTTGTTTTTGTTGATCCTTGACTTTGGTACCTACAATCTCAGTTGAAGTTTGTATGCTTTTATACGGGTGGGCGATATCTATCTTAGAAACCTGCGGGGATTCACGGTTTTCTTTTCTTGTGCCAGAAGTGACATGAGGAGATGATTCACTTGTCTTAGCTGGCAAACGTTTCCTTTTATATAAAACCTTAAGTTTAGGCTTAAGTGATGTATCATCCTTTTCAATTTCCTCCCTAGTAGTCTTAGTAGATCAGTGACTATCCTAGTTAAAGGGCACTCGTTTCCTACAAGAGTGAAAGCTCTCATAGTGGGGCGCCAAACTTTACCAATGGGTTTGATTTTAGCTAACCACTGGGATTTAGTTCTAGCATGGGAGTTCACCTCATTAAGGAATTTCTTGACACAAGAGTCGTGATTTGCCTTAAAGACACATTTCCTACAAGATTTACAAGTAGCATATTTAATGTCCGAGTAAGATCTAGAATTCCTAGAAGATTGATTGATGCTCCTAGGATATGACATACTACGGTTAGCAGTATTGGGTAATCTTGAAGGAATCTGACTAGGTTTGAAATTCCTATGTCTTACTTGTATCTTTTGAATAGCTTCCCTTTGGCCAACATTATGGCGAACGTCATTTGAACTATTTCTAGACATGTTCTTAGTATTCATAGAGAAACTAGAGGCAATCGTGTGATTTGGTCTTGCTAAAGCTGAGTTAGTCACAGTAGGCTTGGTTGGTGGGGTGACTGTTCTAGAAATATGAACCATATCAACTTGGGAGGCTAACCGCTGTCTCGGGGATTGAGGCCACTCGGATCTAAATGCAGTCGGTTGTCTAACGGACTGATTTCTAGGCGGTTTCCCCAAGATTGATGGTTTTTCAAGCTTAGTGTCCACACTAGTTCCTTTAGTTTTCCTTAATTCATTTTTCAACGCAGCTATAGCAAAAACCTTTTCCTAAATTTGAGCCTTTAAATTCTCATTCTCTTTGAGAAATTTATCTTGGGATGCCAATTTAGATTCTAGCAAGTTAATTTGTTTCAAAAAATTATCCTTTTCAGCATTAGAATCTAGAACTGTTTGATCCAATTTTCGTTCAAGAACAACGTTTGACTTTTCAAGTTTTTCAAAATATGTTTCAAATTTGTTTGTTTTCTTCGAAAATTCAAGTTTGGCATCCTCAAGATCTTTTGATTGCTGAGCTACCATCGTTTCGAGCTCTTTAATATTGGAATCAGAATCAGTTAACGAAGCAGTCATAAAGCATTTATCATGATGTACTATAGCATTCTGAACAATCTCTCCCCTATTATGACGCATATCGGATGAAACTAAAGTGGTAAAACTATCACCCTTTTCCATCCCATGTTTGTCATAATTAGGTTCTAAATGCTCAACATACGGTAGTTCATCGGCATAGACATCATATACAACATTACATTGTACCATATGTGTAGGCTCTTCGTCATAAACGGGTATGGTGTCATCATAATAGATGTCTGTAACATTCCCTGACGTGTTGCTGATGTCATGCTTAACTGTTGATTCCATGTCCTTGCAATCTTTAGCAGCCTCCAATGCGTCAATTGTATGACCATGTTCCTCTTGCATTGTAGATTCTTGCACTCCAGTATCATATGTTTGCTGAAGTCAGGATCTTTCATAAATCGAAGACGAGACCGATGTCATACCACGAAAATCTTGAAACTCGGTATGTGCGTCTCGAAGAAATGACTGGCAAATCACTGAACTTTCAGACTTGACGATATTGAATTGGAGGAAAGGCGTGAGTTGTGTCACAAGTGCCTTATATGCAAGTGCCGATGCAGAGTGATTAAAGTCTTCATTAAGGAGTTACTCTGCTAGTTGGTTCATGATGATGAACATCGATTCCATGTATGTATGACGATCTTGCCCAAAGCGCGTCACAAATTCGCTCCCTCCTTGAAGCCATGAAATGTTCACAAGATAAGACTAAAGAATTCGAAATGAAGTGATGCCATTGTCTTTAACTTTGTCTTCCATTGGATACCGGTCTCCCTCTTGAAATGTTGAATTCAACGATTCCATTGAATGTCAATGAAAGACAATTGTGATTTATTGTCGAAAGACCAATACGATATTTGACAGATCGTGGAGAAACCAAGAAAATGAAAATTATGGGATATGACAGAACCAACGAAAGATCCATAAATAACTCCTAAAAATCCTCGTTTGGTGATATATCTCTTTTCTCGGCTGAATAATTTCTTGTCGGCTCAAACGTTGATAAAACGAACCGGATACTAATAGGTCCAATTACCTCGGCTCTACAAAATAACTAAACCCGACCCAAATCGGAATAACCCTAGTCACCTAACACTAATAATTACTTAATCAAAATTTTAATATAAATTACTTAATTTTAGTAATTTCTTTTCTCCGCCCCACTCACAAAGTTTGATATAAATTTTGAAAGGAATCCAACTTGATCTAGTCAAACATACGTGTCCCAAAATTCTCAAAAATGCCAAAAATGTGGCAGTCTAATACCTAAGTGTAAAACAAGCACGACCCTAATTTGACTCACAATAAATCCTATTAACCTCCTTGTTTCCTCTGCCCCTCTTTTCAACTGTCAAAACAAAACTCCAAAACCAATCTCCATCTGAAAAACTACACCCATATTTATCTAATCTCAAAACTAATCTGCTTACTTAGTTTCCATTTTACTCTGCCCCCATTTCTTTCTAGTGATCTACGAATCAAAACCTCAAAAACCAATCATCCATGAATCAAAACCAGTTCATAAAAGGAGATCAATTTATCCACTCTTTTTCCAAATAAAATCAATCCCACTCACGGATCCAAAAGCATGAAGAACACATGGTTTTATGGCTTTAAGATCCATTGAGGTCTCGGGTTGGTTTAATTTTTTGTTTCATGTGTTTGATCGATGATGGTGTGGACGGAGATCTTTTTATTTTTATGGGTTCGAGTCGTGTGAGGGTTTGCTGAGTGTGGGTCTAGTGGTGTGTAAGTCTTGTGAGTTTTGTGTGAGGTCGAGTGTGGTTGGTCTTTGTAATCGAGGTTGTTGGTTTGTGTTTGTAGGTCGAGGCTGGTCTATTGAATCGTTAGTGTGGTTTTGTTGGTGTGATTTGGGTCTGTATTGTTGAGTCAAGACTGTTGTTGATTTAAAATGTATCGAGTGTTGTGAGAGTCGTGAGTCGAAGTTGGTTTCTGATATTGATGATGTTGGTGTATGAGTTGAGTCTTGAGTGGAGTCGAGTCTTGATTGTTTCGAGTCGAATCTAAAGACTGTTTTTAATTATTCTAGGCGTGTGTCGAGTCAATGGTTTCAAGTGTTTTGATTTGAGTCAGATGAGTCGAGTGAGTGTTTGTGTTTCGAGTCTGTTTGTGTGTATGGTTTTGGTTGTTTTGAGTCCTGTTTTCGCAATATGAAAATGATCTTCGAATAAAAATATGAAAATGATCTTCGGATAAATCACTGAAGATGTGATATTCGGAGAAATGACTTCTTCGCTATAATATGAATATTCGGAATAGTTGGTTTCTTCGGATAATGTTGCAATATTCGGAATATTTGGTTTCTTCGGATAATTTTGCAATATTCGGAATATTTTGTTTCTTTGGATAATGTGGCAATATTCGGAATAATTGGTTTCTTCGGATAATTATGAAAACCCTGTTCTGAAGATATATATTTGGATAAAGAACTAAATGCCAAAAATAAACTTGGAATAACAGAGATATCAAGATCAAACCACAAACTTTATACATAACCCACAAATTAACCAAAAAACACTAAAAAAAATTGTGATTTATTCTAAAATAAGTAAACCCAAAGATTTGTCTATCAATTTAAATAATAAAATCACAAAAAATTTCAAGATTTAAGCTTGATTAAATCAAAACCCACCAAAATCAATCAGAACAAACACAAGAACAATCAATCAACCATAGCTCTTGATACCAATTGTAAGTCCATGTTTTCTTAGGATTGTACAAGTGTGGTTAAGATCTAAATACAGAGGGGGATTGTGACAATCTAACATTTTCAGGTAGTGAATTATTTTCTTGTATAATATTTTGAAACTTATTTTTGTGTTGGTTGATGAACTCACAATTGACGGATTTAAATTTGGGCTTACGTGCATAATTTAGCGTCCTTTACGACTAAACCGGAAACCTTAGGATTACGTATTTACGTTTTTGAACTCCGTTTTTGATGAGACAATTTTTATTAGATTCGTTTTGTGTCGTTGATTCATAATTTATAAAAACGTTTTTCGTAAAATGACCCGAGGGCACGCAAATCGAGGAAACTAGAATCGAGGAATACACGTAAATTAGCGGGATGGGACAAAACAAGTTTATCCCACCCCACTAAAAGGGACGGCCAAAATGGGACACCACATCACTTGATGTGGCACCCTTATAAGTTATAAGCTTACACATGTAAGCATAAGCTTAACATGTAAGCTACAACTTTCCACAAACCACAAAACCACTAAACCATACCATTTGCACTCACACACACATGCAAAACAACACACAAACTCTCTCACACCCTCCTCCCTTTGTCGTCCCATATCCACCATCAAACACCCCATTTGATCAATTCAAGCCACAAATCTTATGTTATCTATTCATATCATGGAGAAACCTTGAAGCCTTGATTGATTGGTGATCATATTAACATGATTAAAGAGATGAAAAACCATAGGTAATAATGTTAAAATCATGCTTAAAATGTTGGCTGTATAAAAACAGTAAGTAACCAAGTTATAAACTGATAAAATTGCATGGTGGAATCAATTTACAGTAAGTATTAGATGTCATACACATGTGAGAGTTGTCCATGCAATGGAATCATCAAAATGAGTGAGATATGATCAAAACAAAATTAGTATACCAATCTGAATAGTCTGTTTTGTAGGGACTGGTAAGGATACTTATACATGGATTGAGCAGTAGATATATCTAACTTATTTGTATCACATAATATAAAGTGTATGCCATCCAAAAATGATCTTTTATCTCCTTATAGAACTCAAGATATGATAAAAATGGTGAAGATGAAACTAAAAATCAGATTTTGTGAAATTAAAGTTTAATACTATTATATAAGCACACAAAATAATAGAGTATAAAATGTGAAATTAAAACCCACTAACTTATATATTTCATTTATATAAATATTATAAGGTTAAACAAATGGAAATTTTATAAAAATGGTAGTTGAATAAGTTTTATAAGTTATAAAAACTATAAACATGATTTTTACGTCTTTTCGGCTATTACCGTAAAAATTAACGTTTTTCGCCAATTAAAACTTAGACGATCGGACCCGTCTAATGTAAACTTTTTAAAAGTCATATAATGATATATAAGTACCTATTACAAGTAAAAAGCGATAAAACCCGAACTATATAACATACGGACATTAACGAGCTAAGTTAGCATTATTGGACTATTAATCCAACTAAATGGGCTAAACACTTATAAATTTACTTATAGGGCTTAACCCACATGGGCCCAACATGTAAAGTATAATACTGATAATAAAGGTATAAAATGGATTAATACAAGTTAATGGACTTATAATAGGCATATTGGACCTAAAACATGTAAATAGGTAAAACTAGTAAACTAGTAAAAAGTTACCAATACATAAACACTAAAATGAGTAAATAAGAATATATGAACCCACTTGATCATCATCATATGTATAAAATCATCATATGTATACTGTTATTTTGATAAAGTCATTGGACAAAAGTCTAAGACCGATTATTATTTATATAGGTTTCCGTGACCGAAGCACGCCCGTAGCCGATAATCCGCCTTCCATTATCAACGTGAGATCATAGCCTCTCACTCTTTTAAATGGTTTATAAAATGATTTGTAAACCCGCGAGGGAGATAACATTCTACTTTTTGATAAAATAGAACACAAGTAGTCCTGATGGTATGCTTAATGATATGGACTCGAATGATGCGATGACCCAATAAAAGAGATAAAAATGATTATTAGTAGTTAGGTTATGTCACTCAAAGTCCCATTAGCATGAATTGTGAACTACCGAGATTTGGTAGACGCTTATGCATATGATAGTACTATTTGGGGACGATCACCCTAGTTCGCGCCTTGACGGTTGATCGCCGTCGTGCCACATTGATTGGTAAGTGAATTTATGTATGAGAAGATTTACATGGCGTGATTTTTGTGTCGACACGCTAACTTAGACGGGTAAATTGTTTGTCGGGTTCGCGGCCCGTTGTTGTGATAGTAAGGTAACAATGTCATGCGGCTAATAATAATCCAAATGAATCCAATGTAATCTAAATATCTGATATGACAACGATGCTAATAACGATGATAATATTACCTATAATGGTAATATTGAGGCTACGGTCTCATGGACGGTTTAAGATGTATGCTTTGATTTATATATTGCCTGACTAGCAATACAAGGACTTACTTCTGATGTTATACTTGTGTTCTGATTTCAACGATTGTTTTATATAACGGTTTTATTAAACTCTATGAATTCACTCGGCATTCGCTGATATGATTTTTGCATGTTTTTATCTCAGGTGCTTGAAGGTAATTCGGATGGAGATCGACTCTGATGGCCCACATAATAATAAAAATGTTCATTCGATCTATGTTTTGTAAACTTAATGACCTGTATAATTTGGGACCTGTTGTACACTTGAAACTTTTTATCGAATGAATGTATTTTAAACCTTGTACAACCATTTTTATGTGTTGTCTATGATTGGAGTTATTGTGCTATCCCATAACACTCTAAAAGACTCTTCCGCTGTACCGCTACGAAATTTGAGAGTGTTACAGTTTGGTACCAGAGCTCTCGTTATACAGAACGAAAGATTTTAAAAACCAAGGTTTTGAACAAAACTTTTCAAAATCTTTTAACTATAAACATTTGAGAAAATATTTGAAAAATCTTTTGACTATAACGGTGCCAAAGATCTCCGACGTTACCAACAAGCCCTATTAAGAAGATATATATTTTGATATATATAATTTAATTTATATATATGTATATATCGTGATTTCAGTATGTAATTGTTTAATAATTATGTTATCCTAATACAAGATATATATATAAATGCAGATTGTCATGGCTGACCCTAATATTCCTGTAGAGAACCATGCTATTCCCGAACCTAATGTAGATGATGACCCATATTTAGACTTAGTGGATTATGATATGGATGATGATGAGGAGGAACCATTTGATGATCCCGAGCCCGAGATAGTACTAGGAGATCAGATTGCCCCTCAGGTTGATATGGTAGAGAATGAGATTGATAATGTTGATATTGAGAATGATGATGAGATTGGGATAGATAATTTAGATAATGAGGTTGACGACGAGGATGTCGAGGAGGATATAGGTATAGACGATTAGATTGATGATGATGAGGAAGCTGAGCTTATTTACCCTTATGATGTTCTGGAGGGAGAGCCCTTACCCCCCTCCAATTTATTTGTCTGATTCTGAGGTTGAGCTACCTAGAGATGAAATGTCTGAATCGTCTGAATCTGATTCTAAATCAGAGGAGGATGAGGATGATGATGCACCTGACGGTATTGATGGTATTGCTACACGTAGACATGTGATAGGAGAGCCGTCTAGTGTTCGAGAGGCTACTCATATTGATGGTCTTGCACCTTGGGCCTTGAGACGTGATTTAGATGCTCCCCTTGCTCAAAGTAGTATGACAGAGATTGGATTAGGTGTTGTTCAGACTCATGTTGCTTATTTGGAGTCGAAGACTAAGGTTGGTGAGAAAGAGCAGGAATTGATTAGTTTGGATTTGACTGATGTAGAGCGTGGGTTGAATGAGGCTTTTAGGAGGTTATCTGTGTTAGAACGTGGTGAGTTTGCTACAATGAAGAAAAAGGTGAATTATATGGAGATTCAGTTGAATGTAGCTCGTGCGATGCGTGAGAAAGCTGAGAAGGAGTTGAATATATCTGTGGGTTGGAACAGTAGATTTTATGCTGACATGGTTGAAAGAGGAGTGATCCGCAAGCGCCCAGCTGAAGATGTGTCTAGTGATCGCCCGACAAAGATACAGAAGACGATGGATGATGGACCATCTGGCGGTTCTCAGTAGACCAGTCTGTGTTTAGTAGTGACCTTTTTATCTTTTGTACCTTTGTAACTTTGACTGAACCGACTTGTTAGTAGTAGATCTGGCAAGAATTTTGAGTATGTATAGTGCTAGAACTTTGATATGGGATGTAAATTAAGACAATGCTTTTGTTTCAAATCCAATGAAATATTATCTTGTCTTAAATTCCATATTGTGCCTTATTTGTGTCTTGATTATGAATTCAATCTATATTATATGAATCCCTTGTTGGGTGAATGCTTAATACTTTGAAATTATGAAATTATAGAACTATGCCGCCCAAGAAAGCTGTGACTGAGGATGATGTACGTAGGATTATTACGGAGCAAGTTACCGAATCTATGACTGAATTTATGGCAAATGCTAGAAATGAAGCTGGCGGTAGTGGAGCTGGCGGTAGTGGAGCTGGCGGTAGTGGCACTGGTGGTACTAATGTGAATGTGAATGCTAATAATGTGAATGCTAATGCTGGAGGAAATGTAGGAGGACTTGGAACTAATGCACCTGAAGTTGGTGGTTGTACTTATGTGACGTTCATGAAGTGTGAACCTCTACCTTTTAATGGAAATGAAGGTGTTGTAGGATTAAGCCAGTAGATTGAGAAGATTGAGTCGGTGTTTCAGATTAGTAAGTGTAAGGAGGAAGATAAAGTGACTTTTTCTATGGCTACTCTTAAAGGTCGTGCGTTGACTTTGTGGAACGGGAGAATTGCTTTCATGGGTATTGATGCTGCTAATGCTACTCTTTGGGCTGAAATTAAGAAGTGGATGACTTTGGAGTTCTGTCCCCGTAGTGTGATCATTAGGTTAGAACAAGAGTTGATTCATCTGAGATTGAAAGGTGTGTACATTGATAGTTACACAAACCGATTCCATGAGTTGGCCTTGCTGTGTCCTCGATTGGTGGAACCCGAAGAGATCCGAATTGAGCAATATATTAAAGGGTTGACCAAGAATATTCTAGGGGACGTGACATCATCGAAACCACTGACCATTGATGATGCTGTTCGAATGGCTTACCAACTCATAGGACAAATAATTCAGGATAGGGAATATGATGCATGTGTTGGTGAGAAAAGAAAGGGTGATGGTGATCGGTGATAATAGGAAGAATTTCAATCGCCGTCAGAACCAGAGAAAGGGGAATGCAAATGCTCTTACCAATAACACACCGCGCAACGATGATAGATGTCCTAAGTGTGGCAACAAGAGGCATGATGGCGACTGCTGGAAGTGCCGAAATTGCGGAAAGCTTGGACACAAGGTTGAAACGTGTAAGAAGGGAACCATTTGCTTCAACTGTAATGAAGAAGGTCATAGGAAATCGGATTGCCCTAAGTTGAAAGCGATTGTACCTGGAAGAAACCCCCAGGGTAGTGCTTATCAACTTGGAACAGTCGAGGTGAAGAAAGTGGATCCGAATGTCGTTACTGGTACGTTGTTACTCAACAATCATTATGCTGTTGCTTTATTTGATTCGGGTGCTGATAGGAGCTTTGTATTCACTAAATTTAGAGCCCTTATTGACATTGAACCTGTTGAGATAAATACCAGTTACAAGGTGGAATTGGCTGATGGTAAATTAGTGAAAACTAATAAGCTATTAAAAGGATGCTCTCTAAATCTCCTAAACTATTCCTTTCCGATTGATTTGATGTTGATAGAATTAGGTAGTTTTGATATTATTATTGGTATGGATTGGTTTTCGTTGAATAATGCTACTATTTTATGTGGAGAAAAGAAGGTTAAGATTCCTCTTAGGAATAGGACGTTAGTAATTGATGGTAATCAAGGTGAATCCCGTTTGAAAATCGTTTCATGTATTAAAGTCCAAAAGTATATCAGGAACGGTTGCGAGTTATTATTAGCTCAAGTGACCGGGAATGAGTCTAAGGAGAAACGATTGGAAGATGTACCTATTATCTGTAAATTTCCTGAGGTATTTCCTAAAGATTTACCCGGACTTCCACCGATAAGGCAAGTTGAGTTTCGAATCGATTTAATTCCTGGTGCTGCACCGGTGGCACGTGCGCCATACCGATTAGCCCCTTCTGAATTAAAGGAGTTATCTGAACAACTTAAGGAGTTGTCTGATAAAGTTATTTTCGACCGAGCTCGTCGCCTTGGGGAGATCCAGTCTTGTTCGTTAAGAAGAAGGATGGATCTTTCCGTATGTGCATTGATTATAGAGAACTGAATAAGTTGACGATTAAAAATCGATATCCTTTACCAAGGATTGATGATTTGTTTGATCAACTACAAGGATCTAGTGTGTATTCTAAGATAGATTTGCGGTCTGGATATCACCAACTTCGCGTCCGTAAAGAAGATATTCCTATAACTGCATTTAGAACTCATTATGGACACTATGAATTTCAAGTAATGCCATTTGGGTTAACTAACGCACCTGCGGTTTTCATGGATTTAATTAATCGAGTGTGCAAACCCTACTTGGATAAATTTGTGATTGTGTTTATTGACGATATTCTAATCTATTATAAGAATGAAGATGAACATAGAGAACATTTAAGGATTATCTTGAGTTTGTTAAAAGATGAAAGGTTGTATGCTAAGTTTTCGAAATGTGATTTTTGGTTAGATTCTGTGCAATTTCTTGGTCATGTGAATAACAAGGATGGAATTCATGTTGATCCTACAAAGGTTGAAGCCATTAAGAATTGGTCTGCACCGACAACACCAACGGAAGTGCGACAGTTCTTAGGATTGGCTGGCTATTATAGGCGATTCATTAAAGAATTTTCTTTAATAGCTAAACCCTTGACTAAGCTTACCCAGAAGAATAAACCTTTCGTTTGGGGAAGTGATGAAGATGGAGCATTTCAGATATTGAAGCAAAAATTATGTAGTGCGCCAATTTTATCATTACCTGACGGGAGTGAAGATTTTGTAGTATATTGTGATGCATCTCTTAGAGGTTATGGAGTAGTTTTGATGTAGCGAGAAAAAGTGATAGCTTATGCTTCTAGGCAATTAAGGAAGATTGAGTAGAATTATACTACTCATCATCTTGAGTTAGGAGTTGTAGTCTTTCCTCTTAGGTTGTGGAGACATTATCTGTATGGCACCAAGTGTAAGGTATTCACCGATCACAAAAGCCTACAATATATTCTCGATCATAAGGAACTGAACATGAGGCAACGAAGATGGATAGAGTTGTTAAGTGATTATGATTGTGATATAAAATATCACCCAGGAAAAGCCAATGTTGTTGCCGATGCATTAAGAAGAAAAGATAGAGAGCCTATCAGGGTACGTTCTCTAGTCTTGACCGTGCATAATAATTTGCCTGGGAAAATTAGAAATGCGCAAATAGAAGCTTGTAAGAAAGAAAAATTTTGTTAATGAAGGGTTCCGAGGAGAAGGAGATCCTTTAGAGGTTAGAGCTGATGGAGTGAAATGCTTAAGAGGTCGTATGTGGATACCTAAGTTTGGAGGCTTAAGAGATTTGATTATGTTAGAATCCCATAAATTTAAGTATTCCATTCATCCGGGATCTGATAAAATGTATCATGATTTGAAGAAGTTGTACTGGTGGCCGAATATGAAAGCTGCTTTTGCTATGTATGTTCTTCAATGCTTGACTTGTGCTAGAGTCAAAGCTGAACATCAAAAGCCATCAGGACTACTTCAACAGCCAAAGATTCCTGAATGGAAGTGGGAGCGAATTACGATGGACTTTATCACCAAGCTTTCTAGAACATCATCTGGAAATAACTCGATTTGGGTTATTGTCGACAGACTAACCAAATCAACACACTTCATTCCGGTTAAAGAGCAGTTCTCACTGGAGAAGTTGACTCGTATTTATCTTGATAATGTTTTATGCAAGCATGGAGTGCCTGTATCGATCATTTCGGATCGAGATCCTAGATTCGCATTGAATTTTTGGAAATCTCTCCAAAGATCTTTCGGAACAAATCTCGACATGAGCACTGCTTATCACCCCCAAACTGATGGGCAGAGTGAAAGAACGATACAAACACTAGAAAATATGTTGAGAGCTTGTGTGATAGATTTTGGTAAGAATTGGGATAAACATTTGCCTTTAGCAGATTTTTCATATAACAACAGTTATCATTCTAGTATTAAGGCTGCACCATTTGAAGCTTTGTATGGTAGGAAGTGTAGATCTCCTGTATGTTGGAGTGAAGTTGGGGATACCCAGCTCACGGGACCGGAATTGATCCAGGAGACTACGGAGATGATAGTTCAGATTAAGAATAGGCTGTTGACTGCCCATAGTAGAAAGAAAAGTTACGCGGATGTGCGGCGGAAACCGATGGAGTTTAAAGTGGGTGACCGAGTAATGTTAAAAGTATCGCCATGGAAAGGCATTATAAGATTTGGAAAACGAGGGAAATTGAATCCCCGCTATATTGGACCCTTTAAGATTTTATCTAGAGTAGGTCCGGTGGCTTAATAACTAGAGTTACCCCCAGAACTTCATGGTGTTCACAACACATTCCATGTATCTAATCTGAAGAAATGTCTAGCAGTGAGTGATGAGAAAATTTCGTTGGGAAAGGTTCGAATAGATGGGAAGTTGCATTTTATCGAAGAACCCGTAGAGGTTATGGATCGTGAGGTAAAGCAACTGAAACAAAGTCGGATACCTATTATCAAGATCCGATGGAATTCAAAGCATGGACCGGAATTTACTTGGGAACGAGAGAATGAAATGTGGAAGAAATATCTGCACCTCTTTAATTTCAATAAGAAACGGACATTAAAATGAAATGGATCACGAGGACGTTGATGCCTTTTAGGAGGAAAAGCTGTGACAATCTAACATTTTCAGGTAGTGAGTTATTTTCTCGTATAATATTTTGAAACTTATTTTTGTGTTGGTTGATGAACTCACAATTTACGGATTAAAATTTGGGCTTACGTGCATAATTTTGCATCCTTTACGACTAAACCAGAAACCTCAGGATTACGTATTTACATTTTTGAACTCTGTTTTTGATGAGACAATTTTTATTAGATTCGTTTTGTGTCGTTGATTCATAATTTATAAAAACGTTTTTCGTAAAACGACCCGAGGGAAAGCAAATCGAGGAAACTAGAATCGATGAATACCCGTAAATTAGCGGGATGGGACAAAGCAAGCCTATCGCACCCCACTAAAAGGGACGGCCAAAATGGGACACCACATCACTTGATGTGGCACCCTTATAAGTTATAAGCTTACACATGTAAGCATAAGCTTAACATGTAAGCTACAACTTTCCACAAACCACAAAACCACTAAACCATACCATTTGCACTCACACACACATCCAAAACAACACATAAACTCTCTCACATCCTCCACCCTTTTCCGTCCCATATCCACCATCAAACACCCCATTTGATCAATTCAAGCCACAAATCTTATGTTATCTATTCATATCATGGAGAAACCTTGAAGCCTTGATTGATTGGTGATCATATTAACATCAAAGAAGGTGATTTGCTTGTGTCCTAGGGCTAATTTCTCAACAAACAATCTTGGTGGTTGATGATCTTGATGATATATTTGGTGTTCATCAAGTTATTGTCATCCAAAAACAAGATATAATCTTGGTTGGTAAAGAAGATCATCCTTTCCATTTCTCTTGTTATTTTTGTAAAGATTAAATGTATTTTCTTTCTTATTGTATATGTATATGATGAATATATGATGATAAAAATGTTGTGTGGGGATCAAGTGTTGATAAATATGATTAAAGAGATGAAAAACCATAGGTAATAATGTTAAAATCATGCTTAAAATGTTGGCTGTATAAAAACAGTAAGTAACCAAGTTATAAACTGATAAAATTGCATGGTGGAATCAATTTACAGTAATTATTAGATGTCATACACATGTGAGAGTTGTCCATGCAATGGAATCATCAAAATGAGTGAGATATGATCAAAACAAAATTAGTATACCAGTCTGAATAGTCTGTTTTGTAGGAACTGTTAAAGATACTTAAACATGGATTGAGCAGTAGCTATAACTAACTTATTTGTATCACATACTATGAATTTTATGCCATCCAAAAATGAGCTTTTATCTCCTTATAGAACTCAAGATATGATAAAAATGGTGAAGATGAAACTAAAAATCAGATTTTGTGAAATTAAAGTTTAATACTATTATATAAGCACTCAAAATAATATAATATAAAATGCGAAATTAAAACCCGCTAACTTATATATTTCATTATATAAATATGTATAAGGTTAAAAAAATGGACATTTTATAAAAATGGTAGTTGAATAAGTTTTATAAGTTATAAAAACTATAAACATGATTTTTACGTCTTTTCGGCTATTACCGTAAAAATTAACGTTTTTCGCCAATTAAAACTTAGACGATCGGACCCGTCTAATGTAAACTTTTTAAAAGTCATATACTGATATATAAGTACCTAATACAAGTAAAAACCGATAAAACCCGAACTATATAACATACGGACATTAACGAGCTAAGTTAGCATTATTGGACTATTAATCCAACTAAATGGGCTAAACACTTATAAATTTACTTATTGGGCTTAACCCACTTGGGCCCAACGTGTTAAGTATAATACTGATAATAAAGGTATAAAATGGATTAATACAAGTTAATGGACTTATAATAGGCTTATTGGACCTAAAACATGTAAATAGGTAAAACTAGTAAACTAGTAAAAAGTTACCAATACATAAACACTAAAATGAATAAATAAGAATATATAAACCCACTTGATCATCATCATATGTATAAAATCATCATATGCATACTTGTTATTTTGATAAAATCATTGGACAAAAGTCTAAGACCGATTATTATTTATATAGGTTTCCGTGACCGAAGCACGCTCGTAGCCGATAATCCGCCTTTCATTATCAATGTGAGTTCATAGCCTCGCACTCTTTTAAATGTTTTATAAAATGATTTGTAAACCCGCGAGGGAGATAACATGCTAGTTTTTGATAAAATAGAACACAAGTAGTCCCGATGGTATGCTTAATGATATGGACCCGAATGATGCGATGACCCAATAATAGAGATAAAAAGGATTATTAGTAGTTAGGTTATGTCACTCAAAGTCCCATTAGCATGAATTGTAAACTACCGGGATTTGGTAGACGCTTATGCATATGATAGTACTATTTGGGGACGATCACCCCAGTTCGCGCCTTGACGGTTGATCCCCGTCGTGCCACATTGATTGGTAAGCGAATTTATGTATGAGAAGATTTACATAGCGTGATTTTTGTGACGACACGCTAACTTAGATGGGCAAATTGTTTGTCGGGTTCGTGGCCCGTTGTTGTGATAGTAAGGTAACAATGTCATGCGGCTAATAATAATCCAAATGAATCCAATGTAATCTAAATATCTGATATGATAACGATGCTAATAACGATGATAATATTACCTATAATGGTAATATTGAGGCTACGGTCTCATGGATGGTTTAAGATGTATGCTTTGATTTAAATATTGCCTGACTAGCAATACGAGGACTTACTTCTGATATTATACTTGTGTTATGATTTCAACGATTGTTTATATAACGGTTTTATTAAACTCTATGAATTCACTCGGCATTTGCTGATATGATTTTTGCATGTTTTAATCTCAGGTGCTTGAAGGTAATTTGTAACACCCCCAAATTTATACAATTCAATACAGCGGAAGACTCGTTGGTGTTACGTGATAGCACATTACTCACATCATAGACAACGCTTAAAAATCACGTCGTTTAATAATAAAGCATTTCCATTCATAAATATCAAGTTTACATAGGTCCCAAGTCATTGTATTTCATACAAGTTTTACAAAGCATTTGAATGGAAATTATTATTTAAGTGTGGGCCATGAATTCTTGTTGTCTTCCCAAGAATTACCTTCAAGTACCTGAGACAAAACATGTTAAAAGAAAGGGTCAGCGAAAACGCCGAGTGAATTCATAGAGTTTAATAAAACCATCAATATATCATCAGTATATAATTATTACCTAAAATCATTTTGTACAAATCTTTGTAATAGGCCATAAAATAGCCAAAGTCATTTTATACAAATCCTTATCAAAAATCATAATATAGGCTTTTGCCCTCAAAATCATTATACGAACCATTGTCGTAAAAACATCATACAATACGTTTTATAACGTTGTATAGAGTTAAATAAAAACGGTTATATGAATATGGTTATGTAAAACCAAAACACGAACATAATATCAATAATAAGACCCTGTATTGCTAGTCAGGCAATATAACGTAATTCAATACGTAAAGCAGTATTTTCGTTATTTGGATTATTATAAGTCGCATGACATTGTTACCTTACTACAAAAACAACGGGTAGCTAGCCCGAAACTCAATTTTCCCATCTAAGTTAGCGTGTCGTCACAAAGATCACGCTATGGAAATCTTCTCATACATAAATTCGCTTACCAATCAATGTGGCACGACGGGGATCAACCGTCAAGGCGTGAACTGGGGTGATCGTCCCCAAATAGTACTATTATATGCATACGCGTCTACCAAATCCCGGTAGTTCACAATTCATGCTAATGGGACTCTTAGTGACATAACCTAACTTTAATAATCCATTTCATTTCATCTATCAGGTCATATAATCATACATCGGGTCTTACCATCATTCGGGTCCAAATCAATAAACAAACAATCGGGACAAATGGTGTCCTATTTTAGTAAAACAAAAATGTTATCTCCCTCGTGGGTTAATAAAATATTCATAAAAACATTTAAAAGAGTGTGAGGCTATGAACTCACGTTGATGTAGGAAAGCGGGTTATCGGCAATTCGGATGTACGGTACGTGCTTCAATCACGGAAACCTAGACAAATAATACTTGTCTTAGACTCTTGTCCAATGAATTTATCAAAATAACAATTATGTATACATATGATGATTTTATATATATGATGATGATCAAGTGGGTTTATACATTCTCACTTACTCATTTTAGTTTATGTATTGGTAACTTTTATACTAGTTTACTAGTTTTACTTATTTACATGTTTGGGCCCAATAAGCCTATTACAAGCCCAATACTTTTAATTAGCCCAATTATAATTTTAATATCAGTATTATACTTTACATATTGGGCCCAAATGGGTTAAGCCCAATAAGTAAGTTTATAAGTGTTTTAACAACTAGTCGGGTTTATAGTCCAATAAGGCTACTTTGGCCCGTTAATGTCTATATGTTGTAAAGCTCGAGTTTTATCGGTTTTTACTTGTATTGAGTATTTATTTATCAGTATATGACTTTTAAAAAGTTTACATTAGACGGGTCCGACCATCTATGTTTTAATTGACGAAAAACGTTAATTTTATGGTATTAGCCGAAAAGACGTAAAAATCATGTTTATAGTTTTTATAACTTATAAAACTTACCAAACTACCATTTTTATATAATGTCTATTTATTTATCCTTATACATATTTATATAAATGAAATATATAAGTTAGTGGGTTTTAATTTCACATTTTATACTATATTATTTTGAGTGCTTATATATACTATTAAACTTTAATTTCACAAAATCTGATTATTAGTTTCACTTTCACCATTTTTATCATATCTTGAGTTCTATAAGGAGATAGAAGCTCATTTTTGGATGACATAAACTTCATATTATGTGCTACAAATAAGTTAGTTATAGCTACGGCTCAATCCATGTCTAAGTATCCTTAACAGTCCCTACAAAACAGACTATTCAAATTGGTATACTAATTTTGTTTTGATCATATCTCACTCATTTTGATGATTCCATTGCATGAACAAATCTCACATGTGTACAAGTCCTAATACTTACTGTATATCAATTTATCTATACCATTTTGTCAGTTTATAATAAGGTTCTTTACTGTTTTATACAGCCTACTATTTTAAGCAAGATTTTAACATCTTTTCTTGTAGTTTTTAATCTTTTTAACCAAATCTATCCACACCAAATCCCCACATAATATTTTGATCATCATTCATCATCATATACATATACATAAATTAATATACAAGATTACATATTCAAAATAACAAGATGATAGGGAGAAATAATCTCTATACCACCAAGATGATGAAAAGATGGGATTTTGATGAACAAGGCTTGGTTCCTTGTTACCAAATCTTCAAATTTAGCAAGGCAACTTCTTGAGTCCTTCAAATGGATGAACACCTCCATGAAATCAGCCCTAAACTCCTTCTTGAAAATAAGCCCAAAGACCTTCATGAAAACTCCTTTTCACATGTTAAGATCACCTCCAATCTTCATATCTTCAAACGGTTTTCATCTTGTGCAAGTTAAACACATGATTCATGGTTGAATTTTTTATCAAATGGTGGTTTATGAGGGTATATGGGACGTTCATAGAGAGAGAACAAGAGATAGTTGTGAGTTGTTTTGCATGTAGAAAAGTGAGGAAGTGGTTTAATGTTGAATGGTTTTGTTAGGTTGCTAGTTTGGTGTAAAGATTAGGACAAGTGTCCTAGTCTTTTCAGGTAAAGTTGACACACCTCAAGTGTGTTGGCTAAGCTTTAGCCATCCCATGGTGGGGTGAGGCAAGTGTAAACTTGTCTCATCCCACTTATTTACGGGTACTCCTCGATTCTAGTTTCCTCGATTTGCGTGCCCTCGGGTCGTTTTACGAAAAATGTTTTTATAAATTATGAATAAACGACACAAAACGAATCTAATAAAAATTGTCTCATCAAAAACCGAGTTCAAAAACGTAAATACGTAATCCTAGGGTTTCCGGTTTAGTCGTAAAGGACGTTAAATTATACTCGTAAGTCCTAATCTCTTCTCGTAAATTTGTGAGTTTATGAACCAACACAAATTTAAAATCCCAAAATAATATTCACAGATAAATTTATTTCCTGAAATGTCGGACTGTTACCAAAAACAGTGTATGTAAACGTAAGCACGTAACGTAGAACCGTCCGGTTTAGACGTAGTCGATGCTACTTCAAGATGTAAACAAAAAATTCTTCCCAAAAATAAGTGAGTTCATAATATAACATTAAAATAATGTTTTTAAATAATACTTGAGAATAAAATATCAACCATAAATTGACGGATTGTCACAGTATTTACCCCTAATCAGGATCTTTGTCCTCAAAGATCAATTTATCTTACTACTCGCTTCTTATAGAGTTAAAGCCATGTGAGTATTTCCTCCACATTCGGTCTTTTCTCTCAAGTGTAATTCATAACAATACGCGAGTCTCATCAAACATAACTACGGAAATATGATCAGGCTTAATGTTGACTTACTTTCTCTATCCATGATGTTCATGGGTTTTTGATGAATGCAACTTTTCGCCGATCTAAACTTCATTAAGGAATAGTAAGATTTTCACTTGATAGACATTTTATCAAGTTAGATATACGAATCATAATTCACGCAGCCCTTGAAGTCCTAGGTTAGATCCAGCTTATATGCCTTTCAACCAACTTTTTACATCATCTCAATGGTCCCATACAACGGGGACTTATTTCCCATGATCTTTCAGATCATCTATTCATTTTTCCAAGGTGAAAATTTTTGGCATAACTTCGCTACCTATCCTGCACTTCAAGATATACACTTCATATTCACATAACCTCCTGCCCACTACTGACAGTCAATAATCAAATCCTAATTTAAACATTCATTTCAAGTCACGCGGGTTGATGAGATGGCATTTATACATGATCTCATCGTTCTTTTCGGGCTTTAAATGCATAAAGATGTCATAAAATACCATATATATGCTTGTGTTTGTTTACTTGTGTATTTTAGGTATAGATATCGTGAAAAAGACAAAAGATCACAAGACACAAGGAAAAACGGACACGAGAAACGAAGCCGTACAAAGAACCGGGCCCTAGATCATGAATTATCCAACATTTACCCTTGAAGACTTGAAGATATGCAAGATTGATCCTCAAACAATGAAGAAATGACACTTAAAACCCTTGTGAATTCATAATTACAAGTTTGGTCCCTTAAGTTTGTCAAATTACACAAATGGTCCTTCAACTTTGAAGAAATGGCAAGATTAGTCCCTCAACTATTCAACATTGTCATTAATGGTCCCTCATGGAGTCAACGATATATTGAAGATCTTTGAAGATCAAGAATGTCCAAGATCAGTCCCTCAAATATCCAAAAATGGCAAAAACAACCCTTTGAAACCTTTTGCCAAAATTTTGGGGCAAAAGTGTGAAGATTGGAAGTTTATTAACAAAGGAAAACGTTTTTATGGGCTGAAATTCTTGTTATACACACTTTGCCAAAGAACAAGGAACAAGGCTGCCATTTCCAAACTTTGAATACACAATCACGCGCCAAACAAACACAATCCCCCATTTTCGGATCAAAACTTACCACTGTTCACCCCCAAGAACCCAGTAACTATCCCAACTTAAACAAAGGGTAGATTTCAATTAACCTTACCCACACTTGATTCACACGCCCAGAAACCCATCCCAACCTTCCCACTCACCAAAGGGTCCCACACCCAAAACGTTTCACCCATCATGTGACAACTTTCTTTCCAAGTACTGCCACGTGTCAAGATCAACAACCAATACTCTTTGCTTCACTCCAAAGCTATTTTAAACAGTTTGGATCATTTTGAACAACATATACCAAGGATTTTTCTAGAAGCATTTGAGGACAATATTGGAATTTCATTTCTAGGGTTTGTGAACAGTGTTAGCATAGCATTTGCCTATAAAAGGAGACCTCAACCTGTGAGAGTCCCTTTGTTCCAGTTTTAGGCTATCAATCTTTGTAATCCCTTTTTAAGTTAATAAAATTTGGTTTTCAGAAATTTGTGAAATCTCTTTTATGTTTTGTTAAAAGTTGGTGTTAGAATAGCCTAAATCTGAGTTCCATTTATATGTTTGAAGGTTTTTGAGGCAAGGTTTTAATCAATAAGACTTGTGTTTTCAAAAATCAGAAAAGTGTTTGTTATTTGTTCATCACTTTGGTTTGTTCTTCTTAGCAGGTACATTGGAAGCTGGTACTTGTTCTGCTAGTACCTCAGCTCAAACAATCCAGGGCCTGGATGTAGGTCTTGGAGGTTTGCATCCTTCTCCCTTTTCAATTTTCTCTTTTATTTTCTGAATATTTGTGAATTTGCATGATTATTGTGGAATCTGTGTTTTAATGGTTGAATCTTGTTTATCTGTGTTGGTTTGATGTTCTTGAGTTGATGTTAACTTGATTTGTGGTTTGAATCTGGATTATCCTTTGAAAATTTGTCAAAAAAGATTATTAAGGGGTGTTTGGGTTAACTGCATAAGCAGGTTTTGAGGCTTATTGAGTAGGTGTTTTGTGTTGTTATCTGTTGGTATTTGTTTATCTAGTATACTTGGTCATTTGTATGCAGGTTTTGTGGTTTGAAACACCCAAATCCATAAAAGGGCTATAAAATCTTTGTTACTTGATAAAAATTGGCTATAGTTTAAGGGACACCTAGATCTAATCATAGACTAGAGTTAACAAGTGATTAAACTAGGTTAATAACATCAGGCAAGTAGGATTTGAGGCTTGAAATTGGATATGTGGTCAATTAGATCAGCAAACTGTGCTTGTGTTCTTGACATTCATATCAGTAACTATAATCTGCTTAGATCTTGTTCCATATCTTGTTTCAGTGCTTGATTTAAGTTTGTGTGTGCTTATTCATAGTTTATATAGCTTGTGTATGCATCATGTTGAATTTGGCTGGCTTATTCATGCTATGTCTGCTTATTTGTGCATAACAGCTTATTTTCCATACCTGTGCTATATCTGTGGACTGTTTGATTAATCTTGGCTTATTGTGTGAACCAAATTGTGATTTCTTTGTTGATATTGACTCCTTGTGATTCACTGGTCACAAGGGTGCCCTTGTTTCCAATTGAATCCAACTAAATCTATCTAAAAAGCTTAGTCAAATAGTCAAAGCAGTGGGAACTCCTTTCCCCTACTACTAGCCACTACTAGTGTAATTTTAACCAGCAACAACTTGGATTTTGTAATAGGTGCTCATTATTTGACCCATTTGTTCATACTGGAGCATTTGGCAGGTTGACTTTAGGGTTTGACTAGAAAACCAACTTAATTGACTTTTGCATAAGTGCTTATTGGTTCATTCTGGCTTATTGGTGTTGCTTATTGGATTTTTGTTGATTGATTCGGCTTATCGAGTTCATTTGTGACATTTTGCAAGTTGAATCAAGTTCTGAGGTGCCCTATATCTCAAACCTGACTATTTTATCTTTTAGTGAAATTGTACTTTCCTTATTTATGGCTTATTGAGTGTGCTTTTTCAAAATTTCTTTTTACAGATCTCTTTAGCATCCCAAAAGAAGGTTTTGTGTCAAATTAGAGCTTATGGCATTAGCTTATTGCTTAATGGGCTTATTGGCCCAATAAGGATAAGCTGTTTGTTTAATAAGCTATGATAAGCTCACTTTCAGCTTTTGGGCCTTTAGAGCTTTGTGTCTAGAATTAAATTTTAAGTCAGATTGGGCTTTTCCAAGTCAATTGGGCCAAGTTTGACTTTTTGGGCTAAAAAGCCCATTAGTGTTGACTGTTTTTGGTTTTGGCCCATTTGAGGGCCCAATAGGGGTATTCTGGTCATTTCACTTTTATTTTTTGTTTAATTAGGTCAAAATAAACTAGTTTGCAAGTTTTTAGAATTTTTTAGAATTTTTGGATTTTTAATATTATTTTAATATTATTTTTCAAATTTAACATTTTGCACCTTTTACATTTTTCTTAGCTTAAATACATTAAAATAGGATTTTTTTCAACTTTTAGATTAATTTTATCATCTTTAGATTAATTTTTATAATTATTTTAAGTTTTAATAGTTTTTAAATCATTTTAAATAGTTTTTCTTAGTTTAAAAATTTCTAAAAATAGTTTTTAATCTTTTTAGGTCATTTTAGAGGTTTATCAATTGAAAAATCTTTATTTGGGCTTTTTGATAATTAATTTGATTTTTAGGGCTTTAATTAGCATTTAAAAATTGAATATTTAATTAATTAAAAGGTTTGAAAACGTTTTGATCATTGGTAAACTCTTAGTTTATTTATTTTGATTTTTGGTGAATTTTTGGTATTTTTTATAATTAATTTTTATTTTTGATCATTTTACGGTTTTTACGTTAAGTCTTAGTAGTAATTTCACGTCTTCGTCATCCTCTTTTCTCATCTCCTTCTAACCAATATTAATCTCAAACCAATTAGGAATTACTCACACACATATACCTCCTTGGGAAACGAACTTCATTGGGCCATTAGTGCTTGATTTTCCTAAATCATCACTTAATACTTACCGCTCATTTACGCTCTTTTGTTTTCCTAAACAAGAGGTGTAATTTACCACAATCAATTTTGGCGCTGCTACCGGGGAGGTGTGTCATGATTAAATTCTCTTGTTGTTTTTAATATTAGCCATATATAGTATTTGTATTAGTAGAAATCTACTAATACGTATTATTGGTTTTATTGGTTTTTTTCTTGTGAAATTATTATTACTATATTGTATTAAGTATCACAATAAATACAAAATATCTCCAAGATAGGTGTGTAAACACCCATCCTTTTTACCACTTAATTACAATAATAACCAAGCCAAAACGTGGATTTTATGTCATTTATGTCGGAATTATGCGTGGTTTGTGTTTTTGCTGTGATTTAGGACGAAAAGGTGAAAAGTGGAGAAAACACGGGATTTCACGGGCTTTTATCGAAGAAAAAGACAAATGACGAAGTCAAGAAATCAAGAGTGGAAAAAGAACGGAAGTCCAAGACCAATTCTGAAGATTTATCGAAGAACAAGTCTAAAGACGGAAGTTTAATAAAGCCGAAGAACTCGAGTCGAATAAACTAAAGAAATTATAAGACGAGTTTAATTAATCCCGAGACAAAGTCGATAAAGTCGAAGAATTTAAAAGACGAGAAGACATGAAGAAAGAAAGAGAGAGGAGGCAACACATGCACCTCCCTATTTTCCTATAAATACCCTCCTAAACTCATTTAGGAGGGTTGGTTAGTTTTTAGTTAGTTTAGTTTTCCTTTCATTTTTGTAGGAGATTCTAGAGAGAGAAAGTGACAGTTTCTCTCACTAAAATCCCAATCTTTTATCTTCCTTTCATGTTCTAAATCAAACTTTTATCTTTGATAGTTTAATTCTTTTCTTAATCTTAATCTTACTCTACCTTTCTTAGATCTCATTCACTTTAATCCGAGTTTTCTACACGTATTGTTTTAATTTGATGACTGATTTATTAAAAAGTTTATCTTTTTATTAATCTTTAAGTTTTCATATGGAATGAGCTATAAGTTTGACATGCTTATTGGCTTATTTTGTATTTAGCTTATTGACTTTTTAGTTTTCTTAAAAAGTTTAGTCTTTTTAAAGTTTGCTTATTTCGTATTTTAAAAGTTTTCAAATTTATGCTTATTGATCTTTTAATGTTTGATTTTTATAGCTTAAAGTGTTTTAGTGCTTATTGTGTTAATTTTCTTATTTGTGATCAAGTGCTTTTTAGTTAATTTTTATAAAAAGTTGTTTTTAAATATTTTTATTATTTAGTATTCTTAAAAGTTTTTAAATTTTGGTCTATTAGCTTTTTCTTAAATTTGATTTGGTTAAGTTTTTAGATAAGTGCTTATTTGGTATTTGCTTATTTGCTTATTGTATGTCATCGTAATGCTTAAGGGTTTTACCAGTACAATCCAGTAAGTGTGATCGCATAAACCCCGAGGGTTTCTACTTGCGATCCATTACTGCGATCCATAGTACGATCGTCCCACGATCACACTCCATAATCCTCACCACGATCACTTGTTGCGATCGTGGGTACGATCGTGGGTGCGATCCGTGGGTACGATCCATGTTACGATCCAACATTACGATGGATCCAAACATGCATGTTACGATGGAAATAACAATTTAGAGTACGATGGAATTGTAAATTACAAGTACGATGGAAATAACATGCATGCATGCATGCTAAATGATTTAGCGCCAAAATGAGCAGCTAGGCTGGCTGCTTCCAGCAGCGAGCCTGCCTGCTTGTTTATTTAATAGTATTGTTCCGTAATTGTTTAGTTTTGTCTGAAAGTTGTTCCGATTTTATTTTTGAAAGTTACGTATTTTTAGTTGAATTTTTCGTCGATTTTTAGTATTAATATTTTTTCGTAAAGTTCAAGTTTTATCTTTTATTTAGTACCCGCTTTAGGTTTTCCCTCGTTCAGTTTTAAAGTACCATTTTAGTTTTATTCTCTCCTTTTTCATTTAGTAAACTTTATTTTCGAGTCGATAGTTGATTTCGTCATTTAGTTTTATTTTTATTAATTGTTTTGCTTTAAATTACGTTTTATCATTTGTTTTAATATTCGTTTTAATATAGTTTTAATTTTTAGTTTTGAATATTCACTTTGTTTTACTTTTATTATTTTTACTTTTCTTTAGTTTGTTTTTTTTAAATACTTTTCGCATTTACTTTTTAATTAGTTATAGAAAATCAACTTCACTTTTTCTTAACCAAAAACAATTGAGTCACACTTTGAACCGGAAATCAATTCGTTAAGACACCGAGAAAACGAACTTTCAACTAGCAAAATCTCTATTTTATAATGGCGCCGCTGCCGGCTCGTTTCGTGAGGATCTACGGTTTTTTGTGAGAGACACGTTGGCTTTTGGGATCCGTTCACTTGTGAACGTTATTTTTTGTGTCCAAAATTTTCAAAAAATCCAAAAACATTTGAAAAATCTTAAAAAGCATTTCTTTTTCCAAGTTTTGCACCAAAAATATTCTTGTTGCTTCTCTATCTTTCTTTATGGATTTTTATGTCCATTGCGTCGGGTGTGGGAGACGATTGTACGGGAACGACTCTTGTCAATGGTGTACATGTGAGCGGTGCGGAAAACGATATCGACAACACACAATTCGGATTTTGTCCTTTGTGCAACTCGACTAATTCGTCCTTTTTGAACCCACCTCCTGTTCCCCCGTGCATCTATTGTGGAAGCGATTCTCATTGGCATGTTTCGTGCCCGGTTCAATACACGTATGGTCACGAGCAAGAACCGGGTTACAATTATGACAATGGTAATAGCTATCTACAAGAAGCACCCGATTTTTCTCCATACCCTTCTTGCCAAACTTGTGGGGGTCCTCGCGATACCTATTATTGTCAACCAATGACTTATTATGAGCAAAATCCGTGTCCTCAGTTTTCTTCACCAATGGATTATTATGAACCAAACCCGGTTTCTAATTCTTCTCAACCGATGAACTACTATGAGCCACAACCATGCTATAATTCAGGTTCTCAATACTTTGAGCCCCCACATCACACCCTCAATCATCAATCCTCTCAGCAAATTAGTCTTGACCAACAACTCACTTCTTCGAACCATATTCTAGAAGGTCTAGCTCAACTCCGAGCTAACTTGCATCCAGAAAAGCAACCTTTGCTTGATGTGGACGAAACCTTGAAAACCACCGACACCTTTTTGAGCCAATTTAGTCGTTTTCCCTTCTTTTCTACACCAAAATGTTTAATTACAGCGTGGGATAGAATTGGTGAAATTGAACATACTCAGGGAGATGAACAACAAAAGTTGCTGCATGAGCTTCTTAAAGATGTAGAGGTTATCAAGGAAGAGTTAGCCGACTACGTCACTCCTAACTGGAATCGTCCCATCTATTATGAAGATGACGACGACGATGATGTCTACACTTTCAACCAATCTTCTGAAGTTGCTGCTCCTACTCTCGATGTTCCTATTGCGTCTAAGGATCTAGATTCGTTAAATGAGCTTAGTGATGTTGGTCTCGACAAATTATTGGATGATGAGGTTTGTGACTTACCTGCTATGGAGTCTGAGGACGACGTTGCTCTTATGGAAGAGGTCGATCCTAGTGATGACGATTCTTCTCTCCGCTATGAGAATTTCACTTTTGAAATTTCTCAATCTCCACCGGGAGATGCGGGTGATGACCACTTATTCTCTCCGGCTTACGAGAAGTTCACCGATGAACTTGATCTTATGGATGAGGTGGAAGACGTGCTTCTTCGCGATAGATTACGGAAAGTGCACCTTCTTATTGCTCAAATCGAAGAGTTGACTTCTCCTTCTCTTTCCAAGTCTTTACCTCCATCTATTCCTCCCGTTGAAGATAATGACCCATTGCTGGAAGAAATCGATATCCACTCCATCCCTCCAGGTATTGATGATTATGACACGGAGGGGGACATTATTTTTTATAATTTGCTGCAGGAAGGTATTGTCCCAATTCCCCCTCCCGAGCACCTTTCATCCACTCCGTTAGAGACCATCACAGAGGATGAATGCTTTGACCCGGGAGGTGACATTGATTATGCTATCATTGATAACATTACGGCTTTGCCGCTTGCTCAACATCCATTGTCTTTGGGGGAGGACAATGTGCTGACTTTACCCACCTCACCTCCCGTGGATCTTGAATTCACATACTTCTCGTATGTTGAAAGGGTTTTTCTCCCATTCAAGACTTATCCCCCCGCCTCTCCTTTGTTGATGTCAACCGAGAACCAGGACAAGGTCTTTGATCCCGGTATTACATTCGAGGCTTCCCCATGGACCATTTAATTCAGGGACGAGTCAGGCTCGTGACTCGGTTAATATAAACAAGCGCTTTTTGGGAGGCAACCCAATTATCTTTCTTTTTTCACCATAAGTGTAGGGGGGAGCCCCGTGGTGTTTCTTGCTTTCTTTCTTATCATGTGCAGGGATTAGAGTTTCAAAGACACACTCTTGATGACTTTTGATGAACCGTGATTCCGTGTTCCCTTCTTCCTGGTTCTATCCTAAACTCTTTTCGATTCACTATTTTATATTTTCTCAATATTAAAATAGGAATCTCTTTAGTTGTATTTTCCTTAGCGAGATTTAAACAACGTGCACAATATCCTAAGTGTAGGGGAGTTTACTCCCACATGCTTAAACATTGAGGACAATGTTTATATTAAGTGTAGGGGGGACTTCTATCGAAGTTAAGTGGCCTTTCCTTGTATTTGTCCTCATTTTAACCGGAAAATCAATTTTTCGACATTTTTCAAAATTTTTGATCTATTTTGGCCTATTAGTTTTTACTTTTGTATAGTTATTTTCTTTCCTTATTAGAATAAATTTTAATAAAGTGGTTTTAATTTTCAAAAGTCGTGAATATTTTGACTCGACCCGAGTTTACTTATCTAAGTTTACTCTAGCTAGTATCCTTAAGGTGTTTAAGTCAAGTTTTGCTAGGCTTTTATATAGGGAGCTATAAAACGCGAAAGTCTTAACTCTCACGGGTTAAGAACAAGAATTTTTCGCAAGTTCCTATAATTGATACTAGAGATTCATTTATCAAGGGAACTTTAAAATGCGATTTCTAAAATTGAAAGAGTCTAAGAATTTGCAAGATCCTATAGGCGACTCGAAAACCCAAAACTTTGATTTAATAGGCTAAGCATCCACGAGTCTCATTCATTGAGATTTTAAACTGTGGAGAACGAGAGATGATAGAGTCAATTATAAGTTTGGTATTCTTTCGTGAATTTATGTGAGTTAATTATAAGCCTATTCTCCCATCGCTTGTTAATAAATTTATCTGCAATAAATAAGGTTGTACGATTTGAAAAGTTACTTAGCTTCTAGACCAAGATCGTTTAAAAGTTGCTCGGTATGGATTAGAGTTCATAGCCAAAGCATAACTTATTGAAGCGGGATGCGAAGATTGGCGAGTCCGAAAAGGCCCTAACAAGGCATGAGGGATACATTTTGTTGCTAAAGATCCCAAGTGATGTGAAGAATCATTTATCGAAAATCAATATGAAGGATCGAGACACACGACGAAAATCCCCAAAAGTCATGGAGAAGTCTATCCGAAAAGACCCTAGCAAGGTATGAGGATAAATAGATCCAAGTCCTAAAAGGAGGCGGATCGTTGTATATCAAAGTTCAAAGTAATGATTGGAGAAAAATGAAGAAGTCGTGGTCCATTTATGAAGAATCTCTCAAAACTTCAAGTGAAGAAATTCATATTATGAAGAGAAGACCATTATTTCATGAACGTCTCTCAAGATTTGAAGTATGAAGTCGCTGCCAAATATCGGTCCGAGAAAGGTCTCAAATCGCGAAGCGAGTTATGCCAAGATATGAACTTTATGAGGTCCTGAGAAGCAGTTTTAAAAGATTTTGTCCTTTAGCTAACTATTGATTAAATCGTTCACTCTATTTTCAGCCTAAATAACTATCGAAATAAGTTAAAAATGCATCCTCGTGATCATTCAAGCCAACAATAAAATATAAGAGATACACCTAGGAATAAGGGAGTCTAAGTGAATAATTGGCCCACATGAGTTCGTGTTAGTTTGCTACCTTACAATAACAATGATCTCGTTTTTAAGCTTAGTTTGGAGAAAGTGAAAACTTGAGGATGATGATCATTCACAACATTTCCAAAACCCTAAGGTATGATTTTTATTTCTTTACTTGTTTTGTAATTTTCTATCTCTTTAATAAAGGCCAATATGGATTAATTATGATGAAAAGTGTAATCTTGCTTTGTAACTTATGCATTGCATGAGGACATTGCAATGGTTAATTGTAGGGGATTTGATAGGTGTGTAAACACCCATCCTTTTTACCACTTAATTACAATAATAACCGAGCCAAACGTGGATTTTATGTCATTTATGTCAGAATTATGCTGGTTTGTGTTTTTGCTGTGATTTAGGACGAAAAGGTGAAAAGTGGAGAAAACACGGGATTTCACGGGCTTTTATCGAAGAAAAAGACAAAAGACGAAGTCAAGAAATCAAGAGTGGAAAAAGAACGGAAGTCCAAGACCAATTCTGAAGATTTATCGAAGAACAAGTCTAAAGACGGAAGTTTAATAAAGCCGAAGAACTCGAGTCTAATAAAATAAATAAATTATAAGACGAGTTTAATTAATCCCGAGACAAAGTCCATAAAGTCGAAGAATTTAAAAGACGAGAAGACATGAAGAAAGAAAGAGAGAGGAGGCAACACATGCACCTCCCCATTTTTCCTATAAATACCCTCCTAAACTCATTTAGGAGGGTTGGTTAGTTTTTAGTTAGTTTAGTTTTCCTTTCATTTTTGTAGGAGATTTTAGAGAGAGAAAGTGACAGTTTCTCTCACTAGAATCCCAATCTTTTATCTTCCTTTCATGTTCTAAATCAAACCTTTATCTTTGATAGTTTAATTCTTGTCTTAATCTTAATCTTACTCTACCTTTCTTAGCTCTCATTCACTTTAATCCGAGTTTTCTACACGTATTGTTTTAATTTGATGACTGATTTATTAAAAAGTTTATCTTTTTATTACTCTTTAAGTTTTCATATGGAATGAGCTATAAGTTTGACATGCTTATTGGCTTATTTTGTATTTAGCTTATTTACTTTTTAGTTTTCTTAAAAAGTTTAGTCTTTTTAAAGTTTGCTTATTTCGTATTTTAAAAGTTTTCAAATTTATGCTTATTGATCTTTTAATGTTTGATTTTTATAGCTTAAAGTGTTTTAGTGCTTATTGTCTTAATTTTCTTATTTGTGATCAAGTGCTTTTTAGTTAATTTTTATAAAAAGTTGTTTTTAAATATTTTTATTATTTAGTATTCTTAAAAGTTTTTAAATTTTGGTCTATTAGCTTTTTCTTAAATTTGATTTGGTTAAGTTTTTAGATAAGTGCTTATTTGGTATTTGCTTATTTGCTTATTGTATGTCATCGTAATGCTTAAGGGTTTTACCAGTACGATCCAGTAAGTGTGATCGCATAAACCCCGAGGGTTTCTACTTGCGATCCATTACTGAGATCCATAGTACGATCATCACCACGATCACACTCCATAATCCTCACCACGATCACTTGTTGCGATCGTGGGTAAGATCGTGGGTGCGATCCGTGGGTACGATCCATGTTACGATCCAACATTACGATGGATCCAAACATGCATGTCACGATGGAAATAACAATTTAGAGTACGATGGAATTGTAAATTACAAGTACGATGGAAATAACATGCATGCATGCATGCTAAATGATTTAGCGCCAAAATGAGCAGCTAGGCTAGCTGCTTCCAGCAGCTAGCCTGCCTGCTTGTTTATTTAATAGTATTGTTCCGTAATTGTTTAGTTTTGTCTGAAAGTTGTTCCGATTTATTTTTGAAAGTTACGTATTTTTAGTTGAATTTTTCGTCGATTTTTAGTATTAATATTTTTTCGTAAAGTTCAAGTTTTATCTTTTATTTAGTACCCGCTTTAGGTTTTCCCTCGTTTAGTTTTAAAGTACCATTTTAGTTTTATCCTCTCCTTTTTCATTTAGTAAACTTTATTTTCGAGTCGATAGTTGATTTCGTCCTTTAGTTTTATTTTTATTAATTGTTTTGCTTTAAATTACGTTTTATTATTTGTTTTAATATTCGTTTTAATATAGTTTTGAATATTCACTTTGTTTTACTTTTATTATTTGTACTTGTCTTTAGTTTGTTTTTTTAAATACTTTTCGCATTTACTTTTTAATTAGTTATAGAAAATCAACTTCACATTTTCTTAACCAAAAACAATTGAGTCGCACTTTGAACCGGAAATCAATTCGTTAAGACACCGAGAAAACGAACTTTCAACTAGCAAAATCTCTATATTACTCCAAAAGTGTGAAAACACAACCTTAATTGGGATTTGATCTCATAATTATTGTATTCGAATCTCAAACAAAAGAAAAAGGCAAAAATAGATAAATACTTTCGTGAAGCTCGATTTTGAAAAATACAAACTATAAGGTGGGTATAAGGCGGGTATTATAAAATATACCCTAAGGAAAAAGGCTCTTAAGTGCTTCGAGCCGCCTTTTCATGATTGTGCCACCGGCGGCTGCATTGATCGTATCACGATCTCGAAAAGTCAATCCATTGTAGAAAGTATCAATTAAGGTCACAGGGAGCATGTTGTGGTTTGGACATCTATCGATCAAGACATTATATCTCTCCCAAGCGTCAAAAAGAGATTCATCAGGGTCTTGCATGAAACCGCTGATTTGATTGCGAAGGCTCGTGACCATGGATGGTGGAAAGTAGCGCGACAAAAAGCGTTGAGTCATGTCATCCCAAGTGTGAATAGAATTCTTCGGGAGACGATCAAACCATTTCTCGGCATGATGTAATAAAGTATGTGGAAAGAGTTGTAGGCGAAGTTCATCCATTGTGGCACCAGCCAACTTCATGCTTTGGGTGATTGTAATGAACTTGTTGAGGTGTTTGTTGGCATCATCATCAGGCAATCCTCTAAATGGGTTTGTTTGTACTTGCTGAATCATGTGGTGCTTCAACGAAAACTCAGGAGCGTTGATTTGCATCGGCGCAATCGGTCCTCCACGTCCAAACATTGTTGGTTGACAAAGTTCCTCCATGGTCCGAAGATCGGGCTGTGGAAGAGCATTGTTGTTATTATTATTATTGAGGTTCGGTGGAATGTTGTTGTTGTTAACACCTGCCATATCTAAATCTTCTTGAGGCTCGGGCTCTTGATAGTTAGAAGATCTAGTACGCATACACCTGAAAATGCAAAAAAAAACAAAACCAAACACAAAAACAATATATATACACAATAAAGATAAAATCTTTTTGGATTTTTGAAATTTTTAATTTTTATGGTTTTTTGAATTTTTAATTTTTTTTGAATTTTTTTTTAGGCAAGAAAAATAACGTTCACAAGTGAACGGATCCCAAAAAGCAACGTGTCTCTCACAGAAAACCGTCAATCTTAACGAAAAGAGCCGGCAGCGGCGCCATTAAATATCTAGGGTTCTACCTAATTAAAAAGATTCGTTGTACCAACCTCTTCGAATTGAAAAACTTGTGTTTAATGTGTGACTCAGTTTTATTTTGGTGGAAAAGAATATTTTTGGTTGGTTTTAAATTAATATGTGCAAAGACTTAAACGTAAATGTCGTTAAAGTAAAGGGCAAGTATTAAAAGTGCGTAAAAATTAAATCTAAATCTAATTAAAATTAAATGTGCGATATTTAAAAACGTGACGGTAGGTAAATTGATTAAATGATTAAAAATTAAAGCGTGACAAGAATTAAAATTAGACAAGTATTAAAATCGTAAACTAAAAATTAAACAAGACAAAACAAGAAAAACTACTTGATCGGAATACATTCCGATCTTACCAATCGGAATGTTAACTTACACTTGATCGGAATATGGAGAGGAAGACCAATCGGAATATGTCACTTACCCAAATCGGAATATCCAGACAAACCCCAATCGGAATATAAACTAATCTCTGATCGGAATATGGTGTGACCTGGTCGGAATTCTAATCGGAACCCCTATGATCGGAATACTGTCACTAGTCCCAATCGGAATAACCAATCAACACCTCAATCGGAATATGGAAGAACCTCCCAATCGGAATACTGTCACTTACCCCCAATCGGAATATCCAACCAACCCTGATCGGAATACCAAGAATCTCCCAAGATCGGAAAGTTAAAACCCTTTTCCGACCAAGCTACGTAGCTATGGTCGGAATGTAAAACCCTTTTCAGATTGGTCAGATCGGAATAAGGTGGAAAAAGCACAAATTAAGCTAATCTAATAAGCTATGATTCTAAAAAGCACAAGACTAAATCCTAAGGTAAAATCGTGTAAAAATAAACTACGAAACTGAAAGTTAACAACTTTAAAGACACGAAAAAGATAAACTTTAAGAAAAACAACTTTTTATATAAAAATAACTTTTGTAAAAACTATCTAAACTTGAAAATAAATCAAATAAGCTATGAAAATAAGAGATTTAAGACAATCACAAGCATAAAAATCAAACCTTTAAATGAATCAACAAGATAAAAACGCATGTAAATCAAAGATCAAAGAAAGGTAGAAGAAGATCAACAAGATAAAGTAAAGGTGCGAGAATTTAAAGAAACACTTACTTGAAATTAAAGGAAATTAAGGTGCAAAACATGTATTTAAATGTGCAAGTAATTAAAGGTACAAGTAAATAAAATTGGAAGAGATAGTTTGTCAAGCTATCCAACAAGAGGAAAATGAAAATGATCTAATCTATATATAGGGGAGATTAAGGCTTGCTTAGGAAGCTTCCTTAATTGCACGCTTAGTCCCTCCTTCTTTAATCTTCTTTTAATTGCACCATTAGTCCCTTTCTTCTAATCTTTTTGTTAATCTTGGAATGCGATGACTTTTGGCTCGGGATTTCTTTGGACTCGTCTTTTAATTCTTTGATAAATAAGGTTTGAGTTCCTCGGCTTTTGATAAACTTCCGTCTTTTGACTTTTTCTTCGATAAATCTTCAGAATTGGTCTTGGACTTCCGTTCTTTTTGCACTCTTGACTTTTTGACTTCGTCTTTCGTCTTTTTCTTCAATAAAGGTCCGTAAATGCCCGTGAATTCCCGTGATTTCTCCACTTTTCACCTTTTCATCCTAAATCACAACAAAAACACAAACCACGCATAATTCCGACATAAAAGACATAAAATACACGTTTTGGTCCGGTTATTATTGTAATAAGTGGTAGAAAAGATGTGTGTTTTCACACATATCAATGGTCATAGAATCCGAGAAACTATGGCGTGAAGCTGAACTTGACGTTGGTTATAATGTTTACTTTAAGATTGAAAAGTTGGACTTAGGCCCGCTTGATAATTCGTTGTTGGCCTTGATTGCTAACTGTGAGAAGCAAGGGATTGGATATAAAGTTAATGTACCTGAGGGTTGGATTGTAGTTGTGAGTGTAAGTGGAGGTGTGCTTAAGCCAACTAAGGCTGTTGCTATGTTTCAGATGTTAGGGGTTAAGTATAGAGTGGTTCTGAAGGATAAGATGGAGGTAACTGGCGTGGCGGTTGATGAGGAGAAAGGTGGTGTGGTGGTGAGGAGTGGCTTGGGGGAGATGTTTTATATGAAGAAATGTTTTGTTACTACGGGTCCTTGGGTTAGTAAGTTGGTTACGAATGTGCGTAAAGGGGTGGTAATTTTGCCTATACAAGCGATTGAAACGACTATTTTTATTGGAGGATAAAAGATGAGTGTGAGGAGGATTTTACAATTGGTAAAGGTTTTCCGTCATTTGTTAGCTATGGTGAGCCGTATATTTATGGGACACCTGCTTTGGAGTTTCCTGATTTAATTAAGGTGGCGGTTCATGGTGGGATAGAATGTGATCCAGATAGTAGGCCATGAAGGCCTGCTGAGATGGTTGTTGACTATTTGAAGGATTGGCTTATGGTGACGTTTGGTTATCAGGTTAAATGGGAGGATGGACCAGTTATGAGTATGTCGTGCTTGTATTCAATGACACTGGATGAAGATTATGTGATTGATTTTTTGGGTGGTGGGTTTGGTGAGGATGTGGTGGTTCCAGGTGGGTTTTCAGGTGGGTTAGGTTATGGTGTGATCCGTTTTAAGTTAACAAAACATACCATAGTCAACCAGTCTACTTTTCATTTTTTATTTTTCTTTAATCAAACAAAATTTGGTAACCGGGTAACCTGGAATGAAAGGGTAATATTGGCGAGATCGATCAAAATTCGAAAGTATATTGGCGAGCTTATTTGTTTAGAGAGTACGTTGACGAGACCAGTCTTTTTTTGAAAATATGTTACGTATCTTTAGCTTTTGTCCAAAAGATCACTTTTTGGATTTTTTATTTTTTTGGTTCATTTCTTTAGGAAAAGAATTGATTTTGTTATTTTTTAGTTTTTATATTTTTATATTTTTTATTTTTTTTATCTTTTGGATTTATGATAGGTAAAAATAACGTCCACTCGAGGAACGGATCCAAAAATCCAATCGAAACCGTCAATCAATAGTCGCTCGTAATGTCATGAACCGGCAGCGGCGCCATTTAATGTTGAGTATTTTGCAAGTTCGTTTTTTCTCGACTCAAGACAAATTGAAAGGGCCACCAATATCGAATTTGTATTGTTTTTGGTTGTTAAAAGATTATTTGGATTCTAGGTCTAATTCAAACAAAAACGTAAAAAATGGAAAATATTATAGATCTATATAACCGTAAAACAAATTGCAAATACCACAAAATATTCACAAAGTACAAGTATCTAATGCTCAAGTATAAAATTGCTTGAAATGTAAATGAAATGAAAATATATGGACTAGAAGTGCAAAACAGAAAGTATAAGGACCAAAAGTGAAAATGGTAACAAACTATTCAAACAAACTAACAAATTTTCAAACTGCCTAACCAATTATGTAACTAATAAAATTTTAGGGACTAACACTTGCAAAACCTAAAAACTTGGAATTAACAAAACAGATTAACAAAGTATTAAAAATTGAAGGCCTAAAATGAAAATAAAATGCAATTAAAAGGGATTTGATCGATCTCGCCAATATTACCCTTTCATTCCAGGTTACCTGGTTACCAAATTTTGTTTGATTAAAAAAATAATAAAAAATGACAAGTAGACTGGTTGACTAGGGTATGTTTTGTTGACTTAAAAAAGATCACACCATAACCAAACCCACCTGCAACCACGACATCCTCACTAAACCCACCACCCAAAAAATCAATCACATAATCTTCATCCGGTGTCATTCAATACAAGCACGACATACTCATAACTGGTCCATCCTCCCATTTAACCTGATCACCAAACGTCACCATAAGCCAATCCTTCAAATAGTCAACAACCATCTTAGCAGGCCTTCATGGCCTACTATCTGGATCACATTTTCTCCCACCATGAACTGCCACCTTAATTAAATCAGGAAACTCCAAAGCAGGTGTCCCATAAATATACGGCTCACCATAGCTAACAAATGACGAAAAACATTTACCAATCGTAAAAACCTCCTCACACCCATCTTTTATCCTCTAGCAAAAATAGTCGTTTCAATCGCTTGAATAGGCAAAATTACCACCCCTTTACTCGCATTCGTAACCAACTTACTATCCCAAGGACCCGCAGTAACAACACATTTCTTCACATAAAACATCTCCCCCGAGCCACTCCTCACCACCACACCACCTTTCTCCTCATCAACCGCCACACCAGTTACCTCCATCTTATCCTTCACAACTACTCCATACTTAACCCCTAACATCTGAAACATAGCAACAACCTTAGTAGGCTTAAGCACACCTCCGCTTACACTCACAACTGCAATCCAACCCTCAGGTACATTAACTTTATGTCCAATCCCTTGCTTCTCACAGTTAGCAATCAAAGCTAACAACGAATTATCAAGCGGGCCTATGTCCAACTGTTCAATCGTAAAGTAAACATTATAACAAACGTCAAGTTCAGCTTTATGCCATAGTTTCTCGGATTCTATGACCATAGGTGAATAGTACGCTTCAAAATAAGTTGCATGTATAATTCTGGATTCGCCATGCGAGGAACCTCCATAGTGTAGCAAGTCAAATTGATCAAGAAGTAACGTCTTAAGACTGCGCTTTGCTGCATGGTATGCAGTTGAGCTGCGCATAACACCTACAACTATGATAATCAAATAAAATTGAGGTAAATTTGACATGCTTTTTTTAGTTGGTTTTTGCTTAGGAAACGTATGGGCTAGATAAAAAATTTCTTTTTGTTTTGTTTTTGTTATGTGTGGACGTGTGGTAGTAGTGGTCATATGTAAGATGATTACCAGATCATGTTATTGATCAGATGATGTGTACTTTATTGTTTGTTTTTGTTTTTTTAATAAGGTTAAATTACATGTGACGCATAGTGATTGTACTAAGAAAGGTGACAAAATTTAAGGTGAATCATTAACGGTTGTTGTGCTGGATCAGTTTCACGTGTCACTTATTATTATTTTTTTAATCAAACAAAATTTGGTAACCTGGAATGAAAGGGAATATTGGCGAGATCGATAAAATTCGAAAGTATATTGGTGAGCTTAGTTGTTTAGAGAGTACGTTGACGAGACCAGTCTTTTTTTAAAAATATGTTACGTATCTTTAGCTTTTGTCCTAATCTTTTTCCTAAAAGGTTACACACAAAAATATATATCAAATCCGTTTTAATCATTTTTGCGTACATATAGTATTTTCTTAAAAACCCAATAAATACAAAAATATTTTTGATGTATTATTATATGTAGATACATATACGTATACGAACACTCAATACACGTACTTCCATAAGTATTGCTTTTGCAATACACCGTGTTCGGGAGCGTTCCGGTCCTTGACACGTGTATTGATCAAATTTAATTAAGGCAAGAATAGATAAATACTTCCAATAGGCAAGAATTCGAAGAATACAAACTACAAAGTGAATAGAAAGGCGACGTGCTATAAAATGCCGTCTCAGGGTTAATAGGTACTTAAGTGCTTCGCGCCACCTAACCCCCCGTTCACTAGTGAGTATTCTAAGAAGGAAAGCTTGATTGTGGGGTCTTGCCACACAAGTATTATTTACATATACTATACTTTCTTGTGGATATTACTTATTGAACCTCGGAAAGGATAATCCCTTCTTTTCCAAATTCAAACGAGAGCTTCTCTCTCACTCCTTGATTTGAGTTGCATGCTCACCCAAGGGCGTGCACAAATACATTTTGGTGTACAACCCCTTCCTCCCAAAAGGAAGAAAAAGAGAAAGAATAAGAACAACACCGTCCATCAAGCCGATCCCGAGAATCGTGCTTGATCAACGCACAAGAAGCCATGGCCGCCGTTGACACTAAACCATTGATGGAGCACCTCCAATCAAATGTGCAAGGATATGTTGATGCTATTGTTATACCCGAGATACCCGCAAACACCTTTGAGCTTAAGACATCCATGATTACCTTGGTTTCTAACACACCATTTTTCGGGAGACCTAATGATGATCCACATGATCATATCAAAAAGTTTCTATCCATTTGCAATACCATTAAGTATAATGGAGTTCCTCATGATGCCATTAAGTTGATCTTGATTCAATTCTCCCTAGAGGGAAGTGCTAGGTATTGGCTAGATATACTACCACCTAAGAGCATTACCACTTGGGATGACATTACCAAGAAGTTTTTGAATAGGTTATTTCATCTATCTAAGACCACGGATTTGAGAAACCTAATTATTAGATTTCAACAAAAACCTAACCAAACCTTTAGTGATGCTTGATAAGAGTATAAGGAGTTATTGAGAAAATGCCCCAATCATGGATTCAATGAAGTTCACCAAATCAATACCTTCTACAATGGATTAAGACCACATCATCAAGATTCCCTCAACTCCTCCGCGGGTGGGAACATTCTTGCCAAATCCATACAAGAGGCATGGGACATTATTGAGACTAAATCTATGGTGCAAACAAATAATCAAATTGATGAAAGGGTTCATGTTGTGCAAGATAGTTCTCAAACATCTATTGATAATATATTCCTCAAGAGTCACATTGAGATACTTCAAGCAATGGAAAAGCAAAATAAGACAAATCAAGAGATAGCCCAAGCCCTTAAGAACCTTTCCTTGAAAAACTCTTCCAATGATGTGAATGCCATTGCTATATCATGTGAGACTTGTGGAGGTCCTCATTCTTAACTATAATGTGATAAGGTTAAAAATTACCAAGGTGAATGTTATGCTTATCAAGATGAACATAGAGAGCACTTCAAACCTAACATCAACCCTAACAATCTCTCTTACAAGTTAAATAACTACCTTGCTCCACCCGGCTTTCCACCTCATCCACCCACCCAAAATCGAACCAATCCTCCTCAATTGCTTCAAAGAAATCAAGGGCCTAGGCCAAACTACCAAGGAAAAAATTATAGAGCACCCAACAACTTTCAACATCAAGGAAATAACTTTTCATGCAACCAATCAAGGATTTAACCCACCACCTCTCCCACCTTTTCAAAATAAAGGTTATAATCAAGGGTATGGGCAAAATGATACCTTTGAGGTACTCAAAAGATGAACCAAGAAACCGAAAGAAGAATTCGTGAAAGTGAAAAGAGAACACAAGATCAAATAAGAGACATGAATGAGGAGACTACCAAGAGGATTATGATGATGATTAATCAAAGACCACAAGGGGCTCTACCTTCAAACACACAAACAAATCCAAGGGATAATGTCAATGCTATCACAACAAGAAGTGGAAAGACAACTAATGATCCTTCACCTCCTACACCGTTTTTGTTAAGCCTACTATGGTTCCACCTTGTGATAAGCCTTCAACATCAAACTCACCACCTTCAAGCTCTACAACTTCAACACTTACACCTTCTCATCCTAAACCCACTACTCCTTTACCTTCCACACCTTCTAATAAAGAAACCAACAAAGAGAACCCCTCCACAACAACTACTCAATCTACAACAAAACCAAGCATTCCTTACCCATCAAGATTGAGAAAGGAGAAACTTAAAAACAAGGATGATATTCAAGTCTCTAACTTTTTGAGGATGTTCAAGCAACTAAGCATTAACATATCCTTTGCTAAAGCTCTTGCCTATATGCCAAAGTTTGCTAAAATGTGCAAAGATCTTCTCTCAAACAAGGAAAAGTTGGTGGATTTGCCTAACACATCACTTAATGAGAATTGCTCCACCGTGTTGCTCAAAACCTTACCTACAAAACTTGGAGATCCGGGGCGATTTTTGATCCCTTGTAATTTTATCGGGGTGGAAAATTGCATGGCACTAGCGGATCTTGGGGCAAGCATTAATCTCATGCCTTTATCGGTTTGGCAAAAACTCTCTCTTCCCAAGCTCACTCCTACTAGGATGACCCTTGAGTTAGCAAATCATACCATAGCTTATCTGGTAGGCATTACGGAGGATGTGTTTGTAGGGGTTGATAAATTCACCTTTCCCGCGGATTTTGTAGTGGTTGATTATGATATGTACCCGAGAGTTCCTCTTATTGTTGGTAGACCATTTTTGAGGATGGTCGTACTCTTATAGATGTGGCGGAAGGAGAATTAATTATGAGAGTTGAGGATGAGAAAATGGTGTTTAAGCTAGGGAAAGTCACTAAGAAGTCTCAAAGTTGTGAAACAATTAACATAGTGGATGTTCTTGATGAGGTGTGTGATGAGCATTTTCATGAAGCTTGTAAGAATGATAGTGAGAACATGCCTCATGTAGAGACAGTTGCCTCAATTGTTCCCACCTTAACTCCATTTGGAGAGAGTGATTTCCTCTTGTAGGAATTTGAGTCCAACTTCCTTGTTAATGATGATTCTCCCATTAATTGGGAAAAAGACATTCTCACTATCCAAAAGTTGCTCAATAAGGATCCCATTCCTTCACCTACTCCACAAGAAGTTACCATTGATGATCCATCTATAGTGAAACCTTCCATTGAGAGTCCACCTTCCCTTGAACTTAAAGATCTTCCATCACACCTTAAATATGCTTTCTTAGAAGGAAAATACCAATTAACCATGATCATAGCAAAAGACTTGAAATATGAGGAGAAGGAAAAACTTATAGAGGTGCTTAAGAAACATAAGAAATCCATAGCATGGAAAATATTTGACATAAGGGGAATTGATCCAAATGTTTTTACACAAAAAATCCTTATGAAGGATGATTACAAACCCGCCATTCAAAGCTAAAGAAGGGTTAACCCAAAAATCCATGAGGTCATAAAAAAGGAAGTTATCAAACTCCTTGATGCGGGTATGATTTATCCCATTTCCGACTCTCCATGGGTTAGCCCGGTACACTGTGTTCCCAAGAAGGATGGAATCACCGTAGTGCCTAATGAGAACAATGAGCTTATTCCTACTAGACTTATCACGGGTTGGAGAGTTTGTATTGATTATAGGAAGCTCAATGATGCTACTAGGAAAGATCATTTCCCATTGCCTTTTATGGACCAAATGCTTGAAGGCTTAGCGGGAAATGAGTACTATTGCTTTCTAGATGGATTCGCGGGTTATTTCCAAATACCCATTGATCTAAAGGATCAATAGAAGACCACATTTACTTGTCCCTATGGTACATTTGCTTATAAGAGAATTCCTTTTGGCTTGTGCAATGCACCGGGGACATTCCAAAGGTGTATGATGGCAATCTTTTATGACATGATTGAGCATACTATGGAAGTTTTCATGGATGATTTCTCGGTCTTTGGATATTCATTTACTTCTTGTCTCTCCTATTTAGAATGTATGCTTAAGAGGTGTGAAGAAACATGTCTTGTTCTTAATTAGGAGAAGTTCCATTTCATTGTCAAATAAGGGATAGTTTTGGGACATAAGATATCCAATAAAGGTTTAGAGGTGGATCGTGCTAAAATTGATGTTATTGCCAAACTTTCCCTACCTACCACGGTGAAAGGAGTTAGGAGTTTTTTGGGTCATTCGGGTTTCTATAGACGTTGTATACAAGATTTTTCTAAGATAGCAAGACCCATGACCCACCTCTTGGAAAAATAGGCTCCTTTCATTTTCACACAAGAGTGTTTAAAATCTTTTGAGATACTTAAGGAAAAGTTGACTAAGGCTCCCGTTTTGGTTTCTCCAAATTGGGATTTGCCTTTTGAGCTCATGTGTGACGCTAGTGATTATGCCGTGGGGGCCGTCTTAGTACAAAGATTTAATAAGCATTTTCAACCTATCCACTATGCGAGTAAGACAATGACGGGTGCTCAACTTCATTATACCACCACGGAAAAAGAGTTGTTCGCTATAGTTTATGCCTTTGAGAAATTTAGACCCTCTATTGTGCTTTCTAAGACCATAGTGTATACGGATCATTCCGCTCTCAAGTACCTCATGATAAAGCAAGATGATAACCCTAGGCTTTTGAGATGGGCTTTATTGCTACAAGAATTTTCCATTGAGATCCGTGATAAGAAAGGAGCCGAGAATTTAGCGGCGGATCACTTGAGTAGACTTGAGCATCCTTTTCAAGGTGAATTACCTCATAAGAAAATTAATGAATCCTTTCCATTAGAGGAGCTAATGTCTATCTTTTCACAAGAGGATGCCACCCCTTGGTTTGCGAATATTGAAAATTATCTTGTGGGGGATGTGCTCATAGAGGGTCTTACTTCACAACAAAATAAAATTTTTCTTAAGGAAGCAAAATACTACTTTTGGGATGACCCTTACCTCTTTAGGCAATGTGCATACCAAATCATAAGACGGTGTGTAGATGGGCCCGAAGCATTTAAAATCTTAAAGTCTGTCATAAGGGACCTACGGGAGGCCATTTTGGTCCCAACTACACCGCCAAGAAAGTCTTTGATTTGGGTTTCATTTGGCCTTCAAAATACAAATATGCCCAAGAGATGGTGAAATTTTGTGATGTTTGTCAAAGACAAGGAAAGATTAATCAACAAGATGAGATGCCACAAAATGTTATACAAGATTGTGAGATTTTTTATGTATGGGGTATAGATTTCATGGGACCTTTTCTATCATCAAAGGGCAATAAGTACATACTTGTATCCATGGACTATGTTTTAAAGTGGGTTGAGGCCAAAGCCTTGCCTACTAATCATGCTAGAGTTGTAGTGAAATTCTTGAAGCAATTATTTGCTAGATTTTGTGTACATCGGGCTATCATAAGTGCTCGTGGGACTCATTTTTGTAATGATCAATTTACAAGAGTCATGAATAAGTATGGTGTTAACCATATACTTTCTATCGTGTATCACCCTCAAACCAATGGGCAAACCGAGGTCATAAATCGTGGTTTAAATCGAATTTTGGAAAGAACGGTGGGAGAGCATCGAGCTTCTTGGTCGGATAAGCTTGATGATGCTTTGTGGGCTTTTAGGACGGCTTTTAAGACACCAATTGTTTGTACTCCATATAGGCTTGTCTATGGAAAAGCATGCCACCTCCCATTCGAGTTAGAGCATAAGGCTTCATGGGCTTTCAAATGGGCAAACTTTGATTTAAATCAAGCCGATTCACATAGAAAAGACCAACTAAATGAGATGGATGAATTGAGAGCCAATGCTTATGATAAATCGTTGCTTTACAAGGAAAAAACTAAGCAATTGAATGATGCTAAGATCAAGAACCATGAGTTCAAAGTTGGAGAGCCGGTTCTCCTCTTTAACTCAAGGTTGAAACTCTTTGCGGGCAAGCTTAAGTCAAGATGGTCTGGTCCATTCACTATTGCTCATGTATTTCCATATGGGACTATTGAGTTGTGTAGGTCCACGTTTTCTTAGGTTTGTACAAGTGTTGTTAAGATCTAAATAGAGAGGGGGAGAGATGAAGATCTTGAGATGAACAAGAGAGAGAAAGGAGAGGAAAAGAGAGGTAGAGAGAGAAAGTGATTATTTGATTAATGAAATGTGTGAAAAAACTAATGACCAACCCCTCCTAACATGCTAGGAGGGGGTATATATAGCCCACCCTACATGTGGGCTATATGGGCTATATGTTTATATATTGGATCACGATCCCAATACTTGAATATATCGTTGGAGTGACCGATCTTTTCTAAATACGTAAAAACGTATTTCCAACAATCTCCCCCTAAGGGAGGTTACTCCAAGTTACAATTTCCTAAATAGTCTATAGGTCGTGATCTAGGCTAGCAATGATGTGACCGAGACTTTCTTTGGAAAAACGTATTTCCAACAATCTCCCCCTGAGGGAGGTCATACCATTTTACAAAATCTTAAACCTAGCATATTATGCTCGAGTCTTCGATCTTGTTCTTGTGAATATGCTGATGAGATCTTTAACTTTAGTCTTAAGTATGTTTCCTTGCCTTGACCTTGTGCATTCATCACTTGTGAAATTTTTCTCCTCGTGACTTCATGTTCCACATACTTATACCTTTATAAATTCTTGAAAGCTTCAGAGTTTGATATAGTGGAAGACTTGACTTTTAGGCTTTCTTGAATTTGTTGAAGTATTAAGTGTAGAAAGCATAAGCATGTGTTGACGACTTCTTCTGGATTGTACACCGTAATGCCACCTTCTTGTTACGCTGCATAAGACAGTTAGCAACAAAACATATACACGGATGAAATGGCCTTGAACATTTCATTCTAATTCGGTAGCATTTTACCTCCGGTCGGTGAAGACCGTTGGACGATATTAAATATCGTACTTGTGGCAGGTAGTTTTAATTAAGAACCTCCTTTACAAGATTTCGTGGGTAAACCCGTTCTCTTTATTCGACCGTCCAAAGATGACTGCAAACATAAAGAGTGAATCATTTGGATAATAATATCCGCATGATTTGAAGCCGTCAATTCATGTTCCTAAAACAAGTGAAATTCAATTAAGAACCACACCATCGTTGCTTTCTAGTTGTCACGAGCTTGATTCATATAGAATCTTGCAAGTTACCTACCAAGTGCTGTTTGAGGTTAGCACTAGAAGGATTTCCACTCATCACTATGAACACTAAGATATCACTCTGAGTGTTCTGGCAAGATCACTAAGATATTGCGTAGAGGCCTGTAACGTGTTTAAATTCAGTTAAGAATTAAACCACTGTTGCTTTCCAGTTATCACAAGTTTGATTCATAAAGAATCGCACAAGTTACCTACCATCAGATTTTTTATGTTCTCTCAAGAAGGATTTCCATCTTCATTGTAAATACTTTCGTATTAGTCGGATTTTCAGGCAAGATCATGAAGATTTTGCGTAGGACTCTTAAGATCTTTCTTAATTTTCACAGTGTGTGAAGCAACAAGGAATTACGAAAGTGTGTTCTAATGAGATATTTGATGATCTCAAATGGCTCTAGAGTCGATAGTGCATTTTGGATTTTAGTGATTGGAGGCTGGAGAGGAGTGCCACCATTTCAATACCAATTTATTCAGAGTGAATAAATCAATAGCTAATGCGTTGTCTTCGTGTGATTAAAACAAATATCTTTTGAGAGATATTTGAGTTAGCTGGGATGGGTTGTGCATTGCATCACTGGGTCCATGATGTCTATCTTCAATATCAAGCATCATTAAAAATGATCTTAATAGCTAATGAGTTGACCCGGTTTCTGCCTAAGTTGTAAGGAGGGCTGCTTTCTTACACCATTTATCTTTACAATTATTTTTCATTGTTCAACCCCTTCAATGCTTACCAATACGTCATAACTAGCACCTTGTTGTGATTGTTCCAGTGCTAACCTAAGTACTTGGTTAGCCTTCAGCTACATTCACAATATTTCTCCATCTTTCCTAAGGACTACTATTTCTAGCTATGGAATGTCTTTGGGAAGATTCCTCCGGTTCTAGAGGAATCATTGGACTTTAACCTATCCTACCATCCTTATGTCACCACAATCTTCATCGTCGTGAAATAAATGGGTTGTGGGTAAGCATAAATCACCATGAAATCCATTTTCAAGTGCAAATCCATTTTGCTCCCCCTTAACATATGTGACGATATTCGAAAACATTTCGCACATGTCGGGATGAGCCATCACATTAAGTCAAACCATTTTTGATTAGTCATTTCCCATATTAAATCACATTTTCTCCCCCATATTAAAAATATTAACCCAATCGATGTTTTTAATATCAACTGATTTAATAGCATTTTAAGAAATTTTGGGAAGAAAAATGCTAATCCAATTATCTTCATGATTAACACAAGCTCCCCCTCAAATTAATGAGGGTGTACTTGAAACGTAAATAAAATACCTTTTAAACACGAGTATAATCCAAGGATGACGAGTACTTATCACGTGCAAATATCATATATGATAATGTATTCACAAGAGTATCAATTTACGAGGTTGGACCTGAATGATGGAGACCATCATATGATAGAATCACATGGTTCTTGTTCATGAATGTTGGTCGCCTTGTGTGACAACCCTGGTTTTGAGGTTCGCCACTTAGTTTTGTTTTGTGCTAGTTGCGTGTCTTTACGTGTTTATGTGCTTATTGGTGTGTATAGATTGTGGTTTGGATATCGTTTCCGGTACGGGGTACCTTATGAATGAAACGATGTGTGATGATTTCATGTTCATGAGTTCACATGCTAGTGACTATGAAGTGAGATGGTGTTATTTTGGTGGTTCTAAGTATACGTATATGTATTATAGAAAATCGTATTTTTACGATTTACGGTTTAGCATTTAGAGGTCGCGGATGAGGTAATTACTCATATGAATATTTTTCGGTATGGTTTTAAGTCATTTAGGAATTAGTTATAATGTTTATTGCAAAATTTGAGATTTTTTTTAAAAGTGTAGATTTTACGTCTTTTACGGTAAAACGCGTAAATTTGACTAATTTTACGGTTTTGTGGTTTTGGAAGCTTTAGGAGCTGAAATAAATTAAGGAAAATTAAAGTAATATTAATAACATAATATTAAATAATAAAAATAAAAAAAACGAATTTAGGGGTGTTTGGGTCGGTTTAGACGCACCAAAGAAGAAAGAAAAAAGGGAAAAGCCCAAAACAGGCCCAATGGACTTGTAATGGGATTAGGGGGCCGTTAGGACTTAACCAAACCCAACTCATAACCATAATAATCAGGTTTTTAACCTCCATAACATCTCCTAGCCGAAATTCATCAATGGTGGCCAATTAGGGTTCTTCAAAAATTAGGTTTTCTCATCTTCCATTAAATTAAAGGTAAAACCTTCTTAACCCTTTTCATATTAATTGTTTTTAATGTTTTTTATGATCATCTGATGATGGATTTAGGTTAGGGTTTAATTAAAAACAGTATATTAATCATATTTTAATGATTAAATAAATTAGGGCTTGTAATTAGAGGGATTAGGGTTAAATAATGAGGTTGATTTTGTTAAACACGTTTTTAAAAACTGGGCAGAATTTTGAGTCAATTGTTTTGATCATATATAGAGTTATAGGAACATTCAAGATGCGATCAAACTAGCCCTGAAAAGGTATTTGAAGTGGCTTTCCAATTCAAGAAACTAGAACTAAATTGAAGGTCGGGAAGTGTGTTAAAAACAGGTTACAACAGTCGGAGGTCAAAACAGTTTTGAATTCAGCCTGTTTTCTTTTTAAGTTTTGGGTTGTTTGGGGTACTTAGGGTTGCATTGGGATCTTCTCACGAACATGAGAGATGGTTTATATGTTGTAGTGAGTATCTGAACTTAGGCTAAGGTTTTGGTTTAGGGTAAGACCCTCTAATGGTAACAAACTTTTCATACGTTTAAAATCAGTGAATTATGGATAGGTAGCAATATATATACATATATCAGGGCCTTAATAGCAGCTTTAAGGTTAGGGCAAGTGGGAGGTTTTAACTAACATGTATAAAAGTGTGAATATTCCTTTTACAGAACCATGGGTATATTTAAGTGGACGTTTGACTTAAAGTTTTGAGACCTAAAACTGGAACTGTTTTGTGTAAAATTATGAACGGGATAGCTATTAAACTTAACCAAGTTAGGGACTTGTTAAGGAAGGGTAATGGGGTGATTAGAAATTAACACTGAGGTAATTATATGGGAATAGGCTAGATGTCCATCATAGGTTGATGAGCCATCTTGGTGATTGGTTCGGGTATTGATTGTGTGTTTTAGGTTTGTTAGCTCGTTTCTAGTGCGAGGACTCGTGAAGAAGCTATCAGGTGAGTTTCATAGTCCCATGTTTACTTTTGATTTTGACTTCCAGATGGGATGGAAGAGACACTGTGTTGATTTGTTTATAAATTGATGCTGTGAATGTTTTTAAGGTTTGAGATGGACTTGTGTGTACATTATGTGATTAACTGCTATGTGATTTTTGTTTGTGTATGATCTGGATTGGAAAGGTACATAGGTGTATGGGCGCCTATGGGACCAATGGTTAATGACAAGGTAGTGGCCTTGGATAGGTACACAGCGTGATCGTCTATGGGACCAATGGTTAATGACAAGGTAGTGGCCTTGGAATATGTACATAGTGTGATCATCTATGGTACCACGTTGTTTGGCAAGGTAGGAGCCTTGGATTTGGTTTGATATGTTTGATCTTGAATTTTTAGTTTTTAATTCATACTTGTAGCACATTGTCCATATGTTATTGTATTGGTGTTTGTTATTCACAGCTTGTAACTGATTTAGCGTTAGAGTCTAAACCTATGACTCTCACCAACTTTATGTTGACGTGTTTTAGTGTCTCTTTCAGGTGATAACGTGGTTAAGCGTAAGAACTTATGTGGCTAGGATTTGGAGAGCGTAGGAATGCATATAGAAGAATATCCCCGTTTCCTTCTTAGTTTACCTTTATGTTTTTTTTGATAAGTGATGCATGTTGGCACCTATATGTTTGATATGTTTGTGTTATTTGTTTGTCTCGGGTAAATGGTAGTACTGTTACCTATTTAAATAGACTCCTGCATGGTGAGATATTGTCATGACATTTGTGTCCCCATTTATGACATTTCTTATTTCATTTAGTTATCTCTATAGACACGCCATGTTGTGATGATATCCATACGTCGCGCCCCATATTCCGTCATGGTGGGGTGTGACAGAATGGTATCAGAGACAGGTTATAGAGAATTAGGTTGCCTAGTCGCGTAGCCTAGTCTATAGCTTAAGGGTCACTGCATATAGGCGTCATAGGAGTATGTGTGCATTTTATTATAATTGATGTGTTTGAATGTTATTTATTGTGATTTTTTAACTAGTATGAATTAAACCATAGTAAGTTCATACTTAGCCACATGTTATTTTCTTTTTGGGTGGTGACTTGTGCGGGTTGAACCATAATCGTCCACACTAGTCATTGTCGTATTTTGCTTAAATTGTACATTATTGTACATAATTTGGTACATGGTAGTTCTATCTTTTGCTGGGTTATTTTATGTACCTGAGGTACAGTATTTTTCTTTTGATGTTTAAGTCATGTTCCCTAAGAATCGTGCGGTGGTTCGAGTTACTAGGAGTACATGGGTATGAAGGATTTTAAGCCGTTTCCACTCTTATGAGCGACATGACTTATAACTGATTATGTTTTCGTTTTGGATTTTGTCTAGGCTGTTTAAGCTAGACTATGGATTTCTATATTCCAAGAGTTTTATTATGTTATTTTTATAGATGGAGTTTCGGATCTTATTGGTTATGTGGTTATGAGCTTATGTGAGTAGATGGATTTATGTGTTATATGTTGTATTGATTCTTATAAGTGTCATCATAGGAGGGAGTGCATTGGGGAAATGGTAATTGTATAAGTATGGTGGCCAACATAGTTATACAAGTACCACAACTTCAATGGGTTTCCAAGTATGGTTGCATGAAAGAGGGTTAGTACATGCTTGTATATGATGAGATGTAGAATTTGGGTATACGTATTATATATGACTTTATGTAATGGCTACCTACGATATGGCTATTGTTTTTTTTGTGTTATATGTTTTGGGTTATAGATGTGTTATGTGATTTTGGGGTCACACGATATGGTTTGGTTTTGGAGGTGGGCTTTATGCCTTGTTGTGGCACGGTGAGATGGTTATTACTCGTATGGAAAAAACGAGCGTATAAAGCGATTGATTGACTTACGTGTATGATAACGAGTATGTTTGGGGAATTCAACAGGTATACATATGCGGATGTATATATACTACTATGTGTTAAGTTATGGTATATGGTCGTTCACTAGTTATTATAGCTTGAACGTACCTTGTGTTTGTTCGTGTTTTATGGTGCTGGAGTTTGGTGGAGTTTCAACGACGTTTTGAATCATTTGAACTGTGTCTTGTAGCGTACTCTTTGAGTTTCATATTTCACGTGTACGTTTTAAAACGGTGTTCTTGGTTTTAAGTCTATTAAAATAACCTGGGATTTCTTTTGAGATAATGAAATCTTTTGTGTTGAGTCTTACATTTCTTTTGGTTGGTATATGGAAAAAGGGGACTTGGAAATCTAGTATAGGGTTAGATAGTTGGTCGTATTCGGTAAAATAAGGGTAAGGTGTTGGGGTCGTGTTTGAAACAAGATGTAACATAAGATTTCTTTTTAGTCAACACTTATTTATTTCAAATTCTAAAAGACTTTCTTTAAAATAAAGCGAAGTAAAATTTCTTTCTACTTACATACTTTATATGATTGGGTTTAACCGATTCACGTCATTTATAATTATTAATTCAAGGTTAAATTGAGTTTACGAAGATTTCACATACAATTTTATCTTTCATTAATATAAAACTGTTTCGGTCATAACTTGTTCGTATTTAGAGCTTTTTGAGTGATTCAAAAGCCAAAAATTATGTACTCGGAACGTACTTTTCAAATATTCAGAAAGTATAGTCGTGGGAGGTCAGTGGACTGGTCGGAATTGTTGTACAAGTGTCGGGTTCAAGGTTGAGTTTTGAATAGTAGTTTATTTTTATTTAGGGTGCACGGGATACCTAGTCTTTGGGTTGAGATTTGAGATCGCCTAGAAGGTTGTTTGTAGATGGTTTGAGTCACATAGATGTGGGGAGGTAAAAAAAATAATAATAATAAATAAGAGTATATTCTTTTGGAAAGGTCGGTCTTTTGTATGGTTTAAATAATATGTTGCGGGGCGTAATATGTTTTGGTTGCCATTGGGTGTTTCTTGGTTTATTTTTCGTTGTCATGGGTCATTTTGAATTGATACATGTTCTGGGTTTGAGTTTTCTTTTGAGTCTCGTGGTTTTTGACTTGTTTTAATTGGTGCACGTGAAATGTAATTAGTTATCCGTTGGTTTGATTCGTTGAACGTATCTCATGGATTCAGGATGTAGTTTTGGTTTCGTATTGTTCGGGAGCGTTGAGGTAGTCGTATGAAAGACTTGGTCGCGCCTACACTCTTAAGTAGGTGACCATGAGAGAACGGTCGGAATACCCTTAGTGGGGAGGAAAGAAGTTCGTAGACGAACTAGTGTGGTCATGAGGTCTCTTAGGAGTACCAAGGAGATGAATAGAGATTTGTGGGATATTAGCACAAGTAACGTGCCATAGAGAGTGTTGGAAGGGGAAGTAATACCTCAAAGGTATATATGATTGTTCGTAGGGCATGTAAGTTTTCCAAAAATTTCCTAAAATTTAGTAGGTTTGCCTATTACTGTGAGGTAAAACCATAAATAGAGCAAGTAGGAGAAGTGAGAGGAGTTGTAGTTAGTGCCCTTCTAAGGTAAATCGTTGATGGAGTGATTTAAAAAAAACAAGAGTTGTTAGAGATTGCAAGGAATGCCGGATAAAAGTTAAGTTGCTTAGTAGTAGATTGGATGTGGAAAGAGGTTGAGTGGTCTGATGAGAGGAAGTACCGGTCTTTTAAGATGCGTGTAGAATTTTGCAAGTAGAACGAAGTAGGAATTTATTCGTATTGCCGCTAAGAGAGGGTGCAAGGAGGACATAGTTGAAACTGCTAAGGATGTTGTATGAATGCTTTGGGTTTACGGTTATGTATTTGGCTTCACCAAAGCACTAGCGGTTTTCATGGTGTCAATGAACCAAGTGTGCATGAACGTGTATAAGTTGTCATCGGGAGCGTCGATGACATCTTGAACTACTCAAATTTGAGAAGGAGAGTGAGGCAAATTATGTGTTGGTTTTGGAGTGGAGTTATACGTGAGATTTTCGAGTGTGAGATTTTAGTATTAAGTTTACCATGATGAGTAGTTAGAGATGATGGCGTATCATGGAACCAGCAAGGGGCGAAGTGAAGAAGGATGAGGAAGCATTTTGGAGGATGAAGAGGTGGATTGGATAATGAGCCGATCTTGGCATTATCGGAAGGACCGGATGAATTCGCTAAGCATGACGATACGCGGAGCAAGGATTTGGACGCGTACGAGGACGACACAGAAAGGCGATCGCTTATACGTTGCAGGAACTGAAGATTTGGAAGAACTAGATGGACTTAGTTAGTGGGGCTGGATTGTTATATCTGCCTAGAATGCTAGAGGCATTTGGTGTACGAGACGTGGAGAATGATCTATACGGATCATGAACGTCTCCAACACATATTCAATCATCTTGATTGAACATTTGGCAAAGGTGGTAGGTGGAGTTAAGTGACGAAAGAAAATTGCAAGGCCAAGTACCATCTGGGAAAGGCAAGCATGGTCGATGAGACATGGAATAAGAAGAATGAGGTGAAGCTGAGACGAACTTGAACTATAGGGATGACGTATTGGAGCGGTTTGGATAAAAGATATAGGTTGCACGAGTTGAGTTGCCTAAAGCAGAGAACGCGCCAACGTGTATGATGCGTTCGTTGGACAATCATACGGAGAAGAGGGACATAGACTAAAATTCCTATATAGATAGGAGCAGCTTAGAAAGGGCGATGTAAGGACGAAGTTGGTGGAAGGGATACATAATGCGGTGGAGGATTAAGTACGATGGGAGTTGGGTGATAGTCGATAGACTGACTAATTCATCAGATATTTCAAGAGGAAGGAGAAGTCACATAGTTGAGAAGTTGGAAGGATTGCGTACGGATGTGATGGAATAGAGGATTTTGCGTTAAAGTTAGCCTAATATGTATGGAATGCCTTATGAAGGATTATGGCAAGGGAAGAAACGATGGGAAGCATCACATCGTGATGTATGGTAGGAGTTGAAGAAGAAGAAGGAAGTGTGTATAGAAGCGAAGCATGAATGAAATAGGTCGAGATAGGAACCGAAGGTAAAACTTTGGTAGAGCTTAATGAGTAGAATAAAGCACAAGCAGGCTAATACTGTCGTAGTGTGGAAAAAGAAATAGCACTGACCTATACTGATTGATTTAGAGGTAGTTAGGAAACTCGTTAGCGATGGCTGAGTTTTCATATAATGATAGTTATCATACTAGAAGTCGATAAATGCCATTTGAGGCACTATATGAAAGGATAGGGTAGGTTGTCCCTATTGTGGACTAGAATTGGTAAAATAGGCTACTAATGTGGTAATGATGGTTGTGGTAATGATGGTTGTGGAAAGGATGAGAGCAACAAGGGATGCTATGTAGAAAAGGAGGAAACCACTAGAGATAGTGACAAAGTTATGTAGGGAGTTTCACCCATAGTAACGGGTGGTATGTTTTGGTAAAATGGAAGAGTTGATGTAGAGTTTTGTAGGTACATTTATGATATTTAGAAAGATCGGAACATTAGCTTATGAGCATAGAATTTCCTGGGGGAAATGAGTTGTATAAATGATACATTTCATGTATTGAGATTGGTAAAGGTTATTTGAGAATGCATTTTTCATGTACGTTATTCGGGACTTGTGTTAATGAGAGTCTTTGTTTTATCAAAGAGTCATCTAAGAGATTTATTGACTGTGAGGTCAAGAGTTTGGCAATGAGTTTAATTGTTTTTGGTTTGTATATGTGGTATATTGAAACTTGAACTAAAGTTCACGTGGAAATGAGAGGAGTTCTTTTAGAACAAGTATCCTCGCGTGATTTGTTGTCTGTGTGTTTGATCCTAAGGAGTAAATCTCGGGACGAGATTTCTATTAGGAGGGAGTGATGTGACAACCCTGGTTTTGAGGTTCGCCACTTAGTTTTGTTTTGTGCTAGTTGCGTGTCTTTACGTGTTTATGTGCTTATTGGTGTGTATAGATTGTGGTTTTGATATCGTTTCCGGTACGGGGTACCTTGTGAATGAAATGATGTGTGATGATTTCATGTTCATGATTTCACATGGTAGTGACTATGAAGTGAGATGGTATTATTTGGTGGTTCTAAGTATACGTATATGTATTATAGAAAATCGTATTTTTACGATTTACGGTTTAGCATTTAGAGGTCGCGGATGAGGTAATTAGTCATATGAATATTTTTCGGTATGCTTTTAAGTCATTTAGGACTTAGTTATAAAGTTTATTGCAAAATTTGAGATTTTTTTTAAAAGTGTATATTTTACGTCTTTTACGGTAAAACGCGTAAATTTAACTAATTTTACGGTTTTGTTGTTTTGGAAGCTTTAGGAGCTGAAATAAATTAAGGAAAATTAAAGTAATATTAATAACATAATATTAAATAATAAAAAAAACGAATTTAGGGGTGTTTGGGTCGGTTTAGACGCACCAAAGAAGAAAGAAAGAAGGGAAAAGCCCAAAACAGGCCCAATGGACTTGTAATGGGATTATGGGGCCTTTAGGAGTTAACCAAACCCAACTCATAACCATAATAATCAGGGTTTTAACCTCCATAACATCTCCTAGCCGAAATTCATCAATGGTGGCCAATTAGGGTTCTTCAAAAATTAGGTTTTCTCATCTTCCATTAAATTAAAGGTAAAACATTCTTAACCCTTTTCATATTAATTGTTTTTAATGTTTTCTATGATCATCTGATGATGGATTTAGGTTAGGGTTTAATTAAAAACAGTATATTAATCATATTTTAATGATTAAATTAATTAGGGCTTGTAATTAGAGGGATTAGGGTTAATTAATGAGGTTGATTTTGTTAAACCCGTTTTTAAAAACTGGGTAGAATTTTGAGTCAATTTTTTTGATCATATCTAGAGTTCTAGGAACATTCAAGATGCGATCAAACTAGCCCTGAAAAGGTATTTGAAGTGGCTTTCAAATGCAAGAAACTAGAACTAAATTGGAGGTCGGGAAGTGGGTCAAAAACAGGTTTCAACAGTCGGAGGTCAAAACAGTTATGAATTCAGCCTGTTTTCTTTTTAAGTTTTGGGTTGTTTGGGGTACTTAGGGTTGCATTGGGATCTTCTCACGAACATGAGAGATGGTTTATATGTTGTAGTGAGTATCTGAACTTGGGCTAAGGTTGTGGTTTAGGGTAAGACCCTCTAATGGTAACAAACTTTTCATACGTTTAAAATCAGTGAATTCTGGATAGGTAGCAATATATATACATATATCAGGGCCTTAATAGTAGATTTAAGGTTAGGGCAAGTGGGAGGTTTTAACTAACATGTATAAAAGTATGAATATTCCTTTTACAGAAACCATGGGTATATTTAAGTGGACGTTTGACTTAAAGTTTTGAGACCTAAAACTGGGACTGTTTTGTGTAAAATTATGAACGGGATAACTATTAAACTTAACCAAGTTAGGGACTTGTTAAGGAAGGGTAATGGGGTGATTAGAAATTAACAATGAGGTAATTATATGGGAATAGGCTAGATGTCCATCATAGGTTGATGAGCCATCTTGGTGATTGGTTCGAGTATTGATTGTGTGTTTTTGGTTTGTTAGCTCGTTGCTAGTGCGAGGACTTGTGAAGAAGCTATCAGGTGAGTTTCATAGTCCCATGTTTACTTTTGATTTTGACTTCCAGATGGGATGGAAGAGACACTGTGTTGAGTTTTTTATAAATTGATGCTGTGAATGTTTTTAAGGTTTGAGATGGACTTGTGTGTACATTATGTGATTAACTGCTATGTGATTCTTGTTTGTGTATGATCTGGATTGGAAAGGTACATAGGTGTATGGGCGCCTATGGGACCAATGGTTAATGACAAGGTAGTGGCCTTAGGATAGGTACATAGCGTGATCGTCTATGGGACCAATGGTTAATGACAAGGTAGTGGCCTTGGGATAGGTACATAGTGTGATCATCTATGGTACCACGTTGTTTGGCAAGGTAGGAGCCTTGGATTTGGTTTGATATGTTTGATCTTGAATTTTTAGTTTTTAATGCATACTTGTAGCACATTGTCCATATGTTATTGTATTGGTGTTTGTTATTCATAGCTTGTAACTGATTTAGCGTTAGAGTCTAAACCTATGACTCTCACCAACTTTATGTTGACGTGTTTTAGTGTCTCTTTCAGGTGATAACGTGGTTAAGCGTGAGAACTTATGTGGCTAGGATTTGGAGAGCGTATGAATGCATATAGAAGGATATCCCCGTTTCCTTCTTAGTTTACCTTTATGTTTTTTTGATAAGTGATGCATGTTGGCACCTATATGTTTGATATGTTTGTGTTATTTGTTTGTCTCGGGGAAATGGTAGTACTGTTACCTATTTACCTAGACTTCTGCATGTTGAGATATTTTCATGACATTTGTGTCGCCATTTATGACATTTCTTATTTCATTTAGTTATCTCTATAGACACGCCATGTTGTGATGATATCAATACGTCGCGCCCCATATTCCGTCATGGTGGGGTGTGACACCTTGTCACGTCTGAAGTTATCTCTTGACACCATGTTCATGATTGATATCATTGTCTTGACACCAATATGTGAACTTGGCACTTTCGGCATCAAAGATTTTGAATGCTGGACATTTGCTCCCCCTCAATTGTTGACCTGTGTTTTATTGAAAGAGCTGTAGTCGCCGTTTGAGTAGTCGTATCGTTGAGTATGTAGATATCAATTGTAAATTGCTACGGCTGGTGGAGATGATAACTTTATAAAAACAAGATTTCTCTTGTTTTAACAAATAAATGCCCTGAAGCGTACATATATTCGTGTTAGATTGTGTTATTCCGTAAACACAATCCCTTACATGGTTATAAATAGACCATGCTCGAGAAAATTAATTTCCGTTGTTGAGTCAAAGCTTTCCGGTGAAATGCTTGACTTTAATATGAAAAGCGGGTTACTGTCGGAAATAATAGCAAGCCATTTTGAGCATGTTTTAAAAACATTTGAACTTCTGCTCGAACTTTATTTACAACCCCGTGTCATTATTGAATGACATTTCTAGTATCGTAAATATTATCGATTCCAGAAGACGTGCTCTTTTTATCAAAACATCTTTGAACTCACAATTTTGAAAGATTTAGAAAAACCTTTTGTGAAATTCTTGAAAAATTGTGTTCAAAGTTTTGAAAACCAATTACTTGAGCTTAAGATGTTGAATATCTTACAAAACGAGCTCAAGTCCGAGAAGTTGTAAACTTCCCGTTGTTAAGGATAAGTTTATCATCAGCGATAAACTTTCCTTTTAACTGAAGAACGAGTCCTAAGTTAACATTTACTTAGAAGTCGTTTTCATGAGCTTGAAAACTTTTGAATGTTTTAACTTAAACCTCATGACCGAGAAAGATGAATTTCTCGTTATGAAGAAAAGTTCTCTTATTTAAAAGTTACACTTCCCTTTATGAGCTTAAAACTTGGAATGTTTTAAAACAAGCTCATGACCGAGAAAAATTAATTTCCCGTTACGAGGATAAGTTATCATTAAAGATAAGCTTTCCTAAAATGGAAGTCCAAGTTACAATCTGATATATAACGGTAAGTCAAAGTGCATGAGCTTAAAAACTTCGAATGTTTTTAATATTATCTCATACACGAGAAAAATTAATTTCTAGTTGTAAGGATAAGTTTATCATCGGCGATAAACTTTCCTTTCTTTGAAGTCTGGGGCATAATCTGAAATGTGATTATACGTCATTTACACGAGCTTAAAAACCTTTGAATAGTTTAATGTAAGCTCGTGTCCGAGAAAAATTTAAATTCTCATTAATGAGGATAAATTTATCATCGGCGATAAACTTTCCTTTCTTAGAATCGCGGGTTACAATATGACATGTGACTGCAAGCCGTTGTACATGAGCTTAAAAAACTTCGAATGTTTTTAATATAAGCTCATGCCTGAGAAAAATTAATTTCTCATTGTGAGGATAAGTTTATCATCGGCGATAAACTTTCCTGAATTTGAAGTCCGGGTCATTGTCTGACATTTAATAGTGAACCATATACACAAGCTTAAAACTTTTGAATAGTTTTAATAATAGCTCATATCCGAGAAAAATTAATTCCTCGTTTTTGAGGATAAGTTTATCATCAGCGATAAACTTTCCTTTATGTGAAGTTCGGGTCATCGTCTGACATTTAACGATGAGCCATTTTACACGAGCTTAAAACCGTTGAATAGTTTTAAAGTAAACTCGTGTCCGAGAAAGTTTAATTTCTCGTTAATGAGGATAAGTTTATCAACGAAGATAAACTTTCCTTTATTTGAAGTGCGAGTCATCGTCTGAAATTTAACGATGAGCCATATACATTGTAAGCTTAACTGCAAATCCCCTGAGACACTTGTTTCTCTGATATCAGCTTCTTCAGTAACCAAAATCTGAGAGTGTCCTTAGTTGAACGGTATATAAATCTCGGACCGGTTTGTTTTTGTTGATCCTTGACTTTGGTACCTACAATCTCAGTTGAAGTTTGTATGCTTTTATACGGGTGGGCGATATCTATCTTAGAAACCTGCGGGGATTCACGGTTTTCTTTTCTTGTGCCAGAAGTGACATGAGGAGATGATTCACTTGTCTTAGCTGGCAAACGTTTCCTTTTATATAAAACCTTAAGTTTAGGCTTAAGTGATGTATCATCCTTTTCAATTTCCTCCCTAGTAGTCTTAGTAGATCAGTGACTATCCTAGTTAAAGGGCACTCGTTTCCTACAAGAGTGAAAGTTCTCATAGTGGGGCGCCAAACTTTACCAATGGGTTTGATTTTAGCTAACCACTGGGATTTAGTTCTAGCATGGGAGTTCACCTCATTAAGGAATTTCTTGACACAAGAGTCGTGATTTGCCTTAAAGACACATTTCCTACAAGATTTACAAGTAGCATATTTAATGTCCGAGTAAGATCTAGAATTCCTAGAAGATTGATTGATGCTCCTAGGATATGACATACTACGGTTAGCAGTATTGGGTAATCTTGAAGGAATCTGACTAGGTTTGAAATTCCTATGTCTTACTTGTATCTTTTGAATAGCTTCCCTTTGGCCAACATTATGGCGAACGTCATTTGAACTATTTCTAGACATGTTCTTAGTATTCATAGAGAAACTAGAGGCAATCGTGTGATTTGGTCTTGCTAAAGCTGAGTTAGTCACAGTAGGCTTGGTTGGTGGGGTGACTGTTCTAGAAATATGAACCATATCAACTTGGGAGGCTAACCGCTGTCTCGGGGATTGAGGCCACTCGGATCTAAATGCAGTCGGTTGTCTAACAGACTGATTTCTAGGCGGTTTCCCCAAGATTGATGGTTTTTCAAGCTTAGTGTCCACACTAGTTCCTTTAGTTTTCCTTAATTCATTTTTCAACGCAGCTATAGCAAAAACCTTTTCCTAAATTTGAGCCTTTAAATTCTCATTCTCTTTGAGAAATTTATCTTGGGATGCCAATTTAGATTCTAGCAAGTTAATTTGTTTCAAAAAATTATCCTTTTCAGCATTAGAATCTAGAACTGTTTGATCCAATTTTCGTTCAAGAACAACGTTTGACTTTTCAAGTTTTTCAAAATATGTTTCAAATTTGTTTGTTTTCTTCGAAAATTCAAGTTTGGCATCCTCAAGATCTTTTGATTGCTGAGCTACCATCGTTTCGAGCTCTTTAATATTGGAATCAGAATCAGTTAACGAAGCAGTCATAAAGCATTTATCATGATGTACTATAGCATTCTGAACAATCTCTCCCCTATTATGAGGCATATCGGATGAAACTAAAGTGGTAAAACTATCACCCTTTTCCATCCCATGTTTGTCATAATTAGGTTCTAAATGCTCAACATACGGTAGTTCATCGGCATAGACATCATATACAACATTACATTGTACCATATGTGTAGGCTCTTCGTCATAAACGGGTATGGTGTCATCATAATATATGTCTGTAACATTCCCTGACGTGTTGCTGATGTCATGCTTAACTGTTGATTCCATGTCCTTGCAATCTTTAGCAGCCTCCAATGCGTCAATTGTATGACCATGTTCCTCTTGCATTGTAGATTCTTGCACTCCAGTATCATATGTTTGCTGAAGTCAGGATCTTTCATAAATCGAAGACGAGACCGATGTCATACCACGAAAATCTTGAAACTCGGTATGTGCGTCTCGAAGAAATGACTGGCAAATCACTGAACTTTCAGACTTGACGATATTGAATTGGAGGAAAGGCGTGAGTTGTGTCACAAGTGCCTTATATGCAAGTGCCGATGCAGAGTGATTAAAGTCTTCATTAAGGAGTTACTCTGCTAGTTGGTTCATGATGATGAACATCGATTCCATGTATGTATGACGATCTTGCCCAAAGCGCGTCACAAATTCGCTCCCTCCTTGAAGCCATGAAATGTTCACAAGATGAGACTAAAGAATTCGAAATGAAGTGATGCCATTGTCTTTAACTTTGTCTTCCATTGGATACCGGTCTCCCTCTTGAAATGTTGAATTCAACGATTCCATTGAATGTCAATGAAAGATAATTGTGATTTATTGTCGAAAGACCAATACGATATTTGACAGATCGTGGAGAAACCAAGAAAATGAAAATTATGGGATATGACAGAACCAACGAAAGATCCATAAATAACTCCTAAAAATCCTCGTTTGGTGATATATCTCTTTTCTCGGCTGAATAATTTCTTGTCGGCTCAAACGTTGATAAAACGAACCGGATACTAATAGGTCCAATTACCTCGGCTCTACAAAGTAACTAAACCCGACCCAAATCGGAATAACCCTAGTCACCTAACACTAATAATTACTTAATCAAAATTTTAATATAAATTACTTAATTTTAGTAATTTCTTTTCTCCGCCCCACTCACAAAGTTTGATATAAATTTTGAAAGGAATCCAACTTGATCTAGTCAAACATACGTGTCCCAAAATTCTCAAAAATGCCAAAAATGTGGCAGTCTAATACCTGAGTGTAAAACAAGCACGACCCTAATTTGACTCACAATAAATCCTATTAACCTCCTTGTTTCCTCTGCCCTTCTTTTCAACTGTCAAAACAAAACTCCAAAACCAATCTCCATCTGAAAAACTACACCCATATTTATCTAATCTCAAAACTAATCTGCTTACTTAGTTTCCATTTTACTCTGCCCCCATTTCTTTCTAGTGATCTACGAATCAAAACCTCAAAAACCAATCATCCATGAATCAAAACCAGTTCATAAAAGGAGATCAATTTATCCACTCTTTTTCCAAATAAAATCAATCCCACTCACGGATCCAAAAGCATGAAGAACACATGGTTTTATGGCTTTAAGATCCATTGAGGTCTCGGGTTGGTTTAATTTTTTGTTTCATGTGTTTGATCGATGATGGTGTGGACGGAGATCTTTTTATTTTTATGGGTTCGAGTCGTGTGAGGGTTTGCTGAGTGTGGGTCTAGTGGTGTGTAAGTCTTGTGAGTTTTGTGTGAGGTCGAGTGTGGTTGGTCTTTGTAATCGAGGTTGTTGGTTTGTGTTTGTAGGTCGAGGCTGGTCTATTGAATCGTTAGTGTGGTTTTGTTGGTGTGATTTGGGTCTGTATTGTTGAGTCAAGACTGTTGTTGATTTAAAATGTATCGAGTGTTGTGAGAGTCGTGAGTCGAAGTTGGTTTCTGATATTGATGATGTTGGTGTATGAGTTGAGTCTTGAGTGGAGTCGAGTCTGGATTGTTTCGAGTCGAATCTAAAGACTGTTTTTAATTATTCTAGGCGTGTGTCGAATCAATGGTTTCAAGTGTTTTGATTTGAGTCAGATGAGTCGAGTGAGTGTTTGTGTTTCGAGTCTGTTTGTGTGTATGGTTTTGGTTGTTTTGAGTCCTGTTTTCGCAATATGAAAATGATCTTCGAATAAAAATATGAAAATGATCTTCGGATAAATCACTGAAGATGTGATATTCGGAGAAATGACTTCTTCGCTATAATATGAATATTCGGAATAGTTGGTTTCTTCGGATAATGTTGCAATATTCGGAATATTTGGTTTCTTCGGATAATTTTGCAATATTCGGAATATTTTGTTTCTTTGGATAATGTGGCAATATTCGGAATAATTGGTTTCTTCGGATAATTATGAAAACCCTGTTCTGAAGATATATATTTGGATAAAGAACTAAATGCCAAAAATAAACTTGGAATAACAGAGATATCAAGATCAAACCACAAACTTTATACATAACCCACAAATTAACCAAAAAACACTAAAAAAAATTGTGATTTATTCTAAAATAAGTAAACCCAAAGATTTGTCTATCAATTTAAACAATAAAATCACAAAAAATTTCAAGATTTAAGCTTGATTAAATCAAAACCCACCAAAATCAATCAGAACAAACACAAGAACAATCAATCAACCATAGCTCTTGATACCAATTGTAAGTCCACGTTTTCTTAGGATTGTACAAGTGTGGTTAAGATCTAAATACAGAGGGGGATTGTGACAATCTAACATTTTCAGGTAGTGAATTATTTTCTTGTATAATATTTTGAAACTTATTTTTGTGTTGGTTGATGAACTCACAATTGACGGATTTAAATTTGGGCTTACGTGCATAATTTAGCGTCCTTTACGACTAAACCGGAAACCTTAGGATTACGTATTTACGTTTTTGAACTCCGTTTTTGATGAGACAATTTTTATTAGATTCGTTTTGTGTCGTTGATTCATAATTTATAAAAACGTTTTTCGTAAAATGACCCGAGGGCACGCAAATCGAGGAAACTAGAATCGAGGAATACCCGTAAATTAGCGGGATGGGACAAAACAAGTTTATCCCACCCCACTAAAAGGGACGGCCAAAATGGGACACCACATCACTTGATGTGGCACCCTTATAAGTTATAAGCTTACACATGTAAGCATAAGCTTAACATGTAAGCTACAACTTTCCACAAACCACAAAACCACTAAACCATACCATTTGCACTCACACACACATGCAAAACAACACACAAACTCTCTCACACCCTCCTCCCTTTGTCGTCCCATATCCACCATCAAACACCCCATTTGATCAATTCAAGCCACAAATCTTATGTTATCTATTCATATCATGGAGAAACCTTGAAGCCTTGATTGATTGGTGATCATATTAACATCAAAGAAGGTGATTTTCTTGTGTCATAGGGCTAATTTCTCAAAAAACAATCTTGGTGGTTGATGATCTTGAAGATATATTTGGTGTTCATCAAGTTATTGTCATCCAAAAACAAGATATAATCTTGGTTGGTAAAGAAGATCATCCTTTCCATTTCTCTTGTTATTTTTGTAAAGATCAAATGTATTTTCTTTCTTATTTTATATGTATATGATGAATATATGATGATAAAAATTTTGTGTGGGGATCAAGTGTTGATAAATATGATTAAAGAGATGAAAAACCATAGGTAATAATGTTAAAATCATGCTTAAAATGTTGGCTGTATAAAAACAGTAAGTAACCAAGTTATAAACTGATAAAATTGCATGGTGGAATCAATTTACAGTAAGTATTAGATGTCATACACATGTGAGAGTTGTCCATGCAATGGAATCATCAAAATGAGTGAGATATGATCAAAACAAAATTAGTATACCAATCTGAATAGTCTGTTTTGTAGGGACTGGTAAGGATACTTATACATGGATTGAGCAGTAGATATATCTAACTTATTTGTATCACATAATATAAAGTGTATGCCATCCAAAAATGATCTTTTATCTCCTTATAGAACTCAAGATATGATAAAAATGGTGAAGATGAAACTAAAAATCAGATTTTGTGAAATTAAAGTTTAATACTATTATATAAGCACACAAAATAATAGAGTATAAAATGTGAAATTAAAACCCACTAACTTATATATTTCATTTATATAAATATTATAAGGTTAAACAAATGGAAATTTTATAAAAATGGTATTTGAATAAGTTTTATAAGTTATAAAAACTATAAACATGATTTTTACGTCTTTTCGGCTATTACCGTAAAAATTAACGTTTTTCGCCAATTAAAACTTAGACGATCGGACCCGTCTAATGTAAACTTTTTAAAAGTCATATAATGATATATAAGTACCTAATACAAGTAAAAAGCGATAAAACCTGAACTATATAACATACGGACATTAACGAGCTAAGTTAGCATTATTGGACTATTAATCCAACTAAATGGGCTAAACACTTATAAATTTACTTATAGGGCTTAACCCACTTGGGCCCAACATGTAAAGTATAATACTGATAATAAAGGTATAAAATGGATTAATACAAGTTAATGGACTTATAATAGGCTTATTGGACCTAAAACATGTAAATAGGTAAAACTAGTAAACTAGTAAAAAGTTACCAATACATAAACACTAAAATGAGTAAATAAGAATATATGAACCCACTTGATCATCATCATATGTATAAAATCATCATATGTATACTTGTTATTTTGATAAAGTCATTGGACAAAAGTCTAAGACCGATTATTATTTATATAGGTTTCCGTGACCGAAGCACGCCCGTAGCCGATAATCCGCCTTCCATTATCAACGTGAGATCATAGCCTCTCACTCTTTTAAATGGTTTATAAAATGATTTGTAAACCCGCGAGGGAGATAACATTCTACTTTTTAATAAAATAGAACACAAGTAGTCCTGATGGTATGCTTAATGATATGGACTCGAATGATGCGATGACCCAATAAAAGAGATAAAAATGATTATTAGTAGTTAGGTTATGTCACTCAAAGTCCCATTAGCATGAATTGTGAACTACCGAGATTTGGTAGACGCTTATGCATATGATAGTACTATTTGGGGACGATCACCCTAGTTCGCGCCTTGACGGTTGATCGCCGTCGTGCCACATTGATTGGTAAGTGAATTTATGTATGAGAAGATTTACATGGCGTGATTTTTGTGTCGACACGCTAACTTAGACGGGTAAATTGTTTGTCGGGTTCGCAGCCCGTTGTTGTGATAGTAAGGTAACAATGTCATGCGGCTAATAATAATCCAAATGAATCCAATGTAATCTAAATATCTGATATGATAACGATGCTAATAACGATGATAATATTACCTATAATGGTAATATTGAGGCTACGGTCTCATGGACGGTTTAAGATGTATGCTTTGATTTATATATTGCCTGACTAGCAATACAAGGACTTACTTCTGATATTATACTTGTGTTCTGATTTCAACGATTGTTTTATATAACGGTTTTATTAAACTCTATGAATTCACTCGGCATTCGCTGATATGATTTTTGCATGTTTTTATCTCAGGTGCTTGAAGGTAATTCGGATGGAGATCGACTCTGATGGCCCACATAATAATAAAAATGTTCATTCGATCTATGTTTTGTAAACTTAATGACCTGTATAATTTGGGACCTGTTGTACACTTGAAACTTTTTATCGAATGAATGTATTTTAAACCTTGTACAACCATTTTTATGTGTTGTCTATGATTGGAGTTATTGTGCTATCCCATAACACTCTAAAAGACTCTTCCGTTGTACCGCTACGAAATTTGAGAGTGTTACAGTTTGGTACCAGAGCTCTCGTTATACAGAACGAAAGATTTTAAAAACCAAGGTTTTGAACAAAACTTTTCAAAATCTTTTAACTATAAACATTTGAGAAAATATTTGAAAAATCTTTTGACTATAACGGTGCCAAAGATCTCCGACGTTACCAACAAGCCCTATTAAGAAGATATATATTTTGATATATATAATTTAATTTATATATATGTATATATCGTGATTTCAGTATGTAATTGTTTAATAATTATGTTATCCTAATACGAGATATATATATAAATGCAGATTGTCATGGCTGACCCTAATATTCCTGTAGAGAACCATGCTATTCCCGAACCTAATGTAGATGATGACCCATATTTAGACTTAGTGGATTATGATATGGATGATGATGAGGAGGAACCATTTGATGATCCCGAGCCCGAGATAGTACTAGGAGATCAGATTGCCCCTCAGGTTGATATGGTAGAGAATGAGATTGATAATGTTGATATTGAGAATGATGATGAGATTGGGATAGATAATTTAGATAATGAGGTTGACGACGAGGATGTCGAGGAGGATATAGGTATAGACGATTAGATTGATGATGATGAGGAAGCTGAGCTTATTTACCCTTATGATGTTCTGGAGGGAGAGCCCTTACCCCCCTCCAATTTATTTGTCTGATTCTGAGGTTGAGCTACCTAGAGATGAAATGTCTGAATCGTCTGAATCTGATTCTAAATCAGAGGAGGATGAGGATGATGATGCACCTGACGGTATTGATGGTATTGCTACACGTAGACATGTGATAGGAGAGCCGTCTAGTGTTCGAGAGGCTACTCATATTGATGGTCTTGCACCTTGGGCCTTGAGACGTGATTTAGATGCTCTCCTTGCTCAGAGTAGTATGACAGAGATTGGATTAGGTGTTGTTCAGACTCATGTTGCTTATTTGGAGTCGAAGACTAAGGTTGGTGAGAAAGAGCAGGAATTGATTAGTTTGGATTTGACTGATGTAGAGCGTGGGTTGAATGAGGCTTTTAGGAGGTTATCTGTGTTAGAACGTGGTGAGTTTGCTACAATGAAGAAAAAGGTGAATTATATGGAGATTCAGTTGAATGTAGCTCGTGCGATGCGTGAGAAAGCTGAGAAGGAGTTGAATATATCTGTGGGTTGGAACAGTAGATTTTATGCTGACATGGTTGAAAGAGGAGTGATCCGCAAGCGCCCAGCTGAAGATGTGTCTAGTGATCGCCCGACAAAGATACAGAAGACGATGGATGATGGACCATCTGGCGGTTCTCAGTAGACCAGTCTGTGTTTAGTAGTGACCTTTTTATCTTTTGTACCTTTGTAACTTTGACTGAACCGACTTGTTAGTAGTAGATCTGGCAAGAATTTTGAGTATGTATAGTGCTAGAACTTTGATATGGGATGTAAATTAAGACAATGCTTTTGTTTCAAATCCAATGAAATATTATCTTGTCTTAAATTCCATATTGTGCCTTATTTGTGTCTTGATTATGAATTCAATCTATATTATATGAATCCCTTGTTGGGTGAATGCTTAATACTTTGAAATTATGAAATTATAGAACTATGCCGCCCAAGAAAGCTGTGACTGAGGATGATGTACGTAGGATTATTATGGAGCAAGTTACCGAATCTATGACTGAATTTATGGCAAATGCTAGAAATGAAGCTGGCGGTAGTGGAGCTGGCGGTAGTGGAGCTGGCGGTAGTGGCACTGGTGGTACTAATGTGAATGTGAATGCTAATAATGTGAATGCTAATGCTGGAGGAAATGTAGGAGGACTTGGAACTAATGCACCTGAAGTTGGTGGTTGTACTTATGTGACGTTCATGAAGTGTGAACCTCTACCTTTTAACGGAAATGAAGGTGTTGTAGGATTAAGCCAGTAGATTGAGAAGATTGAGTCGGTGTTTCAGATTCGTAAGTGTAAGGAGGAAGATAAAGTGACTTTTTCTATGGCTACTCTTAAAGGTCGTGCGTTGACTTTGTGGAACGGGAGAATTGCTTTCATGGGTATTGATGCTGCTAATGCTACTCTTTGGGCTGAAATTAAGAAGTGGATGACTTTGGAGTTCTGTCCCCGTAGTGTGATCATTAGGTTAGAACAAGAGTTGATTCATCTGAGATTGAAAGGTGTGTACATTGATAGTTACACAAACCGATTCCATGAGTTGGCCTTGCTGTGTCCTCGATTGGTGGAACCCGAAGATATCCGAATTGAGCAATATATTAAAGGGTTGACCAAGAATATTCTAGGGGACGTGACATCATCGAAACCACTGACCATTGATGATGTTGTTCGAATGGCTTACCAACTCATAGGACAAATAATTCAGGATAGGGAATATGATGCATGTGTTGGTGAGAAAAGAAAGGGTGATGGTGATCGGTGATAATAGGAAGAATTTCAATCGCCGTCAGAACCAGAGAAAGGGGAATGCAAATGCTCTTACCAACAACACACCGCGCAACGATGATAGATGTCCTAAGTGTGGCAACAAGAGGCATGATGGCGACTGCTGGAAGTGCCGAAATTGCGGAAAGCTTGGACACAAGGTTGAAACGTGTAAGAAGGGAACCATTTGCTTCAACTGTAATGAAGAAGGTCATAGGAAATCGGATTGCCCTAAGTTGAAAGCGATTGTACCTGGAAGAAACCCCCAGGGTAGTGCTTATCAACTTGGAACAGTCGAGGTGAAGAAAGTGGATCCGAATGTCGTTACTGGTACGTTGTTACTCAACAATCATTATGCTGTTGCTTTATTTGATTCGGGTGCTGATACGAGCTTTGTAGTCACTAAATTTAGTGCCCTTATTGACATTGAACCTGTTGAGATAAATACCAGTTACAAGGTGGAATTGGCTGATGGTAAATTAGTGAAAACTAATAAGCTATTAAAAGGATGCTCTCTAAATCTCCTAAACTATTCCTTTCCGATTGATTTGATGTTGATAGAATTAGGTAGTTTTGATATTATTATTGGTATGGATTGGTTTTCGTTGAATAATGCTACTATTTTATGTGGAGAAAAGAAGGTTAAGATTCCTCTTAGGAATAGGATGTTAGTAATTGATGGTAATCGAGGTGAATCCCGTTTGAAAATCGTTTCATGTATTAAAGTCCAAAAGTATATCAGGAACGGTTGCGAGTTATTATTAGCTCAAGTGACCGGGAATGAGTCTAAGGAGAAACGATTGGAAGATGTACCTATTATCTGTAAATTTCCTGAGGTATTTCCTAAAGATTTACCCGGACTTCCACCGATAAGGCAAGTTGAGTTTCGAATCGATTTAATTCCTGGTGCTGCACCGGTGGCACGTGCGCCATACCGATTAGCCCCTTCTGAATTAAAGGAGTTATCTGAACAACTTAAGGAGTTGTCTGATAAAGTTATTTTCGACCGAGCTCGTCGCCTTGGGGAGATCCAGTCTTGTTCATTAAGAAGAAGGATGGATCTTTCCGTATGTGCATTGATTATAGAGAACTGAATAAGTTGACGATTAAAAATCGATATCCTTTACCAAGGATTGATGATTTGTTTGATCAACTACAAGGATCTAGTGTGTATTCTAAGATAGATTTGCGGTCTGGATATCACCAACTTCGCGTCCGTGAAGAAGATATTCCTATAACTGCATTTAGAACTCATTATGGACACTATGAATTTCAAGTAATGCCATTTGGGTTAACTAACGCACCTGCGGTTTTCATGGATTTAATTAATCGAGTGTGCAAACCCTACTTGGATAAATTTGTGATTGTGTTTATTGACGATATTCTAATCTATTATAAGAATGAAGATGAACATAGAGAACATTTAAGGATTATCTTGAGTTTGTTAAAAGATGAAAGGTTGTATGCTAAGTTTTCGAAATGTGATTTTTGGTTAGATTCTGTGCAATTTCTTGGTCATGTGATTAACAAGGATGGAATTCATGTTGATCCTACAAAGGTTGAAGCCATTAAGAATTGGTCTGCACCGACAACACCAACGGAAGTGCGACAGTTCTTAGGATTGGCTGGCTATTATAGGCGATTCATTAAAGAATTTTCTTTAATAGCTAAACCCTTGACTAAGCTTACCCAGAAGAATAAACCTTTCGTTTGGGGAAGTGATGAAGATGGAGCATTTCAGATATTGAAGCAAAAATTATGTAGTGCGCCAATTTTATCATTACCCGACGGGAGTGAAGATTTTGTAGTATATTGTGATGCATCTCTTAGAGGTTATGGAGTTGTTTTGATGTAGCGAGAAAAAGTGATAGCTTATGCTTCTAGGCAATTAAGGAAGATTGAGGAGAATTATACTACTCATCATCTTGAGTTAGGAGTTGTAGTCTTTCCTCTTAGGTTGTGGAGACATTATCTGTATGGCACCAAGTGTAAGGTATTCACCGATCACAAAAGCCTACAATATATTCTCGATCATAAGGAACTGAACATGAGGCAACGAAGATGGATAGAGTTGTTAAGTGATTATGATTGTGATATAAAATATCACCCAGGAAAAGCCAATGTTGTTGCCGATGCATTAAGAAGAAAAGATAGAGAGCCTATCAGGGTACGTTCTCTATTCTTGACCGTGCATAATAATTTGCCTGGGAAAATTAGAAATGCGCAAATAGAAGCTTGTAAGAAAGAAAAATTTTGTTAATGAAGGGTTCCGAGGAGAAGGAGATCCTTTAGAGGTTAGAGCCGATGGAGTGAAATGCTTAAGAGGTCGTATGTGGATACCTAAGTTTGGAGGCTTAAGAGATTTGATTATGTTAGAATCCCATAACTTTAAGTATTCCATTCATCCGGGATCTGATAAAATGTATCATGATTTGAAGAAGTTGTACTGGTGGCCGAATATGAAAGCTGCTTTTGCTATGTATGTTCTTCAATGCTTGACTTGTGCTAGAGTCAAAGCTGAACATCAAAAGCCATTAGGACTACTTCAACAGCCAAAGATTCCTGAATGGAAGTGGGAGCGAATTACGATGGACTTTATCACCAAGCTTTCTAGAACATCATCTGGAAATAACTCGATTTGGGTTATTGTCGACAGACTAACCAAATCAACACACTTCATTCCGGTTAAAGAGCAGTTCTCACTGGAGAAGTTGACTCGTATTTATCTTGATAATGTTTTATGCAAGCATGGAGTGCCTGTATCGATCATTTCGGATCGAGATCCTAGATTCGCATTGAATTTTTGGAAATCTCTCCAAAGATCTTTCGGAACAAATCTCGACATGAGCACTGCTTATCACCCCCAAACTGATGGGCAGAGTGAAAGAACGATACAAACACTAGAAAATATGTTGAGAGCTTGTGTGATAGATTTTGGTAAGAATTGGGATAAACATTTGCCTTTAGCAGATTTTTCATATAACAACAGTTATCATTCTAGTATTAAGGCTGCACCATTTGAAGCTTTGTATGGTAGGAAGTGTAGATCTCCTGTATGTTGGAGTGAAGTTGGGGATACCCAGCTCACGGGACCGGAATTGATCCAGGAGACTACGGAGATGATAGTTCAGATTAAGAATAGGCTGTTGACTGCCCATAGTAGAAAGAAAAGTTACGCGGATGTGCGGCGGAAACCGATGGAGTTTAAAGTGGGTGACCGAGTAATGTTAAAAGTATCGCCATGGAAAGGCATTATAAGATTTGGAAAACGAGGGAAATTGAATCCCCGCTATATTGGACCCTTTAAGATTTTATCTAGAGTAGGTCCGGTGGCTTAATAACTAGAGTTACCCCCAGAACTTCATGGTGTTCACAACACATTCCAGGTATCTAATCTGAAGAAATGTCTAGCAGTGAGTGATGAGAAAATTTCGTTGGGAAAGGTTCGAATAGATGGGAAGTTGCATTTTATCGAAGAACCCATAGAGGTTATGGATCGTGAGGTAAAGCAACTGAAACAAAGTCGGATACCTATTATCAAGATCCGATGGAATTCAAAGCATGGACCGGAATTTACTTGGGAACGAGAGAATGAAATGTGGAAGAAATATCTGCACCTCTTTAATTTCAATAAGAAACGGACATTAAAATGAAATGGATCACGAGGACGTTGATGCCTTTTAGGAGGAAAAGCTATGACAATCTAACATTTTCAGGTAGTGAGTTATTTTCTCGTATAATATTTTGAAACTTATTTTTGTGTTGGTTGATGAACTCACAATTTACGGATTAAAATTTGGGCTTACGTGCATAATTTTGCATCCTTTACGACTAAACCAGAAACCTCAGGATTACGTATTTACATTTTTGAACTCTGTTTTTGATGAGACAATTTTTATTAGATTCGTTTTGTGCCGTTGATTCATAATTTATAAAAACGTTTTTCGTAAAACGACCCGAGGGAAAGCAAATCGAGGAAACTAGAATCGATGAATACCCGTAAATTAGCGGGATGGGACAAAGCAAGCCTATCGCACCCCACTAAAAGGGACGGCCAAAATGGGACACCACATCACTTGATGTGGCACCCTTATAAGTTATAAGCTTACACATGTAAGCATAAGCTTAACATGTAAGCTACAACTTTCCACAAACCACAAAACCACTAAACCATACCATTTGCACTCACACACACATCCAAAACAACACATAAACTCTCTCACATCCTCCACCCTTTTCCGTCCCATATCCACCATCAAACACCCCATTTGATCAATTCAAGCCACAAATCTTATGTTATCTATTCATATCATGGAGAAACCTTGAAGCCTTGATTGATTGGTGATCATATTAACATCAAAGAAGGTAATTTGCTTGTGTCCTAGGGCTAATTTCTCAACAAACAATCTTGGTGGTTGATGATCTTGATGATATATTTGGTGTTCATCAAGTTATTGTCATCCAAAAACAAGATATAATCTTGGTTGGTAAAGAAGATCATCCTTTCCATTTCTCTTGTTATTTTTGTAAAGATTAAATGTATTTTCTTTCTTATTGTATATGTATATGATGAATATATGATGATAAAAATGTTGTGTGGGGATCAAGTGTTGATAAATATGATTAAAGAGATGAAAAACCATAGGTAATAATGTTAAAACCATGCTTAAAATGTTGGCTGTATAAAAACAGTAAGTAACCAAGTTATAAACTGATAAAATTGCATGGTGGAATCAATTTACAGTAATTATTAGATGTCATACACATGTGAGAGTTGTCCATGCAATGGAATCATCAAAATGAGTGAGATATGATCAAAACAAAATTAGTATACCAGTCTAAATAGTCTGTTTTGTAGGAACTGTTAAAGATACTTAAACATGGATTGAGCAGTAGCTATAACTAACTTATTTGTATCACATACTATGAATTTTATGCCATCCAAAAATGAGCTTTTATCTCCTTATAGAACTCAAGATATGATAAAAATGGTGAAGATGAAACTAAAAATCAGATTTTGTGAAATTAAAGTTTAATACTATTATATAAGCACTCAAAATAATATAATATAAAATGCGAAATTAAAACCCACTAACTTATATATTTCATTATATAAATATGTATAAGGTTAAAAAAATGGAAATTTTATAAAAATGGTAGTTGAATAAGTTTTATAAGTTATAAAAACTATAAACATGATTTTTACGTCTTTTCGGCTATTACCGTAAAAATTAACGTTTTTCGCCAATTAAAACTTAGACGATCGGACCCGTCTAATGTAAACTTTTTAAAAGTCATATACTGATATATAAGTACCTAATACAAGTAAAAACCGATAAAACCCGAACTATATAACATACGGACATTAACGAGCTAAGTTAGCATTATTGGACTATTAATCCAACTAAATGGGCTAAACACTTATAAATTTACTTATTGGGCTTAACCCACTTGGGCCCAACGTGTTAAGTATAATACTGATAATAAAGGTATAAAATGGATTAATACAAGTTAATGGACTTATAATAGGCTTATTGGACCTAAAACATGTAAATAGGTAAAACTAGTAAACTAGTAAAAAGTTACCAATACATAAACACTAAAATGAATAAATAAGAATATATAAACCCACTTGATCATCATCATATGTATAAAATCATCATATGCATACTTGTTATTTTGATAAAATCATTGGACAAAAGTCTAAGACCGATTATTATTTATATAGGTTTCCGTGACCGAAGCACGCCCGTAGCCGATAATCCGCCTTTCATTATCAATGTGAGTTCATAGCCTCGCACTCTTTTAAATGTTTTATAAAATGATTTGTAAACCCGCGAGGGAGATAACATGCTAGTTTTTGATAAAATAGAACACAAGTAGTCCCGATGGTATGCTTAATGATATGGACCCGAATGATGCGATGACCCAATAATAGAGATAAGAAGGATTATTAGTAGTTAGGTTATGTCACTCAAAGTCCCATTAGCATGAATTGTAAACTACCGGGATTTGGTAGACGCTTATGCATATGATAGTACTATTTGGGGACGATCACCCCAGTTCGCGCCTTGACGGTTGATCCCCGTCGTGCCACATTGATTGGTAAGCGAATTTATGTATGAGAAGATTTACATAGCGTGATTTTTGTGACGACACGCTAACTTAGATGGGCAAATTGTTTGTCGGGTTCGTGGCCCGTTGTTGTGATAGTAAGGTAACAATGTCATGCGGCTAATAATAATCCAAATGAATCCAATGTAATCTAAATATCTGATATGATAACGATGCTAATAACGATGATAATATTACCTATAATGGAAATATTGAGGCTACGGTCTCATGGATGGTTTAAGATGTATGCTTTGATTTATATATTGCCTGACTAGCAATACGAGGACTTACTTCTGATATTATACTTGTGTTATGATTTCAACGATTGTTTATATAACGGTTTTATTAAACTCTATGAATTCACTCGGCATTTGCTGATATGATTTTTGCATGTTTTAATCTCAGGTGCTTGAAGGTAATTTGTAACACCCCCAAATTTATACAATTCAATACAGCGGAAGACTCGTTGGTGTTACGTGATAGCACATTACTCACATCATAGACAACGCTTAAAAATCACGTCGTTTAATAATAAAGCATTTCCATTCATAAATATCAAGTTTACATAGGTCCCAAGTCATTGTATTTCATACAAGTTTTACAAAGCATTTGAATGGAAATTATTATTTAAGTGTGGGCCATGAATTCTTGTTGTCTTCCCAAGAATTACCTTCAAGTACCTGAGACAAAACATGTTAAAAGAAAGGGTCAGCGAAAACGCCGAGTGAATTCATAGAGTTTAATAAAACCATCAATATATCATCAGTATATAATTATTACCTAAAATCATTTTGTACAAACCTTTGTAATAGGCCATAAAATAGCCAAAGTCATTTTATACAAATCCTTATCAAAAATCATAATATAGGCTTTTGCCCTCAAAATCATTATACGAACCATTGTCGTAAAAACATCATACAATACGTTTTATAACGTTGTATAGAGTTAAATAAAAACGGTTATATGAATATGGTTATGTAAAACCAAAACACGAACATAATATCAATAATAAGACCCTGTATTGCTAGTCAGGCAATATAACGTAATTCAATACGTAAAGCAGTATTTTCGTTATTTGGATTATTATAAGTCGCATGACATTGTTACCTTACTACAAAAACAACGGGTAGCTAGCCCGAAACTCAATTTTCCCATCTAAGTTAGCGTGTCGTCACAAAGATCACGCTATGGAAATCTTCTCATACATAAATTCGCTTACCAATCAATGTGGCACGACGGGGATCAACCGTCAAGGCGTGAACTGGGGTGATCGTCCCCAAATAGTACTATTATATGCATACGCGTCTACCAAATCCCGGTAGTTCACAATTCATGCTAATGGGACTCTTAGTGACATAACCTAACTTTAATAATCCATTTCATTTCATCTATCAGGTCATATAATCATACATCGGGTCTTACCATCATTCGGGTCCAAATCAATAAACAAACAATCGGGACAAATGGTGTCCTATTTTAGTAAAACAAAAATGTTATCTACCTCGTGGGTTAATAAAATATTCATAAAAACATTTAAAAGAGTGCGAGGCTATGAACTCACGTTGATGTAGGAAAGCGGGTTATCGGCAATTCGGATGTACGGTACGTGCTTCAATCACGGAAACCTAGACAAATAATACTTGTCTTAGACTCTTGTCCAATGAATTTATCAAAATAACAATTATGTATACATATGATGATTTTATATATATGATGATGATCAAGTGGGTTTATACATTCTCACTTACTCATTTTAGTTTATGTATTGGTAACTTTTATACTAGTTTACTAGTTTTACTTATTTACATGTTTGGGCCCAATAAGCCTATTACAATCCCAATACTTTTAATTAGCCCAATTATAATTTTAATATCAGTATTATACTTTACATATTGGGCCCAAATGGGTTAAGCCCAATAAGTAAGTTTATAAGTGTTTTAACAACTAGTCGGGTTTATAGTCCAATAAGGCTACTTTGGCCCGTTAATGTCTATATGTTGTAAAGCTCGAGTTTTATCGGTTTTTACTTGTATTGAGTATTTATTTATCAGTATATGACTTTTAAAAAGTTTACATTAGACGGGTCCGACCATCTATGTTTTAATTGACGAAAAACGTTAATTTTATGGTATTAGCCGAAAAGACGTAAAAATCATGTTTATAGTTGTTATAACTTATAAAACTTACCAAACTACCATTTTTATATAATGTCTATTTATTTATCCTTATACATATTTATATAAATGAAATATATAAGTTAGTGGGTTTTAATTTCACATTTTATACTATATTATTTTGAGTGCTTATATATACTATTAAACTTTAATTTCACAAAATCTGATTATTAGTTTCACTTTCACCATTTTTATCATATCTTGAGTTCTATAAGGAGATAGAAGCTCATTTTTGGATGACATAAACTTCATATTATGTGCTACAAATAAGTTAGTTATAGCTACGGCTCAATCCATGTCTAAGTATCCTTAACAGTCCCTACAAAACAGACTATTCAAATTGGTATACTAATTTTGTTTTGATCATATCTCACTCATTTTGATGATTCCATTGCATGAACAAATCTCACATGTGTACAAGTCCTAATACTTACTGTATATCAATTTATCTATACCATTTTGTCAGTTTATAATAAGGTTTTTTACTGTTTTATACAGCCTACTATTTTAAGCAAGATTTTAACATCTTTTCTTGTAGTTTTTAATCTTTTTAACCAAATCTATCCACACCAAATCCCCACATAATATTTTGATCATCATTCATCATCATATACATATACATAAATTAATATACAAGATTACATATTCAAAATAACAAGATGATAGGGAGAAATAATCTCTATACCACCAAGATGATGAAAAGATGGGATTTTGATGAACAAGGCTTGGTTCCTTGTTACCAAATCTTAAAATTTAGCAAGGCAACTTCTTGAGTCCTTCAAATGGATGAACACCTCCATGAAATCAGCCCTAAACTCCTTCTTGAAAATAAGCCCAAAGACCTCCATGAAAACTCCTTTTCACATGTTAAGATCACCTCCAATCTTCATATCTTCAAAGGGTTTTCATCTTGTGCAAGTTAAACACATGATTCATGGTTGAATTTTTTATCAAATGGTGGTTTATGAGGGTATATGGGACGTTCATAGAGAGAGAACAAGAGATAGTTGTGAGTTGTTTTGCATGTAGAAAAGTGAGGAAGTGGTTTAATGTTGAATGGTTTTGTTAGGTTGCTAGTTTGGTGTAAAGATTAGGACAAGTGTCCTAGTCTTTTCAGGTAAAGTTGACACACCTCAAGTGTGTTGGCTAAGCTTTAGCCATCCCATGGTGGGGTGAGGCAAGTGTAAACTTGTCTCATCCCACTTATTTACGGGTACTCCTCGATTCTAGTTTCCTCGATTTGCGTGCCCTCGGGTCGTTTTACGAAAAACGTTTTTATAAATTATGAATCAACGACACAAAACGAATCTAATAAAAATTGTCTCATCAAAAACCGAGTTCAAAAACGTAAATACGTAATCCTAGGGTTTCCGGTTTAGTCGTAAAGGACGTTAAATTATACTCGTAAGTCCTAATCTCTTCTCGTAAATTTGTAAGTTTATGAACCAACACAAATTTAAAATCCCAAAATAATATTCACAGATAAATTTATTTCCTGAAATGTCGGACTGTTACCAAAAACAGTGTATGTAAACGTAAGCACGTAACGTAGAACCGTCCGGTTTAGACGTAGTCGATGCTACTTCAAGATGTAAACCAAAAATTCTTCCCAAAAATAAGTGAGTTCATAATATAACATTAAAATAATGTTTTTAAATAATACTTGAGAATAAAATATCAACCATAAATTGACGGATTGTCACAGTATTTACCCCTAATCAGGATCTTTGTCCTCAAAGATCAATTTATCTTACTACTCGCTTCTTATAGAGTTAAAGCCATGTGAGTATTTCCTCCACATTCGGTCTTTTCTCTCAAGTGTAATTCATAACAATACGCGAGTCTCATCAAACATAACTACGGAAATATGATCAGGCTTAATGTTGACTTACTTTCTCTATCCATGATGTTCATGGGTTTTTGATGAATGCAACTTTTCGCCGATCTAAACTTCATTAAGGAATAGTAAGATTTTCACTTGATAGACATTTTATCAAGTTAGATATACGAATCATAATTCACGCAGCCCTTGAAGTCCTAGGGTAGATCCAGCTTATATGCCTTTCAACCAACTTTTTACATCATCTCAATGGTCCCATACAACGGGGACTTATTTCCCATGATCTTTCAGATCATCTATTCATTTTTCCAAGGTGAAAATTTTTGGCATAACTTCGCTACCTATCCTGCACTTCAAGATATACACTTCATATTCACATAACCTCCTGCCCACTACTGACAGTCAATAATCAAATCCTAATTTAAACATTCATTTCAAGTCACGCGGGTTGATGAGATGGCATTTATACATGATCTCATCGTTCTTTTCGGGCTTTAAATGCATAAAGATGTCATAAAATACCATATATATGCTTGTGTTTGTTTACTTGTGTATTTTAGGTATAGATATCATGAAAAAGACAAAAGATCACAAGACACAAGGAAAAACGGACACGAGAAACGAAGCCGTACAAAGAACCGGGCCCTAGATCATGAATTATCCAACATTTACCCTTGAAGACTTGAAGATATGCAAGATTGATCCTCAAACAATGAAGAAATGACACTTAAAACCCTTGTGAATTCATAATTACAAGTTTGGTCCCTTAAGTTTGTCAAATTACACAAATGGTCCTTCAACTTTGAAGAAATGGTAAGATTAGTCCCTCAACTATTCAACATTGTCATTAATGGTCCCTCATGGAGTCAAAGATATATTGAAGATCTTTGAAGATCAAGAATGTCCAAGATCAGTCCCTCAAATATCCAAAAATGGCAAAAACAACCCTTTGAAACCTTTTGCCAAAATTTTGGGGCAAAAGTGTGAAGATTGGAAGTTTATTAACAAAGGAAAACGTTTTTATGGGCTGAAATTCTTGTTATACACACTTTGCCAAAGAACAAGGAACAAGGCTGCCATTTCCAAACTTTGAATACACAATCACGCGCCAAACAAACACAATCCCCCATTTTCGGATCAAAACTTACCACTGTTCACCCCCAAGAACCCAGTAACTATCCCAACTTAAACAAAGGGTAGATTTCAATTAACCTTACCCACACTTGATTCACACGCCCAGAAACCCATCCCAACCTTCCCACTCACCAAAGGGTCCCACACCCAAAACGTTTCACCCATCATGTGACAACTTTCTTTCCAAGTACTGCCACGTGTCAAGATCAACAACCAATACTCTTTGCTTCACTCCAAAGCTATTTTAAACAGTTTGGATCATTTTGAACAACATATACCAAGGATTTTTCTAGAAGCATTTGAGGACAATATTGGAATTTCATTTCTAGGGTTTGTGAACAGTGTTAGCATAGCATTTGCCTATAAAAGGAGACCTCAACCTGTGAGAGTCCCTTTGTTCCAGTTTTAGGCTATCAATCTTTGTAATCCCTTTTTAAGTTAATAAAATTTGGTTTTCAGAAATTTGTGAAATCTCTTTTATGTTTTGTTAAAAGTTGGTGTTAGAATAGCCTAAATCTGAGTTCCATTTATATGTTTGAAGGTTTTTGAGGCAAGGTTTTAATCAATAAGACTTGTGTTTTCAAAAATCAGAAAAGTGTTTGTTATTTGTTCATCACTTTGGTTTGTTCTTCTTAGCAGGTACATTGGAAGCTGGTACTTGTTCTGCTAGTACCTCAGCTCAAACAATCCAGGGCCTGGATGTAGGTCTTGGAGGTTTGCATCCTTCTCCCTTTTCAATTTTCTCTTTTATTTTCTGAATATTTGTGAATTTGCATGATTATTGTGGAATCTGTGTTTTAATGGTTGAATCTTGTTTATCTGTGTTGGTTTGATGTTCTTGAGTTGATGTTAACTTGATTTGTGGTTTGAATCTGGATTATCCTTTGAAAATTTGTCAAAAAAGATTATTAAGGGGTGTTTGGGTTAACTGCATAAGCAGGTTTTGAGGCTTATTGAGTAGGTGTTTTGTGTTGTTATCTGTTGGTATTTGTTTATCTAGTATACTTGGTCATTTGTATGCAGGTTTTGTGGTTTGAAACACCCAAATCCATAAAAGGGCTATAAAATCTTTGTTACTTGATAAAAATTGGCTATAGTTTAAGGGACACCTAGATCTAATCATAGACTAGGGTTAACAAGTGATTAAACTAGGTTAATAACATCAGGGAAGTAGGATTTGAGGCTTGAAATTGGATATGTGGTCAATTAGATCAGCAAACTGTGCTTGTGTTCTTGACATTCATATCAGTAACTATAATTTGCTTAGATCTTGTTCCATATCTTGTTTCAGTGCTTGATTTAAGTTTGTGTGTGCTTATTCATAGTTTATATAGCTTGTGTATGCATCCTGTTGAATTTGGCTGGCTTATTCATGCTATGTCTGCTTATTTGTGCATAACAGCTTATTTTCCATACCTGTGCTATATCTGTGGACTGTTTGATTAATCTTGGCTTATTGTGTGAACCAAATTGTGATTTCTTTGTTGATATTGACTCCTTGTGATTCACTGGTCACAAGGGTGCCCTTGTTTCCAATTGAATCCAACTAAATCTATCTAAAAAGCTTAGTCAAATAGTCAAAGCAGTGGGAACTCCTTTCCCCTACTACTAGCCACTGCTAGTGTAATTTTAACCAGCAACAACTTGGATTTTGTAATAGGTGCTCATTATTTGACCCATTTGTTCATACTGGAGCATTTGGCAGGTTGACTTTAGGGTTTGACTAGAAAACCAACTTAATTGACTTTTGCATAAGTGCTTATTGGTTCATTCTGGCTTATTGGTGTTGCTTATTGGATTTTTGTTGATTGATTCGGCTTATCGAGTTCATTTGTGACATTTTGCAAGTTGAATCAAGTTCTGAGGTGCCCTATATCTCAAACCTGACTATTTTATCTTTTAGTGAAATTGTACTTTCCTTATTTATGGCTTATTGATTGTGCTTTTTCAAAATTTCTTTTTACAGATCTCTTTAGCATCCCAAAAGAAGGTTTTGTGTCAAATTAGAGCTTATGGCATTAGCTTATTGCTTAATGGGCTTATTGGCCCAATAAGGATAAGCTGTTTGTTTAATAAGCTATGTAAGCTCACTTTCAGCTTTTGGGCCTTTAGAGCTTTGTGTCTAGAATTAAATTTTAAGTCAGATTGGGCTTTTCCAAGTCAATTGGGCCAAGTTTGACTTTTTGGGCTAAAAAGCCCATTAGTGTTGACTGTTTTTGGTTTTGGCCCATTTGAGGGCCCAATAGGGGTATTCTGGTCATTTCACTTTTATTTTTTGTTTAATTAGGTCAAAATAAACTAGTTTGCAAGTTTTTAGAATTTTTTAGAATTTTTGGATTTTTAATATTATTTTAATATTATTTTTCAAATTTAACATTTTGCACCTTTTACATTTTTCTTAGCTTAAATACATTAAAATAGGATTTTTTTCAACTTTTAGATTAATTTTATCATCTTTAGATTAATTTTTATAATTATTTTAAGTTTTAATAGTTTTTAAATCATTTTAAATAGTTTTTCTTAGTTTAAAAATTTCTAAAAATAGTTTTTAATCTTTTTATGTCATTTTAGAGGTTTATCAATTGAAAAATCTTTATTTGGGCTTTTTGATAATTAATTTGATTTTTAGGGCTTTAATTAGCATTTAAAAATTGAATATTTAATTAATTAAAAGGTTTGAAAACGTTTTGATCATTGGTAAACTCTTAGTTTATTTATTTTGATTTTTGGTGAATTTTTGGTATTTTTTATAATTAATTTTTATTTTTGATCATTTTACGGTTTTTACGTTAAGTCTTAGTAGTAATTTCACGTCTTCGTCATCCTCTTTTCTCATCTCCTTCTAACCAATATTAATCTCAAACCAATTAGAAATTACTCACAAACATATACCTCCTTGGGAAACGAACTTCATTGGGCCATTAGTGCTTGATTTTCCTAAATCATCACTTAATACTTACCGCTCATTTACGCTCTTTTGTTTTCCTAAACAAGAGGTGTAATTTACCACAATCAATTTTGGCGCTGCTACCGGGGAGGTGTGTCTTGATTAAATTCTCTTGTTGTTTTTAATATTAGCCATATATAGTATTTGTATTAGTAGAAATCTACTAATACGTATTATTGGTTTTATTGGTTTTTTTCTTGTGAAATTATTATTACTATATTGTATTAAGTATCACAATAAATACAAAATATCTCCAAGATAGGTGTGTAAACACCCATCCTTTTTACCACTTAATTACAATAATAACCAAGCCAAAACGTGGATTTTATGTCATTTATGTCGGAATTATGCGTGGTTTGTGTTCTTGCTGTGATTTAGGACGAAAAGGTGAAAAGTGGAGAAAACACGGGATTTCACGGGCTTTTATCGAAGAAAAAGACAAATGACGAAGTCAAGAAATCAAGAGTGGAAAAAGAACGGAAGTCCAAGACCAATTCTGAAGATTTATCGAAGAACAAGTCTAAAGACGGAAGTTCAATAAAGCCGAAGAACTCGAGTCGAATAAACTAAAGAAATTATAAGACGAGTTTAATTAATCCCGAGACAAAGTCGATAAAGTCGAAGAATTTAAAAGACGAGAAGACATGAAGAAAGAAAGAGAGAGGAGGCAACACATGCACCTCCCTATTTTCCTATAAATACCCTCCTAAACTCATTTAGGAGGGTTGGTTAGTTTTTAGTTAGTTTAGTTTTCCTTTCATTTTTGTAGGAGATTCTAGAGAGAGAAAGTGACAGTTTCTCTCACTAAAATCCCAATCTTTTATCTTCCTTTCATGTTCTAAATCAAACTTTTATCTTTGATAGTTTAATTCTTTTCTTAATCTTAGTCTTACTCTACCTTTCTTAGATCTCATTCACTTTAATCCGAGTTTTCTACACGTATTGTTTTAATTTGATGACTGATTTATTAAAAAGTTTATCTTTTTATTAATCTTTAAGTTTTCATATGGAATGAGCTATAAGTTTGACATGCTTATTGGCTTATTTTGTATTTAGCTTATTGACTTTTTAGTTTTCTTAAAAAGTTTAGTCTTTTTAAAGTTTGCTTATTTCGTATTTTAAAAGTTTTCAAATTTATGCTTATTGATCTTTTAATGTTTGATTTTTATAGCTTAAAGTGTTTTAGTGCTTATTGTGTTAATTTTCTTATTTGTGATCAAGTGCTTTTTAGTTAATTTTTATAAAAAGTTGTTTTTAAATATTTTTATTATTTAGTATTCTTAAAAGTTTTTAAATTTTGGTCTATTAGCTTTTTCTTAAATTTGATTTGGTTAAGTTTTTAGATAAGTGCTTATTTGGTATTTGCTTATTTGCTTATTGTATGTCATCGTAATGCTTAAGGGTTTTACCAGTACAATCCAGTAAGTGTGATCGCATAAACCCCGAGGGTTTCTACTTGCGATCCATTACTGCGATCCATAGTACGATCGTCCCACGATCACACTCCATAATCCTCACCACGATCACTTGTTGCGATCGTGGGTACGATCGTGGGTGCGATCCGTGGGTACGATCCATGTTACGATCCAACATTACGATGGATCCAAACATGCATGTTACGATGGAAATAACAATTTAGAGTACGATGGAATTGTAAATTACAAGTACGATGGAAATAACATGCATGCATGCATGCTAAATGATTTAGCGCCAAAATGAGCAGCTAGGCTGGCTGCTTCCAGCAGCGAGCCTGCCTGCTTGTTTATTTAATAGTATTGTTCCGTAATTGTTTAGTTTTGTCTGAAAGTTGTTCCGATTTTATTTTTGAAAGTTACGTATTTTTAGTTGAATTTTTCGTCGATTTTTAGTATTAATATTTTTTCGTAAAGTTCAAGTTTTATCTTTTATTTAGTACCCGCTTTAGGTTTTCCCTCGTTCAGTTTTAAAGTACCATTTTAGTTTTATTCTCTCCTTTTTCATTTAGTAAACTTTATTTTCGAGTCGATAGTTGATTTCGTCATTTAGTTTTATTTTTATTAATTGTTTTGCTTTAAATTACGTTTTATCATTTGTTTTAATATTCGTTTTAATATAGTTTTAATTTTTAGTTTTGAATATTCACTTTGTTTTACTTTTATTATTTGTACTTTTCTTTAGTTTGTTTTTTTTAAATACTTTTCGCATTTACTTTTTAATTAGTTATAGAAAATCAACTTCACTTTTTCTTAACCAAAAACAATTGAGTCACACTTTGAACCGGAAATCAATTCGTTAAGACACCGAGAAAACGAACTTTCAACTAGCAAAATCTCTATTTTATAATGGCGCCGCTGCCGGCTCTTTTCGTGAGGATCTACGGTTTTTTGTGAGAGACACGTTGGCTTTTGGGATCCGTTCACTTGTGAACGTTATTTTTTGTGTCCAAAATTTTCAAAAAATCCAAAAACATTTGAAAAATCTTAAAAAGCATTTCTTTTTCCAAGTTTTGCACCAAAAATATTCTTGTTGCTTCTCTATCTTTCTTTATGGATTTTTATGTCCATTGCGTCGGGTGTGGGAGACGATTGTACGGGAACGACTCTTGTCAATGGTGTACATGTGAGCGGTGCGGAAAACGATATCGACAACACACAATTCGGATTTTGTCCTTTGTGCAACTCGACTAATTCGTCCTTTTTGAACCCACCTCCTGTTCCCCCGTGCATCTATTGTGGAAGCGATTCTCATTGGCATGTTTCGTGCCCGGTTCAATACACGTATGGTCACGAGCAAGAACCGGGTTACAATTATGACAATGGTAATAGCTATCTACAAGAAGCACCCGATTTTTCTCCATACCCTTCTTGCCAAACTTGTGGGGGTCCTCGCGATACCTATTATTGTCAACCAATGACTTATTATGAGCAAAATCTGTGTCCTCAGTTTTCTTCACCAATGGATTATTATGAACCAAACCCGGTTTCTAATTCTTCTCAACCGATGAACTACTATGAGCCACAACCATGCTATAATTCAGGTTCTCAATACTTTGAGCCCCCACATCACACCCTCAATCATCAATCCTCTCAGCAAATTAGTCTTGACCAACAACTCACTTCTTCGAACCATATTCTAGAAGGTCTAGCTCAACTCCGAGCTAACTTGCATCCAGAAAAGCAACCTTTGCTTGATGTGGACGAAACCTTGAAAACCACCGACACCTTTTTGAGCCAATTTAGTCGTTTTCCCTTCTTTTCTACACCAAAATGTTTAATTACAGCGTGGGATAGAATTGGTGAAATTGAACATACTCAGGGAGATGAACAACAAAAGTTGCTGCATGAGCTTCTTAAAGATGTAGAGGTTATCAAGGAAGAGTTAGCCGACTACGTCACTCCTAACTGGAATCGTCCCATCTATTATGAAGATGACGACGACGATGATGTCTACACTTTCAACCAATCTTCTGAAGTTGCTGCTCCTACTCTCGATGTTCCTATTGCGTCTAAGGATCTAGATTCGTTAAATGAGCTTAGTGATGTTGGTCTCGACAAATTATTGGATGATGAGGTTTGTGACTTACCTGCTATGGAGTCTGAGGACGACGTTGCTCTTATGGAAGAGGTCGATCCTAGTGATGACGATTCTTCTCTCCGCTATGAGAATTTCACTTTTGAAATTTCTCAATCTCCACCGGGAGATGCGGGTGATGACCACTTATTCTCTCCGGCTTACGAGAAGTTCACCGATGAACTTGATCTTATGGATGAGGTGGAAGACGTGCTTCTTCGCGATAGATTACGGAAAGTGCACCTTCTTATTGCTCAAATCGAAGAGTTGACTTCTCCTTCTCTTTCCAAGTCTTTACCTCCATCTATTCCTCCCGTTGAAGATAATGACCCATTGCTGGAAGAAATCGATATCCACTCCATCCCTCCAGGTATTGATGATTATGACACGGAGGGGGACATTATTTTTTATAACTTGCTGCAGGAAGGTATTGTCCCAATTCCCCCTCCCGAGCACCTTTCATCCACTCCGTTAGAGACCATCACAGAGGATGAATGCTTTGACCCGGGAGGTGACATTGATTATGCTATCATTGATAACATTACGGCTTTGCCGCTTGCTCAACATCCATTGTCTTTGGGGGAGGACAATGTGCTGACTTTACCCACCTCACCTCCCGTGGATCTTGAATTCACATACTTCTCGTATGTTGAAAGGGTTTTTCTCCCATTCAAGACTTATCCCCCCGCCTCTCCTTTGTTGATGTCAACCGGGAACCAGGACAAGGTCTTTGATCCCGGTATTACATTCGAGGCTTCCCCATGGACCATTTAATTCGGGGACGAGTCAGGCTCGTGACTCGGTTAATATAAACAAGCGCTTTTTGGGAGGCAACCCAATTATCTTTCTTTTTTCACCATAAGTGTAGGGGGAGCCCCGTGGTGTTTCTTGCTTTCTTTCTTATCATGTGCAGGGATTAGAGTTTCAAAGACACACTCTTGATGACTTTTGATGAACCGTGATTCCGTGTTCCCTTCTTCCTGGTTCTATCCTAAACTTTTTTCGATTCACTATTTTATATTTTCTCAATATTAAAATAGGAATCTCTTTAGTTGTATTTTCCTTAGCGAGATTTAAACAACGTGCACAATATCCTAAGTGTAGGGGAGTTTACTCCCACATGCTTAAACATTAAGGACAATGTTTATATTAAGTGTAGGGGGGACTTCTATCGAAGTTAAGTGGCCTTTCCTTGTATTTGTCCTCATTTTAACCGGAAAATCAATTTTTCGACATTTTTCAAAATTTTTGATCTATTTTGGCCTATTAGTTTTTACTTTTGTATAGTTATTTTCTTTCCTTATTAGAATAAATTTTAATAAAGTGGTTTTAATTTTCAAAAGTCGTGAATATTTTGACTCGACCCGAGTTTACTTATCTAAGTTTACTCTAGCTAGTATCCTTAAGGTGTTTAAGTCAAGTTTTGCTAGGCTTTTATATAGGGAGCTATAAAACGCGAAAGTCTTAACTCTCACGGGTTAAGAACAAGAATTTTTCGCAAGTTCCTATAATTGATACTAGAGATTCGTTTATCAAGGGAACTTTAAAATGCGATTTCTAAAATTGAAAGAGTCTAAGAATTTGCAAGATCCTATAGGCGACTCGAAAACCTAAAACTTTGATTTAATAGGCTAAGCATCCACGAGTCTCATTCCTTGAGATTTTAAACTGTGGAGAACGAGAGATGATAGAGTCAATTATAAGTTTGGTATTCTTTCGTGAATTTATGTGAGTTAATTATAAGCCTATTCTCCCATCGCTTGTTAATAAATTTATCTGCAATAAATAAGGTTGTACGATTTGAAAAGTTACTTAGCTTCTAGACCAAGATCGTTTAAAAGTTGCTCGGTATGGATTAGAGTTCATAGCCAAGGCATAACTTATTGAAGCGGGATGCGAAGATTGGCGAGTTCGAAAAGGCCCTAACAAGGCATGAGGGATACATTTTGTTGCTAAAGATCCCAAGTGATGTGAAGAATCATTTATCGAAAATCAATATGAAGGATCGAGACACACGACGAAAAGCAAATACTCCCCAAAAGTCATGGAGAAGTCTATCCGAAAAGACCCTAGCAAGGTATGAGGATAAATAGATCCAAGTCCTAAAAGGAGGCGGATCGTTGTATATCAAAGTTCAAAGTAATGATTGGAGAAAAATGAAGAAGTCGTGGTCCATTTATGAAGAATCTCTCAAAACTTCAAGTGAAGAAATTCATATTATGAAGAGAAGACCATTATTTCATGAACGTCTCTCAAGATTTGAAGTATGAAGTCGCTGCCAAATATCGGTCCGAGAAAGGTCTCAAATCGCGAAGCGAGTTATGCCAAGATATGAACTTTATGAGGTCCTGAGAAGCAGTTTTAAAAGATTTTGTCCTTTAGCTAACTATTGATTAAATCGTTCACTCTATTTTCAGCCTAAATAACTATTGAAATAAGTTAAAAATGCATCCTCGTGATCATTCAAGACAACAATAAAATATAAGAGATACACCTAGGAATAAGGGAGTCTAAGTGAATAATTGGCCCACATGAGTTCGTGTTAGTTTGCTACCTTACAATAACAATGATCTCGTTTTTAAGCTTAGTTTGGAGAAAGTGAAAACTTGAGGATGATGATCATTCACAACATTTCCAAAACCCTAAGGTATGATTTTTATTTCTTTACTTGTTTTGTAATTTTCTATCTCTTTAATAAAGGCCAATATGGATTAATTATGATGAAAAGTGTAATCTTGCTTTGTAACTTATGCATTGCATGAGGACATTACAATGGTTAATTGTAGGGGATTTGATAGGTGTGTAAACACCCATCCTTTTTACCACTTAATTACAATAATAACCGAGCCAAACGTGGATTTTATGTCATTTATGTCAGAATTATGCTGGTTTATGTTTTTGCTGTGATTTAGGACGAAAAGGTGAAAAGTGGAGAAAACACGGGATTTCACGGGCTTTTATCGAAGAAAAAGACAAAAGACGAAGTCAAGAAATCAAGAGTGGAAAAAGAACGGAAGTCCAAGACCAATTCTGAAGATTTATCGAAGAACAAGTCTAAAGACGGAAGTTTAATAAAGCCGAAGAACTCGAGTCTAATAAAATAAATAAATTATAAGACGAGTTTAATTAATCCCGAGACAAAGTCCATAAAGTCGAAGAATTTAAAAGACGAGAAGACATGAAGAAAGAAAGAGAGAGGAGGCAACACATGCACCTCCCCATTTTTCCTATAAATACCCTCCTAAACTCATTTAGGAGGGTTGGTTAGTTTTTAGTTAGTTTAGTTTTCCTTTCATTTTTGTAGGAGATTCTAGAGAGAGAAAGTGACAGTTTCTCTCACTAGAATCCCAATCTTTTATCTTCCTTTCATGTTCTAAATCAAACCTTTATCTTTGATAGTTTAATTCTTGTCTTAATCTTAATCTTACTCTACCTTTCTTAGCTCTCATTCACTTTAATCCGAGTTTTCTACACGTATTGTTTTAATTTGATGACTGATTTATTAAAAAGTTTATCTTTTTATTACTCTTTAAGTTTTCATATGGAATGAGCTATAAGTTTGACATGCTTATTGGCTTATTTTGTATTTAGCTTATTTACTTTTTAGTTTTCTTAAAAAGTTTAGTCTTTTTAAAGTTTGCTTATTTCGTATTTTAAAAGTTTTCAAATTTATGCTTATTGATCTTTTAATGTTTGATTTTTATAGCTTAAAGTGTTTTAGTGCTTATTGTCTTAATTTTCTTATTTGTGATCAAGTGCTTTTTAGTTAATTTTTATAAAAAGTTGTTTTTAAATATTTTTATTATTTAGTATTCTTAAAAGTTTTTAAATTTTGGTCTATTAGCTTTTTCTTAAATTTGATTTGGTTAAGTTTTTAGATAAGTGCTTATTTGGTATTTGCTTATTTGCTTATTGTATGTCATTGTAATGCTTAAGGGTTTTACCAGTACGATCCAGTAAGTGTGATCGCATAAACCCCGAGGGTTTCTACTTGCGATCCATTACTGAGATCCATAGTACGATCATCACCACGATCACACTCCATAATCCTCACCACGATCACTTGTTGCGATCGTGGGTAAGATCGTGGGTGCGATCCGTGGGTACGATCCATGTTACGATCTAACATTACGATGGATCCAAACATGCATGTCACGATGGAAATAACAATTTAGAGTACGATGGAATTGTAAATTACAAGTATGATGGAAATAACATGCATGCATGCATGCTAAATGATTTAGCGCCAAAATGAGCAGCTAGGCTAGCTGCTTCCAGCAGCTAGCCTGCCTGCTTGTTTATTTAATAGTATTGTTCCGTAATTGTTTAGTTTTGTCTGAAAGTTGTTCCGATTTATTTTTGAAAGTTACGTATTTTTAGTTGAATTTTTCGTCGATTTTTAGTATTAATATTTTTTCGTAAAGTTCAAGTTTTATCTTTTATTTAGTACCCGCTTTAGGTTTTCCCTCGTTTAGTTTTAAAGTACCATTTTAGTTTTATCCTCTCCTTTTTCATTTAGTAAACTTTATTTTCGAGTCGATAGTTGATTTCGTCCTTTAGTTTTATTTTTATTAATTGTTTTGCTTTAAATTACGTTTTATTATTTGTTTTAATATTCTTTTTAATATAGTTTTGAATATTCACTTTGTTTTACTTTTATTATTTGTACTTGTCTTTAGTTTGTTTTTTTAAATACTTTTCGCATTTACTTTTTAATTAGTTATAGAAAATCAACTTCACATTTTCTTAACCAAAAACAATTGAGTCGCACTTTGAACCGGAAATCAATTCGTTAAGACACCGAGAAAACGAACTTTCAACTAGCAAAATCTCTATATTACTCCAAAAGTGTGAAAACACAACCTTAATTGGGATTTGATCTCATAATTATTGTATTCGAATCTCAAACAAAAGAAAAAGGCAAAAATAGATAAATACTTTCGTGAAGCTCGATTTTGAAAAATACAAACTATAAGGTGGGTATAAGGCGGGTATTATAAAATATACCCTAAGGAAAAAGGCTCTTAAGTGCTTCGAGCCGCCTCGTTTCCCCGCTTGCTTGTGAGTATTTTGAGATTGAAGGCTAATCGAGGGTTTTGCCGCCCAAAGTATTATTACGTATAATATATTTGTTTGGTTTCTTTGTGATTAAACCCTCTTGAACAATTTGGTTTTCACCAAAGTTCTAATGTTATTCGAAGGCGTTCACTCCACGTGATCGTTTTCATTCCTTTGAGGCTTCTTTAATCAAGAGTTTTATTCGAGGAGAGATTTGGTAGATTTTTGTCTACGAAGATACACCAAAATCTAAAAAAAATTAAAAACAATCAAAAACACAAAAAAATTGAAAATTCACAAAACACCCAAAAAGAATCTTCTTTGCTCACCTCCCATTCTTCGTGAAGTTTATGATCACTCGTAATCAAGCAAAACGAGCTCGTAAACGTCTTCAAAAGCAAGCAAATCAAGAGATGTTGATTGAAGAACAAACTCCAATTGTTGAACCTATTGTAGAACAAGAAGTCGTCATGGCTAATCGTACTATGATGGAGTTGCTACAAGCACCCACCGAGGGTTTTGGAGAGGCCATTGTGATTCCTGCTATCCTTGCGGAGAATTTCGAGATTAAGACGGGTTTAATGTTGATGTTGAAAGCTAATAAGTTTAGAGGTCATGAGAAAGACAACCTGCATTATCACATAAGGAACTTTAATCGTCTCACCGCTACTAGCAAATTTAAGGATGTTCCACATGACGCCATTAAAATGATGTTGTTTCCATACTCGTTAGATGGACCCGCTAAAATTTGGCTTCAGAAAGAACCGCCAAATTCGATTTTGACATGGGGTGATCTTGTTTCTAAGTTTGTGAACAAATTTTTTCCACCATCTAAAACAACACATTTGAAAAATGAGATTTCAAGATTTGTGCAAAGAACAATGAAAGTTTTTCAATGGCATGGGAACGCTTTAAAGAAATGTTACATGAATGTCCACACCATGATTTTTCGGAATTGCATCAAATTGATACTTTTTATAATGGGCTTAATGATCATGGACGAGATTACTTGAATGCCGCCGCGGGTGGTAATTTTTTGTGCAAAACGACCGATGAAGCTTTAAAGATTATCGAGAATAGATCTAAGGTTTATAGCCCTCGTAGCACACCGAGGGTTGCCAATTTGGGTTCGTCATCGTCGTCATCGGCTCGTAGCATTAATGCCTTACATGATGAAGCTAATGAGTAAAATCGGTTTTTCGATAGATTTGCTAATCTTATGACTCATTGGAAAGCTCAAGAAGCTTCGAATTCCGCTTCGGTTAAAGCCGTTGCTAAGAGTTGTTTGTCTTGTGGTGGAGCTCATGATCTTTCCGAGTGCATTACCGCGGATGGTAACACTTCGAGTGCTTATGTAGCAACGGGAACTTACAACCAAAACGGCCAAGGTTCCCGCCCGAAACAAGCTCCACCAAATCAAAATGCTAATAACTATCGAAACAACAACCAAGGTGGTAATTATCAAGGAAATTCACGTAACTACAACAAGGGGAATTATCAAAGTGGGAATGGACAAGTCACTAATCAAAACCAAAACCGTGATTTTCAAAACACTACATAAGATTTTCAAAATGCTTACCCTAAAAATCTTCAAGGAGAATTTTTGGATTACGCTAAAGCAAATGATGCTAAGTTTGATAACATGCAACGTGAGATGATTAGCTCCGAGTTGAAAAACGAGCTAAAAATGAACTTGCTAATGAACTTAAAACTCATGCAAATAAAATGGAAGGAAATGTTCAACGTCTTCAACAAAACCAACAAAAGATGGAACAAGGAAAACATGAGATTAAGCAAGAATTGTTAAAAGCGGATGCTAGGCAATCAAAATTTGAGGACCGAATGGCAAAAATGTTTGAAGCAATCATGTGTAAACCCTCTTCCTCGGGTGGTCTTCCTAGTGATACCATTTCAAACCCGAAGGGAGAAATGAAGGTTATTACTACACGAAGTGGTAAAACTTTCAAGGAACCAATCTCTCGTCCAAGTACTTCTACGGAGAAGGAAATCGAGAAAGAACCCGAGGTGATGGTCGAAAAGGAGCATATTACAATCCCACGAAGTACCGCTCATACCACACCTACGGTTGAACCAATACCAATTGTGGAACCCGAGATTCCAAGGCCGTTGCCTAATGTCCAACCCACACCACCCTTAACTTACCCTTCGAGACAAAACAAAGAGAAATTGCAAGAACGTAACAAATTAACAAATCGAGCTTTTTATAAAAAAATTTCAACAAGTGCATTTTGATGTGAGTTTAGCTGACGCGTTGTTGTATATGCCTCGTTTCGCTTCCACTTTTAAAAGTATGATGAGCGTTAGGAAAAGCTTACAAAGCTTGCTAATTGTTCTTCGGTTTATCTTAACCGCATACCAGAAAAAGTCGGTGACCCCGGAAAGTTTCTCATTCCTTGTGACATACAAGATATGAAAGAATGCCTCGCCTTTTCCGATCTTGGTGCGAGCATTAATTTGATGCCATTTTCCATTTGGAAATCGCTTTCGCTTCCGGCTCTTATTCCTTCGAACATGTCTATCGAGATGGCCGATCATTCTACTATTTTAGCATGTGGAGTAGCCGAAGATGTTTTCGTGAAAGTGGGGAAGTTCTACTATCCCGTTGATTTTATAGTAGTTGACATCCCCGCGGATCCTCAAGTTCCTCTAATTTTAGGTCGTTCATTTTTAGACACCTCGAGATCGCTTATCGACGTTCATGCAAGAACTATCACTTTGAGATTCAACGAAGAGGAACTTGTTATAAACGCTACTCAAAACTCAAAACCTTCTCATGTTTATGCAATCTCTACCATCAATCACATTGACTTAGTTGATGTGGTTTGCGATGAGTTTTCACAAGAAGTGTTAGGTTTTTCTGATAGCTCGTCAAGTGGCAATCCGACTATTTTGGATCCGATTCTTGCTAATTCTACACCAAATATCACTCCATTCCAAGGAGGCGATCTCACTTCAAATGAAATCGACAATGAAGATGAGGTGTTGATTAGTGATGATACTTCTATTCCACCATTTCTTCCGCCGATGGAAGTTATGAGTGTTGAACCAAAATCTTCAATCGAGGAACCACCTATCCTTGAATTGAAAGATCTTCCTTCTCACCTTGAATACGCATTCTTAGAAGGTGATGACAAGTTGCCGGTTATTATTGCAAGAGGTCTTGCTAATGATGAAAAAACCGAGCTTTTGAAAGTTCTTAAAGCTCATAAAGGGGCAATTGCGTGGAAAATTTCCGACATTAAGGGTATTGATCCAAAATTTTGTACTCACAATATTTAAATGGAGGAGGACTACAAACCCGCAATTCAAAGTCAAAGAAGGGTGAATCCCAAAATTCATGATGTCATTAAGAAGGAGGTTCTTAAACTTCTTGACGCGGGAATGATTTATCCTATCTCTGATGGCCCATGGGTGAGCCTAATCCATTGTGTCCCTAAAAAGGGAGGAATGACCGTTGTGCCCAACGAAAACAACGAGTTAATTCCCACTCGTGTTGTGACCGGTTGGAGGGTGTGGATTGACTACCGAAAGTTAAATGACGCCACTCGTAAAGACCACTTTCCTTTGCCCTTCATGGATCAAATGTTGGAGCGACTCGCGGGATATGAATTCTATTGCTTTTTAGATGGTTTTTCCGGTTACTTTCAAATCCCTATCGACCCTCGTGATCAAGAGAAGACTACATTTACGTGTCCTTATGGAACGTTTGATTATCGTAGGATGCCTTTCGGACTTTGTAAAGCACCGGGTACGTTTCAACGGTGTATGATGGCAATTTTTCACGATATGATCGAGAAGTCGATGGAAGTGTTTATGGATGACTTTTCGGTGTTTGGCAATTCATTCACGTCGTGTTTATCTAATCTCGAGCAAATGTGAAAACGTTGTGAAGAAACCAATCTTGTGCTTAATTGGGAAAAATGTCATTTTATGTGTAAACAAGGAATCGTCTTAGGACATAAGGTCTCGAAAGCGGGGATTGAGGTCGATAAAGCTAAGGTAGACGTCATCGCCAAGTTACCTCACCCCAAAACCGTTAAGGGAGTTAGGAGTTTCCTAGGCCACGCGGGCTTTTACCGTCGTTTCATTAAAGACTTTTTGAAAATCTCTCGACCTATGACACACCTTCTCGAGAAGGATGCTCCTTTTAATTTCAATGAGGATTGTGTTAGAGCTTTCGAAACTCTCAAAAGTAAACTTACCGAAGCTCCCATTCTTGTTGCTCCTAATTGGGAATTACCCTTTGAAATCATGTGCGATGCAAGTGATTATGCTATAGGGTCCGTCTTAGAGCAACGCTATGAAAAGTATTTCCGTCCTATCCATTATGCTAGTAAGACGATGACCGAGGCTCAATTAAAGTACACCACAACGGAAAAGGAGTTCCTCGTCGTGGTCTATGCTTTTGAGAAATTCCGACCTTATCTCGTCTTAACTAAAAGCATCGTGTATACCGACCATTCGGCTATCAAGTATCTCTTAGCTAAGCAAGATGCTAAGCCGAGATTGCTTCGTTGGATGCTCCTCCTCCAAGAATTTGATGTCACCGTGCTTGACAAAAAAGGAGCCGAGAATCTAGCAGCCGGTCATCTCTCTCGTTTAGAAGATCCTCACAAAGATATTTTCGAGAATAAGGAAATCACCAAAACATTTCCTCTCGAGACTCTCGGTGTAGTGAATTCTAAAGACACCACCCCATGGTTTGCCGACATTGCAAATTACCATGCGGACAATTTCATAATCAAGGGTATGACGACACAACAAAAGCGAAAATTCTTTCGTGACGTCAAGTTTTATTTTTGGGACGACCCTTATCTCTTTCGGGTTTGTGCGGATCAACTCGTTCGATGTTGTGTTTTTGGTGCCGAAGCTTCTAACATCCTTAGAGCTTGTCATGAGGGACCCACGGGTGGTCACCACGGTGCTAATCTCACGGCTAAGAAAGTGTTCGATTCCGGCTTCTTTTGGCCTTCTATCTATCGTGATGCACACGCACTTGTGAAGTCATGTGATTCGTGCCAACGTCAAGGAAAATCGTCTCAACGTGATGAAATGCCACAAAACATAATTCAAGTGTGTGAGATTTTCGACATTTGGGGCATAGACTTTATGGGGTCGTTCCCATCTGTGACAACCGTGGTTTTGAGGTTCGTCACTTGGTCTTACTTTTAGGTTATTTTATGTGTGACTACTTGATTTTTGTGCTTACGTGTTTATTTTGTGTGAACGAGGTTGGTGTGATTATCGTTTATGAGTATAGAGTACTCATAAGTAAATCGAGGAACGGTTAATTCATGTTCATGAGATCACAATTAGTGACTATGAAATGAAATGGTGATATTTTGGTGGTTACGTATACGTATAAGTATTATAGTAATAGTGTATTTTTTTAGGATTTACGGTTTAGCATTTAGAGGTCTCGGATAAGGTAATTAGTCAAATGAATATTTTTCGGGATGGTTTTAGGTCATTTAGGACTTAATTATAAAGTTTATTTCAAAATTTGAGATTTTTTATAAAAGTGTATATTTTACGTCTTTTACGGTAAAACGCGTAAAAACTGACTAGTTTTATGGTTTTGAGGTTTTGGAGGCTTTAGGAGCTGAAATAAATTAAGGTAAATTAAGGTAATATTATTAATACATATATTAATAATAAAAAAAGAAAAAAAACGAAATTAAGGAGGGTGTGGGTTGGTTTGAACGCCAGAAATGAAAAAAAAAGGAAAAAGGGAGGAAAAAAGGAAAGTGGGCTATGGGTTGGATTAGGATTCACCCATACCCTATATAAAGTTATACTAAACAAAAAAATTCCTTATTATCTCCTGGAAACAAAGAAAATTCGTGGGTGTCATAAAAAATTAGGGTTCTTCATAAAATTTGGGGGTTTTCATAAATCAAAGGTAAACCTTCTTAAACCTTTTTGATTGAATTGTTTTTATGTTTAATTAATCATTCTTATGATGGATTAGGGTTAGGGTTTATATAAAATCAGTAAATTAATGATGTTATAATCATAATATGATGATCATATAATCTAGGGCTTGTATTAGATGGGGTTATGGGTAATTAATTAGTTCAATTTGTTTAAACCCGTTTTTAAAAACTGGGCAGATTTTGAGTCAATTGTTTTGATCATATCGGGAGTTCTATAAACTCTTATTTTACGATCCAAGTACCCTTGGAAAGATATTTGAAGTGGATTTCCAATGCAAGAAACTAGAACTAAATTGGAGGTCGGGAAGTGGGTCAAAAACAGGTTACAACAGTCGGAGGTCAAAACAGTTTTGAATTCAACCTGTTTTCTTTTTAAGTTTTGGGTTGTTTGGGGCACTTAGGGTTGCATTGGGATCTTCTCACGAACGTGAGAGATGGTTTATATATTGTAGTTAATATCTGCACTTGGGATAAGGTGGTGGTTTAGGGTAAGACCCCTTAATGGTAACAAACTTTTAGTACGTTTAAAATCAGGAAATCTAGAATGACGAAAGTAGATATATATATATATCGGGGCCTTAATAGTAGCTTTAAGGTTAGGGCAAGTGGGAGGTGTTATCCAACATATGTAAGGGTGTGAATATTCCTTTTACAGAAACCATGGGTAGGTTTAAGTGGTCGTTTGACCTAAAGTTTTGAGACCTAAAAACTGGGACTGTTTTGGGTAAAATACGAACGGGTTAGTTGTTAAACTTAACCAAGTTAAGGACTTGTTAAGGAAGGGTAATGGGGTAATTAGAGCTTATTAATGAGGTAAATATGTGAGAATGGGTTAGATTTCCATCATAGGTTAATTAGCCATCTTAGTGATTGGTTCGTTTATTGATTTCGTGTTTTTGGTTTGTTAGCTTGTTGCTAGTGCAAGGACGTGTGAAGGAGCTATCAGGTGAGTGTTCATAGTCCCATGTTTATTTTGTTTTTGACTTCCAGATGGGATGGAAGAGACACTGTGTTGAGTTATTTCTAAATTGTTGCTGTGAATGTTTTATGGTTGTGATGGACTTGTGTGTACACTTATGTGATTAACTGCTATGCGATTTTTGATATGTTATTGTGGTTTGACAAGGTAGTGGCCTTGTGGTTTGACAAGGTAGTGGCCTTGTGGTTTGCCAAGGTAGTGGCCTTGGGATAGGTACATAGTGTGATCATCTATGGTACCATGATGTTGTTTGGCAAGGTAGGAGCCTTGGATTGGATTGGTTTGGTATGATTAATCTTGATTGATAGTTGTTAATGCATATTTGTAACACATTGTCCATATGTTCTTTTGTTGATGATTGTTATTCACAGCTTGTAACTGATTTGGCGTTGGAGTCTAAACCTATGACTCTCACCAACTTTATGTTGACGTGTTTTAGTGTCTCTTTCAGGTGTGAATATGGTTAAGCTTGAGGATAGAAGTGGCTAGACTTGGATGCCTTAGGATTGCATATAGAAGGAGATCCCCGTTCCTTCTTAGTTTACCTTTATGTTTTTTTATAAGTGATACATGTTGGCACCTATATGTTTGTTTGGTTTATATTTATTGTTTGTATTGGGTAAGTGGTAGGACTGTTACCTACTTACCTAGACTCCTGCATGTTGAGATATTGTCATGACATTTGTGTCGCCATTTATGACATTTCTTATATCATTTAGTTATATCTATAGACACGCTATTGTTGTGATGATATCCATACGTCGTGCCCTATATTCCGCCATGGTGGGGTGTGACAGAATGGTATCAGAGCCAATGGTTATAGAGAATTAGGTTGCCTAGTCGCGTAGCCTAGTCTATAGCTTAAGGGTCCCTGCATATAGGCGTCATAGGAGTATGTGTGCATTTTATTATAATTGATGTGTTTAAATGTTATTTATTGTGATGTTTTGACTGGTATGAATTGAACCATAGTAAGTTCATACTTAGCCACATGTTACTTTCTTTTCAAGTTGTGAGTAGTGCGGGTTTAACCATAATCGCCCACACTAGTCATTGTTGTATTTTACTTATAATGTACATTATAGTACATAATTTGGTACATAGTAGTTTCTATCTTTTGTTGGGTTATTTTATGTACCTGAGGGGTATTATTTTCTTTTGATGATTAAGTCATGTTCCCTAAGAATCGTGTGGTGGTTCGAGTTACTAGGAGTACATGGGTAGGAAGGATTTTAAACCGTTTCCACTCTTATGGGCGACATGACTTATAACTGATTATGTTTTCGTTTTGGATTTAGTCTAGGCTGTTTTAGCTAGACTATGGATTTCTGTATTCTAAGAGTTTTATTATGTTATTTTATAGATGGAGTTTTGGACCTTATTGGTTATGTGGTTATGAGCTTATGTGAGTAGATAGATTTATGTGTTATATGTTGTATTAATTCTTATAAGTGTCATCATAGGAGGGAGTGCATTGGGGAAAGGGTAATTGTATAAGTATGGTGGCCAACATAGTTATACAAGTACTACAACTTCAATGGGTTCTCAAGTATGATTGCATGAAAGAGGATTAGTACATGCTTGTATATGGTGAGATGTAGATATTGGGTATACGTATAATATATGGGTTTATGTAACGGCTGCCTACGATATGGCTATTTTTATTAGTGTGTTATATGTTATGGGTTATAGTTGTGTTGTGTGATTTTGGGGTCACACGATATGGTTTGGTTTTGGAGGTGGGTTTTATGCTTTGTTTTGGCACGGTGAGATGGTGATTACTCGTGTGGAAAAATGAGTGTATGACTTGATTGGTTGATCCGACATGTATGGTAACGAGTATGTTTTGGGTGATTTAATAGGTATATATATGCGGATGTATATATACTACTATGTGTTAAGTTATGGTATATGGTCGTTCACTAGTTATTATAACTTGAACGTACCTTGTGTTTGTTCGTGTTTTATGGTGCTGGAGTTGATGGAGTTTCAACAACGTTTCGAATTTTTGAACTATGTCTTATAGCGTATTCTTTGAGTTCATATTTCACGTGTAAGTTTTAAAATGTTGTTCTGGGTTTTAAGTCCGTTGAAATAAATGGAGATTTCTTTTGGGATAATGAAATCTTTTGGGTTGAGTCTTACATTTCTTTTGGTTGGTATATGGAAAAAGGGGGGACTTGGAAATCTACTATAGAGTTAGATAGTTGGTTGTATTCGGTAAAATAAGGGTAAGGTGTTGGAGTCATGTTTGAAACAAGATGTAACATAAGTTTTTTTTATCAACACTTATTTATTTCAAATTCTAAAAGACTTTCTTTAAAATAAAGCGAAGTAAAATTTCTTTCTACTTACATAGTTTATATAATTGGATTTAACCAATTCATGTCATTTATAGTTATTAATACAAGGTTAAAAGGAGTTTATGAATATTTCACATACAATTATATCTTTCATTGAAAAGGATTGCATTGATCACTAAGTCTATTCTTTAGTTTTTAAAACAACTAGCATAAAATTGTTTTGGTCATAACTTGTTCGTTTTTAAAGCTTTTTGGGTGATTCAAAAGCCTAAAATTATGTACTCGGAACGTACTTTTCAAATATTCAGAATGTATAGTCATGGGAGGTCAGTGGACTGGTCGGAATTGTTGTACAAGTGTCGGGTTCAAGGTTGAGTTTGAATAGTAGTTTTGTTTTTATGATTTGGGATGCACGGGATACCTAGTCTTTGAGTTGAGTTTTGAGAACGTCTAGAAGGTTGTTTGTAGATGGTTTGAGTCACATAGATGTGGGGAGGTAAAAAAAAAAATAAAAAAAATTAAAAATTAAAAAAATTAAAAAAATTAAAAATTAAAAAAATATATATATATATATATATATATATATATATATATATATATATATATATATATATATATATATATATATATATATATATATATATATATATATATATATATATATATATATATTCTTTTGGAAAGTCGATCTTCTGCACGGTTTAAATAATATGTCGCGGGGTGTAATATGTTTTGGTTACCATTGGGTGTTTCTTGGATTATTTTTCGTTGTCATGGGTCATTTGGAATTGATACATGTTTTGGGTTTGAGTTTTCTTTGGAGTCTCGTGGTTTTTGATTTGTTTTAATTGGTGCACGTGAAATGTCATTAGTTATCCGTGGGTTTAATTCGTCGATCGTATCTGGTGTATACAGGATGTAGTTTTGGTTTTATATGGTTTAGGAGCGTTGAGGTAGAACCATGAATAGAGAAAGTAGGAGAAGTGAGAGGAGTTGTAGTTAGTGTCTTCCAAGGCAAATCGTTGATGGAGTGAATTAAGAACAAGAGCTGTTAGAAATTGCAAGGAATTTATTTGTATTGCCGCTAAGAGAGGGTGTGAGGAGGACATAATTGAAATTGCTATGGATGTTGTATGAACGCTTTGGGTTTACGGTTATGCATTTGGCTTCGCCAAAGCACTAGCGGTTTTCACGGTGTCAATGAACTAAGTGTGCATGAACGTGTATAAACGAGTTGTCATTGGGAGCATCGACGACATCTTGATCTACTCAAATCATAGAAGGAGGATGAGGCGAATTATGTGTTGGTTTTGGAGTTGTTAGTAAAGGGAATGAAATGTGAGATTTTCAAATGTGAGTTTTAGGATTTGGTTGGCCAGGACTAGTAGTCAGAAATGATGGCATATCGTGGAACCAGCAAGGGGCGAAGTGAAGAAGGACGAGGAAGCATTTTGGAGGCTGAAGAGGTGGATTGGATGATGAGCAGATCTTGGCATTATCGGAAGGACTGGATGAATTCGCGAAGCATGACGATACGTGGAGCAGGGATTTGGACGCGTACGAGGACGACAAAGAAAGGCGATCGCTTATACGTTGCAGGAACTAAAGATTTGGAAGAACTGGATAGACTTAGTTAGTGAAGCTGGACTGTTATATCTGCCTAGAATGCTAGAGGCATTTGGTGTACGAGACGTGGAGAATGATCGATACGGATCATGAACGTCTCCAACACATATTCAATCACCTTGATTAAACATTTGGCAAAGGTGGTGGGTGGAGTTAAATGACGAAATAAAATTGCATGGCCAAGTACCATCTGGGAGAGGCAAGCATGGTTGATGAGACATGGAATAAGAAGAATGAAGTGAAGCTGAGACGAGCTTGAACTATATGGATGACGTATTAGGGTAGTTTGGATGGAAGATGTAGGTTGCACGAGTTGAGTTATCTAAAGCAGAGAACGCGTCAACATGTATGTTGCGTGGCTTGGACAATCATATGGAGATAGGAACCGGAGGTAAAACTTTGGTAGAGCTTAATGAGTAGAATAAAGCACAACGCAGGCTAATATTGTCGTAGTGTAGAAAAGGATAGGCAAGTGAGATATTTATACAACCTTAGGTGTTACACTGAGGACATGAGTGATTGATTTAGAGGGAGTTAGAAAACTCTTTAGCGGTGGCTGAGTTTTCATGTTATGATAGTTATTATACTAGAAGTCGATAAGTGCCATTTGAGGCACTATATGAAAGGATAGGGTGAGTTGTCCCCATTGTGGACTAGAATTGGTAAAAGAGGCTACTAATGTAGTAATGGTGTTTGTAGAAAGAATGAGAGCAACAAGGGATGCTATGTAGAAAAGGAGGAAACCACTAGATTTAGTGACAAAGTTATGTATGGAGTTTCACCCATAGTAACGGGTGGTATGTTTTGGTAAAATAGAAGAGTTGATGTAGAGTTTTGTAGGTCCATTTATGATCTTTGGGAAGATCAGACCATTAGCTTATGAGCATAGAATTACCTGGGGGAAATGAGTTGTATACATGATACATTTCATGTATTGGGATTGGTAAATGTTGTTTGAGGATGCATATTTGCATGTCCGGTTATTTGGGTTTTGTGCTAATAAGAGTCTTTGTTTTATCGAAGAGTCATTTGCGAGATTTATTGACTGTGAGGTCAAGAGTTTGGCAATGGGTTTAATTTTGGTTTGTACATGTGGTATCTTGAAACTTGAACTGAAGTTCACGTGGAAATGAGAGGAGTTCATTTAGAACAAGTATCCTCGTGTGATTTGTTGTCTGTGTGTTGATCCTAAGGAGTAAATCTCGGGACGAGATTTCTATTAGGAGGGAGTGATGTGACAACCGTGGTTTTGAGGTTCGTCACTTGGTCTTACTTTTAGGTTATTTTATGTGTGACTACTAGATTTTTGTGCTTACGTGTTTATTTTGTGTGAACGAGGTTGGTGTGATTATCGTTTATGAGTATAGAGTACTCATAAGTAAATCGAGGAACGGTTAATTCATGTTCATGAGATCACAATTAGTGACTATGAAATGAAATGGTGATATTTTGGTGGTTACGTATACGTATAAGTATTATAGTAATAGTGTATTTTTTTAGGATTTACGGTTTAGCATTTAGAGGTCTCGGATAAGGTAATTAATCAAATGAATATTTTTCGGGATGGTTTTAGGTCATTTAGGACTTAATTATAAAGTTTATTTCAAAATTTGAGATTTTTTATAAAAGTGTATATTTTACGTCTTTTACGGTAAAACGCGTAAAAACTGACTAGTTTTACGGTTTTGAGGTTTTGGAGGCTTTAGGAGCTGAAATAAATTAAGGTAAATTAAGGTAATATTATTAATACATATATTAATAATAAAAAAAGAAAAAAACGAAATTAAGGAGGGTGTGGGTTGGTTTGAACGCCAGAAAAGAAAAAAAAAGGAAAAAGGGAGGAAAAAAGGAAAGTGGGCTATGGGTTGGATTAGGATTCACCCATACCCTATATAAAGTTATACTAAACAAAAAAATTCCTTATTATCTCCTGGAAACAAAGAAAATTCGTGGGTTTCATAAAAAAATTAGGGTTCTTCATAAAATTTGGGGGTTTTCATAAATCAAAGGTAAACCTTCTTAAACCTTTTTGATTGAATTGTTTTTATGTTTAATTAATCATTCTTATGATGGATTAGGGTTAGGGTTTATATAAAATCAGTAAATTAATGATGTTATAATCATAATATGATGATCATATAATCTAGGGCTTGTATTAGATGGGGTTATGGGTAATTAATTAGTTCAATTTGTTTAAACCCGTTTTTAAAAACTGGGCAGATTTTGAGTCAATTGTTTTGATCATATCGGGAGTTCTATAAACTCTTATTTTACGATCCAAGTACCCTTGGAAAGATATTTGAAGTGGATTTCTAATGCAAGAAACTAGAACTAAATTGGAGGTCGGGAAGTGGGTCAAAAACAGGTTACAACAGTCGGAGGTCAAAACAGTTTTGAATTCAGCCTGTTTTCTTTTTAAGTTTTGGGTTGTTTGGGGCACTTAGGGTTGCATTGGGATCTTCTCACGAACGTGAGAGATGGTTTATATATTGTAGTTAATATCTGCACTTGGGCTAAGGTGGTGGTTTAGGGTAAGACCCCTTAATGGTAACAACTTTTAGTACGTTTAAAATCAGGAAATCTAGAATGACGAAAGTAGATATATATATATCGGGGCCTTAACAGTAGCTTTAAGGTTAGGGAAAGTGGGAGGTATTATCCAACATATGTAAGGGTGTGAATATTCCTTTTACAGAAACCATGGGTAGGTTTAAGTGGGCGTTTGACCTAAAGTTTTGAGACCTAAAAACTGGGACTGTTTTGGGTAAAATACGAGCGGGTTAGTTGTTAAACTTAACCAAGTTAAGGACTTGTTAAGGAAGGGCAATGGGGTAATTAGAGCTTATTAATGAGGTAAATATGTGAGAATGGGTTAGATGTCCATCATAGGTTAATTAGCCATATTAGTGATTGGTTCGTTTATTGATTTCGTGTTTTTGGTTTGTTAGCTTGTTGCTAGTGCAAGGACGTGTGAAGGAGCTATCAGGTGACTGTTCATAGTCCCATGTTTATTTTGTTTTTGACTTCCAGATGGGATGGAAGAGACACTGTGTTGAGTTATTTCTAAATTGTTGCTGTGAATGTTTTATGGTTGTGATGGACTTGTGTGTACACTTATGTGATTAACTGCTATGCGATTTTTGATATGTTATTGTGGTTTGACAAGGTAGTGGCCTTGTGGTTTGACAAGGTAGTGGCCTTGTGGTTTGCCAAGGTAGTGGCCTTGGGATAGGTACATAGTGTGATCATCTATGGTACCATGATGTTGTTTGGCAAGGTAGGAGCCTTGGATTGGATTGGTTTGGTATGATTAATCTTGATTGATAGTTGTTAATGCATATTTGTAACACATTGTCCATATGTTCTTTTGTTGATGATTGTTATTCACAGCTTGTAACTGATTTGGCGTTGGAGTCTAAACCTATGACTCTCACCAACTTTATGTTGACGTGTTTTAGTGTCTCTTTCAGGTGTGAATATGGTTAAGCTTGAGGATAGAAGTGGCTAGACTTGGATGCCTTAGGATTGCATATAGAAGGAGATCCCCGTTCCTTCTTAGTTTACCTTTATGTTTTTTTTATAAGTGATACATGTTGGCACCTATATGTTTGTTTGGTTTATGTTTATTGTTTGTCTTGGGTAAGTGGTAGGACTGTTACCTACTTACCTAGACTCCTGCATGTTGAGATATTGTCATGACATTTGTGTCGCCATTTATGACATTTCTTATATCATTTAGTTATCTCTATAGACACGCTATTGTTGTGATGATATCCATACGTCGTGCCCTATATTCCGCCATGGTGGGGTGTGACACCATCGTCTCATGGTAACAAGTATATCCTCGTCGCGGTGGACTACATTTCTAAGTGTGTGGAAGCTAAGGCTTTACCTACTAATGATGCTCGTGTGGTAGTGAAGTTTTTGAAGCAACTATTCTCTTGGTTCGGAACCCCTCGTGCTATTATAAGCGATCGTGGAACCCATTTTTGTAATGACCAATTCGAGAAGATCTTAAAGAAATATGGAGTTACTCATCGTCTTTCTACGGCTTATCACCCGCAAACGAGTGGGCAAGTCGATGTTTCGAACCGAGCTTTGAAGAGGATTTTAGAGAGGGCGATTGGAGAAAACCGTGCTTCATGGTCCGACAAACTCGACGACGCTTTATGGGCCTTTAGGACCGCTTATAAGACACCTATCGGTTGCACTCCTTATAAGTTAGTCTATGGGAAGAATTGTCATTTGCCCATTGAATTGGAGCACAAGGCATATTGGGCCCTTAAGCATGCAAACTTTGACTTGAAGACCGCGGGAGATCACCGGAAAATAAAATTGAATGAATTGGATGAATTAAGAGACAATGCTTATGAAAATTCATTGATTTTCAAAGAAAAGACTAAAAAGTTTCATGATGCAAAGATTAAAAACGGGTTTTTAACGTTGGTGATCAAGTGTTACTTTTTAACTCTCGACTTAAGATATTTTCCGGGAAATTGAAATCTCGTTGGTCGGGTCCTTTCACCGTTACACAAGTGTTTCCTTATGGGACCATCGAGCTAGCTCAAGATGATTGTCCTAACTTCAAGGTGAATGGACATAGGCTTAAGCACTACTTTGGTGGGGTGATTCCTTCAATGTTTGACCTCGACCAAGTCACCTTCCCCAATGATAATTAGCATTGAGGGGATCGAGTCGAGCTCATGACTCGGTAATAAAAAACAAGGTGCCTCGTGGGGGAGATCCCATGCTTATCCTTTTATGCTTGCTAACCACTAATGAGGGGACTTGTGCCCTTCCAACTCGTTGTCTCGTGGTTGTTTGTGATTGTGTTATCTAGATCATCATCATCATCTACGATTGAAGACTCTCGTGTTCGTTTACGTGAGCCTCCATCGTTTGCTTGAAGAAGTTTTTCACGAATCCATTGACATATCCTTTATTGTTCTAACAATTATCTTTTAGCATACTTAATAAACGGCTTTAGATATATTGTTGATCACCCTTTCCATGCTAGATCATAAGCATTCGATTCTTCGTCTCTAGTATGGGGGTGCTCCACCTTTAGACTCGAAACATTGAGGACAATGTTTACTTTTAGTATGGGGGGTGAATAGATACTTGCTTTGCTACGGCCTCACGCTTTCCAACTTTCAATGTTTTGTTTTGTTGCTAATAAAGCTAAAAATGCCAAATTTTAAAAAATTTTCTTAGTTTTCATAAGTGTTTTAAGACACGAATGTATATTTTCCGATGGGTAGAACAAGAACTTTTCGCAAGTTCCTTTAATTGATCCTAGAAAGTCACTTATCAAGGGAACTATAAAATGCATTCTCTAAACTTGAAAAATTCCAAGAAAGTGCAAGATCCTATAGGTGGCTTGAAAACCTAAAACTTTGATTTGATATAGTCTTAATGAAAGCTAATCCAAATTTGGCTTAATTTTAACTTGCATGGCTAAGTATTCACGAGTCTCTTTAATTAGAGGTCTTTATATAGTGAAGAACGAGAGATGATAGAGTTAGACAAGTGATCATGCTAAACGTAGAACATGAAAATGCTCTTTCAAAAACTCATATGTCTTTAATTGTGGCTTTTTCTTCCCATAAGATCCATGCATTAGGAATAAAAATAATTGCAATAAGTAAGGTCGTACGATTTGAAAGGTTACTTAGCCTCTAGCGCAAGATCGTTTAAAAGTTGCTCGGGGTTGAATAGAGTTCATAGCCAAGGCATAACTTATTGAAGCGGGACGTGAAGATTGGTGATCATCCAAAAAGGCCCTAACAAGGCATGAGGAACCCTATTTTGTTGCTAAAGATCCAAGATGATGTGAAGTATCATTATTCCTAAATCAATATGAAGGATCAAGACACACGACGAAAAGCAATTACTCCCTTAAAGATCATGGAGAAAGTCTATCCAAAAAGACCCTAACAAGGTATGAGGATAAATATATCCAAGTCCGAAAAGGAGGCGGATCATTGTATATCAAAGTCCAAAATGAAGATTGAAGAAAAATGATGAAGTCGTGGTCCAAATATGAAGAATCTCTCAAAAACGTCAAGTGAAGAAATTCCAAATATATGAAGAGAAGACCATAATTTCAAGAACGTCTTTAATAAGTGTGTAAACACTTATCCTTTTGCCACTAAAATCAAGTAAAAACAAGACCTAATCATGTGTTTTACATCTTAAATGTCGAAATTACGCGTGGTTTTGTGTTTTGTGTGTTAAATAGGTACAAATGATCAAAAGAAGAGAAAACACGGGATTTCACGGTCAAATGTCGAAGAAAGGTCCAAGAAAGAGACAAAGACGAAGTCAAAGACCAAAAGTGTGCCAAGATCACGAAAACCGACAAAGCCGACTTAATTTTGAAGAAATGATCAAGAAAGTCGGAATCAAGCTCAACTTTAGCAGATTTCATCATTTATCGAGAAAACGAGCTTAGTGAGTCCCACATTGGGTAAATGGGCCTAAAAGCCCATTTGGAGAAATTTATCTTTTCAATTGGATCATAAAGCCCATTTTTATCAAATTTAAAGATCGGATGAAGCAATTGGGCCAAGCCCATTTAATTTAACAAACGGAAGGAGTAAATACGCATTTGGGCCTTTAGCCCATGAAACAATGCAAAACAATTGAAACGAATATTGAAATTCGTTTTCATTTTGGGCAGTCAACACACTCGGTCATCACACAACTTTATTCCCAGTCAAACCGTAACCCCCATCCCTTTTAACCCCGCGTGTAATCCACTTCTTTTTTCCCAAATAAATAAACAAAAATTTTACCCAGACCCATTTACACTATGTGAAAACTCACACACACCCCATCATCTTCTCTCCCCCACAAAACGGAACCCTCTCCTCAAACCCTAATTTTTTACACCGTAAAATTAACTCACAAAAAAATGGGGCTTTTACCTTTGTGGGTTAATTCACACCCAAATAAATAAAAACCCATGAAAATCGCTCCATCCACTCATCCTCTCTATCCTACATGGCCAAATCATTGGATTTGATTGGCTATGCCACCTCTCCATCACCAATCCCCCCGAATGATATCATGCCACATCACCTATCAAGAAGCACAACAAACACATCCTTGTGCCACGGTGGCAATCCGTGTGCACAAGGATGATTCTGAGCCGCATGATCAAGAGAAATAGAAGAAAGAGAAGATTATTGAAGAATCAACGGTGGATTTCGGATGCTTACTAATGAAGCTAAGATTAGGGTTTCATGGGGTTCCTCTATAAAAACCCCAATCTATCATGTAATTTGGCAGTCTTTTCTTTATTTTATTTTTCAGTAAAAATAGATTAATAGTTTAAATCTTGTAATTTCTTTTTTTCAGTAATTGTAAGTTGGATTCAAATTAATGAAAAGTTTATTTCGTTTTTAATTTTGTCTCATTTTTCAATTTCCAGTACTATTTATCTGTTTATAGATTTATACTGTTCTCGTTAATATAAAAAAAAACATAGATAAAGAAAATACATATTTCCCCTACTTGGAAATATAAAAAGAGTTACTGTTCATCTTATTGTTCATCCGATTGTTGGTTCGAGATGGTGTTTAAGTTTGGTGGTTAAAATGGTGATTGTTTCGGTTCATTAAGCTCGCTCAGCGCGACGGTTCTTCCCAACGGATCATCAAAAGGTTCTAATCTTCTATTTAGTTTTTATTGTTATTATTTAGTTTAATTTTATATGATTTATGTTTGAATCTGCTTATTGTTCTCGAGTTTGTTTGGATCTGCCTCGTTTTATTAGATTTATCAGTTTATTTAGGTCGTTTTAGTAGCTTATTGATTAGGAGCTTATTTGTTTTCAGATTTATTTGAGTTAGCTTAATTTTTCGTTTAGACTAGATTATCAGTTCCAGCTTATTTTGGATATTTAGGAATTTGGCTATTTGCTTATTTGGCCCTTCCTGCTTATGCTTATTTAAATATCTGCGTTTGATATTTTGGTAATTTGTTTTTAGTCTCATATATGCTTGTTCATTCTCGATTGATATCATTTGTTTTTCAGTTTTAGGACGTTTATTCTGCTTGGTGTTAGTCCTAATTTAGCTGCTTGGTTTGTCAAGTTTATAGGTCCTCCTTATAATATTTTTTGATTACTGATAATAGATCTGTTCCATTTATGGGTTCTGCTTAAATAGCTTTTAGGTTATTTTAGGTTTTTCTAATCATTGCTATTGTTTTAGAACTGTTTTGCCTTTCAGTTTTTTTTAATTTGTGCTTATTTGATTTATTAGCTTATCACTGCTTAACTAGCTTATTTGTTTCCAGCTTATTAGACATCAGCTTATTTGGTTTCTACTTATTTGACTGCTTATTGCTTATTTGCTGCTGTAACCTCAGACCCAATTGGTCTGAGGATTTTTCTTGTCCAAAATAAAAGTTCAGCAAAAAAAAAGGTTCAAAAATATAAGGAAATCTGTATGGGGTGAGATTCGAACCCCAGACCCCTCGCATAACCACCATACGTCCCAACCAGTTGTGCTACATTCTCATTTGTGTTTTATCTCTCTTAATTGCATTTATATAGCGAAAAAATAGGGTAGGCTGTTTTAAATTCATATTAGTTTTAATCAATTTAAAGTTTAGTTTAATATTTACTTTAATCAATTTTAAAATAAATATAAAAAGAAAAAAAAATAGTTTATTTAAATTTTATAAATTTAATTGTTTTTTAAATATTAGTTTAAGTTTTATTTAATACAAATTATTTTTCAAATTAAATAGATTCGTTTTAAAATAGATTAGATTAAAAGTTTTTACTTAATTTAAATAGTTTAAAATTTAGTTTATTAAAGTAAATTAGATTTGTTTAATCATTTTAATTAGTTTTTTTTAAAATAGATCTCTTATAATAGTATTTAATTATATAATTTTTAGTTAGATTAAAAATACCAAAAAGAGATTTTACCAAAAACAAGTTAAGTTGAAACGTAAAACCGGAAATCAAATTCGAGTCGAATCGAGGAAAAACAAACATTAAAAAGGACTTAAAAATCCGAGTTTCAAATTGGCGTCGCTGCCGCTTCGCTCGTACGATTGACGATTTTTTCGTGAAGACGTTTGGATTTTGGGATCCGTTCATCCTTTGAACGTTACGTTTCTTGCAACAAAATCAAAAATACAAAAAAATCAAAAACATAAAATTACAAAAAAATTAAAAAATCACAAAAGCAATTTCTTTCCTAAGAATTGCACCAAAAAAAAAATTAAAAAATACAAAAGTAATACTTTTTCCTAAAAGTATTACACCAAAAATATTACGTATTAGTGTTAATTTTTATTTCGATTTCTTTCGATTTTTCTTGTGAATATATATTTTTCTAAAAAAATACAAAAAGATTTTTCATTTTATTATATTATATTACGTAGCACAATAAAATTACCTACTTATCAAATAAGGCCTTAGTTGGGATTTCATCACCTAACTATTGTAGTCGAATCCATAACGAGAAAAAAGGGCAAAATAGATAAATACTAGTAAGACGTTTGAACTCGACATATACAAACTATAAGGTGGGTATAAGGCGACGCGCTATAAAAGGCCGTCTAAGGAAAAAGGTTTTTAAGTGCTTTGTGCCACCTCGTTTCCCCGCTCGCTTGTGCGTATATTGAGAGGGACGACCGATTATTGGTTTGCCAACTCAAGTAGTATTTTACGTATATATTTTTGTAGCTTTTTCATATTGCTCATCGAGAGGAAAAATCCTTTTCCTCTCAAAGTCGACCGAGGTCACCTACCTCATTCCAAAGTTTTAATTGTATGCGCACTCGCGCGCATACATACATACCGATTGGTGTACCAAATACTTCTAATTCTTCTAAAAAGAAGAAGAAGAAAAACAAAAAGACCGTCATTAAAGCCGATCCCAAGAATCGAGCTTTCGACAATACGATGGCAACGGATAATCGACCAATGATTTAGATTCTACAATCTCACGTTGAAGGAAACAATGACGCGATTGTGGTGCCAAATATTGGAGAAAATCATTTCGAACTTAAATCGGGTTTTATTCAAATGGTTTCCGCTACACCATTTTTAGGCCGTACTAATGATGACCCACACGCTCATATCAAACGTTTCATCCAATTAGCTAATACCGTCAAATACAATGGGGTGCCCCAAGAGGCCGTTCGCCTCCAACTTTTTCCTTTTTCCCTCGAGGGACAAGCCCGGATTTGGCTTGATAAGGAACCACCCCAATGTATTACCACATGGATCTACTTAGAGACCAAGTTCATTAACTAATTTTTCCCACCATCACGGACCACTTCCTTAAGGAATGAAATAATCAATTTTGAGCAAAAATATGGGGAAACGTTTAGTGAGGCTTGGGATCGTTTTAAAGATCTTTTGAGAAAATGTCCACAACACGGTTTTACTAAAGTTCATCAAATCAACACGTTTTATAATGGTTTAACTCTAAACGACCAAGACTCACTTAATAGTGCCGCGGGGGGCAATATTCTTGTGAAAACCATGAACGAGGCTTGGGCCATTATTGAAAACAAGGCAAAAGTACAAACCAAAAGTGTTAGGGCTAATATGGCAAGTGCTAGTACGAGTAATAATGAGGTGAATGATCAAATTAAGGAGCTTACTTCAATTGTGAAAACCCTTGCTCTAAGAACCGACGCCCTCACCACACATGTGCATGCCGTGAAAGAAAAAAGTGAGACGTGTGAGACTTGTGGTGGACCACATTCATACTTTAATTGTGACAAGGTTTACAATGATCAACAAGAAGTTTATGCTTATAATAACAATGAAATTGATCGGGTTCAATTCAAACCAAATGTTGATGTTAACCATTTGTCTTACAAGTCTAATAACTATTTGGCTCCCCCGGGTTTTGTAGCACCACAAAGACCACCCCCACCCGCCCAAAATAGGAACCAAGGTCCTCAACGGGGTAATTTTCAAGGAAATACTAATCAACGGGGTTTTAATCATAATCAAGGGAATTTTCAAGGGCAAAACCAAGGGTTAAATAATCAAGGATATAATAACCAAAGTTTTCAAAATCAAAGATTTAATCAAGGTTCTAATCAATATCAAAACCAAGGTTTTCCTAATCAAGGTTATAATCAAATGAACATGCATAATCCTCAAATGGACTTGGTTTTACAAAAATTATCCGACCATGAACGAATGATGAGAGAGATGCAAGAATCGACCGATAAGAAGTTTTTGACTATGATTCAAACCTTTCGTCCGCAAGGTATCCTTCCCTCGAACACCGTGACCAATCCTAGGGCTAATGTTAATGTTATCACTACTAGGAGCGGTAAGACCACCGTAGAACCTTCCCCACCTAACCAAGGACCCGAGATTCCTTCTTCTTCGACACAACCTCCTTCTTCTTCCACTTGTGACATACCTCCCGTTATGCATTCGTCTACACCTTATGTTCCACCGATACCCAAATTTTCTACCACACCTTCGGTTCCAAAACCGGTTCCTTCACCTTCTATTTCTACTCCTCCTCCTCCTCCAAAGGATGTGAGTGAGCAATCCACTCCAAAGCCTTTATCTCAACCCAATATACCTTATCCCTCAAGGTTGCGGAAAGAGAAATTGAAGAATAAGGATGATATTCAAGTTTCAAACTTCCTAAAAATGTTCAAACAATTGAATTTTAATATCACCTTTGCCGAGGCGCTCGCTCACATGCCTAAGTACGCTAAGATGTTTAAGGATCTTTTAAGTGATAAGGAAAAGTTGCTTGATATTTCCAATACCCAATTGAATGAGAATTGTTCCGCGGTTCTTCTAAGAAAATTACCGGTTAAGTTAGGAGATCCCGGTCGATTCCTTATTCCTTGTAATTTTCCGGGTGTTGAGAATTGTATGGCCTTGGCGGATCTTGGAGCGAGTATCAATCTTATGCCATTGTCCGTGTGGAAACAATTATCTTTACCCGAGCTAGTCCCCACTCCATTGACATTGGAATTATCTAACCGTACGGTTGCTTATCCGGTGGGGATAGCCGAGGATGTTTTCGTAGGAGTCGACAAATTCACTTTCCCCACCGATTTCGTCGTCGTCGACTATGAAATGGATCCCCGTGTACCCTTAATTGTAGGGCGACCCTTCTTGAGAACCGGGCGTACATTAATTGATGTAGCCGCGGGTGAACTTATCATGAGGGTCGGGGATGACAAAATCGTCTTTAACATGGGTAAACTTTCCAAACTTCCCAATGAGCCCGAATCCGTGAATTTCATCGATGTGCTTGACGAAGCATGCGAAGAACATTTTCACGAGGCTTGTAAGAGCGGGATTTCTCCTTTACCTCATGTTGAGACCGTAGCTTCTATTGCTCCTTCATTGACTCCATTTGGAGAAAGTGACTTAGATGAGTTTGAAGCTAGCTTGGGTCCTCTCGAGATTAACTATGATAATTCTCCCACCAATTGGGATGAAGACATTCGTACTATTGAGAGACTTCTCAATGAGGACAATATCTCTCCACCTACTCCTAAAGAAGTTACAAACAATGATCCTACTTTGACTAAGCCTTCCATTGACAATCCGCCGGATTTAGAGCTTCAAGATTTACCGTCTCATCTAGAGTACGTTTTCTTAGAGGAGGATAATAAGTTGCCCGTCATTATTGCTAAGGACTTAAAAGAAGATGAAAAATCCCGACTTATCGATGTGCTTAAGAATCATAAGAAAGCAATTGCTTGGAAAATCTCCGACATTCGCAGAATTGATCGTAATTTTTGTACTCATAAAATTCTCATGGAAGATGACTTTAAACCCGCAATCCAAAATCAAAGAAGGGTTAATCCAAAAATTCATGAAGTCATTAAGAAAGAAGTTATCAAACTTCTCGATGCCGGAATGATTTACCCTATCTCGGATTCGCCATGGGTTAGTCCCGTCCATTGTGTGCCTAAGAAAGGCGGAATCACCGTTGTTCCTAACGAAAACAACGAGTTGATTCCTACTCGACTCGTAACGGGTTGGCGAGTTTGCATCGACTATCGTAAACTCAATGATGCCACTCGTAAGGATCATTTCCCTCTTCCTTTCATGGATCAAATGCTCGAGCGTTTAGCGGGTAATGATTTCTATTGTTTCTTAGATGGCTTTTCCGGATATTTTCAAATCCCTATCGATCCAAAAGACCAAGAGAAAACCACATTCACTTGTCCCTATGGAACATTCGCTTACAAAAGAATGCGTTTCGGCTTATGCAATGCTCCCGGGACATTCCAAAGGTGTATGATGGCGATATTTCATGACATGGTTGAAGAAACTATGGAAGTCTTTATGGACGATTTCTCGGTCTATGGTGATTCTTTCTCTTCTTGCCTTGCTAATTAGGAACGTATGCTCCAACGGTGTGAAGACACTCTTCTCGTTCTTAATTGGGAAAAATGCCATTTCATGGTAAAAGAAGGCATCTTCCTCGGTCACAAAATTTCCAAAGCCGGTATCGAAGTCGACCGTGCTAAAGTTGACGTCATTGCTAAGTTACCTCCGCCTACCACCGTCAAAGGAGTTAGAAGTTTTTTAGACCATGCGGGATTTTATCGACGTTTCATCCAAGATTTCTCGAAAATAGCTCGTCCAATGACTCATCTCTTAGAAAAGGATGCTCCTTTCATCTTCTCTCAAGAATGTCTCGACTCTTTCGAACTTCTTAAAGGTAAATTAACTAAGGCACCGGTCTTAGTCTCCCCAAATTGGGAGTTACCTTTCGAGCTCATGTGCGATGCTAGTGATTTCGCGGTAGGAGCGGTTTTAGGTCAACGAGTTAACAAACATTTCCAACCCATTCATTATGCTAGTAAGACAATGACGGGGGCTCAATTGCATTATACCACTACCGAAAAAGAGCTTTTAGCTGTAGTGTATGGTTTTGAGAAATTCCGCCCCTATCTTGTGCTTTCCACCACCATCGTTTACACCGACCATTCCGCTTTGAAATACTTGTTGACCAATCAAGATGCTAAACAGAGACTCCTTCGTTGGGTTTTGCTCCTACAAGAATTTAAAATCGAAATTCGTGATAAAAAGGGAGCGGAAAACCTAGCCGCGGATCACCTTAGTAGACTTGAGGATCCGTATCAAGGGGAATCTCCAAATAAAGAGATTAATGAATCCTTTCCCCTTGAGAGCTTAATTTCTATTAATTCCAATCTTGATGATACCCCATGGTTTGCCGACATTGCAAACTATTTGGCGGGTGGTGTTCTAATCGAAGGGTTATCGTCCCAACAAAAGAAAAAATTCTTCAAGGACGTGAAAACGTACTATTGGGACGACCCTTATCTTTTCAAGCAATGTGCGGACTTAAACATTCGTAGATGTGTTGATGGGTCGGCGGCTTTACAAATCCTTGAAGCTTGCCATAAAGGACCTACCGGTGGTCACTTTGGTCCTAATTACACCGCTAAAAAAGTGTTCGACTCCGGATTCTATTGGCCCTCCATTTATCATGATGCACATGAAATGGTTAAACATTGTGATGCTTGCCAAAGACAAGGCAAGATCACACATAAAGATGAGATGCCTCAAAATTTCATCCAAGAATGTGAAATCTTTGACGTATGGGGCATCGACCTTATGGGGCCGTTTCCATCATCGAAGGGAAACAAGTACATCCTCGTAGCCGTTGACTACGTCTCAAAATGGGTTGAAGCAAAAGCTTTACCTACTAATGATGCGAGGGTGGTTGTTAACTTCTTGAAACAATTGTTTGCTCGATTCGGTGTGCCTCGTGCTATTATTAGTGATCGCGGGACTCATTTTTGCAATGATCAATTCACACGAGTCATGGCTAAGTATGGTGTCAATCACCGACTTTCCACCGTGTATCATCCTCAAACTAATGGACAAGCCGAGGTTTCTAACCGTGGTCTTAAGAGAATCTTAGAGCGAACCGTGGGAGAGCATCGTTCTTCATGGGCCGATAAATTATATGATGCTTTGTGGGCTTTCCGTACCGCTTATAAGACACCTATAGGTTGTACCCCTTATCGCCTTGTGTACGGAAAGGCGTGCCACCTCCCCATTGAGTTGGAGCATAAGGCTTATTGGGCCTTGAAATGGGCTAATTTTGATCTTAACAAAACCGGTGATCATAGGAAAATCCAACTCAATGAACTTAATGAACTTAGGAATGAGGCTTATGAAAATTCATTAATCTACAAATAGAAGACTAAGCTCATTCATGATTCCAAGATTAAAAACCGAGAGTTCCATGTTGGTGATCAAGTTTTATTATTTAACTCTCGGTTGAAAATCTTTTCGGGTAAACTTAAGAGCCGTTGGTCCGGTCCATTCACCGTAGCTCAAGTCTTCCCTTAGGGCACCATTGAGTTATCCCAACCAAATGGGCCCAACTTTAAGGTGAATGGCCAACGGGTTAAGTTGTACTATGGAGAGGACATCTCTCACGAGATTATTCCATCCCTCTCCACATTTCCCTTGAATTAATTCGGGAAATCGAGTCGAGCTAGAGACTCGTGATAAATAAATCAAGCATCGTATAACTAGGTTAGATTTTTACCTTTACCATCCTTTCCACCCTTTTTCACCTTCATCCATTGTCCACCAATAAGTGTAGGGGGGAGCCAAGTAGGTTGTTTGTGTGTGGTGATTGTGTGCAGGGACATGTGCTTTGATGATCCACTTTTGGTTCTTTTGACACGACCCGTGATCCCATGTTCCCGTGTACCCGGTTCTATCAAAACTATTGTGGTTCATACTTGTATATAAATAAAACGAATAAATGTAATCACTTTAGTTGTCCCTTCCTTAGCTCGATTTTAAACAACGCACTCAATGTCCTAAGTGTAGGGAGTTTATTCGCCCACATGCTTAAACATTGAGGATAATGTTTATGTTAAGTGTAGGGGGCCTTCTATCGAATTTTAGTGGCATTTTCCATTAATTTGACACCATTTTACCGGAAAATTTAAAAAAAATTTCAACGTTTTTTAAATTTTTGATCTATTTTGGCCTAGTAGTATTTTTATTTATTTTCTTTCCTTTTATTATCGCATCATAATAATTTCCAATTCAAAAATAAAGTCAAATAAATAAATAAATAAAATGGTTTTAATAAGTTTAGATATCTTTGATATATTAGGCCCGTCGTGAATATTTTGACTCAACCCGAGTTTACTAATCTAAGTTTACTCTAGCTAGTATCCTTAACCATATGGACCTTAATTGGTTTATTAGGCTAAGCATCCACGAGTCTCATTCCTTGAGATTTTAAATTGTGGAGAACGAGAGATGATAGAGTTAATTATAAGTTCGGTATTCTTTCATTAACTTATGTGAGTTAGTTATGAGTTTTTTCTCCCATCGCTTGTTAATAAATATATTTGCAATAAATAAGGTTGTACGATTTAAAAGGTTACTTAGCTTCTAGCACAAGATCGTTTAAAAGTTGCTCGGTATTAATTAGAGTTCATAGCCAAGGCAAAACTTATTGAAATGGGACGCGAAGATTGGCTTATCCAAAAAAGGCCCTAACAAGGCATGAGGATACCCGAGTCCAAAAAGGCCCTAACAAGGCATGAGGATTCACTTTTTGATAAAGATCCTAAGATGATGTGAAGATCATTAATCCAAATCAATATGAAGGATCAAGACACACGACGAGAAGCAATTACTCCCCTAAAGATCATGGAGAAGTCTATCCAAAAAGACCCTAACAAGGTATGAGGATAAATAGATCCAAGTCCGAAAAGGAGGCGGATCGTTGTATATCAAAATCCTAAATAAAGAAGAGGATAAATGAAGAAGTCGTGGTCAACGTTTGAAGCATCTTTCACTCCTTATGAAGATGTATACCAAAATGAAGAGAAGACCATAATTTCAAGATCGTCTCTCAAGATTTGAAGTTTGAAGTACAAGCCAAATATCGGTCCGAGAAAGGTCTCAAATCGTGAAACAAGTTATGCCAAGATATGAACTTTTTGAGGTTTCGAGAAGCAGTTTTAAAAGATTTTGTCCTTTAGCTAACTATTGATTAAATCGTCCCACTTTATTTTCGGCCTTAATAAATTATCGAAATAAGTCAAAAATGCATCCTTGTGATCATTCAAGACAAAAATAAAATACAAGAGATACACCGTAGGAATAAGGGGGTCTAAGTGATTAATTAAACCACATGAGTAAGTGTTAGTAGTGCTAACTTGTAATAACAATGATCTCGTTTTTGAGCTTGGTATGGGGAACGTGAAACTTGAGGGTGATTAATATTCATGACACCAAAGCCCTAATCTAAGTCTTAGATTTCTTTACAAGTTTCTTCCATCTAATAATTTTCAAGTTAATAAAATAACCATTTAATTTTTGTTTCCTTTAAAGTTTTTATCTTTTCGTCATAGTAGTAGTAGTAATTGTAATAAAGGCCGAGATGGATTGATTATGAGAAAAATGTAACTTATGCTTTATAACTATGCATTGCATGGGGTCATTGCAATGGTCAAGTGTAGGGGATTTAATAAGTGTGTAAACACTTATCCTTTTGCCACTAAAATCAAGTAAAAACAAGACCTAATCATGTGTTTACATCCTAAATGTCGAAATTACGCGTGGTTTTGTGTTTTGTGTGTTAAATAGGTACAAATGATCAAAAGAAGAGAAAACACGGGATTTCACGGTCAAATGTCGAAGAAAGGTCCAAGAAAGAGACAAAGACGAAGTCAAAGACCAAAAGTGTGCCAAGATCACGAAAACCGACAAAGCCGGCTTAATTTTGAAGAAATGATCAAGAAAGTCGGAATCAAGCTCAACTTTAGCAAATTTCATCATTTATCGAGAAAACGAGCTTAGTGAGTCCCACATTGGGTAAATGGGCCTAAAAGCCCATTTGGAGAAATTTATCTTTTCAATTGGATCATAAAGCCCATTTTTATCAAATTTAAAGATCGGATGAAGCAATTGGGCCAAGCCCATTTAATTTAATGAACGGAAGGAGTAAATACGCATTTGGGCCTTTAGCCCATTAAACAATGCAAAACAATTGAAACGAATATTGAAATTCGTTTTAATTTTGGGCAGTCAACACACTCGGTCAACACAAAACTTTATTCCCAGTCAAACCGTAACCCCCATCCCTTTTAACCTCACGTGTAATCCACTTCTTTTTTCCCAAATAAATAAACAAAAATTTTACCCAGCCCCATCTACACTATGTGAAAACTCACACACACCCCATCATCTTTTGTCCCCCACAAAACAGAACCCTCTCCTCAAACCCTAATTTTTTACACAGTAAAATTAACTCACAAAAAAATGGGGCTTTTACCTTTGTGGGTTAATTCACACCCAAATAAATAAAAACCCCATGAAAATCGCTCCATCCACTCATCCTCTCTATCCTAAATGGCCAAATCATTGGATTTGATTGGCTATGCCACCTCTCCATCACCAATCCCCCCAATGATATCATGCCACATCACCTATAAAGAAGCACAACAAACACATCCTTGTGCCACGGTGGCAATCCGTGTGCACAAGGATGATTCTGAGCCGCATGATCAAGAGAAATAGAAGAAAGAGAAGATTATTGAAGAATCAATGATGGATTTCGGATGCTTACTAATGAAGCTAAGATTAGGGTTTCATGGGGTTCCTCTATAAAAACCCCAATCTATCATGTAATTTGGCAGTCTTTTCTTTATTTTATTTTTTCAGTAAAAATAGATTAATAGTTTAAATCTTGTAATTTCTTTTTTCAGTAATTGTAAGTTGGATTCAAATTAACGAAAAGTTTATTTCGTTTTTAATTTTGTCTCATTTTTCAATTTCCTTTACTATTTATCTGTTTATAAATTTATAATGTTCTCGTTAAAAAAAATAATAATAATATAGATAAAGAAAATATATATTTCCCCTACTGGGAAATATAAAAAGAGTTACTGTTTATCTTATTGTTCATCCGATTGTTGGTTCGAGATGGTGTTTAAGTTTGGTGGTTAAAATGGTGATTGTTTCGGTTCATTAAGCTCGCTCAGCGCGACGCTTCTTCCCAACGGATCATCAAAAGGTTCTAATCTTCTATTTAGTTTTTATTGTTATTATTTAGTTTAATTTTATATGATTTATGTTTGAATCTGCTTATTGTTCTCGAGTTTGTTTGGATCTGCCTCGTTTTATTAGATTTATCAGTTTATTTAGGTCGTTTTAGTAGCTTATTGATTAGGAGCTTATTTGTTTTCAGATTTATTTGAGTTAGCTTAATTTTTCGTTTAGACTAGATTATCAGTTCCAGCTTATTTTGGATATTTAGGAATTTGGCTATTTGCTTATTTGGTCCTTCCTGCTTATGCTTATTTAAATATCTGCTTTTGATATTTTGGTAATTTGTTTTTAGTCTCATATATGCTTGTTCATTCTCGATTGATATCATTTGTTTTTTAGTTTTAGGACGTTTATTCTGCTTGGTGTTAGTCCTGATTTAGCTGCTTGGTTTGTCAAGTTTATAGGTCCTGCTTATAATATTTTTTGATTACTGCTAATAGATCTGTTCCGTTTATGGGTTCTGCTTAAATAGCTTTTAGCTTATTTTAGGTTTTTCTAATCATTGCTATTGTTTTAGAACTGTTTTGCCTTTCAGTTTTTTTTAATTTGTGCTTATTTGATTTATTAGCTTATCACTGCTTAACTAGCTTATTTATTTCCTGCTTATTAGACATCAGCTTATTTGGTTTCTACTTATTTGACTGCTTATTGCTTATTTGCTGCTATAACCTCAGACCCAATTGGTCTGAGGCTTTTTCTTGTCCAAAATAAAAGTTCAGCAAAAAAAAAGGTTGAAAAATATTAGCAAATCTGTCTGGGGTGAGATTCGAACCCCAGACCCCTCGCATAACCACCATACGTCCCAACCAGTTGTGCTACATTCTCATTTGTGTTTTATCTCTCTTAATTGCATTTATATAGCGAAAAAATAGGGTAGGCAGTTTTAAATTCATATTAGTTTTAATCAATTTAAAGTTTAGTTTAATATTTACTTTAATCAATTTTAAAATAAATTTAAAAAAAAATAGTTTATTTAAATTTTATAAATTTAATTGTTTTTTAAATATTAGTTTAAGTTTTATTTAATACAAATTATTTTTCAAATTAAATAGATTCGTTTTAAAATAGATTAGATTAAAAGTTTTTACTTAATTTAAATAGTTTAAAATTTAGTTTATTAAAGTAAATTAGATTTGTTTAATCATTTTAATTAGTTTTTTTAAAATAGATCTCTTATAATAGTATTTAATTATATAATTTTTAGTTAGATTAAAAATACCAATAAGAGATTTTACCAAAAACAAGTTAAGTTGAAACGTAAAACCGGAAATCAAATTCGAGTCGAATCGAGGGAAAACGAACATTAAAAAGGACATAAAAATCCGAGTTTCAGTCTTCCCAAGATTTGAAGTATGAAGTACATTCCAAATATCGGTCCGAGAAAGGTCTCAAATCGTGAAAATGAGTTATGCCAAGATATGAACTTAAGGAGATACACGAGAAGCCGTTTTAAAAGATTGTGTCCTTCGGCTAACTATCGATCAAATCGTGCTACTTTGCTTTCGGACTAATAACTACTCAAATAAGTCAATATGTATCACTTGTGATCCATGAAAAATAGTTAAAAAATGCTAGTAGCCCAATTCTTTTTATAATAACTAGGATTGCGGGGAGAAAAAGTATTAGACAATTTGGACGTATGAGTAGTGTTAGCATTGTGACTTGTACAAACAATGATCTCGTTTTTGCACTTAGCATGGAATGTATGACAATCAAGGATGACGAAATTTACTCTAAGGGACATTTACTTGTTTCTATTCTTTGACCCTAAAAGTCACATTCGTGATGAAAATCATACATTATGTCTGTACACATCTTCATAGTATTGTTGCAAGTCTTTTCTTCCAAATAAAGGTGAATAAAATTGAATTTTGGTGATGCTTAGATACTTTATTCTAGCATTGCGTGAGGGCACGGCAATGGCTTAGTATGGGGGAGTGATGAGATGGCATTTATACATGATCTCATCGTTCTTTTCGGGCTTTAAATGCATAAAGATGTCATAAAATACCATATATATGCTTGTGTTTGTTTACTTGTGTATTTTAGGTATGGATATCGTGAAAAAGACAAAAGATCACAAGACACAAGGAAAAACGGACACGAGAAACGAAGCCGTACAAAGAACCGGGCCCTAGATCATGAATTATCCAACATTTACCCTTGAAGACTTGAAGATATGCAAGACTGATCCTCAAACAATGAAGAAATGACACTTAAAACCCTTGTGAATTCATAATTACAAGTTTGGTCCCTTAAGTTTGTCAAATTACACAAATGGTCCTTCAACTTTGAAGAAATGGCATGATTAGTCCCTCAACTATTCAACATTGTCATTAATGGTCCCTCATGGAGTCAAAGATATATTGAAGACCTTTGAAGATCAATAATGTCCAAGATCAGTCCCTCAAATATCCAAATATGGCAAAAACAACCCTTTGAAACCTTTTGCCAAAATTTTGGGGCAAAAGTGTGAAGATTGGAAGTTTATTAACAAAGGAAAACGTTTTTATGGGCTGAAATTCTTGTTATACACACTTTGCCAAAGAACAAGGACCAAGACTGCCATTTCCAAACTTTGAATACACAAACACGCGCCAAACAAACACAATCCCCCATTTTCGGATCAAAACTTACCACTGTTCACCCCCAAGAACCCAGCAACTATCCCAACTTAAACAAAGGGTAAATTTAAATTACCCTTACCCACACTTGATTCACACGCCCAGAAACCCATCCCAACCTTAAAACCCTCACTCCCACTCACCAAAGGGTCCCACACCCAAAACCGTTTCACCCATCATGTGACAACTTTCTTTCCAAGTACTGCCACGTGTCAAGATCAACAGCCAATACTCTTTGCTTCACTCCAAAGCTATTTTAAACGGTTTGGATCATTTTGGAAAGCATATACCAAGGATTCGTCTAGAAGCATTTGAGGACAATATTGGAATTTCACTTCTAGGGTTTGTGAACAGTGTTAGCATAGCATTTGCCTATAAAAGGAGACCTCAACCTGTGAGAGTCCCTTTGTTCCAGTTTTAGGCTATCAATCTTTCTAATCCCTTTTTATGTTAATAAAATTTGATTTTCAGAAATTTGTGAAATCTCTTTTATGTTTTGTTAAAAGTTGGTGTTAGAATAGCCTAAATCTGAGTTCCATTTATATGTTTGAAGGTTTTTGAGGCAAGGTTTTAATCAATAAGACTTTTGTTTTCAAAAATCAGAAAAGTGTTTGTTATTTGTTCATCACTTTGGTTTGTTCTTTTTAGGAGGTACATTGGAAGCTGGTACTAGTTTTGCTTGTACCTCAGCTCAAACAATCCAGGGCCTGGATGTAGGTCTTGGAGGTTTGCATCCTTCTCCCTTTTCAATTTTCTCTTTTATTTTCTGAATATTTGTGAATTTGTAGGATTATTGTGGAATCTGTGTTTTAATGGTTGAATATTGTTTATCTGTGTTGGTTTGATGTTCTTGAGTTGATGTTAACTTGATTTGTGGTTTGAATCTGGATTATCCTTTGAAAATTTTTCAAAACAGATTATTAAGGGGTGTTTGGGTTAACTCCATAAGCAGGTTTTGAGGCTTATTAAGTAGGAGTATTATGTTGTTATATGTTGGTATTTGTTTATCTGGTATACTTGGTCATTTGTATGTAGGTTTTGTGGTTTGAAACACCCAAATCCATAAAAGGGCTATAAAATCTTTGTTACTTGATAAAATTGGCTATAGTTTAAGGGACACCTAGATCTAATCATAGACTAGGTTTAACAAGTGATTAAACTAGGTTAATAACATCAGGGAAGTAGGATTTGAGGCTTGAAATTGGATATGTGGTCAATTAGATCAGCAAACTGTGCTTGTGTTCTTGACATTCATATCAGTAACTATAATCTGCTTAGATCTTGTTCCATATCTTTTTTCAGTGCTTGATTTAAGTTTGTTTGTGCTTATTCATAGTTTATATAGCTTGTGTATGCATCCTGTTGAATTTGGCTGGCTTATTCATGCTATATTTGCTTATTTGTGCATAACAGCTTTATTTTCCATACTTGTGCTATATCTGTGGACTGTTTGATTAATCTTGGCTTATTGTGTGAACCAAATTGTGATTTCTTTGTTGATATTGACTCCTTGTGATTCACTGGTCACAAGGGTGCCCTTGTTTCCAATTGAATCCAACTAAATCTCTCTAAAAAGCTTAGTCAAATAGTCAAAGCAGTGGGAACTCCTTTCCCCTGCTACTAGCCACTGCTAGTGTATTTTGGGTTTCAGCTTATCAATAAGCTATAATAGCTTATTTTAACCAGCAACAACTTGGATTTTGTAATAGGTGCTCATTATTTGACCCATTTGTTCATACTGGAGAATTTGGCAGGTTGACTTTAGGGTTTGACTAGAAAACCAACTTAATTGACTTTTTTCATAAGTGCTTATTGGTTCATTCATGCTTATTGGATTTTTGTTGATTGATTTGGCTTATCGAGTTCATTTGTGACATTTTGCAAGTTGCATCAAGTTCTGAGGTGCCCTATATCTCAAACCCGACTATTTTGTCTTTTAGTGAAATTGTACTTTGCTTATTTCTGGCTTATTGAGTGTGCTTTTTCAAAATTTCTTTTTACAGATCTCTTTAGCATCCCAAAACAAGGTTGTGTGTCGAATTAGAGCTTATGGCATTAGCTTATTGCTTAATGGGCTTATTGGCCCAATAAGGATAAGCTGTTTGTTTAATAAGCTGTGATAAGCTCACTTTCAGCTTTTGGGCCTTTAGAGTTTTGTGTTTAGAATTAAATTTTGAGTCAGATTCGGCTTTTCCAAGTCAATTGGGCCAAGTTTGACTTTTTGGGCTAAAAAGCCCATTAGTGTTGACTGTTTTTGGTTTTGGCCCATTTGAGGGCCCAATAGGGGTATTCTGGTCATTTCACATTCATTTTCTGTTTAATTAGGTCAAAATAAACTAGTTTGCATGTTTTTAGAATTTTTTATAATTTTTGGATTTTTAATATTATTTTAATATTATTTTATTATTATTTTTCAAATTTCACATTTTAGCACCTTTTACATTTTTCTTAGCTTAAATACATTAAAATAGGATTTTTGCAACTTTTAGATTAATTTTATCATCTTTAGATTAATTTTTATAATTATTTTAAGTTTTAATAGTTTTTAAATCATTTTAAATAGTTTTTCTTAGTTTAAAATTTTCTAAAAATAGTTTTTAATCTTTTTAGCTCATTTTAGAGGTTTACCAATTGAAAAATCTTTATTTGGGATTTTTGATAATTAATTTGATTTTTAGGGCTTTAATTAGCATTTAAAAATTGAATATTTAATTAATTAAAAGGTTTGAAAAAGTTTTGATCATTGGTAAACTCTTAGTTTATTTATTTTGATTTATGGGGAATTTTTGGTATTTTTTAGAATTAATTTTTATTTTTTATCATTTTAAGGTTTTTACGTTAAGTCTTAGTAGTAATTTCACGTCTTCGTCATCCTCTTTTCTCATCTCCTTCTAACCAATATTAATCTCAAACCAATTACGAATTACTCACACACATATACCTCCTTGGGAAACGAACTTCATTGGGTCGTTAGTGCTTGATTTTCCTAAATCATCACTTAATACTTACCGCTCATTTACGCTCTTTTGTTTTCCTAAACAAGAGGTGTAATTTACCACAATCACGGGTCCGGTATTTTGTAAGGTTAGGTTCGTCATCATAGGAATCCTTAAACCTAAATTACATGTCCAACTCACAATGGGTGTATGTCGAGTGTCTTCATCCCAACTCTGGCTTACAGATGCTCTCATATAGATCCTCACCAGATTCGATCTCGATCCTAATATGATAATTATCATTGATAATCTCTCCAAAGGAAAACGATTATACGGTTCATTACTAAAGATCAATCTTTCAAACATAAAACAATACTTCTAGTATTTTGTATCGTTACTTTACCTCGTCCCTTCGATTGGGGTGGTAAACAGTACTCTTCATCAAGATTCGTTCTTAATGACTTCTGAGCAAATCTCTAGAAATTCGATGCGAAGCGAGGAACTTGATAGAGATGATCGATACAGGCACACCATGTTTACACAACTCCTTTAAATACAAAAGAAACAATTTCTTCATCAAGAATTTATCATTAACGAGAATGATATTAACAGATTTGGTCAGTCTGTCGACGATGACCCAAATCGAATCAAATTCAGATGATGGCCTTTGCAATAATTAGACGTTTACTAATTTATGAGGCGATGTCTACGTTCATAATTTGCCATCAGTACAACTTTTTCAAATAAAGATACATTAAATCAGAAATGGCATGAATAGAATAGTTAATCTTATGAGATTCCAACATGACTAAATCTTAAAATCCTCCATATTTAGGCAACCACAAGTGGCCTTTAAAACATTTAACGCCATAGGCTTCTCAATTCTAATGGTTCACATTAGCCGCGAACCCCTTTTTATTATCTATATTATCCTTTTTACAAACATCGTTTATTTTAAATTGTTCAACAATTTATTTTGCAAAGTCATTATTAAGGAACACATCCTAATTGATTCTTTATCTTTTATAATATGTTAGTAATTACATTCACCTTCCTGATGAAATAATTATCATGACAACAATTCACTCAGAATTTCTTTCTTCATATTTTCTAAGTTTTAATTTCGTCTCAACTATCATTTTTATCAGTTTTGCTCGATTCGACGTTTAAAGCGTCGATAAGTATTACTAGTAATTAAATAATAAATATTTAATTTTTATAAAACGTAAACGTAAAAAAATTAAATTTTCTTAGTTCGACAAATTATATAAAAGAAATGTTCAAAATAAATTTGAATTTAGTTAACATGATTTTTGGTTGATTTATGGAAAATAATTAATAAGATTCGTAAATGTTCGAAAAATCTTTGGTTATACTTTGGTCAAAATTTTCTTATTTGAAAAGCAAAAATTGTCGTTTCAAATTTCAAGTCATGGTTTAAATGGTTTTCCACAATCCTTCTTAAGTTGTCTTGAGGAATACACAAACATTTAAATATAAACAGGAGTTTAGTTAAATGATTTAGTTATAAGGAATGATTCCTTAAAAATCCTTTGTTAAAACATTTGTCAAAACATATTTGCACTTTTATTTTTTGTATAACCCTAAGCCTTAATGGCTCTAATTTTTGAAAAGTCAATATAGATCCCATTATCTTATTAATCACATGGTCAAATCATGTAAAGGATTTAGCCTTAAATCACATGTTAAATATTCAAGGTACAGGTTTTTGTTGTTCGTCCAACACAGGGCAATCTATAAATATTTATTAACTCATTCTTATTCTATTAAACAAACAAATGGTCCTTAATGATCACAAGCATGAATTTATCAAATTACAGCCTACACACGTGATTCACCAAATTTATGAATGCTACATGTGTATTAGTCAATCCAAACGACATCACCTGAAATTCATAATGTTCATTACAAGTTCTGGATGTAGTGATTGGAATAGATAATCTTCTTCGCGGACGCGAAGTTGATGATAACCATGTCATGGATCAAATCTTTAAAACATACGCTAGAACCTTGTAAATGATTGAACAAATCTATCATCTTGGGTAGTGGATATAGATTTTTAATCGTTAATTTACCTAGTTCACGGTAATCAATAAATATAAGAAATAATAACACCATAGCTCTTCATGATGACGAGCTTGGTAGAATAAAAGCTTTCTCCGACAACTCTCTCAGTTGTACGGTAATTCTTTTAATTCAGATGGTGCTGACGTACAGTGCATAAACCACAGGTGCAGCACCGGGAATATAATCAATACCAATTTCAACTTGCCTTAATGGCAAAATTCTAGGTAATTCACCAATAAATACCTCCTAAGGTTTCAGATAACAGAAACATCTTTTTATATATTTACTTTAAGTTCTTTCTAGATTATAATATCTATGACTAGTTCACAACCATTCACGGTATAATTTCAAGTCTAAATGCAGGATATGGTCATCCATCAAGAATTATTTAGATCAATTTTTGATAATCAACATCTTATCATTTAGGGGAATTCTACTTGAGTTCCCATCAATTAAGACAATGTCGTCATGTCATAATCAATCAATCCATTCTACTGGCACTATCAACTTTCCAGTTTCAATACCGTTGATAAGATGTGATCTTCTCTAAAGACTAATAATAACTCATAATCCTTCACAAATTCAAGGATATATGGAGACACAACTACCATTAAAAGAGTAAGGTCAACGCATAATCTACACGAGATAATTTCAAATCAGATACACACGAAAACATTAACGAATATGAATATATCCCATGTTTTCATGAATTGAGTACGCATTCAAAATCTCCTCGGATCGTTACCCAGGTCATTCAAATGAAATCTAATCAAAAGAAATGATAGGAACGTCGATACATCCAGTCGGGTATCAACATTCGGTAATCAGATACTTTTCCAACGAATCTCACTACGGAAGAATTGGACAAAGAGGGAATATCAATTGTCAATTAAGACAATTTCCACAGATGAGTAAATTCGACTCAGAAGAATAAATAGTACGGGCACATATGTAGGTGTCCCTATCAATATGTCCCTATTTTTCACTTCTTGCAGATCTCATAAAATTTAATCTTTCACAATCTTCAAAGAAAATGTAATGTTTATTAACAATTTTATGGTGACTACTAATCAGCCTTGCATGGTCCCTTCCAAATTGTATGTAGGGGCGCAACTATATACAATTTCAAGATTAACAATGCAATACTCAGTTCGTCAAAATTTTATCATCATGTTTATAATAAAAACATTTTCATGCTTAATTCTTAAATAAGAATGAAAAATAAATTTACAAAGATTTTCTTTGTTATGAAAACAATTAAGTTTTCCAAGGTGTTTTATAAACAACTTCATTTCGATAACGATCACTTATAAATCTCACTTTGAATAATCCTTATTGTGATGAAAATTCAATTTTTCTCAAGGGATACTGTTTTATCTTAAAAAAACAATGAGTGATCTGTAAAAGAGTGATGAAAATTGTTCACCAAGAACTAACCATAATATGATAGGAAATGAGCTTTAGCCAATTAATCATGAGGTTCATGACCTCGATGGCACTAAAAAAGAATAATCCACAACGTAACTCAAATCGAGATGAGTACTTGTTCAATGGTTGCATCACTAATGCGAACATTAGGATGAATCAATAAAAGATAGATAACATCGATACATGTAGAATTTAGCAATCAAAGGTAGTCTTTTCATTAATCCCAAACAGTCAAAATTGTACCGTAACAAATTACGTGTCACTATGTCATACAATTCCAAGAACTCATCCTACCAACTGATGTCTCAGTTAAGTTAGGGATTATTTTAAAAAGATACCACAATGAATACTAATCTACAAGAATCATTAGGTGTTCCACATGTCCCGAAAGATCCATCGGTCCCAATTCAGAAGAAGATTTCTTCAATTTATTTATTGGACACTGGGCATCCTCGTTATTGGACAATGGTTTAGGAACAACCCTTAACAAAAACTAACAATCATTTAAAACCTTATAATTTAATCATAGAACTTAACGACTTCCTCTTAACAATCTCATATTCCATACGAGTTAAATTTTACTTTATTCAAGTTTCAGCCAAATCATACTCAATGCGATATCCTACCTCATTCTCCAATACATTCAACCTTATTTTTAGACCTTAAAAGGGCAATAAAAGCTCGATATGATTAACAATAAATTTCCAATCCTATAGCTCTTACAACAACAATTATCAAATGAGTCACTAGTATTAAATGACTCACACATTCAATTGACTTCTCGGAAAGGTACTAGTGGCATGAGGCTTTTGGGTAATGGTTCCAATGACAGCCTCAAGTACAACATTCACCCTTTTGATTTCCAAATTTAAGAATTGGATGACAACGAATCAGATGACACCTTTCCAGGTGGTAACGTTTTGTCAAACTCCACTCTATAAGGAAAGATCGTCATGACATCGATATCAGATTTAATCTCGCCAATTCTTCTTCAGTATCACAATAAACTACTATCAATATTTCTAAGAATATCAACCATTTTGTTGGTATCATAAATATCCACAACTTCGTTTAGATCTGGAATAGCTAAAATTCCTACGGGAATAGCTTCGATTGATTTGCTAGGGGAGTTAGGGTTCCTTGTGACAATCGTATAAATACCTCGTATAAATATTAAAATAATCATCAAACAATCATGTAATCAAATTACAACATATATATAATTCAAGTTATATATATATATATATATATTAAAATAACAATTCTCAGTCTGGCCTTGTCGGTAACTCGGGAATTCTTCGACACCGTTATAGTCAAAAGATTTTTAGACATTTTTTTAGAAAAATGTTTATAGTTAAAAGATTTTGAAATGTTTTATTCAAAACCTTGGTTTTAAAAATCTTTCGTTCTCTATAACGAGAGCTCTGGTACCAAACTGTAACACCCCCAAATTTATACAATTCAATACAGCGGAAGACTCGTTGGTGTTACGGGATAGCACATTACTCACATCATAGACAACGCTTCCATTCATAAATATCAAGTTTACATAGGTCCCAAGTCATTGTATTTCATAAAGGTTTTACAAAGCATTTGAATGGAAATTAATATTTAAGTGCGGGCCATGAATTCTTGTTGTCTTCTCGAGAATGACCTTTAAGTACCTGAGATAAAACATGTTAAAAGAAAGGGTCAGCGAAAACGCCGAGTCAATTCATAGAGTTTAATAAAACCATCAATATATCATCGGTATATTATTATTACCAAAAATCATTTTGTACAAATCTTTGTAATAGGCCATAAAATAGCCAAAGTCATTTTATACAAATCCTTATCAAAAATCATAATATAGGCTTTCGCCCTCAAAATCATTATACGAACCATTGTCGTAAAAACATCATACAATACCTTTTATAACTTTGTATAGAGTTAAATAAAAACCGTTATATGAATATGGTTATGCAAAACCAAAACACGAACATAATATCAATAATAAGACCCTGTATTGCTAGTCAGGCAATATATCGTAATTCAATGCGTAAAGCATTATTTTCGTTATTTGGATTATTATAAGTCGCATGACATTGTTACCTTACTACAACAAACAACGGGTAGCTAGCCCGAAACTCAATTTGCCCATCTAAGTTAGCGTGTCGTCACAAAGATCACGCTATGGAAATCTTCTCATACATAAATTCGCTTACCAATCAATGTGGCACGACGGGGATCAACCATCAAGGCGCGAACTAGGGTGATCGTCCCCAAATAGTACTATTATATGCATAAGCGTCTACCAAATCCCGGTAGTTCACAATTCATGCTAATGGGACTTTTAGTGACATAACCTAACTTTAATAATCCATTTCATTTCATCTATCGGGTCATATAATCATACATCGGGTCACACAATCATTTGGGTCCAAATCAATAAACAAACAATCGGGACAAATGGTGTCCTATTTTAGTAAAACTAACATGTTATCTCCCTCGCGGGTTTATAAAATATTCATAAAAACATTTAAAAGAGTGCGAGGCTATGAACTCACGTTGATGTGGGAAAGCGGGTTATCGGCAATTCGGATGTACGGTACGTGCTTCAATCACGGAAACATAGACAAATAATACTTGTCTTAGACTCTTGTCCAATGACTTTATCAAAATAACAATTATGTATACATATGATGATTTTATATATATGATGATGATCAAGTGGGTTTATACATTCTCACTTACTCATTTTAGTTTATGTATTGGTAACTTTTATACTAGTTTACTAAGTTTACTTATTTACATGTTTTAGGCCCAATAAGCCTATTACAAGCCCAATAATTTTCATTAGCCCAATTATAATTTTAATATCAGTATTATACTTTACATGTTGGGCCCAAATGGGTTAAGCCTAATAAGTAAGTTTATAAGTGTTTTAACAACTAGTCGGGTTTATAGTCCAATAAAGCTACTTTGGCCTGTTAATGTCTATATGTTGTAAAGCTCGAGTTTTATCGGTTTTTACTTGTATTGATTATTTATATATCAGTATATGACTTTTAAAAAGTTTACATTAGACGGGTCCGACCATCTAAGTTTTAATTGACGAAAAACGTTAATTTTACGGTATTAGCCGAAAAGACGTAAAAATCATGTTTATAGTTTTTATAACTTATAAAACTTACCAAACTACCATTTTTATATAATGTCTATTTATTTATCCTTATACATATTTATATAAATGCAATATATAAGTTAGTGTTGGTTTTAATTTCATATTTTATACTATATTATTTTGAGTGCTTATATAATACTATTAAACTTTAATTTCACAAAATCTGATTATTAGTTTCACTTTCACCATTTTTATCATATCTTGAGTTCTATAAGGAGATAGAAGCTCATTTTTGGATGACATAAACTTCCTATTATGTGCTACAAATAAGTTAGTTATAGCTACTGCTCAATCCATGTTTAAGTATCCTTAACTGTCCCTACAAAACAGACTATTTAGATTAGTATACTAATTTTGTTTTGATCATATCTCACTCATTTTGATAATTCCATTGTATGAACAAATCTCACATGTGTACAAGTCCTAATACTTACTGTATATCAATTTATCTATACCATTTTATCAGTTTATAATAAGGTTCTTTACGGTTTTATACAGCCTACTATTTTAAGCAAGATTTTAACATCTTTTCTTGTAGTTTTTAATCTTTTTAACCAAATCTATCCAAACCAAATCCCCACATAATATTTTGATCATCATTCATAATCATATACATATACATAAATGAATAAAATACAAGATTACATATTCAAAATAACAAGATGATAGGGAGAAATAATCTCTATACCACCAAGATGATGAAAAGATGGGATTTTGATGAACAAGGCTTGGTTCCTTGTTACAAAATCTTCAACTTTAGCAAGGCAACTTCTTGAGTCCTTGAAATGGATGAACACCTCCATGAAATCAGCCCTAAACTCCTTCTTGAAAATAAGCCCAAAGACCTCCATGAAAACTCCTTTTCACATGTTAAGATCACCTCCAATCTTCATATCTTCAAAGGGTTTTCATCTTGTGCAAGTTAAACACATGATTCATGGTTGAATTTTTGATCAAATAGTGGTTTATGAGGGTATATGGGACCTTCATAGAGAGGGAACAAGAGAGAGTTGTGAGTTGTTTTGCGTGTAGAAAAGTGAGGAAGTGGTTTAATGTTGAATGGTTTTGTTAGGTTGCTAGTTTGGTGTAAAGATTAGGACAAGTGTCCTAGTCTTTTCAAGTAAAGTTGAAACACCTCAAGTGTGTTGGCTAAGCTTTATCCATCCCATGGTGGGGTGAGGCAAGTGTAAACTTGTCTCATCCCACTTATTTACGGGTACTCCTCGATTCTAGTTTCCTCGATTTGCGTGCCCTCGGGTCGTTTTACGAAAAACGTTTTTATAAATTATGAATCAACGGCACAAAACGAATCTAATAAAAATTGTCTCATCAAAAACGGAGTTCAAAAACGTAAATACGTAATTCTAGGGTTTCCGGTTTAGTCGTAAAGGACGTTAAATTATACTCGTAAGTCCTAATCTCTTCTCGTAAATTTGTGAGTTTATGAACCAACACAAATTTAAAATCCCAAAATAATATTCACAGATAAATTTATCTCCTGAAATGTCGGACTGTTACCAAAAACAGTGTATGTAAACGTAAGCACGTAACATAGAATCCTCTGGTTTAGACGTAGTCGATGCTACTTCAAGATGTAAACCCAAATTTCTTCCCAAAAATAAGTGAGTTCATAATATAACATTAAAATAATGTTTTTAAATAATACTTGAGAATAAAATATCAACCATAAATTGACGGATTGTCACATAATTCGGATGGAGATCGACTCTGATGGCCCACATAATAATAAAAATGTTCATTCGATCTATGTTTTTTAAACTTAATGACCTGTATAATTTGGGACCTGTTGTACACTTGAAACTTTTTATCGAATGAATGTATGTTAAACCTTGTACAACCATTTTTATGTGTTGTCTATGATTGGAGTTATTGTGCTATCCCGTAACACTCTAAAAGACTCTTCTGCTGTACCGATACGAAATTTGAGAGTGTTACAAGGAGAGATGAAGAACTTGAGATGAACTAGAGAGAGAAAGGAGAGGAAAAGAGAGGTAGCGAGAGAAAGTGATTATTTTATTAATGAAATGTGTGAAACAACCAATGACCAACATCTCCTAACATGCTAGGAGGGGGTATATATAGCCCACCCTACATGTGGGCTATATGGGCGATATGTTTATATATTGGATCACGAGCCCAATACTTGAATATATCGTTGGAGTGACCGATCCTTTCTAAATACGTAAAAACGTATTTCCAACAAGTTGTCACAACCAAATGGCCCAAATTTCAAAGTAAATGGTCACCGTGTTAAGCATTACTTTAGGGAAGAAATTTTCGTGGAAATGGTCCAAGAGATCCCTATTTTCCCCATGAATTAATTCATTGTGGGAAGAGTCGAGCTAGAGACTCCATAAATCAAGCTTGAATAACTAGGATTAGAGTTTCTAGACTTAGAGTTTGGTAGGATAGAAATAAGGGTATAGAGTTGAGGATAAGTGTAGGGGGATGCCTTCCTTTTGTCTTCATGTTGTTTGTAGGGTTGCTCTCTCTCATCATGTGCATTGGAGCTTATGTAGGAGGCCCTTGTATCGGTTCACTTCGTTACTATTGTGATTTTCCATAACCACATTGTGCCTAAATGAATTCACTATAGTAGACCTTTCCTTAACTTGGGTTAAACAAAGTTATCAATGTCATAAGTGTAGGGGAGTTTACTCCAATGCTCTTAAACATTGAGGACAATGTTTATCTTAAGTATAGGGGGGTCTTCTATCGAAGTGACCTTACCTAGAACTTTGTCATTGACCTTCATGATAAATTGGAAATTAATTTTTCAAACATTTTTCAAATTTTTGATCTACTTTGGCCACCAAAAATATGCATTCATAATTTTTACATCAATCATTTTTCATTTGCATAACACATTTGCATTGTATATATTTCTTCTTTTATGTTTCATCAAAAATTTATGAAAAGGAAAAAAAATATAATAAAGGATATGGTTTAACAAGTTTAGATATCTTTGACATATTAGGCCCGCCATGGATACTTTGACTCAACCCGAGTTTGCTTATCTAAACATTCTCTAGCTAGTAGCGTTAACCATGTAGACCTTTATTTGTTTATTAGGCTAAGCATCCACTGGTCTCATTATTTGAGATTTTAAACTGTGGAGAACAAGAGATGATAGAGTTTGAAGTAAGTGTTAAGGGCTAGATAAACTTCATATTCATTAATTGTGGCTTTTATATCCCCTTTCGTAACCTTTACTTTCTCGTCAACGCATGTATATATGTTAATAAATAATCAAGAATGGTTTTAATCAGTTTGTAGTCTCTTATGCATTTTTGACCAATCATTCGTGGTTGGTATAAGTACGTCTTAAGATTCTAAGTTATAATGTTTTATTTGTACTAGACTTATGCCATGCTTAATGCTTAGCGGGTGTTTTTCCTTTTATTCTTTTCAACTTTCTTTGTGAGGAATAAAGAAAAATAAGAGCGACTTATGAAAAAAAAATGACTGGCTAGAAAAAAAAGAGAAAAAGAAAAAGAAAAAAAAAATTATGCAACACTCCCTGGGGCAGTGAAGTGTTAATTATAGTAACTATTGAATTCCAATATTACTCTCACAAGGGTTTGCGGGGATTTAATAGTTTCTCCAATCCAATATTACCTTAACGGGTTGCGGGATTGAAGATCCAAAGTCCCAAAAAGGCGGAGGATATAAATTATTACGTGAGTTTTATTTTTCTTTCCTTATCAAGTGTGTAGCTACTTATTAATGCATGACATAAGGATTTTACACATAAAACGAATGACTTATTATTCTTGAGTTGGACTTATATTAATTGGGGGCGGTTTTTCGAGTAATGGATAAGATGGTTACTTAGGATTAAAACAATGCTTCCTTATTTTGAGATTTTACATTTTTGATATTTCACGCTTTAAATAATGACAAATTTGCTTTCAAGCAATTTGCTCAAATAATAACCGGTCTTAGAGGCATAATACGTGGGGGTATGAGAGTAACACAATTAATCTATATGAATGAGTTGATGCACTTTCATTTATGGATAACAATGATCTTGTTTTTAAGCTTGGTATGGGGAAAGTAAAATTTGAGGGTGGTAAGTGTTCATGGTACCAAAAGCCGTAATATAAGTCCTTGATTTCTTTATGAGTTATTTCCATCAAAAACATTTCAAGAAAATCCAAAAATATATAAATAAAATTTCTTTCCTTTGCATTGCATTGTATAAAATCAAAATCATGCATCATATAGTGTAGAGTAGTGTAAATACATTCCATATTGGCCAAGGTGGATTAATTATGAGAAAAATGTAAATTTGTGCTTTAAAATGTGGCTTTGCATGAGTTTATGGCAATGATCAAGTGTAGGGGATTTGATATGAGTAAAATCTCATATCAATAATATCACAAATCACCCTAAAACACAAAGCAAAATACCTAATTTTATTCATAAAAGCAGTATTATGGGTATGTTTTATGTTTGTGCTTTTGTAGGTAACAAAGATACAAATTTGAAGCAAACAAGTGAAATCAAGCCTTAAAGATGAAGGAAAGACAAAAAGAGGTTGAAAAGTAACAAGCCTTGTAAAGACAAAGGACCTTTCTTGACAACTTTCAAAGATAAGGGACTAAAGTGTAACTATGCAAAAGTAAAAATGTAAAACCCGCATTTAAAACCCAAGAACATTAATTATAAACAGCCTTAGTTTTATTTAAAACGTGACATAATTAATTATTCAGAATAATAATTAATATTATTTTCAAATATTCAGTGTATATTAATTACTCAGTAAAATAAATAAAGTATGACAGAATTATTACAGAAGTCAAACGCGAGATCACCAAAGCAATACTCGAACCAAGACACGAGGGTTTTAAAGTTATTACACAGTTTCAGATCTATTTAAAAGATACGTGAATTTTAGAATATTAAAGTAAAGGGTTTACGTTTTGTAGTAACGTGAAATTAAACGCTAATGCACACGTTAATTAACATACTCAAGTCGAAGCTAAGTATATACATCTACGGGCTGCGTTTTTATAAAAAAGGGAAGAAAGGAATGATAGTTGGGCCTTGAGCCCAGAATACTTGTAAAAAAATAAACGGGAGTTCACACCACTTTTTCCTTCACCAACAATAAAAAAAAGGGATTTAGGGTTGCTTTGGGGGGCGACGTCAGATTCATTTTTATGGTCTCTCTAATTCGTGATTGGGTGGAGTTTCACATTACGTTTGGCTGTTTGGTTACATGTCGGTTCCGGGTTTGATCGTGTCTCCCTGAATCTTCATTCCCATGTCTTCGATTTCGATCTCTTGATGCGCAACCTTGAGGTAAATCGGGAGCCATATTTCAATAGTATCATATCTCACATACTAGTATTACACTATATCATTCTTTTGTAGACGTCTATCATGTTAAGCTTATAATACAAAAGAAAATACTTGATTTGATGTAGAACATCATACTTACGTTAATGATATATTTGTATATAAGCATGCTTATAACCTTTTGGACTTTATGGCTTAGGACCTTCATTTTCACTAAATGTTCACAAGCAAATGAAGATGTTAAACATATGGATTTGGTCATAGTGGCAAATGAGTAAATATAATTTTAAGTAGCATGATCTTCGCCTTTTGCGTTATAACATACTATTATACGTTTTAATTTTGTTGGCAATGAATCTTTCCTTTTGTTAACATCACAAAATGGAAACCCAATAAACTAAAAGTAATTATTAAAATCATAGTTTACATGAACCTCTAAAGTGACTAAAATTAACTAAATACATGACGCTTGGTTAGTTTAATCATGATGATGCCATTCTGGTGTTCGAATATATTTATGCTTATGTTCGTGTTTGCGGCTTGCGCTAGTCATCGTTTAACTTAAGTAGACGCATATATGGAGCCACATCTAATGAATTATCAACCCATATTAGTATGTTAAGTAAAACTTACTTGGTGAGATGATATATTATGTTGGAACTAAGACATTATCACAACAATGTTTTTTTTATATGCATGCATGTATGAGGAAATGCAAATCAACTCGAGACCCTATAATCACAACAATGCATTATTATGTTATTATTAATCTAGAATTGAAAATTCACATATGTGGAAAACGTTGAAACGCTGAGATTTCAACGAATGAACTAAATATTAAACCATCATAAAAGACTTAATTATATTAATGTGACATTTAATCCGAAGTTGGATGATTAATATCTATAAAATTCATGTAGATCTTTTGACAAGAAATATATTCAGACATTTGTTAGCGTTGAGTTGGCTAAGGTACGGATATCCTTATCTTTCTCTTTTATTATCTGTCTCTTTCGTTTATTCTATTGATTGTACGGATTTTTCGTCTTTTAGTAAGGACTTTCCTTTCTATGCATGATTAGGATTCCCCGTCTGCAGCCAAATATTTTCCCCAGTATATGTTTTAAGCTTATTAGTAATCATGATTAATAACTAAATAAATTTCCTGAGCATTATATACAAGCATGTCCAATTTATGTACTAGTTACGGAGGTACCGTAACCATGGCACTAGAGGCACCGGTGTCGTGACTCACATGCAGGAGAGTGATATCCTGCATCGTCCCACTCATGTTCAGTTTTGCCATTTTTATATGTATGTTTAGTGGGGCGTATGGATGCATCCTAGGCTTATCAGTTTACAAGTTATCAGGGTGAATGTGGTGTGTGCTCTACATCCTTCACATTAGAGCTGATCCCTCCACCCAGCACAGTATTTAGAGGTCACCCTTCTACAGTTATTTAGAGGTCACCCCTCTACAGCATGACGAGGTCACCCCTCCAGTTATTCATGCACCGTTGTTACAACACATGACCTATATAAGATCTGGCAATTAAAATACAGTAAATGCATGTTTTCAGATTTAACAGATAACAGTTTCAGCTTTATTATTTATAAATCAGACTTTACAGATTATACATAGATTTCCGCTGCAACGTTACTTATCAGCCTTACAGCTCCAGTATTTTTATCATCTATTTCATTTTAGTAATTCCTTATCATGCTTTATATCTGTTCACTGAGCGTTATGCTCAGCCGTAGTTCTTTCATGTTCTAACGGCAGGTACACCAGGACACCTTTAGGATTCTGAGAGCATGTCCATTGAATGGAAGCTATCTGAACTTCTTACTTTATGCACTTCTTACATTACTCTGCTTATTTGGACATTGTTTAGTCCTTTCCTTTAGTATTTTATTTTTTCATGTTTTGAGCTTAGGTTGGATTACCGATGTTTGATTCCGGTATTTTCATTATGGTCAGATAATGTTTTAGGACATTTACCTTATGCTTTGATGACACACCATAAATACACGTAACAGTCTACTTATCCAAGTGGGGTGTTACAATTATGGTATCAGAGCTATAGGTTTGACCTGTAGGCTCTAAACTTGACCTGTGACTAGTGGGTAGTCACCAGGAACTTCCCAGATTTTGGCGTTGTTATCTTTCATGTTTCTCATGCATTTATCAGTCAGTTTTCTTTAGTTAGCAGTCAGTTTTCTTAATGTTTTTGACTAAGTAAAAGGTTGGTATTAGGACTGGCCATATTTATTCACATGTGCTTTTTGCAAATTTTGTTTTGGTGAACCGACCCATAGGCATTCACCCTTGCCCGTTCAGATTTTTGTATTGGTGAACCGACCCAATGGCGTTCATCCTTACTCATGACAGATTCATGTTTTCAGTCAAATATTACTTGGTGAACCAGCCATAAACGTTCACCATTTTTCAGGTCTAATTGTCATACTATTCAGTCTAATGATGTTTTGTGAACCGATCCACAGTGGTTCACCTTTGTCATGTCAGGATATTTCATAAACTTTGACAAGTATGGATTGGACTACATCCAACCATATTTAATTCTAGATTATAAATTTATATACATGACAGTTGTCATGAAATTTTGACAAGTATGGATCGAACCAGAATAACCCATACTTAGTCACATGTTTTCTTCTTTGAATTCTATGGATTGAACCATATCCGTGCACATCAGTTGATATTACACCTCAGTTGATTAGACTTTTTAAGTTCCTTATAACAGTCAAATTTTCATACCCTCACGTTGATGTTGTCTTCATGATGATTCAGTTTCATGTCTCCTTCGAGGATTATGTTTTCAGCAAAGTAATGATGTTTTCATGTTAAGATACTCAAGAACTTCAGTAAAACCCGTTTTCATGATAAATCATGATTGGCCTTCATTAATCATGCTTCATGCTGACCACTGTTGGGACTTAGATTATATCATACTTTTTAACCTCAAAACAACCAGCAGTAAATCTACGCAGGAATTACCAAGCTATCATGTTACTCATTTCAGTTCAGTTAACTATCGTTTAGATCAATTTATTTCTTTGATCATGCCAGAGAAGCGATACCAGTACCGATCATCCCATAAAATTTCCACAAGTTCATATACAGTATTCCATATGTACCCCATATACAGTGTCTCAGTTATACTCCATGTAAAGTATTTCATGTGTACTCCACGTATAGTGCCTTAGATATGCTCCATGTGCAGTATTCATTTTATACTTCATGTACAGTAGTCCAGGTGTACTCCAGGTAACATACTCCATGGATATTGCTAATCGATCCTCAATCATCTCAAGCGTTGCCACTTGTCGGTATTCTACCAGGTGCTGATGCCGCTCGTAAGTTGAAGATTTTACCAGATACTAATGTTGCTAACACTTCGAAGACCTCACAAATGCTGATGCAGCTGATACTTTGGAGATTTCTCAAGACGCAGATGCTGTTTATACTATGAAGACTCTGTAGAACAAGGACGAAAACTATAAATTTGAAATTTTTGACAAGAATAAATTTCAACCATCAGACACTACTATTCCATTCCATGCTTTTACCTTCTCAGCTTGATATCACACTTCACTCAGCTAACCTTTCATTTAGAAGAGTGGGAACCGGAACCCAGCCAGCCACTCAGCAGAATAGTTACATGAATCACGGTCATGATAATGACCGTTGTAAAACTGTCAAACAAAGTGGTAATGACAACCACCGTGTTTATATTTATCAGTCATTAGCCATCGGATCTCCGAAACAGACGTGACCAGAAATACCGAGGTCAGCTGTGACAACCCTGGTTTTGAGGTTCGTCACTTAGTTTTATTTTGTGCTAGTTACGTGTCTTTACGTGTTTATGTGCTAATTGGTGTGAATAGATTGTGGTTTGGATATCATTTCCGGTACGGGGTACCTTGTGAGTGAAACGATGTGTGATGATTTCATGTTCATGAGTTCACATGGTGGTGACTATGAAGTGAGATGGTGTTATTTAGTGGTTTTACGTATACGTATATGTATAATAGAAAATCGTATTTTTACGAATTACGGTTTAGCATTTAGAGGTCTCGGATGAGGTAATTAGTCATATGAATATTTTTCGGGATGGTTTTAAGTCATTTAGGACTTAGTTATAAAGTTTATTTCAAAATTTGAGATTTTTATTAAAAGTGTATATTTTACGTCTTTTACGGTAAAACGCGTAAATTTGACTAGTTTTACGGTTTCGAGGTTTTGGAGGCTTTAGGAGCTGAAATAAATTAAGGAAGATTAAGGTAATATTATTAATACATATATTAATAATAAAAACAAAAAAAAAACGAAAAATATAGGGTTATGGTTGGTTTGTAAACGCAGGAAGAAAAGAATAGGGGGAAAAAGAGAAAAAGGGAACTGGGCTTTTGTACATGGGCCAAGGACTTGATAAGAAAGTATATAAAGTCTTTTTATTAATCAAAACACTCATAAAATCCCTGGAGATCATGGTTTGTTCGGCATAAATGGTGGTTTTAGGGTTCTTCATCAAACATCTTGTTTTCCAAAAAAATCTAAGGTAAAATCTTCAAACCCTTTTCAATTAAATTGTTTTTATGATTTCTTTAATCATCTTATGATGGATTTAGGTTAGGGTTTAATTTAAAAACAGTAAATTAATGTTGTATTAATCATAATATGATGATTACATAAATTAGGGCTTGTAATTAGAGGGATTAGGGTTAATTAATGAGGTTGATTTTGTTAAACCCGTTTTTAAAAACTGGGCAGAATTTTAAGTCAATTGTTTTTGTCATATTGGGAGTTCTACAAACTCTTATTTTGCGATCCACATATCCCTGGAAAGCTATTTGAAGTGGCTTTCCAATGCAAGAAACTACAGTTAAATTGGAGGTCGGGAAGTGGGTCAAAAACAGGTTACAACAGTCGGAGGTCAATACAGTTTTGAAGTCAGCCTGTTTTCTTTTTAAGTTTTGGGTTGTTTGGGGTACTTAGGGTTGCATTGGGATCTTCTCACGAACATGAGAGATGGTTTATATATTGTATTAAGGATCTGCACTTGGGCTAAGGTTGTGGTTTAGGGTAATACCCCCTAATTGTAACAAACTTTTCATACGTTTAAAATCAGTGAATTCTGGATAGGTAGTAATATATATACATATATCGGGGCCTTAACAGTAGCTTTAAGGTTAGGGAAAGTGGGATGTTTTAGCTAAAATATGTAAAAGTATGAATATTCCTTTTATAGAAACCATGGGTATTTTTAAGTAGACGTTTGACTTAAAGTTTTGAGACTTAAAAACTGGGACTGTTTTGTGTAAAATGTGAACGGGATAGTTATTAAACTTAACCAAGTTAAGGACTTGTTAAGGAAGGGTAATGGGGTGATTAGAGCTTATCACTGAGGTATTTATATGGGAATAGGCTAGATGTCCATCATAGGTTGATGAGTCATCTTAGTGATTGGTTCATGTATTGATTTCGTGTTTTTGGTTTGTTAGCTTGTTGCTAGTGCGAGGACTTGTGAAGAAACAATCAGGTGAGTTTCATAGTCCCATGTTTAATATTGATTTTGAATTCCAGATGGGATGGAAGAGACACTGTGTTGAGTTATTTATAAAGTGATGCCTTGGAAATTATGGTTGTTGGTAAGGCGTGATGCCTTGGAAATTGTGGTTGTTGGTAAGGCGTGATGCCTTGGAATTGTGATGATTGATTAATCTTGAATGCTAGTTGTTAATGCATACTTGTAGCACATTGTCCATATGTTATTGTGTTGATGGTTGTTATTCACAGCTTGTAACTGATTTAGCGTTGGAGTCTAAACCTATGACTCTCACCAACTTTATGTTGACGTGTTTTAGTGTCTCTTTCAGGTGATAACGTGGTTAAACGTGAGAACTTATGTGGCTAGGATTGGAGTCGCGTAGGAATGCATTTAGAAGGAGATCCCCGTTCCTTCTTAGTTTATTTTCTTTCTGATTGTTTCGATAGTGATATTGTTGGCACCTATATGTGATTGTTAGTGTTATTTGTTTGTCTTGGGTAAGAGGTAGGACTGTTACCTACTTACCTAGACTCCTGCTTTGTTGATATATTGTCATGACCTTTGTGTTGCCATTTATGAAATTATATTTGCATTTTAGTTTTCTCTATAGAGACACCGTGTGTTGTGATGATATCCATACGTCGCGCCCCATATTCCGCCATGGTGGGGTGTGATAGAATGGTATCAGAGACAATGGTTATAGAGAATTAGGTTGCCTAGTCGTGTAGCCTAGTATATAGCTTAAGGGTCCCTGCATATAAGCGTCATAGGAGTATGTGTGCATTTTATAATAATTGATGTGTTTGGATGTTATTTATTGCGATGTTTTGACTAGTATGAATTGAACCATAATATGTTCATACTTAGTCACATGTTATTTTCTTTTCGGGTTTGTGACTAGTGCGGGTTGAACCATAATCGTCCACGCTAGTCATTGTTGTATTTTGCTTAAATTGTACATTATAGTACATAATTTGGTACAAGGTAGTTTCTATCTTTTGTCGAGTTATTTTACATACCTGAGGTATGTTATTTTTCTTTTGATGTTTAAGTCATGTTCCCTAAGAATCGTGTGGTGGTTCGAGTTACTAGGAGTACATGGATAGGAAGGGTTTTAAGTTGTTTCCACTCTTACGTGCGACATGACTTATAACTTATTATGTTTTCGTTTTGGATTTAGTCTATGTTGTTTTAGATAGACTATGGATTTCGGTATTCCAAGAGTTTTACTATGTTATTTTAATAGATGGGGTTTTGGACCTATTTGGTTATCTGGTTATGAGCTTATGTGAGTAGATGGATTTATGTGTTATATGTTGTATTGATTCTTATAAGTGTCATCATAGGAGGGAGTGCATTGGGGAAAGGGTAATTGTATAAGTATGGTGACCAACATAGTTATACAAGTACCACAACTTCAATGGGTTCTCAAGTATGATTGCATGAAAGAGAGTTAGTACATGCTTGTATATGATGAGATGTGGATTTTGGGTATATTTATAATATATGTGTTTATGTAACGGCTGCCTACGATATGGCTATTTTTATTAGTGTGTTATATGTTTTGGGTTATAGTCGTGTTGTGTGATTATGGGGTCACACGATATGGTTTGGTTTTGGAGGTGGGCTTTATGCCTTGTTGTGGCATGGTGAGATGGTGAGAAGGTGATTACTCGTATGGAAAAACGAGCGTATAAAGCGATTGATTGACTTACGTGTATGATAACGAGTATGTTTGGGAGATTCGATAGGTATACATATGCGGATGTATATATACTAATAGATGTTATGTTATGATTTATGTTCGTTCAGTAGTTATTATAACTTGAACGTACCTAGTACACTCTTGTGTGTAAACAATTTATTAGAGCTCGAGTTTGGTGGAGTTCCAACGAAGTTTTGAATCTTTTGAAGTGTGTCTTGTAGCGTACTCTTTGAGTTTCGTATTTCACGTGTACGTTTTAAAATGGTGTTTTTGGTTCAAGCCTATTGAAATAACTTGGGATTTCTTTTGAGATAATGAAATCTTTTGTGTTGGGTCTTGCATTTCTTTTGGTCGGTATATATTGAGTTAGGTGGTTGGTTGTATTCGGTAAAATAAGGGTAAGGTGTTGGAGTTGTGTTTGAAACAAGATGTAACATAGGATTTCTTTTAATCAACACTTATTTATTTAAAATTTTAAAAGACTTTCTTTAAAATAAAGCGAAGTAAAATTTCTTTCTACTTACATAATTTATATAATTAGATTTAACCGATTCACGTCATTTATAATTATTAATACAAGGTTAAATTGAGTTTATGAAGATTTCACATACAATTTTATCTTTCATTAATATAAAACTGTTTTGGTCATAACTTGTTCGTTTTTAAAGCTTTTTGGATGATTCAAAAGCCTAAAATTATTTACTCGGAACGTACCTTTCAAATATTCAGAATGTATAGTCATGGGAGGTCAGTATCTTGGCCGAAATTATTGTAAAAGTGTCGGGTTAAAGGTTGAGTTTGAATAGTAGTTTATTTTTATGATTTGGGATGCACGGGATACCTAGTTTTTGAGTTGAGTTTTGAGTTCGTCAAGAGGGTTGTTTGTAGATTGTTTGAGTCACATAGATGTGGGAGGTAATAATAAATAAATAAAAAGGAGATATATATTCTTTTGGAAAAGTCGATCTTTTGCACGGTTTAAATAATATGTCGTGGGGCGTAATATGTTTTGGTTGCCATTGGGTGTTTATTGGATTATTTTTCGTTGTCATGGGTCATTTTGAATTGATACATGTTCTGGGTTTGAGTTTTCTTTTGAGTCTCGTGGTTTTTGACTTGTTTTAATTGGTGCACGTGAAATGTCGTTAGTTATCCGTGGGTTTGATTCGTTGATCGTATCTGATGGATTCAAGATGTAGTTTTGGTTTCGTATTATTCGGGAGCGTTGAGGTAGTCATATGAAAGACTTGGTCGCGCCTACACGATTAAGTAGGTGACCATGAGAGAACGGTCGGAATACCCTTAGTGGGGAGGAAAGAAGTTCGTAGAAGAACTAATGTGGTCTGATGAGAGGAAGTGTTGGTCTGTTAAAATGCGTGTAGAATTTCGCAAGTAGAACGAGGTAGGAATTTATTTGTATTGCCGCTAATAGAGGATGCAAGGAGGACATAGTTGAAACTGCTAAGGATGTTGTATGAACGCTTCGGGTTTACGGTTATGCATTTGGCTTCGCCAAAGCACTAGCGGTTTTCACGGTGTCAATGAACCAAGTGTGTATGAACGTGTATAAACGAGTTGTCATCGGGAGCATCGACGACGTCTTGATCTACTCAAATCTGAGAAGGAGAGTGAGGCGAATTATGTGTTGGTTTTGGAGTGGAGTTATACGCGAGATTTTCGAGTGTGAGTTTTAGTATTAAGTTTACGATGATGAGTAGTTAGAGATGATGGCATATCGTGGAACCTGCAAGGGGCGAAGTGAAGAAGGATGAGGAAGCATTTTGGAGGCTAAAGAGGTGGATTGGATAATGAGCCGATCTTGGCATTATCGGAAGGACTGGATGAATTCGCGAAGCATGACGATACGTGGAGCAAGGATTTGGATGTATACGAGAACGACAAAGAAAGGCGGTTGCTTATACGTTGCAGGAACTGAAAATTTTAAAGAACTAGATAGACTTAGTTAGTGGAGTTAGACTGTTATATCTGCCTAGAATGCTAGAGGCATTTGGTGTACGAGACGTAGAGAATGATCCATACGGATCATGAACATCTCCAACACATATTTAATCATCTTGTTTGAACATTTGGCAAAGGTGATGGGTGGAGTTAATTGAAGAAAGAGAATCGCAAGGCCAAGTACCATTTGGGAAAGGCAAGCATGGTCGATGAGACATGGAATAAGAAGGATGAGGTGAAGCTGAGACGAACTTGAACTATAGGGATGACGTATTAGAGTGGTTTAGATGAAGGATGTAGGTTGCACGAGTTGAGTTGTCTAAAGCAGTGAACGCGTCAACATTTATGTTGCGTGGCTTGGACAATCGTAAGGAGGAAAGGGACGTAGACTATACTTCCTACATGGATAGGAGTAGTTTAGAAAGGGCGATGTAAGGACGAAGTTGGTGGAAGGGATACATAATGCGGTGGGGGATTAAGTACGATGAGAGTTGGATGATATTCGATAGACTGACTAATTCATCACCTATTTCAAGAGGAATGAGAAGTCACGTAGTTGGGAAGTTGGAAGAATTAATGGATATGTGAACGACCGTCATAGGTCACTTTGTAAGGAAATTGGAATTTAAAGTAGTTTGGGATACGGACTGAAGGGAGTTGATGAACATAATTGGACATGGGTGATTGATTTAGAGGTAGTTCGAAAACTCGTTAGCGATGGCTGAGTTTTCATATAATGATAGTTATCGTACTAGAAGTCGATAAATGCCATTTGAGGCAAAATATGAAAGAATAGAGTGAGTTGTCCCCATTGTGGACTAGAATTGGTAAAAGAGGCTACTAATGTGGTAATGGTGTTTGTGGACAGAATGAGAGCAACAAGGGATGCTATGTTGAAAAGGAGGAAACCACTAGATTTAGTGACAAAGTTATGTATGGAGTTTCACCCATAGTAACGGGTGGTATGATTTGGAAAGATGGAAGTGTTGATGTAGAGTTTTGTAAGTCCATTTATGATCTTTGGGAAGATCAGACCATCAGCTTATGAGCATAGAATTACCTGGGGGAAATGAGTTGTATACATGATACATTTCATGAATTGAGACTGGTAAAGGTTGTTTGAGAATGCATTTTGCATGTACGGTTATTCGGGACTTGTGTTAATAAGAGTCCTTGTTTTATCAAAGAGCCATTGGTGATATTTATTGATTGTGAGCTCAAGAGTTTGGCAATGAGTTTAATTATTTTTGGTTGTATATGTGGTATTTTGAAAACTTGAACTAAAGTTCACATGGATATGAGAGGAGTTCGTTTAGAACAAGTATCCTCATGTGATTTGTTGTTTGTGTGGTTGATCCTAAGGAGTAAATCTCGGGACGAGATTTCTATTAGGAGGGAGTGATGTGACAACCCTGGTTTTGAGGTTCGTCACTTAGTTTTATTTTGTGCTAGTTACGTGTCTTTACGTGTTTATGTGTTAATTGGTGTGAATAGATTGTGGTTTGGATATCGTTTCCGGTACGGGGTACCTTGTGAGTGAAACGATGTGTGATGATTTCATGTTCATGAGTTCACATGGTGGTGACTATGAAGTGAGATGGTGTTATTTAGTGGTTTTACGTATACGTATATGTATAATAGAAAATCGTATTTTTACGATTTACGGTTTAGCATTTAGAGGTCTCGGATGAGGTAATTAGTCATATGAATATTTTCCGGGATGGTTTTAAGTCATTTAGGACTTAGTTATAAAGTTTATTTCAAAATTTGAGATTTTTATTAAAAGTGTATATTTTACGTCTTTTACGGTAAAACGCGTAAATTTGACTAGTTTTACGATTTTGAGGTTTTGGAGGCTTTAGGAGCTGAAATAAATTAAGGAAACATAAGGTAATATTATTAATACATATATTAATAATAAAAAAAAAAAACGAAAAATATAGGGTTATGGTTGGTTTGTAAACGCAGGAAGAAAAGAATAGGGAAAAAAGGGAAAAAGTGAACTGGACTTTTGTACATGGGCCAAGGACTTGTTAATAAAGTATATAAAGTCTTTTTATTAATCAAAACACTCATAAAATTCCTGGAGATCAAGGTTTGGTCGGCATAAATGTTGGTTTTAGGGTTCTTCATCAAAAATCTTGTTTTCCAAAAAAATCTAAGGTAAAATCTTCAAACCCTTTTCAATTAAATTGTTTTTTATGATTTCTTTAATCATGTTATGATGGATTTAGGTTAGGGTTTAATTTAAAAATAGTAAATTAATGTTGTATTAATCATAATATGATGATTACATAAATTAGGGCTTGTAATTAGAGGGATTAGGGTTAATTAATGAGGTTGATTTTGTTAAACCCGTTTTTAAAAACTGGGCAGAATTTTAAGTCAATTGTTTTGGTCAAATTGGGAGTTCTACAAACTCTTATTTTGCGATTCACATATCCCTGGAAAGCTATTTGAAGTGGCTTTCCAATGCAAGAAACTATAGTTAAATTGGAGGTCGGGAAGTGGGTCAAAAACAGGTTACAACAATCGGAGGTCAATACAGTTTTGAAGTCAGCCTGTTTTCTTTTTAAGTTTTGGGTTGTTTGGGGTACTTAGGGTTGCATTGGGATCTTCTCACGAACATGAGAGATGTTTTATATATTGTAGTAAGGATCTGAACTTGGGCTAAGGTTGTGGTTTCGGGTAATACCCCCTAATTGTAACAAACTTTTCATACGTTTAAAATTAGTGAATTCTGGATACGTAGTAATATATATACATATATCGGGGCCTTAACAGTAGCTTTAAGGTTAGGGCAAGTGGGAGGTTTTAGCTAACATATGTAAAAGTATGAATATTCCTTTTATAGAAACCATGGGTATGTTTAAGTGGACGTTTGACTTAAAGTTTTGAGACCTTAAAATTGGGACTGTTTTGTGTAAAATGTGAACGGGATAGTTATTAAACTTAACCAAGTTAAGGACTTGTTAAGGAAGGGTAATGGGGTGATTAGAGCTTATCACTGAGGTATTTATATGGGAATAGGCTAGATGTCCATCATAGGTTGATGAGCCATCTTAGTGATTGGTTCATGTATTGATTTCGTGTTTTTGGTTTGTTAGCTTGTTGCTAGTGCGAGGACTTGTGAAAAGCAATCAGGTGAGTTTCATAGTCCCATGGTTAATATTGATTTTGACTTCCAGATGGGATGGAAGAGACACTGTGTTGACTTATTTATAAAGTGATGCCTTGGAAATTATGGTTGTTGGTAAGGCGTGATGCCTTGGAAATTGTGTTTGTTGGTAAGGCGTGATGCCTTGGAATTGTGATGATTGATTCATCTTGAATGCTAGTTGTTAATGCATACTTGTAGCACATTGTCCATATGTTATTGTGTTGATGGTTTTTATTCACAGCTTGTAACTGATTTAGCGTTGGAGTCTAAACCTATGACTCTCACCAACTTTATGTTGACGTGTTTTAGTGTCTCTTTCAGGTGATAACGTGGTTAAGCGTGAGAACTTATGTGGCTAGGATTGGAGTCGCGTAGGAATGCATTTAGAAGGAGATCCCCGTTCTTTCTTAGTTTATTTTCTTTCTGATTGTGTCGATAGTGATATTGTTGGCACCTATATGTGATTGTTAGTGTTATTTGTTTGTCTTGGGTAAGAGGTAGGACTGTTACCTACTTACCTAGACTCCTGCTTTGTTGAGATATTGTCATGACCTTTGTGTCACTATTTATGACATTATATTTGCATTTTAGTTTTCTCTATAGAGACACCGTGTGTTGTGATGATATCCATACGTCGCACCCCATATTCCGCCATGGTGGGGTGTGACATCAGCAGTCTAACCGGTCCGCCAACCCTAGCAGTTACTAGAAATTATTAACCTTATTCAGACTCAACCATTAAGATATATGTCCGGACAACAGTCAAGACACAGGTCTCAAGTATCATTTCGGAAGACACATGTCAGGACCCCAGTCATAGTACACGTCATACGAATACCTTCTCAAAGTACGAGTCAGATTCATTACACCAGTATGCCTCCTAAACCAGGTCCTCCGAAATTTAGGGTACCCTCCAAGGGGGTATACTCGTTCTGTTATGCCATGTATAAACCAGACCATTACAATTTAGTTACCACCACCGGAGTATTGTTCAGGTTAGACACGCAGTGTTCATTCTGTGAGGTTACAGACAAACACAATCAGCAAGATCTGCCATGCTTGCTCAATTATTCATATGTCAGCTTTATCTAAATCAGACATTATCTACCTCCCAGCCAGAAAAGACTCCACAGTACAACCTGTATTTTGGAGGATTTCCGTTCAGTTAACGACGAGATCCGACTTAATAGATCTCAAATATATTCATTATATTTTCAGCCAGAAAAATCAGTACAAATTATTCTGCTTTATAAGCAAGTAACTTTGTAGTCCGGAGCTACGAAGACTTTTAATTACCGGTTATATTTTCACTTCTGTAATTCATTAAAATTCATGATCAGCAAATTATCCCAAAGTTTCCATAGGTCATTCCAGAAGGTTTTTCAAAAATTCCTTCCTCATCATGAGACAGAGTTTAACATAGAGCTTGTCTAAAAAAACAGAACCATTTTTCAAAACTCTTTCTTCCAAGGCGTCAGCTAAGTTAAAAGAGTTGCAGCAATTGCTGCCAGAGTTACCGGAACGAGGCAAAATCGCCTTAGCACATCACTAGAAGGTGCATCGTTTTCTGTCCATCAGAAAGAAGACCAGTAACATGAGATCATGTATCGACCACCGGAAAATTTATTGGATCACCATTCGAATTGATATTCAGTCCACATATAGAAGGTGTATCTGACCTGCTGCGATGCCTTAAACATTCTTCCAGAATCATTCACGATCATACCACCATCGGTGGCGAGAGAAATAATGTGATGTTTTCCAGACTGTTGTTGTACTTACTACCGTCTCTTAAAAATTTTGATTCATACTCCTGAGTTCTCTAATGCTCTAGCTATATTATGAAATTTATGAATAAAAATTTTCATGACTTCTTAGACAAAATTGTTAGTATTTTATTGATAACATTCTGAGCTGCTAAATCCTAAAGAAGGGTACGAGAATCATCTTCTCACGGATACGCAGCTTTCCAGATGTGAATTCCAGTTGTACAAAGTGACATTCCTGAACCACCCTACTTCAGCATAAAGAAATTTCAGACAATCCTATAAAGGTGAAGGCCATCACCTGATGGTCCCAACCGACGCCTATTAACGAAGTACGAAATTTTCTAGAACCTAATTGACTGCTACCGCAGAAATTGCTGACAGTCTCACCAAAAGTCCTTCCATAGCTATTCAACCAGATTTACACCAGAATGTTCCATAATCTCAGACAAAATTTTGATAGAAACAGTATCACACATTAATACCACTATGTTCATATCTACATGCCTGACATACCGCAGGTTCAAGATAGAACGCCGTCATGTTAGTGAGTTACTACAACCATAGGAATTTCTGAACAGAAATGAGACAAAATTCCATGAAATTGATATCAACTACCACGTGCTCAAAGAAAGTATGATACTATCTAAGTTATCGTCAACCATGTAGCCAGCCTGCGCGTTTCTTTCATCCGAAAGGATCACGCAGTAGCGGACCTGCAGAAAAATTTCAAGTAAATTATACGAATTTAAGGTATTCCGACGACCATTATATCATACAGAATATATGTTCACGATCACGTATATGTTTACTTTCACTTTACGTTCACGTTATTTTCACTTTCACGTCTACGTCTTATTCACAGTATGATACTGTCTCAGTTCATCTCATGATTTAAGTTCATGATTCGCATTCATGACATTGTTCACGTTCACGTTCGTGTTCCTTCTCAGTGGATACGTCCCAGGTCTGGTACCGGATTTGGTCACAGAAAGCTTAAGAAACCAAACTCAAGTTAGCACAACTTTTCCATACTCAGGCAGACGTTTCACGTCTCATGCCGCATTGTTTGGCATTTCCTTCCCCAGACAGTACACGTTCATGATACGTCCACGTCCATGTATCACGTTCTCGATACCTTCCATGCTTAGCGTTCATTAGATGATCGCGAACCACGTTCACAATTTCTCACTTCGAACGTTAACAATTTTTCACGTAGTTCGTTCCTTTATATTCTCAGCAGCTTGCTTAGAGAGATAAATATTATCTTTTAGGATAATCGTACGTACCACTTCATGTACCCTACATATTATAGCTTATTCATTCTATCAGATCCAGAAAATCCAATTTATGAATGGAACCAGAAACTATTCAGCACCACCATGATAGGGTCATCAGGACCAAGATTGTCATTATGCTTAAACCTTTTTAAGGAATCGTTTCGAGCAGGAATCCACTCGAAACGGAGGAGTCCATCCGGACCTCTCATTCCTTTTTCCTTAATAGATCCAGTTAAGTCCTTTCAGTCATGTCGCATTCCATGTTCTCTTCAGCCATGTCACGTTACATGATCCCTTCAGTCATGTCATGTTATACCTATCAGCAACATTATGTCTTAATTAGAAGACGAAATATCCTTCAGCTTAATTGTCTTTTCAGTTACATGTTCTTTCAGTTCTTATAATTTCATCAGCTTATTACCTTTAATTCAAGGACAAATTTTCTTTTTAGAGAGGGAGAATTGTAAAACCGCAGAATAATCGCATCCTTAATTCGAGGACGAATTATTTTCTTAGAGGGGAAGAATTGTAAAACCCGCATTTAAAACCCAGGAACATTAATTATAAACAGCCTTAGTTTTATTTAAAATGTGACGTAATTAATTATTCAGAATAATAATTAATATTATTTTCAAATATTCAGTGTATATTAATTACTCAGTAAAATAAATAAAGCATGACAGAATTATTACAGAAGTTAAACGCGAGATCACCAAAGCAATACTCGAACCAAGACACGAGGGTTTTAAAGTTATTACACAGTTTCAAATCTAGCAAAAAGATACGTGAATTTTAGAATATTAAAGTAAAGGGTTTACGTTTTGTAGTAACGTGAAATTAAACGCTAATGCACACGTTAATTAACTTACTCCAGTCGAAGCTAAGTATATACATCTACGGGCTGCATTTTTATAAAAAAGGGAAGAAAGGAATGATAGTTGGGCCTTGAGCCCAGAATACTTGTAAAAAAATAAACGGGAGTTCACACCACTTTTTCCTTCACCAACAGTAAAAAAAGGGATTTAGGGTTGCTTTGGGGGGGGGGGGGGGGGGGGGGGGGGGGGGCGACGTCAGATTCATTTTTGTGGTCTCTCTAATTCGTGATTGGGTGGAGTTTCACATTACGTTTGGCTGTTTGGTTACATGTCGGTTCCGGGTTTGATCGTGTCTCCCTGAATCTTCATTCCCATGTCTTCGATTTCGATCTCTTGATGCGCAGCCTTGAGGTAAATCGGGAGCCATATTTCAATAGTATCATATTTCACATACTAGTATTACACTAATTCATTCTTTTGTAGACGTCTATCATGTTAAGCTTATAATACAAAAGAAAATACTTGATTTGATGTAGAACATCATACTTACGTTAATGATATATTTGTATATAAGCATGCTTATAATCTTTTGGCCCGTAATGGCTTATGACCTTCATTTTCACTAATTGTTCACAAGCAAATGAAGATGTTAAACATATGGATTTGGTCATAGTGGCAAACGAGTAAATAAAATTTTAACTAGCACGATCAACACCTTTTGCGTTATAACATACTATTATACGTTTTAATTTTGTTGGCAATGAATCTTTCCTACTGTTAACATCATAAAATGGAAACCCAATAAACTAAAAGTAATTATTAAAATCATAGTTTACATGAACCTCTAAAGTGACTAAAATTAACTAAATACATGACGCTTGGTTAGTTTAATCATGATAATGCCATTCTGGTTTTCGAATATATTCATGCTTATGTTCGTGTTTGCGGCTTGCGCTAGTCATCGTTTGACTTAAGTAGAGGCATATATGGAGCCACGTCTAATGAATGATCGACTCATATTAGTATGTTAAGTAAAACTTACTTGGTGAGATGATATATTATGTTGGAACTAAGACATATTATCAAAACAATGTTTTTTTATATGCCTGCATGTATGAGGAAATGCAAATCAACTCGAGACCCTATTATCACAACAATGCATTATTATGTTATTATTAATCTAGAAGTGAAAATTCACATATGTGGAAAACGTTGAAACTTTGAGATTTCAACGAATGAACTAAATATTAAACCATCATAAAAGACCTAATTATATTAATGTGACATTTAATCCAAATTTGGATGATTAATATCTATAAAATTCATGTAGATCTTTTGACAAGAAATATATTCGGACATTTGTTAGCATTGAGATTGGCTAAGGTACGGATATCCTTATCTTTCTCGTTTATTAACTGTGTCTCTTTCGTTTATTCGATTGATTGTACGGATTTTCCGTCTTTTAGTAAGGACTTTCCTTTCTATGCATGATTAGGATTCCCCGTCTGTAACCAAATGTTTTTCCCAGTATATGTTTTAAGCTTATTAGTAATCATGATTAATAACTAAATAAATTGCCTGAGCATTATATACAAGCATGTCCAGTTTATGTACTAGTTACGGAGGTACCGTAACCATGGCACTAGAGGCACCGGTGTCGTGACTCACATGCAGGAGAGTGATATCCTGCATCGTCTTACTCATGTTCAGTTTGGCCATTTTTATATGTATGTTTAGTGGGGCGTATGGATGCATCCTAGGCTTATCAGTTTACAAGTTATCAGGGTGAATGTGGTGTGTGCTCTACATCCTTCACATTGGAGCTGATCCCTCCACCCAACACAGTATTTAGAGGTCACCCCTCTACAGTTATTTAGAGGTCACCCCTATACAGCATGACGAGGTCACCCCTCCAGTTATTCATGCACCATTGTTACAACACATGACCTATATAAGCTCTGACAATTAAAATACAGTAAATGCATGTTTTCAGATTTAACAGATAACAGTTTCAGCTTTATTATTTATAAATCAGACTTTACAGATTATACACAGATTTCCGCTGCAACGTTACTTATCAGTCTTACAGCTCCAGTATTTTTATCATCTGTTTCATTTTAGTAATTCCTTATCATTTTTTATATCTGTTCACTGAGCGTTATGCTCAGCCGTAGTTCTTTCATGTTCTAACGGCAGGTACACCAGGACGCCCTTAGGATTCTGAGAGCATGTGCATTGAATGGAAGCTATCTGAACTTCTTACTTTATGCACTTCTTACATTACTCTGCTTATTTGGACATTGTTTACTCCTTTCCTTTAGTATTTTATTTTTTTCATGTTTTGAGCTTAGGTTGGATAACCGATGTTTGATTCCGGTATTTCCGTTATGGTCAGATAATGTTTTATGACATTTACTTATGCTTTGATGACACGCCATAAATACACGTAACGGTCCACTTATCCAAGTGGGGTGTTACAAAAAAATAAAGTCAAATCTGGTCAACTCTCAAGTCAACGAGTCAAAGGATGATTTTTGAACAAGATTGAAGTTGGAAAGACCAAAAATGTCAAAGGAATGAAGCTTGGAGCTCAATTTTACTTTTTGCCAAAGTCAAGGGAATTAATTTGTCATTTCTCATATTATTTTGCTACTCAATCTGGATACACACTTATTAGCCAATGAGAGAAGAGAATGAGTATGATACGGATTGCCACCTCACCCATTATCGCCGTCTTTGCAATAGATAAACAATCCAAACAGTAAAGTCCACTCAGCTTGTAACAACCAATCATAAATCAGGAAAGAGATAATGATCCGCAACACCCTTTATCAACCAATAAAAAAACGCCACATGTCACTTTCAAACAAGAACAAGCCCAGGATCGAATTCGAGCTAGATTGCATATCAAGAGAAATGATCAACATCAAAATTGCTCTATTTTAAGAGAGGATTACAAGCCCAACAACCAATTAACTTGAAAGTTACTCAATCAAAAACCCCCAATTTGAGTTCTTCAACTGCTAGTTGCAATTGGAAGAATCAAGCCACGTGGAAGAATGCTACAGGCTGGAACACGTCACCAACCTCCAACTGACTACATCCCAACATCTATAAATACCCAGCTAGGTCCTAATTTTGTACATGTTGTTAGTGTATGTTTTTTCACACACTTGTAAAATTCTCTCTCTTTTCACTAGCAATTAAGTTAAAACTACTCTTAAGTGACTGACAATCACTTAAGATTTAGTTAGTTAGCTGTAACCGTTTTGTTGATCTTAGTAAGCTCAGTGCTTATTACTCCATCAACGAAGGCATCAAAGCTAAAAGGAACTCATTTTCTTGCTTTAAATTCCACTCAATTATCTTTGCATGCTAAATTCCTAGTTATAGCTTTTAACTATTGAATTGTGGATGTGTTAGTGATCTGGTAGTGTAATTTTGTTGATTTGATAGCTTACTTGTAGTTTGATAGCTCTACATCCAGTTTTCACTTGATTAGCATTGTTTTACATCAGTCATAGTCATCAGCTACTCATTTTGTGTTCTTCTAAGTAAACTAGTCACTTTTTGGCATTAAAGCAGTTCATTTCTGTCAACTTACAAGTTTTGATAAGTGTCATTAGCCGTCTTAAACGTTTGCTCAAAAATTCTTCACAAAAGTTCATATCAGACTTTTTAACCAGTGTTTGGTATTAGATCAATCTTGTGATCTAGTTTGTAAAACCTGTTGATTTGAGCTCATTTGCACTCAATAAGTGAGTGTAAAACTTTTGGTTAAGTTTTATAGTCAAAGTAAAGGTGAAAAAGGCAATTTGCACCTAAAAAGATTGGGCCAGTCCTTTGTAAAGTTCATTAGTCAAAACATGTCTACTTTGATCATCTCTCATTTGTTTGTTAGTTGATGAATTTTGCTCAAACTTGCTCTCAATTTTAGCTCATCATATGAACTTTCATCCTTTGTGAGAAAATTGTATAGTATTCAGTTTTGAGTGTGTAATCAGCTTAGTAATAAGCACTTAACCAATTGAAAGTTTCTATGATAACATGTAATCTGTTTTCTCAGTTCTCATAATCTACTTCATAAAACATTCAATTTTCTTTCACCAATCACTTTACAAACATGTCCTGAGTAGATCCTATAAATTTAAGCTTTTTGATATTTTTGGTCAAACTTGGTCAACATAATCACTTTTTGCTTATTTCGGATTTCAGCTTATTTTCTTAATGATTTTCAAAACCAAAAGACATTTCAAGCTTCTTATAACTTGATTAATCAGTTTCAACAAGACAATCACATAGTGGATGTCTAGATTTGTTTTTAGCTTTTTGTGAGCTAATTGGAATAAGCTATCCAGAGATTTAAAAGCTTTCAGCCAAAATCCTTTTACCAGTCTAGCTTAATATGGATTTTAAGCATTTTAAATAAAACAAGAACAAATTTGGTTAAGAAATAAGCTCATTCTAGCTTATTCGAGATTGATTGCCCGTTTTTGTGAAAAATCCCTTTTAATTGCATTTTAGTCCTTCAATTTTTAATACTTTGTTAATCTGTTTTGTTAATTCCAAGTTTTTAGGTTTTGCAAGTGTTAGTCCCTAAAATTTGATTAGTTACATAATTGGTTAGGCAGTTTGAAAATTTGTTAGTTTGTTTGAATAGTTTGTTACTATTTTCACTTTTGGTCCTTATACTTTCTGATTTTGCTTTTCTGGTCCCTATATTTTCATTTCATTTACATTTCAAGCAATTTTATACTTGTGCTTTAGATACTTGTACTTTGTGAATATTTTTGGGTATTTGCAATTTGTTTTACTGTTATATAAATCTATAATATTTTCCATTTTTTACGTGTTTGTTTAAATTAGACCTGGAATCCAAATAATCTTTTAACAACCAAAAACAATATAAACTTGATATTGGTGGGACTTTCAATTTGTCTTGAGTCAGAAAAAACGAACTTGCAAAATACTCAACATTATGGTACAAACCTTTACAACACAAAAAATTTATATTTTATTTCTATATTAATTGATGGGCAATACACATTAACTAATAAAATGAATGCAGTACAAATTAATATGCAACATCAACAAATGATTATTTTTATAAATTCTAATTTTTTAGATACAACTATTTAAATTGTATGTTAATGTAAGTTTAATATCAAATTCCCGTGTTTGATTTTGGACCATTTTTTTATATAAATGTGCATTTTTGAAAACATGTATCGTCTATGTATGTATTTAGTACAAACTTAGTGAAATACTGATCATTTTTCTAATTAATTTGATTAAATTATACACATCAAAGTAGGAAGATTTTAAGGTTATTATGATGTATGAAAATGTGTAAAGAAGACTTTCTATATTTATATGTTATATAATATTTCGATGTTATATAAATTTGCAAATATCTTTGACTATCAATAATCATAATAATATGAAATGGATTATTATTATTCACAGTTATTTCAACTTAAAACTATCGACATTATCAATAAATATAACTATAAAACATTACGTTTGCAGAATTTTAGTTTCGGGGTATGTAACACCCCCACAAATGCTATGCGCAGCGGAACTACAACATTGGGTGCTACACAGTATTCATTGCACACAAGATATATCAAACGACGCTAAAAAGACGTCAACTTAAAACTTAAATTAAAAATTGTTAGATGATACATGTCCACGGTTTTTCCAACCCCAATTGGTACAACAGAGTTTAGCGTTTTCGGTCCCCATGAATCTCAACCCAAGAATTCCAGTTTCACAACAATATTACATTAAGATTAAAAATGTTTGAGTAGAAAAGGGAGGAAAAACAAGCAGACTCCAAGCCATACACACAACATCCATCCCATGCATGCTCCATTTTACACTTCAGCGGTTACCTGAAACACATGCCAAAATTTGGTCAACGAAAACGTTGAGTGGAATTCATAGGTTTTACAATTCATTTGAACGTATATAAAATAAAAACCGTTCGTGATCATTCATAGACTTGTCGATCAAACAATCTATATTCGGGATACTGACAATTGTGTTTAAGCTCATGACACTAATCCGTTAACTCAATCACCCGCGTAATAATTACCGGCGTGATTCAGATGAAACCAGTGCCCCTTCTAAAGGCATCAGTTGCAATTATACCTTATCTCTCATACAAGATAATCTACCGCAGAACTTACTCAACGTACAGCTTCTCGGCTAGCATTGGGTCGTTAGCCCCGTAGTACTACAAATTGTATAAGCGGCTATTTCCCCCTACTCGAGGGCAGGACAATAGTTAATAGTTCATGAATTTAGGGTCTTTTGCAACTTGGTACTCAACACAATTTCTAAGGCAACATTCGGGTCTAACAATCATTCATGATATACGTTCCTTTTAAAAACTAGCATGCATTTCCCTCGCGGGTAAAACAATTTGAAATAAATATAAGCGAGGCTATAAATTCACACCTTATATATTAAGTAATCGGTAGTTCGAGAGATGATCACTGACGACGATACGGATGCCCGGGTAAATCAACACCTATCAACAAATAACGCGTAATGAGTAATCTCATTTTAAATACCTTACGGTACTGTATAAAATACATAGATACTAGTCACTTAGGACAATTATAACTCACGCCAAAACAAAACAACAAGCGTCACTCATTTCACATCATTCGTTCTTATTACTTACGTTATCCATTTTTATCCATTTTCGCCGGTACTTACCGAAAGTACGGGCTGTTTTACTATACTTAACCATTCTTATAAAATTTGACAAAATTCTCAAAAATCCTATAAGACCTGTAGATAACACATTTTTAATCCCAATAAAAGTTTTTACTTTTACGACTCGTTACTCGACGCTTTTCCAAAACTACATTTTACGGGCTGAAATTGTACTTCGACCAACTTGGACCTCTTTGACCCATTTGAAATGCACCTTTGACTTCTTTGACTCCTAAGTCAACTTATAGACTCAATTACACAGGTTTGTGACCAAAATTTGACCCTTTACCATTTACCAATTCATACTTGTGGTCCTCGGGATTTGACTAAAACTATACATAAATTCGGATTATGAAAGTTCTCGTCTCCCGGTACTCGATCTTTAAAACCTCATAACTTTTAGCTCGTTTTGAGTCACGGGCTCTACCTTATACCAAATTAAAGATAAGAAGACCCTCTATAACTACATTTAGTTATCTAGACCTGTAGGAAAAATAATTTTTATAAAAAGGCCTCAAACTTTCTGCCTAAACTTGACTATACCAAAATCATGCTTAAGCTCGATTCCAAACCTATTATCCACTACTAGGCTTCATCCTAAGCATTCCCAAACATATCCAAACACAAATTTCAGTCCTAACCCCTATTGATCAATCAACCTCATAATCCTAACATCTAAAAACAAACATGCAACCAATTATACCCATTTAAAACATCACTAAACACAATACCAAACACAAAATAAATGCTCAAAATCATCAACCACCATGGCTCCTCAAACACCCCCTTGTGCCGTGGGGTTTGGGTGACCAAATCACCACAACCAAATTAATTTTGGTGGGTTTTATTGGTGATTATACTCACACTATACATGAATTTAACATGCATCCACACAATTAGCCTCAAAAACGAATTTGAATGATTCTTGAAAATTTTTGGAAAATTTTTGTTAATGCATGTTTAATTAAACCATGGATTAACACTCACCAAGGAATTTTAGAAGGTGGTCTGGTGGTGGTTTTTGGGAGGGACCAAAATGCAATTAAAGGTTTCTTTTGGCCTCAAGTAAAAACGTCCTTAAAACTTTGCGGGTTCGACTCACTTAGTCAATTTAGAAAATTTTACGGGAGTCGGAAATCATCCCGAACACTCTAAAATATTTTTGGGATACTTTAAATGTACTCGGAAGGCTATAAAACTCACCCGACTCAACTTAACACGAATCGTAAGTAAAATTCTCGAAAAATTACATTATCGATAAATCGTCAATAAGTATAGAAAATTGGGCATCCATCGGGATCGTAATCGTCATCGTGCTTCTTGAATCGTCAATAGTAAAAATTATAACCTCGAACATCGGCTTTAACCAAAATACTTATATATATAGAAATTAAAATTTATTAAAAATTTCAAAAATTAGCGTAATTTAGGGTAACGTTAATGACCTTGGTTCTAGGGTGTCACATCCACCCCTCCTTAAAGAGAGCGACGTCCCGGCGCTCGCCTCTTCTTGTACTCACATTTCGTTCTACTGGAACAGATGAGGGCCTTTCCTTGAAAAAGTCCTCACGTTCCCAAGTGTATTCCGGTCCACGCTTAGAATTCCATCGAACTTTCACAATAGGAATTCTACTACGCTTCAGCCTCTTGACCTCTCGGTCCATAATTTCCACAGGTTCTTCCACAAAATGCATTTTGTCGTCCAGTCGAATCTCGTCCAAAGGAATCACCAATTCCTTATCCGCCAAACTCTTCTTCAGGTTCGATACGTGAAACGTATCGTGAATAGCACTAAGCTCGCTCGGCAATTCTAACTTATACGCTACTGGTCCAATTCGTTCAACGATCTTAAATGGTCCAATATACCTCGGACTCAACTTTCCTTTCTTCCCAAAACGAATTACACCCTTCCACGGCGATACCTTGAGCATAACCATATCTCCAACTTCAAACTCCAACGGTTTCCTTCTGTTATCGGCATAACTCTTCTGTCGGCTTCTCGCAGCAAGTAGTCGGTTCTTGATTTGCACAATCTTCTCTGTCGTTTCCAAAACCAATTCGGGTCCAGTCAATTGACTTTCTCCTACTTCACTCCAACACACAGGCGATCTACACTTCCTTCCATACAATGCTTCGAACGGTGCTGCCTTGATACTCGCATGATAACTATTATTATACGAAAACTCCACCAGAGGCAAGTGGCGTTCCCAACTTCCTCCAAAATCAATCACGCATGCTCGGAGCATGTCCTCCATCGTCTGAATAGTTCGTTCGCTCTGGCCGTCAGTTTCCGGGTGATAAGCCGTGCTTAAACTCAATTCAGTGCCCATCGCACGTTGAAGCGATTTCCAAAATTCCGAAGTAAATCTACTGTCGCGATCCGAAATGATCGATAACGGCACTCCATGTCTGCAGACGATCTCTTTCACGTACACACTGGCGAGCTTTTCCATGCTGCCCGTCTTCTTCATAGGTAAGAAATGAGCAGATTTCGTTAATCTATCCACAATTACCCATATCATATCACATCCACTAGGAGTTCTAGGTAAACCCGTCACGAAATCCATAGCGATTTTCTCCCATTTCCATTCTGGGATCTCTGGTTGTACCAACAATCCAGATGGTTTCTTATGTTCTACTTGAACCTTCGCGCAAGTCAAACACTTACTAACGTATCGAGCAATATCCGCCTTCATATTTGGCCACCAATAAACTTTCTTTAGGTCGTGATACATTTTATCCGATCCAGGATGTATCGAATACTTCGACTTATGCGACTCGTTCATAACCAATTCTCGAACTCCAGGCTTTCCTTCCTCAGGTGAACACAATGGTAACCAGATCCGATTTTCAAAATATCTCAGTCCGTCTGATCTAATCACGAAAAGAGGTTTCAACATTCGTCCCAAATTCTCAGCTTCAACATTCCCTTTCATTAGTCCTCTCTCTTGAGCCTTCAGTATAGTTTCAGTTAAGTCAACACTCTTGGTCATCACCAAAGCTCTGACCCTCAAAGGTTTCTCCCGTTCCTTCCTACTCAGTGCATCCGCTACAACATTCGCCTTGCCAGGGTGGTAGCGAATTTCACAGTCATAATCACACAGTAGTTCAACCCATCGTCTCTGTCGCATATTCAACTCCTTTTGATCTAAAATGTGTTGCAAACTCTTGTGGTCAGTGAATACAACACACTTCGTCCCATACAAATAGTGTCTCCACAACTTCAACGCAAAAACTACAGCTCCTAATTCCAAATCGTGTGTCGTGTAGTTCTCCTCATTCTTTCTCAGTTTCCTCGACGCGTAAGCTATCACCTTTTCACGTTGCATCAATACCGCTCCATAACCCTTAGGAGATGCATCACAATACACTACGAAGTCTTCGGTTCCTTCAGGCAATGACAATATCGGTGCGGAACATAACTTGTCCTTGAGCGTTTTGAAAGCGAGTTCTTCCTCATTTCCCCATTCATACACCCTATTCTTTTCGGTAAGCCTTGTTAATGGTTTTGCAATCAACGAAAATCCTTCAATGAACCTTCGATAATACCCAGCTAAACCAAGGAATTGTCGAACTTCAGTCGGCGTTGTCGGTGCCGACCATTCCCTGATCGCTTCGACCTTGGCAGGATCCACGCGAACTCCCTTACTATCAATCACGTGACCTAGGAACTGCACGGATTCTAACCAAAACTCACACTTCGAGAACTTCGCATACAGCTTCTCCTTCTTTAACAGCTCCAAAATCTTCCTCAGGTGCTTCTCGTGCTCCTCCTTACTCTTAGAGTAAATAAGTATATCATCGATGAAAACAATAACAAACTTATCTAGATACGGCTTGCACACGCGATTCATGAGGTCCATGAATACAGCAGGCGCGTTCGTCAACCCAAACGGCATCACTCGAAATTCAAAGTGTCCATACCGCGTACGAAAGGCAGTTACCGGAATATCCTCCTCTCTTACACGCAGTTGATGATACCCTGATCTTAAATCGATCTTTGAGTATACACTGGAACCTTGCAATTGATCAAACAAATCGTCAATCCTCGGCAATGGGTACCGATTCTTAACCGTCAGCTTATTGAGTTCCCTATAGTCAATACACATCCGAAACGAACCATCTTTCTTCTTCACAAACAACACTGGCGCTCCCCAAGGTGATGAGCTCGGCCTAATAAATCCCTTGTCCATCAATTCCTTCAGTTGATCCGACAACTCCTTTAACTCGGATGGTGCTAAGCGATAATGTGCACGCGCAACCGGCGCAGCTCCTGGCACCAAATCAATTCGAAACTCGACCTCACGGGTAGGCGGTAAACCCGGCAACTCGTCTGGAAAAACTTCCGGATAATCGCAGATGACAGGTACCTCTTCAATCCTTGCCTCTAAATCACCATCACTCGAAACATGTGCCAAAAACACATCGCATCCGTTCTCTACGTACTTCATCATTTTCAAACAGGAAATCACTTTCAAACGAGAAGTGCATTCGTCTCCCTTCACCGTCAAAACTTTATTCCTCAACGGAATCTGAACTAATCTCTCGCCGCAGACGATCATAGCACTGTGCGCCATTAGCCAATCCATTCCCACAATCACGTCAAACGATCCTAGCTTTATAGGCATCAAGTCGATTTTAAAAGCGTAATTTCCTAACTTCAAGGTACACCCTTTCAGTATAGAATTCGTACTAACAATTTTTCCATCGGCTAACTCGACATTATAACGAGTCGCTAACAACACCGGTTTTCTATCGATATGACGACTAAATTTAACATCTACAAAACTCTTGTCGGAGCCAGAATCAAACAAAATACTAGCATAACAAGCGTCTAGCAAAAACGTACCGGTAACCACGTTAGGACCCTGTGGTTTATCAGTCGTTCCCACTTGATACACAGCAGCCGCATTGTTACCTCCCCGCTTGTTTCCTGCCTTCGGGCAATTCACTTGCACATGGCCTCTCTCTCCACATCCATAACATCCCCTCATTCTGATAGCATTAGCCCCAGTGGCTACTCCTCCCGTTCGGCAACCAGATGTCCTATGACCTGCTTTCCCACATTTGCCGCATGCAGGCGGGCAATTCCCAACATGGTACAAATTGCACCTACCACAATGGGGATTCACTTTTACTCCTCTAGGGTTCGTCACTGCCCTCATCCCTTCATTCCTCCTTTGGTTAAACTGCTGATTGCGGTTTTGACCATGGTTGTTTCGATTTCCACCTCGGTTCTGGCCTTGGGATTGATTGCTTTGTGCCGCTTCCCATTTCCTCTTGTTGCCTTCAGCAATGGAGTTCTGCTTGTCCTGGAGCTTGACGTCCATCAATGCGTGAGCCATCTGGACCGCTTCATCAAACGACCCAGGTTTTGACGAAGTTGTCTCACCTTTGATATTGCTAGATAAACCTTTTATGTACTGCTTCATCTTCTTGGCATCATTGGCAAAAACGTCTGGACACAAAAGGCTTAATTCATTAAACCTCCTGGTGTAAGCAGCGATATCGTTGTTCTTCAAGGTCAAGTGCCTCAACTCATCTTCCAATTAACCCAATTCTTCATCCGGGCAAAACTTCTTAGTCAACAGAGCTTTTGTCGCAGTCCACGTCCTTGCATTCGCTACAGCCAATCCAACAGTAGCTACCTGGGTATTCCACCAACTTAACGCATCATCAAGAAACGTAGAAGCCGCAAACTTCACCTTATCCGCTTCTGCACAACCGCTGATTTCGAAAGTACTTTCAACCTTTTCCAACCATCGTCTAAGTTCTAAAGCTCCACCCGTTCCACGAAATTGCGTGGGACCGCATTTCATAAAGCTAGAATAGGTACACACTCTCGGGGCTTGCTGTCTCCCCGCGTTCCTTCCCTGGTCCTGATTTCTCCCGGCTTGGTCCGCTTCCAACGCATTTGCTATAGCTTCCTGAATCATTGTGTTTACACGATCGGCGGTTAACTTTGGAGGCATGGTGTTATCGAATATCTCTTTCTGCAAGACAGGGAAACTAGAAAAACAATGTAAGTATACATATCAAGTTTCCGAGACATAATATACATACAACGATACATCACTATAGAGTTACTAATATTCATCAATTCACATCACAAAAGATCAAATTTAAGACATATCACAGATCATGAAAGGTAACATGGATTGTATTGATAATTAACCAAAATTGTGACAAGTATTGCCACTACAATCGTTCACCACAAAACTTAAGTCCTCAAGTTTCTCGTCATAATGCCATCATACAAAAGTCTAAAACAGTTCTATTACAATGATCAAAGAAAAATACAAGACAAACAACTAGGCATGTGGTGATCCACACGGCCTCTTGGATGGCGGTTCGTCATCGTCTTCCTCGGGTTCCTCATCACTATCGTCCTCATCCACATCATCCATTTTTCTCTTTCCTTTATCATCCGGCCCACATTCCGTCTCCTTTTTCGTCCCTGATGTAGACCCACACTCAATCGCTACCTGACTTCCCACCGTAATACAAGCACCTCTAGTAGGCGGCTGAATCATGAAGTCATTTGCCTCCATCTCCAAATCGTCCACGAATCTCCAATCCGGGGGCAATGATGCTCTCACACGATGCTCCCAACTCTGCATCCTTGACAACCTCACTTGATCCTCCCTAACACGTTCAAGACTAGCGCTCAAATTTGCAACCATCGATCTTAGACTGTTGATGTCACTTTTGTTTACATTCCCATCATACTCAATTCTTGCAGTCCTTTCCAACAGTCTTTGGTGTTCCCTTTCATTCTTATCAAACCTCTTAATTACCCGGGTCTCAACTACAAACCGCTCATACATCAACCTCTCCATCCTCCTCAAACGACCTGCGGGATCCCAGTAGTGTCTTGGTCTCGGAAAGTAGACCCTTGCAATATTCTCATGAATCGATGGCGACTTGGATGATTTGCTGGACTCTCCACTGCTCCCAACTCTTACTCGAACAAATCCTGGCACTGTTCTCAAATAGTCCTTACAATTGTCCATCGGGCGATTAAAGGGTTGCTGCTCATATCGACCGGTTGGTGGTACTTCATAACCCTTCCGCGAATTCGGAGATTGAAACAAATCAGGTTCGGTCTGGCCTACAACATTCTCGGGAATGCCATCATCCATTAGCTCCTCGGGCTATTCCTCATAATCCTCACTCTCGTCACTACTGATGCTAAAATTGTCCACCTCGCTTTCGTCATTGTCATTTTCCGGCCCTATTTCCTCTTCTGGAGCGATCCATCCATTATCATTGTCCGGCGGGTTCGGAGGAAACGGTCCCCCTTCGTGACCTACGACGTAATCGTTTCCATTATCATTAGGCGGTACCTCGGCCATTCCTGCAATAACAGCGAATTTAGGAGGGTACATAAGTAATTATACAATATTTATAAATACATGCCTGCAAATGCAATGCAAAGGTGGTACATATGCCCAAAATGTAATAATATGATGCTCATGCATGATTAATACAAAAATTACGATGTCGGATATTCCACGTATAATTCAACGTCTACATATAGTAATTCCATACTTACGTAATAATTACCCACATATATACTTCAACTCAAAAGTATACGTCAAATGCCATGAATACAAAAATAAATCTTACCGGAGCCATGCAGGATAGTTGTGTGTGCTTGGACCATTTCTTACGACACCAAAAGTTATAGTTTAGGATTTTCAAAAACGACCTAGTTCTCTATAACTCATGGCTCTGATACCAATCTGTAACACCCCCACAAATGCTATGCGCAGCGGAACTACAACATTGGGTGCTACACAGTATTCATTGCACACAAGATATATCAAACGACGCTAAAAAGATGTCAACTTAAAACTTAAATTAAAAATTGTTAGATGATACATGTCCACGGTTTTTCCAACCCCAATTGGTACAACAGAGTTTAGCGTTTTCGGTCCCCATGAATCTCAACCCAAGAATTCCAGTTTCACAACAACATTACATTAAGATTAAAAATGTTTGAGTAGAAAAGGGAGGAAAAACAAGCAGACTCCAAGCCATACACACAACATCCATCCCATGCATGCTCCATTCTACACTTCAGCGGTTACCTGAAACACATGCCAAAATTTGGTCAACGAAGAGTGGAATTCATAGGTTTTACAATTCATTTGAACGTATATAAAATAAAAACCATTCGTGATCATTCATAGACTTGTCGATCAAATAATCTATATTCGGGATACTGACAATTGTGTTTAAGCTCATGACACTAATCCGTTAACTCAATCACCCGCGTAATAATTACCGGTGTGATTCAGATGAAACCAGTGCCCCTTCTAAAGGCATCAGTTGCAATTATACCTTATCTCTCATACAAGATAATCTACCGCAGAACTTACTCAACGTACAGCTTCTCGGCTAGCATTGGGTCGTTAGCCCCGTAGTACTACAAATTGTATAAGCGGCTATTTCCCCCTACTCGAGGGCAGGACAATAGTTAATAGTTCATGAATTTAGGGTCTTTTGCAAATTGGTACTCAACACAATTTCTAAGGCAACATTCGGGTCTAACAATCATTCATGATATACGTTCCTTTTAAAAACTAGCATGCATTTCCCTCGCGGGTAAAACAATTTGAAATAAATATAAGCGAGGCTATAAATTCACACCTTATATATTAAGTAATCGGTAGTTCGAGAGATGATCACTGACGACGATACGGATGCCCGGGTAAATCAACACCTATCAACAAATAACGCGTAATGAGTAATCTCATTTTAAATACCTTACGGTACTGTATAAAATACATAGATACTAGTCACTTAGGACAATTATAACTCACGCCAAAACAAAACAACAAGCGTCACTCATTTCACATCATTCGTTCTTATTACTTACGTTATCCATTTTTATCCATTTTCGCCGGTACTTACCGAAAGTACGGGCTGTTTTACTATACTTAACCATTCTTATAAAATTTGACAAAATTCTCAAAAATCCTATAAGACCTTTAGATAACAAATTTTTAATCCCAATAAAAGTTTTTACTTTTACGACTCGTTACTCGACGCTTTTCCAAAACTACATTTTACGGGCTGAAATTGTACTTCGACCAACTTGGACCTCTTTGACCCATTTGAAATGCACCTTTGACTTCTTTGACTCCTAAGTCAACTTATAGACTCAATTACACAGGTTTGTGACCAAAATTTGACCCTTGACCATTTACCAATTCATACTTGTGGTCCTCGGGATTTGACTAAAACTATACATAAATTCGGATTATGAAAGTTCTCGTCTCCCGGTACTCGATCTTTAAAACCTCATAACTTTTAGCTCGTTTTGAGTCACGGGCTCTACCTTATACCAAATTAAAGATAAGAAGACCCTATATAACTACATTTAGTTATCTAGACCTGTAGGAAAAATAATTTTTATAAAAAGGCTTCAAACTTTCTGCCTAAACTTGACTATACCAAAATCATGCTTAAGCTCGATTCCAAACCTATTAACCACTACTAGGCTTCATCCTAAGCATTCCCAAACATATCCAAACACAAATTTCAGTCCTAACCCCTATTGATAAATCAACCTCATAATCCTAACATCTAAAAACAAACATGCAACCAATTATACCCATTTAAAACATCACTAAACACAATACCAAACACAAAATAAATGCTCAAAATCATCAACCACCATGGCTCCCCAAACACCCCCTTGTGCCGTGGGGTTTGGGTGACCAAATCACCACAACCAAATTAATTTTGGTGGGTTTTATTGGTGATTATACTCACACTATACATGAATTTAACATGCATCCACACAATTAGCCTCAAAAACGAATTTGAATGATTCTTGAAAATTTTTGGAAAATTTTTGTTAATGCATGTTTAATTAAACCATGGATTAACACTCACCAAGGAATTTTAGAAGGTGGTATTAAGTTAGATTTTGTGAAAACTCAAGAAAAAATGGTGGATTGGTGGTGGTTTTTGTGTTTGGCCGTCGGCCTAAGGACAAGAGAGAAGAGAGTTTGATTTTTTTTTTTGTCAAGTGTTTGTGTGTGTTTATGTTTGTGTCCTTTTTGTGAGATTGGGAGGGACCAAAATGCAATTAAAGGTTTCTTTTGGCCTCAAGTAAAAACGTCCTTAAAACTTTGCGGGTTCGACTCACTTAGTCAATTTAGAAAATTTTACGGGAGTCGGAAATCATCCCGAACACTCTAAAATATTTTTGGGGTACTTTAAATGTACTCGGAAGGCTATAAAACTCACTCGACTCAACTTAACACGAATCGTAAGTAAAATTCTCGAAAAATTACATTATCGATAAATCGTCAATAATTATAGAAAATTGGGCATCCATCGGGATCGTAATCGTCATCGTCCTTCTTGAATCGTCAATCGTAAAAATTATAACCTCGAACATCGGCTTTAACCTAAATACTTATATATATAGAAATTAAAATTTATTAAAAATTTCAAAAATTAGCGTAATTTAGGGTAACGTTAATGACCTTGGTTATAGGGTGTCACAGGGTACCCGCAGCCGCAACGCGCGGTTAAGCTAGATAATTAGATATAGTTACTTAAGTCTTCAATTGTCATTTTTCGAACTCTCGTTGTAAGGAATATAAAATTAAAATATTATTAACTGAAACTTATGTTACAGGATACCCGCAGCCGCAACGCGCGGGTACCCTGTTAGTCCTTATATAAGCCACAAATTCTTGGCTTATCAAAACTCCCTTATATAAGATTATAAGCCTACTTATAAGCTTAACCAAACACTTGAGTTTTGTTTATAAGCTTATATAAGATAATAGGCTTATAAGCATGCTATATAATCTAAAACAAACACCTCGTTAAACATAAAAAATATATAAGGACCACTTAAACTGAGTAAACCCACCAAAATGATAGGGTTAGCATTAATGAGGTTCATCTAGGGCTGTAATCAAGTTAAGCTTTTATCAAGCAACTTGAGCTCGAGATCGAGCTTGGCTCGATCAAGCAAAGCTTTTATTAATCTCAAGCCCAAAATATAGCTTGAAACATATATCAAGCTCAAGCTCAAGCTTTTGATACCTCGCTCGAACTCTTATCAAGGTTTTTCAAGCTTTATTTAAATGTGTTTTTATGATTAATTCATATAAGCAACTTATGCTTAATGCGAGTATTAACTTAATCATAAGGGCTTATTTCATAAATAAATAATATATTCTTTAATTAAATTTATAATTTACCTCATCGTATTTTAAATAATTTATTTAATTTTATAAATTTATTATATGTATGTAAGACCCCCAAAATCAGACAAGGAAACACGTAGGCAGCAAGGGGGTTCCACGTCATGGTACAAGAAACAATGAAATACTGTTGACAAAAAGTTGACGTAATAAAAACATACACATTACATCATAAAAGGTCAGAGTTTTTAAACAAAGGTCGCAGAGTTTTATATGAGGAAAAATATATTATTTAATCATGGTTTTGTAACATATAGCTACTAAAAATACAAAATAACTTCTGTCAGCTTTTACCAAAATCAAACTTTCAAAAGTAACACAGAAATCTCCAAGCTGCGATAGTATCTTCCCATCCAAGCAAAGCTAAGTATTACTACCTGAGATTAAACATGTAAAAATCGTCAACATAAAGTTGAGTGATATTCATAGGTTTAGCAGTAAAGGTTTGGAACACAAGCATTCGTTTGTAAAACAAGAAAATAGGGAAAATTGTTATATACGTCAACCATAGTCCGAAACCATTATTATTGCTATTTAACTCATGACACAAAAGCTTAACAAAAGGTAAGTTCACCTAGTGAGTACTCTGTCCAAATACTCACGTATAAACAAATGTAATGCGTCAAGGTAATACGGGACGGGGATTGTCAATCCCGATGGATCCACCCACAACATTCGTGCTTAGAAAAGGTAACACTGGAAAATTAACGGTGCATGAAATGGTAGGAAAATTAGTGGCTATGGAAACTAAAAATAGTAATAATGACGGTAATCTGTTCTGGAAAGCATACAAATTCTGGAAAGCATACAAGTTCTAGATAGCATACAAGTTCTGGATAGCATACAATTTTAAATGAATGTGTTCCACCATGTAAAATCTCACCCCGCATTTAGAAACAATGTACAAGTAGTAAAAAGAGGCTATGAACTCACCTTAGCGATAACGATATCAAAGGAGGACAACGATCAAGATAATAGTGACAAGAGTGAAACGATGGAATAAGATAAGGCAAGAAACCACGTGTAACACCCCACTTGGATAAGTGGACCATTACGTGTATTTATGACGTGTCATCATAGCATTTAAGGAAATGTCCTAAAACATTAACTGGCCATAAAGGAAATACCGAAATCAAACATCAGTAATCCAAACATAAGCTCAAAACATGAAAAGTAAATACTAAAGGGAAGGACTAAACAATGTCCAAATAAGCTAAGTAATGTAAGAAGTGAATAAAGTAAGAAGTCTGGATAGCTTCTGTAACAACTCGAGTTTTCGTGTCTTTTAGTTTATGAATGAAACGCACGAAGTTATTAAACGTATTATGTTTTGCCGTGTGATTATTTGACGTACTTGCTGAATCCCTTGAGGTCACGCATACTTGTCTTTGATTTGGATCGTGTGTCAAATTGTTATCGAGTCGTGCATATTCAGTTTTCGCGTCTAAGACCTTACACTCGACAAAACTTGGGCCGAATGGTATATGAGTGCAACATGTACAAAAATCTGAATTGTGAACCCTTATTCACTTTTATTTCAAAAGCTTGTTTAGCAAGAGTCTATTTTCAGTCATGACTTAATTTCATAGTTTATTCATCCACTAAGCACTACAATCCAGCACACATGCCAAGTTTACCCAAAATGGGTACATCACAAGCTTACCAAATTTAGTATACAAGATTAAATACAGTCCAAATTTTATCCAATGTCCAAACATAACACAAACAATATTCACAGTCCAATATTACAAACATTGTTCCTGGACAAGTTTTTAAACACAAATCCTGGGTGAAAGTGAAGAGTAGTGTCAAAGCCGATCCATCCTTTTCTCGTCCACACCTGCAAACCGAAACCGAAACGTCCATTGTGAGTCTTTTAAATCACCTTTTCATTTTCTGTATAAATCTTAGTTGTGCTCGACATTGTAATCAAACCTGCAAAAATAAAACGAATGTGTTAGTCTTTGTCACGGTTCTATCAAAACTGAAAAGATAAATCATAGCATTTATATACTTGAACTTGACCATAACCCCATTATTTCTGTCAACCAAACCGAGACCCAAACTGACCCAAACCGAGACTCAAACCGAGACCCAAACCGAGACCAAACCGAGAACCAAACCAAGACCAAACCAAGGTCCTTGTTTTCTACCGAAACCCTTACCACTCAAAGTCACCATAATCCAAGATTTTAACTATTTCATTTTACAGAAACATCACCAAAACCCCCAAATAAGCCGCGGGTATAAAAACCCCCTTTTAATTCGAAACCCTAAAAATTGTAAACCTTTTTAATTTCGAAATTAATACTTTATATATTCCAAAAATGTTATTTAATTTCAAATAATCAACCGTGTGCAAAAACCCCCAATTTATATAAACCCTAATTTCATTTTATTAATTAAAACCCTAATTAAACCCAATCCAAACCCGAATCTATTAATTAATTTAATTGGAACCAAGGTATGAATAAACCCCCAATTTGACCGAAACCCTAATCTTTACAAATCGTTTATATGTTGAAATTAACATGTTTTTATGATAGAAAACGTTAATTAATTGTATTTAAACACGAGATTTAGAAAAACCCCTAAATATTTTCGAAACCCTAATTTGTATATCATTAAATTCGAGAGCCTTTTTGTTCACAGCATGTTTATACAAATGATTTAAAATCACAAATCTTTTATAAACGAAAATCATTAAATCAATTTATTAAAAGAAAAAGAGGGATAAGAACTTATCTTTGATTGATGATGAATAACTTAAACCCTGGGGAGGAACACCTCGAAAACCGAATCGGTTTGATGTAGGGATGAAACCCCACATCCCACGCAAGTTAATCATCATAAACCATCCCAAATGATTTAGTTATTAACCTGAAAACCATCACAGCCATGGGAGATTTGAAGATCCAATTCATTTTTAGAGAGAAACAGAAGTGGGGCGGTGGGATTGTTTCGAGAGAAGAGAGAGAGAGTTATCTGAGTGTTTTTGATTTGTGTGAGTTACAAACACACGTCTTAACCCTTTTTTTCCTTGTTTGTATCGTCTGGGCTTGGGCCGGGTTAAATAACCCTTAGGCCGGGCCATGGGGTGGGGATGTTGGGCTTGGTTGGGCCAGTTTTGGTGTATGGGTTTATTTAAAGCCCAAAACGAAAAGTTGTAACTTAAACGTATTATTTAGCCCGTAAATCTCGACCGTTTAATAACCGACTTTTATGTATCGTGTTTTTCCGTAAACGATAGGTATTGTCAAGCACAACTAGGGTGTCGTGTCTTTTTACTAGTATAAATTTTAATATCGTAACACGATCCTTATAATTAAATAGGTCGCGGCTAGCGTAACCGTACTCTCGAGCTACCTTTATCTTCGTCATTTTTGCTGAATTACGAGGTGAGTTTATAGCCCCATGCTTAACTATTTTTACTGCTTTTTGGGGTGAGACATTGCTTGATTTAACGTATGAACACAAGTGCATTTACTGATTTATATATTAGTCTAAGTCCCACTAAAAACCCAGTTGCTTTGGCCCGTGAATCGTGAACCGTTAATTACTTTGTGTAAGCGCGAATGTTATGGATAGATCTATCGGGATTGACGTCCCTGTCTGTCTTGTCCAACAAGGGGACAAGCGGGCACAGTTACATTTGAGTCTGAGATAGGATGTCGTGGGTTTAGGAATCCAGTTGGGCTACATTTATATGATTATACTACCGGTGTTGTTAACGCTTCGGTGTCACGAGCTTAGACTGTAATAAATACTTTTAGGATGACTTTGTATTTGTTATATTGTCATCACTTTCGGGAAAATCTTGTGGTTCATTAAACATTTCAAATTAACTAAACCTATGAACTCACCAACTTTATGTTGACGCTTTAGCAATGTTTTTCTCAAGTATTAAGAAGGAAGATGCTAAGTGAGGTCTCATGCATTGCCGTCATTTCTATTGAAACAAAGATCATTTGTACTATTTGGAAAACTATGTTTTGTAACCGTGACCAGTTTTATGCTTCCGCACTATGTTGAAACTATTTATTTTATCAATTACAAGTGATCTATTTTCCGAACGTCTCATTTAGAGGTCGTTCTTTGTAACTGTGTGTGTATGATAATCATGACGTCACCACTCCCTTGTCGCCATTATACTCTGATATTTTGGGAGTGTGACAGATTGGTATCAGAGCCATGGTTATAGAGAACTAGGTTGCATTTAGTAACTCTAGACTATAACTGCTATGTGTTTAATCGATTATCATACGGATTGTAAGTATTAAGTATATATAGATACATGGATATAGATAAGTAATAAATGGGATACATGTGATTTAACAAATACGAGTTATATTTACATGGGTTACATGTGCAACAACAATATCTGAATTACGTTATATGGGATACATGTGGATTCAACAATGATTGCTATGTTATGTTAATGTCCCTTTTTACGGACTAATTATATAAGATATTTACACACATTTATTTTGTTTATGTTACAGCGATGTCTTCTTCTGATGATTCCACGTCTACAGGAGCATACTACAACCGTAGTTCACAGTCGACTATAAGTTCATCAGTAGGACTACCTAGAGGATCACCATCAGGATATCCGTGGTACAGGATGATTTCAGATGATGAGACTGAGAGAGAGATTGAGGAGGTTCATCGTTCACCGATCCGTATCCCTGATGCATCAGCTGACGACGTACTTAGCCTAGAAGGCGGAGGAGAGGATGACCTAGACGCTGATGTGGTGCAGTCACCAGGTCAGGCATCAGTCACTAGGGATGAAACGATAGAGGAGACAGAGGATGATGATATGGAGTTCACCGATGGGGAAGGTGAACCCATGGAGGTCACTGACACTGAGGACCCTCCTACTACATATGCTGCTACTCCTGAGGTTTCCCTCGCACACATCTCCTAATCTTCATCTGAAGACGAAGGGGAGAGGACTGACATCCCTGTTCCAGCACCTGGTACTCTACCTTTCTACTATGTGAGACGACGTCTTCGGTGGAGAGCTGCTCGACCACCACTTTCACCTTACCGACCCCTCATACCCTTCACTGCCACTGACAGGCATGCAGCCCGCACACCTGCCAGTCCTGTCCCAGAGGTACCACCACTACTACCACCACCAGAGACTGTACCTGTTGTGTACCAGGAGATGCTTGCTGATGTTGGCATCTCTACTGGGCCGAGAGCTACGACTCCTCTTCCTAGGAGAGCTACATCGACTGTGGTGATGCTTGGGGCAGCAGATGGATGTATGACGACACGATTAAACAGGTTGGAGGATGCTGTAGAGGCTTTAGGTGAGGAGAATAATGAGGTGCAGGATAAGCTGGAGGCACTGGCAAAGAAGAGCCAGTTAGGGATGAGACAGTGTTGACGGTTTGTGTGACCCGTCTACGAGGACAGCTTCATTCTGTTCTTGACCAGATGGATACCATGCCGAATGCTCGTCTTGAGGAGATCGAGAGCCTGATGACCCGTTGGGGAGTAGAGCCATTGGTTGAGACAGGCGGACTAGAGGCACCTGTGGAGGACCCTGTTGCAGACTTGGATAAGAGGTTTAGAGCCGCTTGTTATGATACCGATGTTAGACTTAGAGATTCCCAGGCTCGTGAGATCGTGGTTGAGAGGAGGTTAGCAGAGTTGGAGAGAGAGCTTCATCAGCGCCGTGAGGGCACTAGTTAGATTTATCTTGTACCATTGACTTATCGTTGTATGACCACTAAGCTTTGAAGTTTATCTTAGCTAGTTGGTATTTTTTTTTATTATGTATGACAAATTATGATGTACTACCAAACAATTCTATGAATGATATTATGAGTTACAAAAATTGTGAGATCATTATATATTGTGTATTATACCCTGGAGCATTTCATGATTGTATTGTGCGTGCCATGCATGTTATGTCTGGCAAAACTCATTGTCCTATTACCTTTTTAGATTATGGCGCCAGTTAGAAGATCTGAAACGCGGAATCCACCAGCTACTACCGGTGGAATTGACACCGTCATGCTAAGTCAAATGATAGCCGAACGAGTGACCGAGGCACTCGCAACAGCCGAAGCAAATCGTACAGCAAGCACACAGGAGGAGACCAACCAAGGAGCTACTAATTCCATTGCACGGACTTGTACCTACAAGGAATTTCGTGCAGTTACGCAAGTAAGTTTCCGCTGTACTGAAGGAGCAGTAGGTTTAACCAGATGGTTTGAGAAGCTAGAATCCCAATTTGGGATTAGCAATGTTGCTGAAGCTGATAAGGTGAAGTTTGCGTCAAGCACGTTAGTGGATGGTGCTTTGACTTGGTGGAACGTCTATGCTCGTGCAGTGACCATTGACGTTGCCCAAGCGACGCCCTGGAGTGAGTTTAAAGCTATGTTTGTGAGGAAATACTGCCCACGAAATGAAGTCAAGCAGATGGAGGTTGAGCTGTGGAACCTGAAGGTCAAGGGTACTGCTCTCACTGCTTACAATCAGCGCTTTCAAGAGCTGATCTTGTTATGTCCCGAAATGGTGCCCAACGACGACCGATTGTTGGAGCGATACATTGAAGGACTACCTTTGAGCATCAAAGGGAATGTGACTTCATCCAAGCCAACTGATTTGCACGAGGCAATCGATATGGCTCAGAGTCTGATGTACCAAGTGGTACAAGAGTTGGGAGAAAATACTGGGGATAAGAGGAAGTGGTCTGGCAACCACTACAACAACAATACCAACAATACCAACAACAGCAACAACACAAACAACTACAACCAGAACAAGCGACAAGAAGTAGCAAGGGTGTTTACTGCTGGACAAGGTAATACTGGAAACTACGCTGGAAGACTTCCTTTCTATGGAAAGTGTGGCCGACACCACGAAGGAGCATGTCCCCCTACGTGCTACAACTGTGGGAAGGCCGGACATAAGGCAAAGGAATGTCGAGCACCACCTCGTCCTACTAACCAAAGAGGACCTGGAACACAAGGTGGCCAAGGAGCAAATGTCACTTGCTTTGGATGTGGAGAGAAAGGTCACTACAAGAACAAGTGTCCAAGCAGTGGGAACCAAGGTCGTGGTAACCAGATTCGAGGCAATCAGAAGCACAACCAAGGAAACCAGAAGCAGAATCAAGGGAACCGGGGAGGGAATAACCGAGCCACAACTAGTACTCCTGGAGGATTCACGGCACCTAGTAAAGTGTATCATCTCTGTGCTGAAGCTGCGGTGCAAGACAACAATGTTGTGACTGGTACGTTCCTAGTCAATAACAACTATGCTTCAGTACTATTTGATTCTGGTGCGGATAGGAGTTTTGTGTCATCAGTATTTAGTGAACGCCTAAATATTACCCCTACTGCGTTAGATAATAAGTATAATGTAGAATTAGCCGATGGGAAGTCAGTAACCACCGACGCTATTCTAAAAGGATGTAGTATAAGGTTACAAGATCGTTCGTTCAGTATCGACTTACTCCCCATAGAATTGGGAAGTTTTGACGTCATCATTGGAATGGATTGGATGTCGAAGCATCACGCGGAAATTGTATGTCATGAGAAGTGCGTCCGTGTTCCTTATGGAAACGATGTACTAATCATACAAGGCGAAAGAAGTGGAGTGAAGAATGGATCAAGACTGGAAGTCATCTCATGTATTAGAACCCAAAGATACATTGAGAAGGGATGTCCAGTATTCTTGGTTCAAATAACACAAAAGGAAGGAGAAGAAGATCACGAAAAGAAAGTGGAAAACGTACCGATCGTTAGAGACTTTCCGGACGTATTCCCAGAGGACTTACCAGGATTACCACCAGCACGGCAAGTGGAGTTTCACATCGAGCTTACACCAGGAGCCGCGCCTGTTGCTAGAGCCCCATACCGCTTAGCACCGGCCGAAATGACAGAGTTAGCTGAACAAATAAAGAAACTTTCTGACAAAGGTTTCATTAGACCAAGTTCCTCACCTTGGGGAGCACCGGTCTTATTTGTCAAAAAGAAAGATGGATCCTTTAGGATGTGTATCGATTACCGAGAATTGAATAAGCTGACGATAAAGAACCGTTACCCATTGCCAGGAATTGACGATCTTTTCGACCAATTGCAAGGATCTAGCATATACTCGAAGATCGATTTAAGGTCAGGATATCATCAGCTAAGGGTTAGAGAGGAAGACGTTCATAAGACGGCTTTTAGAACCCGGTACGGACACTACGAGTTCCAAGTTATGCCTTTCGGTTTGACAAACGCGCCTGCGGTATTCATGGATCTCATGAACCGAGTTTGCAAACCATACTTGGACAAGTTTGTGATTGTATTTATCGATGGTATTCTCATCTATTCTCGTAATGAAGAAGAACACAAGGAACATTTGAAGACCATACTAGAGCTGCTAAGGAAGGAGAAGTTATATGCAAAGTTTTCCAAATGTGAGTTTTGGATAAACACGGTGCAATTCCTTGGGCATGTAATCGACAACAGTGGTATTCACGTTGATCCTGCTAAGATCGAGGCCGTGAAGGATTGGGCGACTCCAACAACACCCACGGAGATCCGCCAATTTTTAGGTCTTGCTGGTTACTATAGGAGATTCATTGAAGGTTTCTCCAAGATAGCTAAACCAATGACGGAGTTGACTCAAAAAGACAAGAAATTTGAGTGGAAAGAGGAACAAGATTTGGCATTCCAGACATTGAAGCAGATGTTGTGTGAAGCACCTATACTAGCCCTACCTGAGGGTAATGAAGACTTTGTGGTGTATTGTGATGCATCCATAAAAGGATTAGGTGCGGTACTGATGCAAAGGACAAAGGTCATAGCTTACGCATCAAGACAACTAAAAGTGCACGAGAAGAACTACACAACTCATGACCTAGAGTTGGGAGCAGTGGTGTTTGCCCTGAAGATTTGGAGACACTACCTTTATGGTACTAAGTGTGTTGTATTCACTGATCATAAGAGTCTACAACACATTTTGAATCAAAAGGAGCTCAACATGAGACAACGACGTTGGCTAGAGTTGCTCAGTGATTACGATTGCGAGATCCGTTATCACCCGGGCAAGGCAAATGTCGTGGCCGATGCTTTGAGTCGAAAGGAGAGAGTTCTTAGGGTGAAGGCTTTGGTGATGACCATTGACTTGGACCTTCCATCCTTAATTCTCAAGGCTCAGAAAGAGGCAGTCGAGGAAGAAATTCTCAAGACTAAAGAATGTGAAGGCATGATAAAGAAGTTGGAAGCTCGCTCGGATGGAACGTTATGCCTTGATAATAGGAGTTGGTTACCGTGCCATGGTGACCTACGATCTTTGATTATGCATGAGTCGCATAAGTCAAAATACTCCATACATCCGGGATCTGACAAAATGTATCATGATCTGAAGATGTTGTATTGGTGGCCGAACATGAAGGCGAATATTGCTACATACGTTGGCAAGTGCTTGACTTGTGCCAAGGTCAAGGCCGAACATATGAAACCATCAGGATTGTTGGTCCAACCCGAACTGCCAGAATGGAAGTGGGAAAGGATCACTATGGATTTCATTACCAAACTACCTAAAACCTCAGCCGGATTTGACACCATTTGGGTAATCGTCGACCGACTCACCAAATCAGCTCATTTCCTACCAATCAAGGAGCCCGATGGAATGGATAAGTTAGCAAGAACATACCTGGAGGAAGTAGTCACGAAGCATGGTGTGCCTGTGTCTATAATCTCCGACCGAGACAGCCGATTTACTTCGCAGTTCTAGAAGTCGCTGCAGAAGGCATTGGGAACGCAGTTGGATATGAGCACTGCGTACCATCCTCAAACTGACGGTCAAAGTGAAAGGACCATTCAAACCCTAGAAGATATGCTGAGAGCGTGTGTGATTGACTTTGGAAATAGATGGGATAGACACCTACCTCTGGTGGAGTTCTCATACAACAATAGTTATCACACTAGTATTAAGGCAGCACCGTTCGAAGCACTGTATGGTAGAAAGTGTCGTTCACCCGTGTGTTGGGCAGAGGTTGGTGAAGCACAACTCACTGGACCCGAGATCATACACGAGACTAATGAGAAGATCTTTAAGATCAAGAGCCGTATGCAAGCTGCAAGAGATCGACAAAAGAGTTATGCTGACATGAGACGCAAACCCCTTGAGTTTGAGGTTGGCGATAGAGTCATGTTGAAGGTCTCACCTTGGAAGGGTGTGATTCTCTTTGGAAAGCGTGGAAAGTTGAATCCTTGTTACATTGGACACTTCAAGATTATAGAGAGGATTGGCCCCGTAGCCTATCGTTTGGAGTTACCCCAAGAACTTAGCCGAGTGCATAATCTGTTCCACATTTGCAATTTGAAGAAATGTTTAGCCGACGAGACACTCGTTATTCCTTTAGAAGAGATTCAACTCGACGACAAACTCAACTTTGTAGAAGAACCGGTAGAAGTTATGGACCGTCAAGTCAAGCAGCTCAAGCAAAGTCGTATACCTATTGTAAAGATCCGTTGGAATGCGCGTAGAGGTCCAGAATACACGTGGGAACGTGAAGACCAATTCAAGAGCAAGTATCCTCATCTTTTCGCTAATCATCCTACTACAACAACGTCTTGATTTCGTGACGAAATCTCTAAAACATGGGAATACTGTGACATCCGTCAAATTTCCATCTTAAATTCTTCATATAGTAGGAGTACCTTAATTATTTACCGATGAGTTGTCGATATAAATGTGTTATTTACTTTGCTTTGCGGACAAAGCCCTTTTTAGGGAGAGCGAATGTAACAACTCGAGTTTTCATGTCTTTTAGTTTATGAATGAAACGCACGAAGTTATTAAACGTATTATGTTTTGCCGTGTGATTATTTGACGTACTTGCTGAATCCCTTGAGGTCACGCATACTTGTCTTTGATTTGGATCGTGTGTCAAATTGTTATCGAGTCGTGCATATTCAGTTTTCGCGTCTAAGACCTTACACTCGACAAAACTTGGGCCGAATGGTATATCAGTGCAACATGTACAAAAATCTGAATTGTGAACCCTTATTTACTTTTATTTCAAAAGCTTGTTTAGCAAGAGTCTATTTTCAGTCATGACTTAATTTCATAGTTTATTCATCCACTAAGCACTACAATCCAGCACACATGCCAAGTTTACCCAAAATGGGTACATCACAAGCTTACCAAATTCAGTTTGAGTCTAATCCTAAACTAATAATACAAGATTAAATACAGTCCAAATTTTATCCAATGTCCAAACATAACACAAACAATATTCACAGTCCAATATTACAAACATTGTTCCTGGACAAGTTTTTAAACACAAATCCTGGGTGAAAGTGAAGAGTAGTGTCAAAGCCGATCCATCCTTTTCTCGTCCACACCTGCAAACCGAAACCGAAACGTCCATTGTGAGTCTTTTAAATCACCTTTTCATTTTCTGTATAAATCTTAGTTGTGCTCGACATTGTAATCAAACCTGCAAAAATAAAATGAATGTGTTAGTCTTTGTCACGGTTCTATCATAACTGAAAAGATAAATCATAGCATTTATATACTTGAACTTGACCATAACCCCATTATTTCTGTCAACCAAACCGAGACCCAAACCGACCCAAACCGAGACTCAAACCGAGACCCAAACCGAGACCAAACCGAGAACCAAACCAAGACCAAACCAAGGTCCTTGTTTTCTGCCGAAACCCTTACCACTCAAAGTCACCATAATCCAAGATTTTAACTATTTCATTTTACAGAAACATCACCAAAACCCCCAAATAAGCCGCGGGTATAAAAACCCCCTTTTAATTCGAAACCCTAAAAATTGTAAACCTTTTTAATTTCGAAATTAATACTTTATATATTCAAAAAATGTTATTTAATTTCAAATAATCAACCGTGTGCAAAAACCCCCAATTTATATAAACCCTAATTTAATTTTATTAATTAAAACCCTAATTAAACCTATTCCAAACCCGAATCTATTAATTAATTTAATTGGAACCAAGGTATGAATAAACCCCCAATTTGACCGAAACCCTAATTTTTACAAATCGTTTATATGTTGAAATTAACATGTTTTTATGATAGAAAACGTTAATGAATTGTATTTAAACACGAAAATTAGAAAAACCCCCAAATATTTTCGAAACCCTAATTTGTTTATCATTAAATTCGAGAGCTTTTTGTTCACAGCATGTTTATACAAATGATTTAAAATCACAAATCTTTTATAAACGAAAATCATTAAATCAATTTATTAAAAGAAAAAGAGGGATAAGAACTTATCTTTGATTGATGATGAATAACTTAAACCCTGGGGAGGAACACCTCGAAAACCGAATCGGTTTGATGTGGGGATGAAACCCCACATCCCACGCAAGTTAATCACCATAAACCATCCCAAATGATTTAGTTAGTAACCTGAAAACCATCACAGCCATGGGAGATTTGAAGATCCAATTCATTTTTAGAGAGAGAGAGAGAAGTGGGGCGGTGGGATTGTTTCGAGAGAAGAGAGAGAGAGTTATCTGAGTGTTTTTTATTTGTATGAGTTACAAACACACGTCTTAACCCTTTTTCTCCTTGTTTGTATCGTCTGGGCTTGGGCCGGGTTAAATAACCCTTGGGCCGGGCCATGGGGTGGGGATGTTGGGCTTGGTTGGGCCAGTTTTGGTGTATGGGTTTATTTAAAGCCCAAAACGAAAAGTTGTAACTTAAACGTATTATTTAGCCCGTAAATCTCGACCGTTTAATAACCGACTTTTATGTATCGTGTTTTTCCGTAAACGATAGGTATTGTCAAGCACAACTAGGGTGTCGTGTCTTTTTACTAGTATAAATTTTAATATCGTAACACGATCCTTATAATTAAATAGGTCGCGGCCAGCGTAACCGTACTCTCGAGCTACCTTTATCTTCGTCATTTTTGCTGAATTACGAGGTGAGTTTATAGCCCCATGCTTAACTATTTTTACTGCTTTTTGGGGTGAGACATTGCTTGATTTAACGTATGAACACAAGTGCATTTACTGATTTATATATTAGTCTATGTCCCACTAAAAACCCAGTTGCTTTGGCCCGTGAATCGTAAACCGTTAATTACTTTGTGTAAGCGGGAATGTTATGGATAGATCTATCGGGATTGACGTCCCTGTCTGTCTTGTCCAACAAGGGGACAAGCGGGCACAGTTACATTTGAGTCTGAGATAGGATGTCGTGGGTTTAGGCATCCAGTTGGGCTACATTTATATGATTATACTACCGGTGTTGTTAACGCTTTGGTGTCACGAGCTTAGACTGTAATAAATACTTTTAGGATGACTTTGTATTTGTTATATTGTCATCACTTTTGGGAAAATCTTGTGGTTCATTAAACATTTCAAATTAACTAAACCTATGAACTCACCAACTTTATGTTGACGCTTTAGCAATGTTTTTCTCAGGTATTAAGAAGGAAGATGCTAAGTGAGGTCTCATGCATTACCGTAATTTCTATTGAAACAAAGATCATTTGTACTATTTGGAAAACTATGTTTTGTAACCGTGACCAGTTTTATGCTTCCGCACTATGTTGAAACTATTTATTTTATCAATTACAAGTGATCTATTTTCCGAACGTCTCATTTAGAGGTCGTTCTTTGTAACTGTGTGTGTATGATAATCATGACGTCACCACTCCCTTGTCGCCATTATACTCTGATATTTTGGGAGTGTGACAGCTTCCATCCGAATGCACATGCTCTCAGAATCCTAAGAGTGTCCTGGTGTACCTGCCGTTAGAACATGAAAGGAACTACGGTTGAGCATGACGCCCAGTGAATGGATATAAAGCATGATAAGAAATACTGAAATGAAGCAGATAATAAAATACTGAAACTATAAGACTGATAAGTAATTTGCAGCGAAAATCTGTGTATAATCTGAAAAGTCTGATTTATAAATAGTAAAGCTGAACTGTTATCTGTTAAATCTGAAAACAGGCATTTACTGTATTTTAATTGCCAAGAGCCTATATAGGTCATGTGTTGTAACAACGTCTGCATGGAGGGGTGACCTCGTCATGCTATAGAGGGGAGACCTCCAAATAATGTGCTGGGTGGAGGGATCAACTCCAATGTGATGGATTTAGAGCACACACCACATTCACCTAATAAGCTGTAAACTGATAACCTAGGATGCACCCATACGCCCCGCTGATAATACTGATAAAATGGACAAGCTGAAATAAAAGGGACGCTATGAGAAATCACTCCCTCGTAGAGGAGTCATGACACCGGTTGTGACAACCCTGGTTTTGAGGTTCGTCACTTAGTTTTATTTTGTGCTAGTTACCTGTCTTTACGTGTTTATGTGCTTATTGGTGTGTATAGATTGTGGTTTGGATATCGTTTCCGGTACGGGGTACCTTGTGAGTGAAACGATGTGAGATGATTTCATGTTCATGAGCTCACATGGTGGTGACTATGAAATGAGATGGTGATATTTAGTGGTTTTACGTATACGTATATGTATTATAGAAAATCGTATTTTTACGATTTACGGTTTAGCATTTAGAGGTCTCGGATGAGGTAATTAGTCATATGGATATTTTTCGGGATGGTTTTAAGTCATTTAGGACTTAGTTATAAAGTTTATTTCAAAATTTGAGATTTTTTATAAAAGTATATTTTACGACTTTTACGGTAAAACGCGTAAAAACTGACTAGTTTTACGGTTTTGAGGTTTTTGAGGCTTTAGGAGCTGAAATAAATTAAGGAAAATTAAGGTAATAATATTAATACATATATTAATAATAAAAAGAAATAAAAAACGAAATTAGGGGCATATGGGTCGGTTTGGACGAATCAAAAGAAAAAGGAAGGGGAAAAAATTGAATGTGGGCTTCTACTTGGACTAGGATTTGTGAACACACTATATAAGGTTTCTAATAAATAAAAAATCATATTTTCTTTTCTCCTGGGGTTTTGAGTCGCGGCATCATTCAAGAAAATTAGATTTTTTCATAAAAATCTTGGTTTCCATTAAATCTAAGGTAAAACCTTCAAATCCCTTTTTAATTTAATTATTCTTATGTTTATTTAATCATCTTATGATGGATTAAGTTAGGGTTTTATATAAAACATTAAATTAATGTTATATTAATCATAATATGATGATTACATAAATTAGGGCTTGTAATTAGAGGGATTAGGATTAATTAATTGGGTTGATTTAATTAAACCCGTTTTTAAAAACTGGGCAGAATTTTGAGTCAATTGTTTTGATCATATCGGGAGTTCTATAAACTCTTATTTTGCTATCCAAGTATCCCTGAAAATTTAATTGAAGTGGCTTTCCAATGCAAGAAATGAGAACTAAATTGGAGGTCGGGAAGTGGGTCAAAAATAGGTTACAACAGTCGGAGGTCAGAACTTGCAGAACTCTTGTTTTTGAAGGCAAACATGTATGTTTGAAGGCATACATGTATGTTTATGAAAGCGAACATGTATGTTTTTAGATCGGTACACATACATGCATGCACGCTTTCAAAAATGTATGTTTTTAATGTGTGCACATACATGCATGCACGCCCTCAAACATGTATGTTTTTGATATCTTTTTATTAATTTTATTTAATTTTGACAAAAAGAACTTCAAATATGCTTCGCGAATACAAATATTCTCTAAAAACATACATGTACTCCTTCAAACATACAAGTTTGCCTTCAAAAACAACAGTTCTGCAAGTTCTGTCACTAAGATAGGTTCTGTAAATAAAGTTACACTATATATATATATATATATATATATATATATATATATATATATATATATATATATATATATATATATATATATATATATATATATATATATATATATATATCAGGGCCTTAACAGTAGCTTTAAGGTTGGGGCAAGTGGGAGATGTTACCTAACATATGTAAGGGCATAAATATTCCCTTTACAGAGATCATGGGTGTGTTTAGGTGGGTGTTTGGCTTATAGTTTGGAGACCTAAAACTGGGACTGTTTTTGATAAAATGTTAACGGGATGTGTTATGAAGTAAAACGAGTTAAAGGATTTATAGAGGGGTGTAATGAGATGCTTAGAGCATATATATAAGGTATATATGTGGGAGAAGGTTAGATGTCCATCATAGGTTGATGAGCCATCTTAGTGTTTGGTTCATGTTTTGATTATGTGTTTTTGGTTGTTAGCTTTCTGCTAGCGCACGGATGTTTGGGGAAGCTCAATCAGGTGAGTTTCATAGTCCCGTGTTTACTATTTGTTTTAACTTCCAAATGGGATGGAAGAGACACTGTGTTGAGTTATTTATAAATAGATGTTGTGAATGTTTTTAAGGTTTGAGATGGACTTGTGTGTACATTATGTGATTAACTGCTATGTGATTCTTGTTTGTGTATGATTTGGATTGGAGAGGTACATAGTGTGATCATCTATGGGACCAATGGATAATGACAAGGCGGGACCTTGGGATAGGTACATAGTGTGATCATCTATGGTACCATGGTTATTGGTAAGGCTTGGAGCCTTGGAATTGTGGTTATTGGTAAGGCTTGGAGCCTTGGATTTGGTTTGGAATGATTGATCTTAAATGTTAGTTGTTAATGCATACTTGTAACACATTGTTCATATGTTATTGTGTTGATGGTTGTTATTCACAGCTTATAACTGGTTTAGCGTTGGAGTCTAAACCTATGACTCTCACAACTTTATGTTGACATGTTTTATTGTCTCTTTCAGGTGTGCATGTGATTAAGCGTGAGGATAGAAGTGGCTAGACTTGGATGCCTTAGGATTGCATATAGAAGGAGATCCCCGTTCCTTCTTAGTTTACCTTTATGTTTTTTTTATAAGTGATACATGTTGGCACCTATATGTTTGTTTGGTTTATGTTTACTGTTTGTCTTGGGTAAGTGGTAGGACTTTTACCTACTTACCTAGACTCCTGCTATGTTGAGATATTGTCATGACATTTGTGTCGCCATTTATGACATTATATTTGCATTTAATTTTTTCTACAGAGACACCGTTTGTTGTGATGATATCCATACGTCACGCCCCATGTTCCGGCATGGTGGGGTGTGACAGAATGGTATTAGAGACAATGGTTATAGAGAATTAGGTTGCCTAGTCGCGTAGCCTAGTCTATAGCTTAAGGGTCCCTGCATATAGGCATCATAGGAGTATGTGTGCATTTTACATAAATTGATTTGTTGGGATGTTATTTATTGCGATGTTTTGACTAGTATGAATTGAACCATAGTAAGTTCATACTTAGCCACATGTTATTTTCTTTTCGGGTTGTGACTAGTGCGGGTTGAACCATAATCGTCCATGCTAGTCATTGTTGTATTTTGCTTAAATTGTACATTATAGTACATAATTTGGTACATGGTAGTTTCTATCTTTTGTTGCGTTATTTTATGTACCCGAGAGATATTATTTTCTTTTGATGTTTAAGTCATGTTCCCTAAGAATCATGTGGTGGTTCGAGTTATTAGGAGTAGGTGGATATGAAGGGTTTTAAGCTGTTTCCACTTTTACGGGCGACATGACTTATAACTGATTATGTTTTTGTTTTGGATTTAGTCTAGGCTGTTTTAGCTAGACTATGGATTTCTGTATTCCAAGAGTTTTATTATGTTATTTTTATAGATGGAGTTTTGGACCTTATTGGTTATGTGGTTATGAGCTTATGTGAGTAGATGGATTTATGTGTTATATGTTGTATTGATTCTTATAAGTGTCATCATAGGAGGGAGTGAATTGGGGAAAGGGTAATTGTATAAGTATGGTAGCCAACATAGTTATACAAGTACCACAACTTCAATGGGTTCTCAAGTATGATTGCATGAAAGAGGGTTAGTACATGCTTGTATATGATGAGATGTAAAATTTGGGTATACGTATAATATATGGGTTTATGTAATGAATGCCTATGATATGGCTATTGTTCTTTTGTGTTACGTTTTGGGTTATAGTTGTGTTGTGTGATTATGGGGTCACACGATATGGTTTGGTTTTGGAGGTGGGCTTTATGCCTTGTTGTGGCACGGTGAGATGGTGATTACTCGTATGGAAAAACGAGCATATAAAGCGATTGATTGACTTACGTGTATGATAACGAGTATGTTTGGGAGATTCAATAGGTATACATATGCGGATGTATATATATTAATAGATGTTAGGTTGTGATTTACAGTCGTTCAGTAGTTATTATAACTTGAACGTACATAGTGCTCTCTTGTGCTTAAAAAGTTTATTAGTGCCCGAGTTTGGTGGAGTTTCAACGACGTTTTGAATCTTTTGAAGTGTGTCTTGTAGCGTATTCTTTGAGTTTCGTATTTCACGTGTACGTTTTAAAAATGGTGTTCTTGGTTTTAAGTCTATTGAAATAACTAAGGATTTCTTTTGAGATAATGAAATCTTTTGTGTTGGGTCTTACATTTCTTTTGGTCGGTATATATTGAGAAAAAGGGGGGACTTGGAAATCTATTATAGGGTTAGATAGTTGGTTGTATTCGGTAAAATAAGGGTAAGGTGTTGGAGTCGTGTTTGAAACAAGATGTAACATAAGATTTCTTTTAATCAACACTTATTTATTTCAAATTCTAAAAGACTTTCTTTAAAATAAAGCGAAGTAAAATTTCTTTCTACTTACATAGTTTATATAATTGGGTTTAACCGATTCACGTCATTTATAATTATTAATACAAGGTTAAATTGAGTTTATGAAGATTTCACATACAATTTTATCTTTCATTAATATAAAATTGTTTTGGTCATAACTTGTTAATTTTTAAAGCTTTTTGGATGATTCAAAAGCCTAAAATTATGTACTCGGAACGTACTTTTCAAATATTCAGAATGTATAGTCATGGGAGGTCAGTATCTTGGCCGAAATTATTGTGCAAGTGTTGGGTTAAAGGTTGAGTTTGAATAGTAGTTTATTTTTATGATTTGGGATGCACGGGATACCTAGTTTTTGAGTTTAGTTTTGAGTTCGTCAAGAGGGTTGTTTGTAGATTGTTTGAGTCACATAGATGTGGGAGGTAATTAAAAAAAAGATATATATTCTTTTGGAAAAGTCGATCTTTTGCACGGTTTAAAGAATATATCACGGGACGTAATATGTTTGGTTGCCATTGGGTGTTTCTTGGATTATTTTTCGTTGCCATGGGTCATTTTGAATTGATACACGTTTTGGGTTTGAGTTTTCTTTTGAGTCTCGTGGTTTTTGACTTGTTTTAACTGGTGCATGTGAAATGTCGTTAGTTATCCGTTGGTTTGATTCGTTGATCGTATCTGATGGATTCAAGATGTAGTTTTGGTTTCGTATTGTTCGGGAGCGTTGAGCTAGTCATATGAAAGACTTGGTCGCGCCTACACGCTTAAGTAGGTGACCATGAGTGAACAGTCGGAATACCCTTAGTGGGGAGGAAAGAGGTTCGTAGATGAACTAATGTGGTCATGAGGTCCATTAGGAGTGCCAAGGGAGATGAATAGAGAATTGTGTAATGTATGGATATTGGCACAAGTAACGTGCCATAGAGAGTGTTGGAAGGGGATATAATACCTCAAAGGTATTTATGATTGTTTGTAAGGCATGTAAGTTTTTCGAAAATTTCCTGAGATTTAGTAGGTTTCCCTATTACTGTGAGGTAGAACCATAAGTAGAGCAAGTAGGAGAAGTGAGAGGAGTTGTAGTTAGTGCCTTTCCAAGGAAATTGTTGATGGAATGACTTTAAGAACAAGAGTTGTTAGAAATTGCAACGGATGCAAGGCAAAATTTGAGTTGCTTACTAGTAGATTGGCTGTGAAAAGCGGTTAAGTGGTCTGATGAGAGGAAGCATTGGTCTTTTAAAATGCGTGTAGAATTTTGCAAGAAGAACGAAGTAGGAATTTATTCGTATTGCCGATAAGAGAGGGTGCAAGGAGGACATAGTTGAAACTGCTAAGGATGTTGTATGAACGCTTTGGGTTTACGGTTATGCATTTGGCTTCGCCAAAGCACTAGCGGTTTTCATGGTGTCATTGAACCAAGTGTGCATGAACGTGTATAGACGAGTTGTCATCGGGAGCATCGACGACATCTTGGTCTACTCAAATCTGAGAAGGAGAGTGAGGCGAATTATGTGTTGGTTTTGGAGTGGATTTATACGTGAGATTTTCGAGTGTGAGTTTTAGTATTAATTTTACCATGATGAGTAGTGAGAGATGATGACATATCATGAAACCAGGATGGGGCGAAGTGAAGAAGGATGAGGAAGCATTTTGGAGGCTGAAGAAGTGGATTGGATAATGAGCCGATCTTGGCATTATCGGAAGGACTGGATGAATTCACGAAGCATGACGATACGTGGAGCAAGGATTTGGATGTGTATGAGAACGACAAAGAAAGGCGATTGCTTATACGTTGCAAGAAATGAAGATTTAGAAGAACTAGACAAGACTTAGTTAGTGGAGCTGGATTGCTATATCTGCCAAGAATGCTAGAGGCATTTGGTGTACGAGACGTAGAGAATGATCTATACGGATCATGAACGTCTCCAACACATATTCAATCATCTTGATTGAACATTTGGCAAAGGTGATGGGTGTAGATAATTGATGAAAGAAAATTGCAAGGCCAAGTACCATCTGGGAAAGGCAAGCGTGGTTGATGAGACATGAAATAAGAAGAATGAAGTGAAGCTGAGACGAACTTGAACTATATGGATGACGTATTAGGGTGGTTTGGATGAAGGATGTAGGTTGCACGAGTGAGTTGTCTAAAGCAGAGAACGCGTCAACATGTATGTTGCGTGGCTTGGATAATCATATGGAGAAAAGGGACGTAGACTATACTTCCTACATAGATAGGAGTAGCTTAGAAAGGGCAATGTAAGGACGAAGTTGGTGGAAGGGATACATAATGGGGTAGAGGAATAAGTACAACGAGAGTTGGTTGATAGTCGATAGACAGACTAATTCATCTCATATTTCAAGAGGAATGGGAAGTCACATAGTTGAGAAGTTGGAAGGATTTCGTACAGATGCGATGGAATAGGAGGTTTTGTGTAAAAGTTAACCTAATATGTATGGAATGCCTTATGAAGGATTATGGAAAGGGAAGAAATGATGGGAAGCATCACATCGTGATGTATGGTAGGAGTCGAGGAAAGAGAAGGAAGTGTGTATAGAAGCGAAGCATGAATGAAATAGGTCGAGATAGGAACCAAAGGTAAAACTTTGGTAGAGTTTAATGAGTAGAATAAATCACAACACAAATACTGTCGTAGTGTGGAAAAGGAAATGGCACTGACCTATACTGATTGTTTGGGAGGCTTAGTATCGATAATTGAATGGATGAGGAGTTATAGGTGTGATGTGCCATAGGGACGAAGGGCTTGGTCTAACTGATATGACGGTCCTTTTGATGATGTGTATGGATCATAACTTGATTTGGATGGGAAGAACTAATGGATATGTGAAAGACCGTCATAGGGCACTTTGTAAGGAAATTGGAATTTATAAGTAGTTTGGGATACGGACTGAGGGAGTTGATGAACATAATTGGACATGGGTGATTGATTTAGAGGTAGTTCAGAAACTCGTTAGCGATGGCTGAGTTTTTCATATAATGATAGTTATCATACTAGAAGTCGATAAATGCCATTTGAGGCACTATATGAAAAGGTAGGGTGAGTTGTTCCTATTGTGGACTAGAATTGGTAAAAGAGGCTACTAATGTGGTAACGATGTTTGTGGAAAGGATGAGAACAACAAGGGATGCTATGTAGAAAAGGAGGAAACCACTAGGGTTAGTGACAAAGTTATGTAGGGAGTTTCACCCATAGTAACGGGTGGTACGTTTTGGTAAAATGGAAGAGTTGATGTAGAGTTTTGTAGGTCCATTTATGATCTTTGGAAAGATCGGACCATTAGCTTATGAGCATAGAATTACCTGGGGGAAATGAGTTGTATACATGATATATTTCATGTATTGAGATTGGTAAAGGTTGTTTGAGAATGCATTTTGCATGTACGGTTATTCGGGACTTATGTTAATAAGAGTCTTTGTTTTATCAAAGAGTCATCTGTGAGATTTATTGACTGTGAGGTCAGGAGTTTGGCAATGAGTTTAATTATTTTTGGTTTATATATGTGGTATTTTGAAACTTGAACTAAAGTTCACGTGGAAATGAGAGGAGTTCATTTAGAACAAGTATCCTCGTGTGATTTGTTGTTTGTGTGTTTGATCATAAGAAGTAAATCTCGGGACGAGATTTCTATTAGGAGGGAGTGATGTGACAACCCTGGTTTTGAGGTTCGTCACTTAGTTTTATTTTGTGCTAGTTACGTGTCTTTACGTGTTTATGTGCTTATTGGTGTGTATAGATTGTGGTTTGGATATCGTTTCCGGTACGGGGTACCTTGTGAGTGAAACGATGTGAGATGATTTCATGTTCATGAGCTCACATGGTGGTGACTATGAAATGAGATGGTGATATTTAGTGGTTTTACGTATACGCATATGTATTATAGAAAATCGTATTTTAACGATTTACGGTTTAGCATTTAGAGGTCTCGGGTGAGGTAATTTGTCATATGGATATTTTTCGGGATGGTTTTAAGTCATTTAGGACTTAGTTATAAAGTTTATTTCAAAATTTGAGATTTTTTATAAAAGTGTATATTTTACGACTTTTACGGTAAAACGCGTAAAAACTGACTAGTTTTACATTTTTGAGGTTTTGGAGGCTTTTGGAGATGAAATAAATTAAGGAAAATAAAGTTAATAATATAATACATATATTAATAATAAAAAGAAATAAAAAACGAAATTAAGGGCATATGGGTCGGTTTGGACGAATCAAAAGAAAAAGGAAGGGGAAAAAAATGGAAAGTGGGCTTCTACTTGGACTAGGATTTGTGAACACACTATATAAGGTTTCTAATAAATCAAAAATCATATTTTCTTTTCTCCTGGGGTTTTTAGTCGCGGCATCATTCAAGAAAATTAGGGTTTTTCATAAAAATCTTGGTTTCCATTAAATCTAAGGTAAAACCTTCAAATCCCTTTTTAATTTAATTATTCTTATGTTTATTTAATCATCTTATGATGGATTAGGTTAGGGTTTTATATAAAAACAGTAAACTAATGTTATATTAATCATAATATGATGATTACATAAATTAGGGCTTGTAATTAGAGGGATTAGGGTTAATTAATGGGGTTGATTTAGTTAAACACGTTTTTAAAAACTGGGCAGAATTTTGAGTCAATTGTTTTGATCATATCGGGAGTTCTATAAACTCTTATTTTGCGATCCAAGTATCACTGAAAAGATAATTGAAGTGGCTTTCTAATGCAAGAAACGAGAACTAAATTGGAGGTCGGGAAGTGGGACAAAAACAGGTTACAACAGTCGGAGGTCAAAACATTTTTGAATTCAGCTGTTTTCTTTTTTATGTTTTGGGTTGTTTGGGGTACATAGGGTTGCATTGGGATGTTCTAACGAACATGAGAGATGGTTTATATATTGTAGTAAGTATCTGCACTTGGGCTAAGGTTGTGGTTTAGGGTAAGACCCCCTAATCATAACAAACTTTTTGTATGTTTAAAATCAGTAAATCTGGAATGACAAAAGTATATATATATATATATATATATATATATATATATATATATATATATATATATATATATATATATATATATATATATATATATATATATATATATATATATATATATATATATATATATATATATATATATATATATATATATATATATATATATATATATATATATATATATATATATATATATATATATATATATATATATATATATATATATATATATATATATATATATATATATATATATATATATATATATATATATATATATATATATATATATATATATATATATATATATATATATATATATATATATATATATATATATATATCTAGGCCTTAACAGTAGCTTTAAGGTTGGGGCAAGTGGGAGATGTTAGCTAACATATGTAAGGGCATAAATATTCCCTTTACAGAGATCATGGGTGTGTTTAGGTGGGTGTTTGGCTTATAGTTTGGAGACCTAAAATTGGGACTGTTTTTGATAAAATGTTAACGGGATGTGTTATGAAGTAAAACGAGTTAAAGGATTTATAGAGGGGTGTAATGAGATTCTTAGAGCATATATATGAGGTATATATGTGGGAGAAGGTTATATGTCCATCATAGGTTGATGAGCCATCTTAGTGTTTGGTTCATGTTTTGATTATGTGTTTTTGGTTGTTAGCTTTCTGCTAGTGCGCGAATGTTTGGGGAAGCTCAATCAGGTGAGTTTCATAGTCCCGTGTTTACTATTGATTTTAACTTCCAAATGGGATGGAAGAGACACTGTGTTGACTTATTTATAAATTGATGTTGTGAATGTTTTTAAGGTTTGAGATGGACTTGTGTGTACATTATGTGATTAACTGCTATGTGATTCTTGTTTGTGTATGATTTGGATTGGAGAGGTACATAGTATGATCATCTATGGGACCAATAGATAATGACAAGGTGGGGCCTTGGGATAGGTACATAGTGTAATCATCTATGGTATCATGGTTATTGGTAAGGCTTGGAGCCTTGGAATTGTGGTTATTGGTAAGGCTTGGAGCCTTGGATTTGGTTTGGAATGATTGATCTTGAATGTTAGTTGTTAATGCATACTTGTAACACATTGTCCATATGTTATTGTGTTGATGGTTGTTATTCACAGCTTATAACTGATTTAGCGTTGGAGTCTAAACCTATGACTCTCATCAACTTTATGTTGACATGTTTTAGTGTCTCTTTCAGGTGTGAATGTGATTAAGCGTGAGGATAGAAGTGGCTAGACTTGGATGCCTTAGGATTGCATATAGAAGGAGATCCTCGTTCCTTCTTAGTTTACCTTTATTTTTTATAAGTGATACATGTTGGCACCTATATGTTTGTTTGGTTTATGTTTACTGTTTTTCTTGGGTAAGTGGTAGGACTGTTACCTACTTACCTAGACTCCTGCTATGTTGAGATATTGTCATGACATTTCTGTCACCATTTATGACATTATATTTGCATTTTAGTTTTCTCTATAGAGACATCGTTTGTTGTGATGATATCCATACGCCGCGCCCCATGTTCCGCCATGGTGGGGTGTGACACCGGTGCCTCAAGTGTCATGGTTACGGTACCTCCGTAACTAGTACATAACTGGTCATGCTTGTATATAAAGCTCAGGCAAATTTACCTTATTTATTAAAATGATTACTGATAAAACTTATACATATACTAGGGAAGACATTTGGCTACAATGCATAGAAAAGAAGTCCTTACTAAAGAACGTAAAATCCGTACCTCGGCCAATCTCGATGCCCAAAGAAAATCGACACTTATTTCCCATCAAATAATCTACATAATTATAAAACCAATTACTACTAATTAACTAGATTATGATGTCGGACTAACTTTGAAGAGCATATAAAATGACATGGGCCAAGTATGTAACTTTAGAATTTGTAATAGTTAGTTGTAATTAGGTCTAAAATCAGGGACCAATTGTGTAAACTTTCATTTTTTTACATTTAGAAAGTTTGTGACACCTGTTATCACAAATTGCCTCTTCTTTGGCCAGTTTTATCACACACGCTACTTTCTCCTTTTATTCTTTAGTTGAAACTTTTCTTCTCATTTTTTCAAAAGATGATTTAGTCCAATATTATCATAGGAACAGATCATTCTCCATCCTTGCATGCTCGAGCATGGCAACCTTTTACACCTTAACTTTTCTATTTAGTTTCAAGATATAACATACTCGTTTAGAATTCGATGAGTAGCCGTTTTGGGTTTATAACAAAAATCATTTTTATCTTACTAAGATTCCACATCTAATACTAATATGTGTAGTGCATGAAAGCTTACCCAAATGAAAATGTGAATAGATCGAAACCCAAAATAAGGTGACGCACAGTAAGATGCAATGAGAAATGGTTAAAACTCAACACCACACACAACCGAATAACAAACCGTAGCCCTAACTTATACCGAGTCACAACTGCACATCTCCTGCTAATGAAACGAAAACGAACTATCCGAACACTTTATGATCCGATGATGAGAACCCATCCTTTGAATAATGCCTCACGAGATACAACCGAGTCATGAACTCGATTTATCTTCTTCGAGCTAGACGACACACCATTTGAAGGTAAAATTGGAAACAAGCAGCAACACTAAATCGAACTTGAACACGTACGGACACCAACACCATCTTAAACATCAAACTCGAGTACCGACATTTATACAAACACATGAACCAACAATGTTTTCCTCGTAAGGAACTACAGCCAGCAACTTGAGCAGAACCAAACCCTAATAGAACACAAACCGACCACGATTTGGTCGCAACTCGGTCCCATATGCAGGCTGGCGAACCAACCGGAACGGCGTTTCTAAACATGACATGATCATCCTTAACCCGAGCAGACCGAAAATCGAAACACGACTCTGTCGCGGCTATCTTTCACATGGACGATCTTTTATCACTACTATGAAGAAGACCAAACGCATCAAAATGAGACGCGCATGAACCATACTAAAAATTGTTAAACACTCGAACATGTATGTCTTATTTAGCAGCGTCCTTTCGGGTTTGGTTTACAGATATTTTGAATGAGTTACAATATTAATACATAAATGCGAGTATACTAGCCTTCAAAATTATTTAACTTGCAGCGGAGGAAAGTGTGTAATCCTGGGAATGATTTTCTTGTTACGATCTGCATAAATGTTGACGTACACTTGCTAAATGTGAATGAGGAATAATTGTCCAAAATCTTGTTTCCATTTTAACGTCCTTGTCTTTTGACAATATCAAAAGTAAAAACAAATATTACTATTACATTTTAGACTCGAAAATTTCATTTTATCATTATTCATTATCCTTTCATATTTAAATACATGTTGCTTAGCATAATGAAAATGTATAAAGGTCTCATTAAAATTCTTATATATATATGTTTTATTTTTGTCGTGAAATAATAATTATACTTAATTACTTATCATGACTAAATTACTGTACATGATACTTGTCGTGTATTAATTAAATACTTTCTATTTCCGTGATTTGTTAATTCTCGTGTATTAATTATTCGTCAGTTGAGTTCGTGTTTACTTGTGACATGATTTATTTATTTAACGTGAATATTTGTCAGGCTCATTAAATATTCTTGAAAGCTTGTCGTGATTTAATTAATTAAACGTTTTTAATTAATCTGTTATTTCATGTAATAGTATTTTCATGGATTTTCATACGGGTTTTACAACTCTTCCCCTCTAAAAGAAAAAAATTCATCCTCGAATTAAGGATGCGATAATGCTGCTGTTTTACAATTTTTCCCCTCTATAAAAAGGAAATTCGTCCTCGAAATAAAGGTAATAAGCTGATGAAGTTATAAGAACTAATAGAACACGTAAGCTGAAAAGACATGTAAGCTGAAAAGATGATTCGTCCTCGAATTAGAACATAATGCTACTGAAAGGGATATAAATGTGACCTGACTGAAGTGAACGGAATATGTAACATGACTGAAAGAATTTAACTAAATTTATGAAGGAAAAGAATGAGAGGTCCGGATGGACTCCTCCGTTCCAAGTGGCTTCCCGCTCGAAACGGTTTCTTCAAGGATCTTGACATAATGAACATCTTGGTCTTAATGACCCTGTCCTGACGATGCTGAAAAGTTTTTTATTCCATCTTTAAGATAGATTTTCTGAATCTGATGGAATGAAAAAGCCATAGCATGTAGGATACATGAAACGATACGTATAAATATGCTGAAAAGATAACATTTATATCTCTGAGCAAGCTGTTGAAATATATAGGGACGAACTACGTGAACAATTGTGAACGTGCTACGTGAGCAATTGTGAACGTGGTTCGTGATTACATGAGGAACGTTGTGCATGAAGTATATCGTGACTGTAATACTAAGGCATATCATGAATGTATGCTGACCGAGGAAAGAATGCCAAACGATACGGCCTGAGACGTGAAACATCTTCCTGGGCATGTAAAAGTTGTGCTAAACTTGAGTCTGGTTTCTTAAACTTTCTATGATCGTATTCAGTAACAGGCTGTGAAAGGTGTATCGTGAGATGGAACACGAACCTCAACGTGAAAAATGTCATGAACGCGAACGGGGGCGCGAGTCATGAGATAGACATCATATGAACAAAATCATAACTGTGTACGTGAGATGTAAACGTAAAAGTAAGCGTAATCCTGAAGATGAACACAATCGTGAGCGAAATTCGCGTACATGATTTTCTTTCTGACGTGACTGTTGGTGGAATATTGTTAAATCGTACGATCTATTGTTGAATTTCCTGTAGATCTGGTACTACGTAATCCTTTCGGATGAAAGGAAACGTGTAAGCTGGGTTAAATAGTCGACGAAGACATATGTAGTATCATACTTCTCTTGAGTATGTGGTAACTGATAATAACTTCCATGGAATCCGGTCTCATTTCTATTCAAAATTTTCTAATGGTTGTAATATCTCACTAGCATATTGGTGTTCTATCTTGAACCTGTTGGAATGTCAGGCATCAAGATATGAACACAGCTGCATCCTTATGTTATACTGCCTCTATCAAAATTATGTCTTGGATTATGGTACATTCTAGTGGAATCTGGATGAATAGTCATGAAAGAATTTTGAGTTTCGGCAAATTAGATCTCTCTTAGCGTAGGATCTGGTGGAATACAAAATTTTAGTGGAGAGCATCTCCTTTATGCGTAAGCTTAGTTCAGAAAGTTATCAATGAATATACCGACGATTTTTGTCCGAGAATCCATGGAAAATTTTTATTCATCAATTTCATACTATAGCTGGAGCATTTGGGAGCTCAGAAGTATGAATCAAAATTTGGAGAGACCATAACGTGTGTAAAAGCAATCTTGGAAACATCGTGTTCTTTCTCCCACCACTAATGGTGGCATGGTCGTGATTTTTTCTGGAGAATATTTAAGACATCATAGCAGATAAGGTGATCTTCTATACGTGGAATGAACATCGATGAAGAATGGTGATCTTGTAAAAAAAATTCGGTGGTCGATACATGATCTCATGATACCGACCTTTTCCTGATAGACAGAAAAACGGTGCATCTCCTGGTGATGCGCTAGGGCGAATAAGCCTCGTTCCGGTAACTCATGCAGCAATTGCTGCAACTCTTTTAGCTCAGCTGGAGCCCTACGATAAGGATTTCTGAAAATAGGTTCTGTCTTTGAGACAAGCTATATGTCAAACTCCGTCTCATGGTTAGGGAGGGATTTCTGGAACACTTCTGGAATGACATCTGGAAATTTTAGGATAATTTGCTGATCAAGAATTTAAAGGACTTCAGAAGTGGATTTATAACTGGCAGCTAAAAGTCTTCATAGCTTTGGACTGATAAGCCACGCGCTGATAAGGCAGAAACAATTTGTACTACAATTTGTACTAACATTTTTCTGGCAGGAAGTATAATGAACATATTCAGAAGTTAGTAAGATGAATCTTGCTTTCAACTAGAAGGAAAAACCTTTATAAATATGGAGATACTGTGGAGTCTTTTCTGGTTGAGAGGTAGGTAATATCTGATTTAAGATAAAGCTGACATAGTAATACATAAAGTAAATGTGGTGACTTTCACACAATGTGTTCGTCTATAACCTCACTGAATGAACATTGCGTGTTTAATCTGAATATTAATCCAGTGGTGGTGACTGAATCTTTAATGGTCTGATTTATACGTGGCATAATAGAACGGTGTACCCCTTTTGAAGGGTACCCCGAATTACTGAGAGTCTGGTTTAGAATATATATTGAGATTATGAGTCTTGGCTCGTGTCTTGAGAAAATATTCTCATGACATGTATCATGACTGATGTCCTGGCATGCATCTCCCGAGATGACACTTGAGACCTGTGTCTTGACTGATGTCTTGACATGTGTTTTGGTAGGTGAGTCTGAATAAGGTTAATTGTTTCTGGTAACTTCTAGTGTTGGCGGACCGGTTAGACTGCTGACCTCTGTATCTCTGGTCACGTCCGTTATGGAGTTCCGATGGCTACTGATTGATTACTATAAGTACGGTGGTTGTCATTACCGCTTTGTCTGTCAGTTTCAAGACGGTCATTATTACGACCGTGATTCATGTAACTATTTCTGCTGAGTGGCCGGCTAGGTACTGGTTCCTACTCTTTTGACTGAAAATATGGTTGTATGACGTGTGATGATATGAGCAAAAACTCATATCAATTAATCAACAAATCACCCTAAAACACAAGGAAAATACCTAACTTTTTTGCTATAAAGCGGAATTATGTGGTATGTTTTGTGTTTGTGTATAAACAGGTAAGAAGGATACATTTTCAAGCAAACAAGAAGAAAATCAAGCTTATTTGGATGAAAAAGACAAAGAAGGATCAAAGATGACAAGACTTTGAAGATAAGGGACCTATCTTGACAACACTCCAAAGTTGAAGGACTAAAAGTGTAAATTTGTCAAAGTCAAGATGAAAGTCAAACATGGTCAACTCTTCAGTCAACCAAGTCAAAGGGTCAAATCAATCAATAATGCAAGTGGAAGGACCATTTATGCCAAAGAAATGAAGTTCCTAGCTTAAATTGTGAATCTGCCATACTTAAGGGGCTGAAGTTGCCATTTTTCAAAGATAAAAGAAACTCAATCCGTGTGACATAGTCTCAACCAATGAGAAGGCAGAAAACTAAGCACACGGATTGCCACATGAGACGCCACCTCACTTCTTGCATTAACTGCGACGCCAAGAATTAAATAATCCCACTATCCCATTTCACCCAATCAGAGAAAGACACTCAATAATCCAATTATCCACTTTGGATAATAATCCGTGTGCTCACTCCTCGCCCAACCAGAAAGAGACACGTGGCGCTTTCTTCTTCAACGCAACCCAAAATCATGTATGATCTACACTTAATTTCAGGAGACGATTTCTACATGAAAGTTGATTGTTTTTTAGAGAGGATTACATTGGACACAACCAATTAAGCTCATAGTCTATAAATCAAATGTCCCCAATTCTTGAAGAACATGATGATGAACTTTAGCAGTTGGATGACACGTGGCAACAAACAAGTGGTGGAAACACGTCATCAACTCCAAAACTTCCTCACAATTTGTCTATAAATAGGATTGTAATCTCTCATTTTTGCAAGTAGTTAATGTGTGTAAATTTCACACACATCTCCTATCTCTCTCATTCCTAGTTCTAGTTAGTTAGCTTAACCAACTCAAGAGTCTGACAAGCTCTTGAGTTAGTTAGCTTAGTTGTAACCACTTTACCCGTTTTGTAACAAACTTCCTTTTTAAATCAATAAAATTCACATTTCATCTTCTTCAGTTACTGTTCATACCTTGAATTTTGTTATCCTTGTGTTACTGTTAGCTTGTTATGATCACAAATGATCATGATTAGCTAAGTTTTGAAGACTTGAAGCTGTTCAGATTCTGTTCTGTTCATCCAGTACTAGCCTTGTTGATTTTGAAGCTTTCTGAGTTCAACAATGGTGATGATGATGATTGTAGATAGTTGATAATGTTAAGGTGGTGGTTAACACTATCTAGGTGGCTCAGCGCCAACCTACTCCATCAGAGGAGGCCTAAGCTAAAAGGTTTTAAGATTCTGTATTTTTGTTCCTCTAAACAAGTTTTGCCTGCTCATTTCCTAGTGTAACTTTGTTTGCTTGTATTATCAAGGGTGCTTAGATAGAATTTGATGTGATTTTGGTGTTTGAGTAGCTTAATTTTAGTTTAATACTTGTCCCTTAGCTTATACTTGTTCCTGCTATCAGCTTTTCAGTCATATTTTTCCTTAATCTGCATTTTGAGTCTTAGCTGGTTATAGTGCTTGTAGTTTGTTAATTTTCAGTTCATTTGAGTTGCTAAACTTAGTTTGATATTCAATTTTGATCAGTCTAGCCAATTGCTTTAAATCCTTTCAGAAAAGTTGTTAGAATCCAGTTAAGTAGTGTTTGTTAATAGCTTTCAATCTGAGTTCAAATGTTAGAAATTGCTTAATTTTAGTTCATTTACAGTCATTAAGTCATTCTAAGCAAAGTTTGTTAGTTTTCAAGTCAAGTCTAGAGTAAAAAAGGCAATTGGCAACAAAAAAAGTATGGGTCATGCTTAGCTTTTGAAAAGTTCATAAAACTTGTTGATTTCAAGTGCTTAGTATTACTTTGTTTCTAGATGAAATTGTTTGAAACCTGTTCTAATCTTTCACTTAACATCTGAACTTTTATCCTTTTCAAGGAAATTATACAGTTTTCTAAAACAAGGAAGAAATAAGTAAATGATTAAGTTGCTGAGATAAGTCAAGTTTCTGTAATATCGAGCTAATCTGATTTGTTAAAACAGCATTTCTACTTCATAAACTATTTGATTTTCTTTCACATTTGTGTAAAGAAAGTGTTCCTGAGTAGGTTTTGAAATTTTCAGCTTTTTGAAAAAGATGGTCAAAGTTGGTCAAATAAGCTTGATTTAGCTTATTTCCATTTTCTGAATTCATTACTGGACCATTTTCAATTTCAAAAGACATTCCCTGCTTCTTATGGCTTGACAAACAAGTTTTAACAAGAAAATCTGATTGTGCACGTTCAGCTTATAAGATAGCTTAATTTTGGCTTATTAGAATTTGATTATTTGAGTTTTAATAAGTTTCAGACTTATTCCTTTTACAAGCCTAGGTAAAATCAAGTTTAAGTTTTTTGCAAGTTACTAGAGCTTATTTGGTCCATATAATAGCTTAAACGAGCTTATTCATTGTCATAGCCCGTTTTTGATAATATTTCCCATTAAATTGCATTTTAGTCCTTGAGTTTTGTTCCTGTTTGCATTATTAGTTAAACTTGCACTAATCTAGGGTTTGCACTTTTTCAGTCCTTATATTTTCAAGACTTTTCAAATTCAGTTAGGTAGTTTCATAATTAGTTACATTTTAGTTAATTGTTAGTTACATTTGCATAGTTAGTCCTTGTAGTTTCTATAATTTACATTTCAAGCACTTTAGTTTTTAGAATTTACATTTTCAGCCCTTTAATTTCATAGATTTACATTTTTGTCCTTATTTGAATAAAATTTGGTAATTGACTAATTGTTTTACGGTTACGTAGTTAATATTTTTCAACTTTTTACTTGTTTGAGCAATTAGACATAGAAAAGACAAATAACCCTACCAACAAAAAACGATTTTAAACCCGATTTTGTTAGGACTTTCAATTTGTTAAGAACTGAGAAAACGAACTTCAATTATACACAATATTAAATGGCGCCGCTGCCGGTTCTTTGACTTTACGAGAGACTATCGATTGACGGTTTTCATTGGCTTTTGGGATCTGTTCACCTAGTGAACGTTATTTTTATGTATCATAAATAAAAAACAATAAAAAAAAATCAAAAATATAAAAATATATAAAAACTAAAAAATAACTAAAACAATTCTTTTCCTAAAGAATTGACCAAACAAATTAAAAATCCAAAAAGCAATCTTTTTCCTAAGAGATTGCACACAAAAATATATATTATTGGATTCTCTCGGTTTTTATGTACATATAGTATATTCTCTAAAAAATCATAAATACAAAAATATTTTCCATATATTATTATACGTAAATACGTATATGTATAAGAACAACCAACACACATATTCTCCATAAGTATTGCCAAGGCAATACACCGTGTTGAGGGGCGTTCCGGTCCTTGACACGTGTATCGATAAAACAAAATAAAGCAAGAATAGATAATACTTCCAATAAGCAACAATTCGAAGAATACAAACAATTAAGTGAATAGAAAGGCGATGAGCTATAAAATGCCATCTAAGGGTCAATAGGTACTTAAGTGCTTCGCGCCACCTAACCCCCCGTTCACTTGTGAGTATTCTAAGAAGGAAGCCTTCATTGGGGGTCTTGCACCCAAGTAGTACATACGTATATTATTATTTTCTTGTGGACTTTTCATATTGAAACTCAAAGAGGATAATCCTTTTCTCTTCAAAGTCACACGAGAGCTTCTCTCTCATTCCTCGTATTGAGTTGCATCCTCACTCGCGGGCGTGCACAAATACCGATTGGTGTACAACCCCTTCCTCCGAAAAGGAAGAAAAAGAGAAAGAGTAGGAACACTACCGTCTATCAAGCCGATCACGAGAATCGTGCTTTGATTCATCCACAAAAAGAAGCCATGGCCGGAGTTGATACTCGATCTTTGATGGAGCAATTGCAACACAATGTGAACGGATATGCCGATGCTATCAAGATACACGATATTCCCGCAAACACATTTGAGATAAAAACATCCATGATTAACTTGGTTTTGAACACTCCTTTTTATGGGAACAAGAATGATAACCCTCATGATAACCTTAATAGATTTCTTGCTCTTTGCAACACCATTAAGTACAATGGAGTTCCCCATGATGCCATTAAGTTGATATTGGTACAATTTTCACTAGAGGGTCCGGCTAAGCATTGGTTAGATACACAACCACCCGAGAGTATTACCACATGGGATGGTTTCACTACTAAGTTTTTGAACAAGTTCTTTCCCCCATCTAAGACCACGACTTTAAGGAACTTACTTTTAGGCTTTCAACAAAAACCTAGTCAAACATTTAGTGATGCTTGGGAGGAGTATAGAGAGTTATTGAGGAGATGCCCTAACCATGGATTGGATGAAGTTCACCAAATCAATACTTTCTACAATGGCCTTAAACCTCATCCCAAGACTCACTCAATGCTTCCGCGGGAGGAAATATTCTTCTTAAATCCATTCAAGAGGCTTGGGATATTATTGAGACCAAAGAAATGGTACAAACAAACACTCAATTTGAAGAAAGGGTTCACGTTATCCAAAACAATTCTCAAACACCTTGTGATAACCAATTCCTCAAGAGTCACCAAGAGATACTTCAAAAGATAGATAGGGATCATGAGATAAGTTTTAAGGCACATCAAGAATTGATTCAAGCTATTAAGAGCCTTTCATTGAACAATTCCACAAATGATGTGCATGCTATTACCCTTTCATGTGAGACTTGTGGAGGTCCTCATTCCTATCAACAATGTGATAAGGTGCAAAGTTATCAAGGGGAGTGTTATGCTTACCAAGAGGAACATCGTGAACATTTCAAACCCAACATCAATCAAAATAACCTTTCTTATAAGTCTCAAAACTATCTTGCACCACCGGGATTCCCACCCCAACCTCCCACCCAACTTCAAAAAAATCCTCCTCAAGTGTTACAAAGGAACCAAGGTCCAAGGCCACATTACCAAGGGAATAACTATAGACCACCAATTACTTTTCAAAATCAAGGAAATACCTTTCAAGGCAACAATCAAGGGTTTTACAATCAACCTCCACCTTTCCAACCCCAAGGTTTTCAAGGGAATGTGCCACATGATTATAACATAATTGAGCTTCTTCACAAAATGAATCAAGAGAATGAAAGGAGGTTCCAAGCTAATGAGAAAAGAATGAAAGAAATGAATGAGGAAACACATAAGAAATTTATGATGCTTTTGAATCAAAGACAACAAGGGGCTTTTCCATCCAACACATAAACAAACCCAAGGGAAAACTTCAATGCTATCACAACAAGAAGTGGAAAGAAAACTCATGATCCTTCACCACCCAAACCTAGTTTGGTAGAGCCTACTATGATTCCTTCTTGTGATAAGCCTTCTACATCTAGTTCACCATCCTCAAGTTCTCCCATTTCTCCCACTTCCACACCTACTCATGAAGAAATTAATAAGGAAAATCCTTCATCAACCACTCAACCACAACCAAAACCAAGTCTCCCTTATCCATCAAGATTAAGAAAGGAAACGCTTAAGAACAAGGATGATATCCAAGTTTCAAACTTTTTGAGGATGGTCAAGCAACTTAACTTAAATATCTCCTTTTCGGAAGCTTTATCCAATATGCCTAAGTTTGCTAAGATGATCAAGGACTTACTTTCTAACAAGGAGAGATTGGTGGATTTGCCTAATGCTTCCTTGAATGAAAATTTCTCCGCGGTTTTGCTTAAGAAGTTGCCTACTAAGCTTGGAGATCCGGGGAGGTTTTTGATTCCTTGCAATTTCCTGGGGGTGGAAAATTGCATGGATCTTGCGGACCTTGGTGCTAGCATAAACCTCATGCCATTATCGGTTTGGAAGAAACTTTCACTTCCCGAGATCACTCCTACTAAGATGACTCTTGAGTTGGCCAACCGTACCATAGCTTATCCGGTGGGAATTACGGAGGATGTTTTTGTTGGGGTTGATAGATTTACCTTTCCCGCGGATTTTGTGGTGGTTGATTATGATATGGATCCTAGAGTGCCTTTGATTGTTGGAAGGTCATTTTTGAGAACAGGTCGAACTCTAATAGATGTGGCGGAAGGTGATCTTACAATGCGGGTAGGAGATGAGATAGTTGTGTTTAACATGGGGAAGTTGTCTAAGAAGTCTAATGAGCCCGAAGCGGTGAAACATATTGATGTTGTGAATGAGGAGGAAACACAAGATGATATCCTTGATGAAGTTTGTGATGAATATTTTTATGAAGCTTCAAGTGGAGATTATGATTTACCTCATGTTGAGACCATTGTTTCCATTACTTCATCCTTGGATTTTCATGAACCTCAAGAGCTAAATTTTGGTGAAACCTCATATGATAATCCACTTTTTTACAATGATGAAGATATTCATGAGGACTTTAGGTATGAAGAATCTCTTCTTTGTGCTACACCAACATATGATAACTATAGTGATGATGAGATTTCTACTTATGATTCTCCATTTGTTGATGATCATACTTCCTTGGGTTTTGATGAATCACCAATCTTTGATAGCCCAATTTATGATGTTTATGGTGATGAGGAGGATTCTATCATGGATGCGAGTGATGAGTTTTTAGAGATGGATATATCTTTTGAGTACACTCTTGGTTATATTGATGAGGAGGGGGACATACTATATCTAGAATCTCTATTGCATGAAGATCCTTTACCTACTTCCTTGTCCACTTCAACCCTTCCATGTGAAAAAGGAAAACAAGCCATGATGGTTCCTTCTAAGAGCTTATTATTATCCATTACTCCACAACCTTTTTCTCACCATGTGAACCACAAAGGAGAATCTTCTAAGGCGACCACCACTTGTTGTTTTCCCATCAAGGAACGGATTTTTGATCCTGGCATAGAGCTTGCTAAACCATCTTAGTGTAACACCTGGTAATTTTCCCTACTTTGTAAAATGACTATTTTACCCTTTGACTTTTTATTTAGTCAACTATGTGATTTAACTGTGTTGGAACCGGGAGGTTATCCCCCGTTGTCTGAAAAATTGTTTGATGACGAGTAATGACTTGACACTGTGCTCAGTCATTATTCTAAACATTTTCTGTGAACCTGACCAAAGTGCTGAGACGGTCAATGAATTGACGATAATCCATGAGATTATTCGTTATCTGTGAATTATGTGCTTAACTGTTTAGTTTTTAACAGCGTGATCGTATTTTCTTGAGCAGCGTATTTAAATATTTCTGTATATGTTTATATGCCTGTATTTTAGTATTTTTGCTATTTATAGTAATAAATCGTATTTACTGTGAATATTTAATTAACGTATCGCGTTTTCGTATTTTACGTCGTTTTTACGTTTAACCGTCGTTAACATGCATAAAATACTTTACCAATCATAAAATGTCAGTTTTCGTCGAAAATTCGTAAATTTAATATATTTCGTCAAATTTTTAAGTTTTACGTAATTTTAAGCTTAACTATATACTTTTTGATATTTACCTAAACCTAACTAACCTTTTTACCTTAGACCTTCTAACTAGTTACCATAGTAAATTTTTTGAATTATTTATCCCATGTGGGACCCCCCATAACCGGCCAAAACATCACACACATGCAAGATACACCAAATTTTTACTCCTTACCCTTTTTTAAGATTAACTTACAAACCCTTACATCTTTTAACTTATTACCTCATTAACCTTAATATCACCTCACACTTATTCACTTTTTCACTTCACTAAAAAAAACACACACACTCTCTTTCTCTCTTGATAACACACGGCACAAAACACACTCCATTTTCCACCATTGTTGATTTTCTTAAAGCTCCATTTTAAGAAGAATTAACACAAAATAAATACATCCTAGAGTTTGTACAAGCATAAAGAAGAATGGTTTTTCTTGGTTTGTTGATTTAGTAGTTTTTGGGTTGAAGTTATAGAAGTAGAGTTCTTGTTGATTATTAGTGGGTTAGAGCGTAGATCGGGTTGTTGTGATTACGTAGAGTCGTTACTCAAGGTTACTTCTTAAACCTTTTTCATCTTTTCATTTTTCATGCATAATCTTTGTTGATCTATGCATGCATGTTACTCATCAACTATTTTCTTGAAATAAAATGATAAAAACTATTTCTGGTCATGAAATATTTTAGATCTATGAAAATTATGTGTGGATCTATTAGATCCATGCATGAAAATGGTTTAATTGAAAGACTTATGAAAATATAAGTATGTATATTTTTAGATTTGTGAACTTGAAGTTAAATCTTTGATTTTGATGGTGTTTATGAATAATTGGAGGGAACTAGTAGTGTTACTACTAGTGGTTACGCTTGAAAATAGTCGAAAACGAGTTTTTACGAAGAACATACAATCTGTCCGATTTTTTTATAAGAGGCGTAGAGGGTCGTAAAAATTGTTTTGACACTAGTTTACTACGATATTATGAAAATATAAGTTAATACCTTCGTTTCGATATATTATGGGCTAAAAACAGAGCTAAAATGAGTAAGATATGGTCGTTTAAATTTCGTTGTCGGAAAACTTAATTTTTGTGAAAAACACTATAAGGTGTTTGCTGTCTAGATTTTTAAAGTGGCCGAAACGACGTTTTCGAGTCAAATGGAGTTGTTTTAAGTGTCGAAATGGTTACTAAAAGTTGTGTATAAATGTTGGACTTGTTTTGTAAAAGCGTATTAGCGCGAAATGTGAATACTTGGTGTAACGTTAAAAGTTTGAACGTTGGAAGTGGAAATTGATACTATTGCGGAAAATGACTTGTTGAAATATTGGCGATTGAGAAAGTGTTGAAAATAGGGGTTTTAGGACGAGATTTGAGTACTTACTAAAAATTGCAATTTTTTATGTGACGCTGCAAGGCTGCCGAATTTTCGTCGAGTCAAAAATAAATATTTTTGCCTAAGTATATATATACTATAATGTTTATAACGATATAACATTTACAAGTCACGATTTTAACAACAAAATATATACATGATTGATGAGTAACGTACATGACGAACTATTGTGACTTATTTTCTAGCTCCTAAACTATAGCATTATATTTAGGTTGTTGCTAGAGTTGCTCGCTACTATTTGATCATACTTGTGCGGTTTGAATCGTTGCTTGAGGTGAGTTTATAGATCCCTATTAAACTGTTTTTGTATGTTTAATGTTTTGGGATGTGAAAAATGATTTGATGCTTGCTTCTGGACGCAAGTAAAACTTGATTTCTGTGAACGCTTTGTGAACACTATTTATGAGATAGCTTAAGTTGCTTTAGCCATAGTCCAACTATCGTGAATCGTTAGTTACTCTGCTGGAGTAAGCTCTTATGTTACGGATAGATCTATTGAGGGTTGACAACCTCCACTCGGGCATTCTGACGCCGGACGAGTGTGTACCATTTGTATGAACGGAGTTATCTTGGCTAGGTACTCCATTGGGGCAATTTATGTATGCAATCTATTGTATGCACTGGATCACTAGTTTCGATGTCACGAGCTTAGCTATCATAAATATTGTGAACAACCAATTTATCCTACACTTGGCACTATATCTCCTATATTTGCACGTGTACATGAAATGAAATCTGAAATTGAATTTACTATGAATTTTTACTTGAACCCAATATTCTCACCAACTTTATGTTGACCCAATTTAGCATTTATCTCAGGTAATTGATGATGATTTGTAACTGCTGTGTGAAGTACTTGGAGTCCGCATGCATTTCTTTGCTATATTTAGACATTTATTTACTTATGCTTTTGAACTATTATCTCGTTGATGTTTAAAACTTTTACATTCCGTTGCACTATCTTTTGATACTGAGACCTTTTGTAATGTGATACTTTTATTTAAATTCAACTAGGTATTTTTATAAAACGTCTCATTTAGAGTCGTTCTCTTGTACCTTGAACTATGATACAATGACGTAACAGCCCCCGAGCTTCACCGCTTCCGCATATCACATTTTGGGGTGTTACAGAATTGTTAATCAGAGCCTTGGTTATAGAGAACTAGGTTTGCATCTTAGGCCTAGACTATAACCGATGTGGCTACTTGTTACTCTGTATATATATGTGTACTACGTAATGTATTACGTAGGATAACACTATAAGTAATATGTAATATATATTATGTAATACGTAATATGTATTTTATACATATGCATTTCGCTGATTTGCATACTTTAATTTCTATACATGATTATTTCATGCATACCCTACAACTGATTTAATACGCATTTGGTTGTTGCAGGATATGCCATCGCATACTATCACGTATCATTTCAATTACATCTATAGTCTGATTTTATTCCAATCACAATTTTCGGTGTTATTTTTGGTTTTGTTTTGATCTTTGGTATTTAATCGAAACTCTTATTTTATGACTATGTACTTGATATTTTGATTATGAATGGGAATTTAACTTTATGACTTTGGTTAGTGACTATCCTTTTTATGTTGTTGTACTGTTAAATTCTGCATTCTATTTTAGCATAGGAAATATATAACGTGTGTATTCGTGCTTGAACCTTATTTGCATTGTTGTCTTAACGCAGAGAAACAATGGTGAACACACGTAACGGAATGACTGACGCACAATTGGAAGCACTGATTACGCAACGAGTGACTGCTGCACTGGCAAACGTTCAAGCTAACAACAACGTGAACGAAGCACCACCGAATAATTTTGACAATCGACCGCCTAAGCCGTATACTTACAAGGACTTTAGAAGCTGTGACCCTTTGAATTTTAATGGTACTGAAGGAGCTGTCGGATTAGGTCGTTGGGTTGAAAAGATGGAAGCTGTGTTCCGTGTCAGTGGATGTGCTGTTGAAAACCAAGTGACTTATTCTACTTGTACTTTAGCTGCTGGAGCGTTGACATGGTGGAACACCCATGTGCAGACGGATGGAGCCGAGGAGGCGTATAGAATGAGTTGGGAGGAACTTAAGAATTTGTTGTCTAAGGAGTACTGTGCTCGTAATGAGATTCAGAAAATTGAAATCGAACTATGGAACCTGACTGTGAAGAACAATGACATTGGGACGTACACAAGGAGGTTCCAAGAATTGTGTTTGCTATGTCCTGGAATGGTTCCAGATGAAGAAAAGAAGGTTGAGCGCTATATTTGGGGTTTACCTGGTAGAGTTCAAGGGAATGTGACATCGTCTGGACCGAAAAAAGTTAGTGATGCTATAAGGATGGCTCACAGTCTGATGGACCAAGTTGTTCGAGCAAATGCTGGGAATGCCGCGGACAACAAGAGAAAATGGGGGAATAACCAAAGGAACAACCATGGGAACTATCCTAATAAGAGGCAAGACACCGTGAAAGCGTACACTGCTGGTACTAGGGAAAAGGGAGTATACAAAGGGACGTTACCTTTGTGCAATCGATGCAAGCGTCACCATAATGGACAATGCAATGTACAATGTCACAACTGCAAGAAAACTGGACACATTGCTAGAGATTGTAAGTCACCACCCAACACGAAAGACAACGTCACTTGCTTTGAATGTCATCAAAGGGGACACTACAGCAATGAGTGCCCAAAGAAAAAGAATAAGCACCAAGGAAAGATTGCTAAAGCTGTGGAAGCTCGTGGAAGGTTCTATGTAATAGGAGGAGGAGAAGCGCAACAAAACCCCGACGTCGTGACAGGTACGTTTCTTCTCAATGGTTGTATGCTTCTATTTTATTTGATACTAGAGCCGATAGGAGTTTTGTGTCGACTGCTTTTAGTGTTTTACTTGATGTGACCCCTTCGCCCTTAGACACTAAGTACACTATCGAGTTAGCTAATGGGAAGTTGATAGAAGCCGACACTATACTTCGTGGATGCACTTTAAATCTTCTAGGTCATCCTTTCGTAATAGACCTTATGCCTGTTGAGTTAGGGATTTTTGACGTGATTGTCGGAATGGATTGGTTGTCGAGATATCGTGCTACGATTGTATGTGACGAGAAGATCGTTCGTTTACCATTTGGTGATGAAGTTTTGGAGGTACAAGGGGATACAAGTAACGGAAAAGGGAAGTCACGACTGAACATTATCTCGCGTGTCAAGGCTCAGAAGTTGTTATCGGAAGGTTGCCACGTATTTTTAGCCTGTGTTACTGAAAAGCAGACGGAAGAAAAACGGTTGGAAGATGTACCTATCGTACAGGATTTTCCGGAAGTCTTCCTGAAGATTTGCCTGGATTACCGCCGGCTAGACAAGTTGAATTCCAGATCGATTTAATACCGGTAGCTGCACCTGTTGCTCAAGCGCCTTACCGTTTAGCACCGTCGGAATTGCAAGAACTAGAGACGCAACGACAAGAGTTGACCGATAAAGGATTCATAAGACCGAGTTCTTCACCCTGTGGAGCTCCAGTCTTATTTGTAAAGAAGAAGGATGGGAGTTTTCGGATGTGTATCGACTATCGTGAGTTGAACAAACTTACCATCAAGAACCGTTACCCGTTACCTAGGATCGATGACCTGTTTGATCAGTTGCAAGGATCGAGCGTTTACTCGAAGATTGACCTTAGGTCTGGTTATCAAAAATTGAGAGTCCGTGAGGAAGATGTTGCAAAGACTGCTTTTAGGACTAGGTATGGACACTATGAGTTTCAAGTGATGCCGTTTGGTTTGACAAACGCACCTGCTGTGTTTATGGACCTCATGAACCGGGTGTGTAAACAGTATTTGGACAAGTTTGTCATTGTGTTCATCGATGACATACTGATTTACTCAAGGAATGAGAAAGAACATGAGGAACATCTTAAGATAATATTGGAATTGCTTAAGAAGGAGGAATTGTACGCTAAGTTCTCGAAGTGTGATTTTTGGTTGCCAAGAGTACAAATTCTAGGTCACGTTATTGATAGCAAGGGGATTCATGTTGATCCTTAATGTAAGGTTTGCTAGTTGAAAAAGTTCGTTTTCTCGGTGTCTAATCGAATTGATTTCCGGTTCAAAGTGCGACTCAATTGTTCTTGGTGGAAATGAAAATGGTTTGGTTATCTATTACTAAGTAAAATGAAAATGTAAATTGCGATATGTAAAAGGAATGCAAAAGGAATGCGAAAGGAATGTAAAAGGAATGATGAAAGGAATGCTAAAAGGAATGCTGATAGGAATGCAAAAAGGAATGCTGATAGGAATGCTAAAAGGAATGCTGATAGGAATGCTAAAAGGAATGCTGATAGGAATGTAAAAGGAATGCTGATAGGAATGCTAAAAGGAATGCTGATAGGAATGCTGATAGGAATGTTGATAGGAATGCTGATAGGAATGTAAAAAGGAATGCTGATAGGAATGCTAAAGGAATGCTGATAGGAATGCTAAAAGAAATGTTGATAGGAATGTAAAAAGGAATGCTGATAGGAATGTAAAAGGAATGCTGATAGGAATGCTAAAAGGAATGCTGATAGGAATGCTAAAAGGAATGCTGATAGGAATGTAAAAAGGAATGCTGATAGGAATGTAAAAGGAATGCTGATAGGAATGCTAAAAGGAATGTTGATAGGAATGTAAAAAGGAATGCTGATAGGAATGTAAAAGGAATGCTGATAGGAATGCTAAAAGGAATGCTGATAGGAATGCTAAAAGGAATGCTGATAGGAATGCTAAAAGGAATGCTGATAGGAATGTAAAACCCTTTTGCAATCAAGATGATTGGAATGTAAAAGGAATGTATAAAAGGAATGTAAAACCCTTTTCCAATCAAGATGACCGGGATGTAAAAGGAATGTATAAAATAAGCTAAATCTAATAAGCTATTAATCAAATAAGCACACGCCTAAAAACCTAATCAAAACACGTTTAAGAAAAGCTAATAAGCTAGAATTCAAAGACTTTTAAAAACACAAAATAAACAACTTTATAAAATAAACTTTAAAAAGATAAACATTTAAGAAAAACTAGAAAAAACAAATAAGCTAAACACAAAATAAGCCAATAAGCATGTCAAGCACAAAACTCATTTGTATTAAAACTTATAGATGATTAAAAAGATAAACTTTTTAATCAATCAAACATCAAAACTAAACAAGATCAAAGATTATATCGAATCAAAGGTAAATAAAATCAAGAAAGGTAGAATGAGAATGATTGTAAAAAGCTTGAAATAAGATTAAGATTAAAGATTCAAAAGTACAAGATTAAAGATTAAGATTAAGAAAACTTGAAAGAAAAGCTTAAGAACATGAAAGAAATCTAGAGAGAAAAAGTAATCTACTCCTACTCCTAAAACTAATCTACTCCTAAATGACTAACACCCTTTCATGTGGTGAAATGAAGGGTATTTATAGGAAAGGATGGGATGCTTGTGTTGCTCTTTTCTTTCTTTCTTTCTTCACGTCTTTTCATCTTTTAAGTTCTTCGACTTTTTCGACTTTGTCTCGAGATTAATTTAAACTCTTCTTATAATTTCTTCATTTATTAGGCTTGAGTTCTTCGGCTTAATTAAACTTCCGTCTTTAGACTTGTTCTTCGATAAATCTTCAGAATAGTCCTTGGACTTCCGTTCTTTTTACACTCTTGATCTTTTGACTTCGTCTTTTGTTTTTTTCTTCGATAAAAGCCCGTGAAAGCCCGTGTTTTCCTCCCTTTTTCACGTTTTGGTCCTAAATCAAAACAAAAACACAAACCACGCATAATTCTGACATTTACGACATAAAATACACGTTTTGGCTTGGTTATTATTGTAATTAAGTGGTAAAAGGATGGGTGTTTTCACACCTATCAAATCCCCTACACTTAACCATTGCAATGTCCTCATGCAATGCATTAGTTACAAAGTAAGTTTTACATTTTCCATCATAATCAATCCACATTGGCCTTTATTAAAAGAGTAAAGTGCAAAAATCATTCCTGTAGTTTGTCAAAAGTTTGAATTACATCCCTCGTTAATACTTCGCGCAACATACATCATTGTGGTTGTAAAATAGTACACCATACATCCCTGAGGACGGATGGTGCAAATATTTTTCCGTTAAGGGTTAAAAGTGTTTGTTATCTTAGGGGTATTTTAGTCTTTTTACAACCTAGGGATGATTTTTGCACCTAACTTTTCATAAAAAAAAATTTCCAAAAAAAAATTTAAAAAAAATTCCAAATTTTTTTAAAAAAGGTTTCGAAAAATGTTTTTTAAATGTTTTTTTTAAGTTTCGAAAAAATATTTGAAAAAACTTTTTTTCAAAAAAAATTAACTTTTTTTTATAAAAGTTTCGAAAAATGTTTTTTTTAATGTTTCGAAAAATGTTTTATTTTTAAAATGTTTTCTTTTTTAAAATAAGTTTAAAAAAATTTGAAAATTTTTTTTTCGAAAAAAATCAAATTTTTTTTTTAAATTTTCGAAAAAAGTTTTCTTTTCAAAAGTTTTTTTTTAAATGTTTTTCGAAAAAATTCAAATTTTTTTTTTAAATTTTCGAAAAAAGTTTTTTTTTAAATGTTTTTTCGAAAAAATTCAAATTTTTTTTTTAAATTTTCAAAAAAAGTTTTTTTTTTCAAAAGTTTTTTTTAAATGTTTTTCGTAAAAAAAAACTTTTAAAAAAAAAAAGCTTTTCTAAAAAACTTTTTTTTCAAAAAAATTCAAATTTTTTTTTAATCTTCGAAAAAAAAAAATTTCAAAAGTTTTTTTTATAAAAGTTTTTTTATAAATGGTTTTCGAAAAAAAAAACTTTTAAAAAAAAAATTGAATTTTTTTGAAAAAAACTTTTTTCAAATATATTTTCGAAACTTAAAAAAAAAACATTTTTCGAAAAAAGAAAACATTTTTCGAAACTTTTTTAAAAAAAATTTGAAATTTTTTTTGGAAATTTTTTTTTTTGAAAAGTTTGGTGCAAAAATCATCCCTAGTTTGTAAAAGGACTAAAATACCCCTAAGATAACAAACACTTTTAACCCTTAACGGAAAAATATTTGCACCATCCGTCCTCAGGGATGTATGGTGTACTATTTTACAACCACAATGATGTATGTTGCGCGAAGTATTAACGAGGGATGTAATTCAAACTTTTGACAAACCACAGGGATGATTTTTGCACTTTACTCTTATTAAAATGATAGAAAATTTCAAAAATAAGAAAACAAGTAAAGAGATCAAAAGCTTACCTTAGGGTTTTGGAAATGTCATGAATGATTATCACCCTCAAGTTTCACGTTCCCCAAACCAAGCTTAAAAACGAGATCATTGTTATTATAAGTTAGCAAACTAACACGAACTCATGTGGGCCAATTATTTACTTAGACTCCCTTATTCCTAGGTGTATCTCTTATATTTTATTTTTGTCTTGAATGATCACGAGGATGCATTGTTGACTTATTTCGATAGTTATTTAGGCTGAAAATAAAGTGAACGATTTAATCAATAGTTAGCTAAAGGACAAAATCTTTTAAAACTGCTTCTCGGGACCTCAAAAAGTTTATATCTTGGCATAACTCGCTTCGCGATTTGAGACCTTTCTCGGACCGATATTTGGCAGCGACTTCATACTTCAAATCTTGAGAGACGTTCATGAAATAATGGTCTTCTCTTCATAATAGGAATGTCTTCACTTGAAATTTTGAGAGATTATTCATATATGGACCACGACTTCTTCATTTTTCTCCAATCTTTATTTTGGACTTTGATATACAACGATCCGCCTCCTTTTAGGACTTGGATCTATTTATCCTCATACCTTGTTAGGGCCTTTTTGGATAGACTTCTCCATGATCTTTTGGGAGTACTTGCTTTTCGTCGTGTGTCTCGATCCTTCATATAGATTTTCGATAAATGATTCTTCACATCACTTTTGGATCTTTAGCAACAAAATATAGCCCTCATGCCTTGTTAGGGCCTTTTCGGACTCGCCAATCTTCGCATCCCGCTTCAATAAGTTATGCCTTGGCTATGAACTCTAATTAATACCAAGCAACTTTTAAACGATCTTGGGCTAGAAGCTAAGTAACTTTTCAAATCGTACAACCTTATTTATTGCAGATAAACTTATTAGCAAGCGATGGGAGAATAGGCTTATAATCAACTCACATAAATTCACGAAAGAATACCAAACTTATAATTGACTCTATCACCTCTCGTTCTCCACAATTTAAAATCTCAAGGAATGAGACTCGTGGATGCTTAGCCAATTAAATCAAAGTTTTGGGTTTTCGAGTCGCCTATAGGATCTTGCATCTTCTTAAACTCTTACAAGTTTAGAATTTGCGTTTTAAAGTTCCCTTGATAAACGACTCTCTAGGATCAGTTATAGGAACTTGCGAAAAGTTCTTGTTCTTAATCCGTGAGGGTTAAGACTTTCGCGTTTTATAGCTCCCTATATAAAAGCCTAGCAAAACTTGACTTAAACACGTTAAGGATACTAGCTAGAGTAAACTTAGATAAGTAAACTCGGGTCGAGTCAAAATATTCACGACTTTTGAAAATTAAATCCACTTTATTAAAATTTATTCTAATAAGGAAAGAAAATAACTATACAAAAGTAAAAACTAATAGGCCAAAATAGATCAAAAATTTTGAAAAATGTCGAAAAATCAAATTTTCCGGTTAAAATGAGGACAAATACAAGGAAAAGGCCACTTAACTTCGATAGAAGTCCCCCTACACTTAAGATAAACATTGTCCTCAATGTTTAAGCATGTGGAAGTAAACTCCCCTACACTTAGGACATTGTGCACGTTGTTTAAATCTCGCTAAGAAAGAGACAACTAAAGAGATTCCTATTTTAATATTGACAAATATAAAATAGTGAATCGAAGAGAGTTTAGGATAGAACCGGGAAGAAGGGAACACGGAGTCACGGTTCGTCAAAAGTCATAAAGAGTGTGTCTTTGAAGCTCTAATCCCTGCACATGATAAGAAAGAAAGAAAGAAACACCACGGGGCTCCCCCTACACTTATGGTGAAAATAGATAGATAATTGGGTTGCCTCCCAAAAAGCGCTTGTTTTTGTTAACCGAGTCACGAGCCTGACTCGTCCCCGAATTAAATAGTCCATGGGGAAGCCTCGAATGTAATACCGGGATCAAAGACCTTGTCCTCGTTCCCGGTGGACATTAACAAAGGAGAGGCGGGGGGATAAGTCTTGAATGGGAGAAAAACCCTTTCAACATACGAAAAGTATGTGAAATCAAGGTCCACGGGAGGTGGACTGGGTAAAGTAAGCATATTGTCCTCCCCCAAAGACAATAGATGCTGAGCAAGCGGCAAAGCCGTATTGTTATCAATCATAGAATAATTATGTCACCTCCCGGGTCAAAGCACTCATCCTCCGTGATGGTCTCTAACGGAGTGGATGAAAGGTGCTCGGGAGGGGGACTTGGGACAATACCCTCCTATAGAAAATTATCAAAAATAATGTCCCCCTCCGTGTCATAATCATCAATACCTGGAGGGATGGAGTGGATATCGATTACTTCCACTAATGGGTCATTATCTTCAACGGGAGGAATAGATGGAGGTGAAGACTTGGAAAGAGAAGGAGAAGTCAACTCTTCTATTTGAGCAATAAGAAGGTGCACTTTCCGTAATCTATCGCGAAGAAGCACGTCTTGCACCTTATCTACAAGATCATGTTCATCGGTGAACTTCTCGTAAGCCGGAGAGAATAAATCGTCATCTCCCGCATCTACCGGTGGAGATTGAGAAATTTCAAAAGTGAAATTCTCATAGCTAGGAGAAAAATCATCATCATTAGGATCGACCTCTTCCGTAAGAGCAACGTCGTCCTCAGGCTCCATAGCAGTCGGTATGTCACAAACCTCATCATCACATAATTTATCGAGACCAACATCACTAAGCTCATTCAACGAATCACAATCCTTAGACACGTTTGGGATATCGAGAGAAGGGATGAAAATAGCACTAGGGCATTGAGCAGTAAGATCATTCCAAGAAATAGTAGGCTCATCGTCATCATCATCATAATAGTATGGATACACCGGAGGAGGAGTATAAGTCTCGATATTCGATATTTGCTCTTGTCATTGATCCTCTTGACATTTTTTGATGATCGTGTTGAAAGCTTCTTGAAGTTGTTGACCTTGCCTAACAAGAGTGGCCCATTGTTCGTGGGAGCTCAAATGTTCGAAGGAGGGTTGATGATCGATGATGTGTTGTGGGGGTTCAAATTGTTGAAAACCTGAATTATAGCTTGGTTGTGGCTCATAGTAGTTCATCGGTTGAGAAGAATTAGAAACCGGGTTTCGTTCATAATAATCCATTGGTGAAGAAAATTGAGGACACGGATTTTGCTCATAATAATTCATTGGTTGACAATAATAGGTATCGTGAGGACCCCCACAGTTGTTGCAAAACGTTTGAGGAGAAAAACTGGGTGCGTCTTGTGGATAGCTATTATCATAGTCATAGTTGTACCCCGGTTCTTGCCCGTGACCATACGGGTATTGAACCGGGCACGAAACATGCCAATGAGAATCGCTTCCATAATAGATGCACGGGGGAACAGAAGGTGGGTTCAAAAAGGACGAATTAGTCGAGTTGCACAAAGGACAAAATCCGAATTGTGTGTTGTCGATATCGTTTCCGCACCGCTCACATGTACACCATTGACAAGAGTCGTTCCCGTACAATCGTCTCCCACATCCGACGCAATGGACATAAGAATCCATAAAGAAAAATAGATGAGCAAGAAGAATATTTTTGGTGCAAAACTTTAAAAAAGAAATGCTTTTAAAGATTTTTCAAATGTTTTTGGATTTTTTTGAAAATTTTAGACACGAAAAATAACGTTCACAAGTGAACGGGTCCAAAAAGCCAACGCGTCTCTCACAAAAAACCGTTAATCCTCACGAAAAGAGCCGGCAGCGGCGCCATTTTAATGTAAGGTTTGCTAGTTGAAAAAGTTCGTTTTCTTGGTGTCTAATCGAATTGATTTCCGGTTCAAAGTGCGACTCAAGGAATGCGAATGTAAATTGCGATAAGTAAAAGGAATGCAAAAGGAATGCGAAAGGAATGTAAAAGGAATGATGAAAGGAATGATAAAAGGAATGCTGATAGGAATGCTAAAAGGAATGCTGATAGGAATGCTAAAAGGAATGCTTATAGGAATGCTAAAAGGAATGCTGATAGGAATGTAAAAGGAATGCTGATAGGAATGCTAAAAGGAATGCTGATAGGAATGCTAATAGGAATGCTGATAGGAATGTAAAAAGGAATGCTGATAGGAATGCTAAAAGGAATGCTGATAGGAATGCTAAAAGGAATGCTGATAGGAATGTAAAAAGGAATGCTGATAGGAATGTAAAAGGAATGCTGATAGGAATGCTAAAAGGAATGCTGATAGGAATGTAAAAAGGAATGATGATAGGAATGTAAAAGGAATGATGATAGGAATGCTAAAAGGAATGCTGATAGGAATGCTAAAAGGAATGCTGATAGGAATGTTAAAAGGAATGCTGATAGGAATGTAAAAGGAATGCTGATAGGAATGCTAAAAGGAATACTGATAGGAATGTAAAAAGGAATGCTAATAGGAATGTAAAAGGAATGCTGATAGGAATGCTAAAAGGAATGCTAATAGGAATGCTAAAAGGAATGCTGATAGGAATGTAAAACCCTTTTCCAATCAAGATTGTTGAAGCATAGTTTGGCTAGGCCGGTTCGACGACTCTCCTGGGCCATTAATCGTCTCCCCGGATCCTGAGTAATGCTGCAAACAAAGGTAAACCGGTTAGACGTGGACCCGAGGCTGGAGCCCCGGGGTCCACCTCCGACGGTCAAGTTAGTATCGGATCAATACATGGTATAAGAGGTGTAGTTGTGAGTGAAAAACCTGATGTAGAATGAGACCCCTACCCCTGTTTATATAGTCCTAGGGTTTCTTGAAGGATAAGTTAGGTGTGTGTGGGCCGCGGGCCTGTTGGGCCGGGCCAAATAACGACTGTACGTCGACATGTCCCCCAGTCTAGTATGGTATGGTCCATGATCATGTTATGCTAGACTCATTCATGTATCATGCTCACTAAACAACCCCGTGCGGCTTGCTGCTAGGACATCCTCGTAGGTTGTCCGTAACATAGTGGCTCCACTCGTAAATGGACTACCTTTAGCAAAAAGATGATGGGTTGGGGTTGCTAATAGTGAGCGAAGCCACTATACGTCATCATGTCCCCCCAGTCTAGTATGCGTGGTTGTCACCAAGGTTACTAGACTTTACTCCATATCTGCTACTTGTAAGCGTATCCACGCCGAAAGAAATGGGGAACCCGTGTACGTAAGACGGGTGGGTGTGCTCGAATGCTTGGTTTCCCGTGATTAGACGGTAAGGACCCCGTAAGAAGAAAGCGTGTTCTATAGCCGGGGTAACACTGGCATTGGCAAGGTATCATTCTTATTCATCTCTAACGTGAGGCTGATAAGAAGGTTTTACGAAGGTGAAGGTGGAACCCATATGCTGCATCGTGAACATTTGAAGACGTACTTCTAATACCCACTAATGATACAGCATAGTGCGAATATTGCATTCGTCTTAAGGCCAACAGAATTCGTACTTCTGTGGCAAAGTGATGCGGATATTACATCCGTCTTATGGCCACGACATTTGATAACGACTTCCAAAATTTGTCACGGTTTTTCCTGGATTAAACGGTATAAATTTTGGAAATTCACTCTTAGCCAGGTCAAGTAATTCATCGCGGAAGACGTACTTCCGCAACAAAGAAATGTGCCAACGGAAGACGTACTTCCGCGACAAAGAAATGTGAATGAGCACGTGGAAGAGATACTTCCACGGCGAAGATAAGAAGCCCGTGGAAGAGATACTTCCACGGCAAAAATAATGAGCACGTGGAAGAGATACCTCCACGGCGAAGATCATAAGCACGTGGAAGAGATACTTCCATGTCGAAGATAATAAGCACGTGGAAGAGATACTTCCACGGCGAAGATAACAAGCACGTGGAAGAGATACTTCCATGGCGAAGATAAGAAGCACGTGGAAGAGATACTTCCACGACGAAGACAATAAGCACGTGGAAGAAATACTTCCACGGCGAAAGATAATGAGCACGTGGAAGAGATACTTCCACGACAAAGACAATATGCCAGTGGAAGAATTACTTCCACGACGAAGATAATAAGCACGTGGAAGGAATACTTCCACGGCGAAGACAACAAGCCAGTGGAAGGAGGACTTCCACGGCGAAGAAAATAAGCACGTGGAAGAAATACTTCCACGGCGAAGGATAATGAGCACGTGGAAGAGATACTTCCACGGCAAAGATAATGAGCACGTGGAAGAGATACTTCCACGGCAAAGATAATGAGCACGTGGAAGAGATACTTCCACGACAAAGATAATAAGCCAGTGGAAGGAGGACTTCCACGGCGAAGACAATAAGCACGTGGAAGAAATACTTCCACGGCGAAGGACAATAAGCCAGTGGAAGGAGGACTTCCATGGCGAAGACAATAAGCACGTGGAAGAAATACTTCCACGGCGAAGGATAATGAGCACGTGGAAGAGATACTTCCACGGCAAAGATAATAAGCACGTGGAAGAGATACTTCCACGGAAAAGATAATAAGCCAGTGGAAGGAGGACTTCCCCGGCGAAGACAATAAGCACGTGGAAGAAATACTTCCACGATGAAGGATAATGAGCACGTGGAAGAGATACTTCCACGACAAAGACAATACGCCAGTGGAAGAATTACTTCCACGACGAAGATAATAAGCACGTGGAAGGAATACTTCCACGGCGAAGACAACAAGCCAGTGGAAGGAGGACTTCCACGGCGAAGAAAATAAGCACGTGGAAGAAATACTTCCACGACGAAGGATAATGAGCACGTGGAAGAGATACTTCCACGGCAAAGATAATGAGCACGTGGAAGAGATACTTCCACGACAAAGATAATAAGCCAGTGGAAGGAGGACTTCCACGGCGAAGACAATAAGCACGTGAAAGAAATACTTCCACGGCGAAGGACAATAAGCCAGTGGAAGGAGGACTTCCACGGCGAAGACAATAAGCACGTGGAAGAAATACTTCCACGGCGAAGGATAATGAGCACGTGGAAGAGATACTTCCACGGCAAAGATAATAAGCACGTGGAAGAGATACTTCCACGACAAAGATAATAAGCCAGTGGAAGGAGGACTTCTCCGGCGAAGACAATAAGCACGTGGAAGAAATTCTTCCACGGCGAAGGATAATGAGCACGTGGAAGAGATACTTCCACGACAAAGACAATACGCCAGTGGAAGAATTACTTCCACGACGAAGATAAAAAGCACGTGGAAGGAATACTTCCACGGCAAAGACAACAAGCCAGTGGAAGGAGTACTTCCACGGCGAAGACAATAAGCCAGTGGAAGGAGGACTTCCACGACGAAGACAATAAGCACGTGGAAGAAATACTTCCACGGCAAAGGATAATGAGCACGTGGAAGAGATACTTCCACGGCAAAGACAATAAGCACGTGGAAGAAATACTTCCACGGCGAAGGATAATGAGCACGTGGAAGAGATACTTCCACGACAAAGGATAATGAGCACGTGGAAGAGATACTTCCACGGCAAACGAATAAGCCAACGGAAGAGATACTTCCGTGGCAAAGGTATAAGCCAATGGAAGAGATACTTCCATGGCGCAGAAACAAGCGCGCGGAAGGAGTACTTCCGCGGCGAATGAATAAGCCAATGGAAGAGATACTTCCATGGCAAAGGAATTACCCGGCAGAAGGCAGACTTCTGCGGCAAAGGAATATATCCAAAGATATTTGTGTGACGTGCACATAAATAGTGGTATTATTATACCCTAGTATCCCCCAAGTTTAATGGTGCTACACTCGATTAGTAATATTAAACTTAATCAAGTATTCAAAAAAAAAAATTACGGTCGCGAAGACCAACGCGAATGGACGTACCATAGCTGCGTACAAGAAATAGAAATTGGGTTCGAACGTGCGAACCAACGCGGATGGGTCTTGCCATAACCGCGAATTGTCACATAGTATAAGACGTATCTTAACTAACTTATGGGATACGTTATGCTATTACGTGCGGCGTACCGTTACTACCATAAGGACGGTCAAATTTTTGACAAAATTTTGTTAGACGTGCACAGTGTGTCTTTTGCAAGTCCATCATGAGTCATGTGGTTTGCGTAACTTACTACAACGTCTTGATAGCAAGGTGTCTAACAAGGATACATGATCCATGGTCGTTGGGGTTGCATCCCTCTTACACGACAAGTTTAATTAGTAGGTTAAACTCATTCCTCTTATTTCACGTGGAAACGATGTGTACGCGTACGCCCGTGGGCAGAAGATATCCGAGTGTACGGACTAGCATATATATATATATATATGTATAATAAGTAATAACTTAATACTAGACATGAAAATATCTATCTAGATATGTATTGAGAGATGCGAACATTTATCGTAATAAAAGAAAGTCGCACAAAGCTAAAAGATATAAATAATATCTTGTTAATAAGTTAAGAGATATATGTAATATCTTTTATTAATATAAAAAATATTTATAATATGTTTTAAAATTTTAAAAAATATGGGTAATATAATGTAGTAATTTAAATGAGATATGTAATATTTGTTATAAATATACACAATATACCCGGTCGTGAAAATTAACATGGAAAGGCGCGGCTCATGACCACGGATAAAAAACTAAATAGATTCGAATACGCTGAGCATTGCGAATGGACAACACTTATAAAATAAGGGATAATATTTATAAAACTTATCTAATAAAACTATTTTTATCAAACAAGATATACGTGATAGCTTTTTACAAAGTTAAAAAATACCGCACGGAGTTATTCAGAGACCATATCGCATAGATATGTCAAATATATGATTGCGTCTATTTTCTAATGTTTGTCACACATGAATAGTCACCTAGAGTGATATTTAAAAAGTACAGCCAACTGAATGAGTGTATAATTACTTTCCAAAATGCTCGTGTATATTTGTGCAAAATAACTCAATTTACTTTAGTAATATGTCTTAAAAAATACACGATCATACTAAACATTAATGGTCTAATGTCATATTCAAAGGTTTCTTTTAGTGAAAGCTATCCACAACGATAAGTTATTATCTTCTAAAAGCCATGCTATTAAAGCGAGAAGATGCGGCTCATGCCCGGAGTTTATAAAATAAAAATAAAATATATTCGAACATGCAGACGACCGCGAACGGAGGTTCTGAGACGACAAATTAAAAATAAAATATGTTCGAACGTGTGGAGGAACGCGGATGGATGAGCCATGACCGCAGATAAAAAAAAAAATAGGCCCGAACGAGCCAGAATACCATATCCGCAAATAGTTAATAATCATAATGAAATAAAATTTTTATGATAAAAAATGGATCTAAGTATATACTATTTTCTTTTTCAGCCGATTATTTAACCAAAAAAAAACATCTTGTGACCAATTTTGATTTTGGATATGCGCATCTTTTTTTTAAGTAGAGCAAAGCGATTGTTATTAACATTTATTAGTACATATATATGTACATTAAATATCATATGAGACAAAAAAAGATTGTTTAGTCAATGTAAGACCACGTATGATAAAACAGATTCCCTTATTTTTTTGATTTGATAATTAATCGGTATTGATGGTTACTAATTTGATATCGATATATCAATTTTTTAGGTAGCCAATCTCTAAATAATTGCGCATGGCAGAAAAAATCCTTGCGCACAGTAAAATACAACGGAAGAAAAACAAAAGTAATAGAGACTCAGAATTACCGATTTTCGATATAGATCTTCGTTTTTCGAAAGAATGAGACCATAGAACATGGTTTAGTCAGGGTCCTACGGATGGCGCCAACTTGTTGAAGCATAGTTTGGCTAGGCCGGTTCGATGACTCTCCTGGGCCGTTAATCGTCTCCCCGGATCCTGAGTAATGCTGCAAACAAAGGTAAACCGGTTAGACGTGGACCCGAGGCCGGAGCCCCGGGGTCCACCTCCGATGGTCAAGTTAGTATCGTATCAATACATGGTATAAGAGGTGTAGCTGTGAGTGAAAAACCTGATGTAGAATGAGACCCCTACCCATGTTTATATAGTGCTAGGGTTTCTTGAAGGATAAGTTAGGTGTGTGTGGGCCGCGGGCCTGTTGGGCCGGGCCAAATACCGACTGTACGTCGACAAAGATAATTGGAATGTAAAAGGAATGTATAAAAGGAATGTAAAACCCTTTTCCAATCAAGATGACCGGGATGTAAAAGGAATGTATAAAATAAGCTAAATCTAATAAGCTATTAATCAAATAAGCACACGCCTAAAAACTTAATCAAAACACGTTTAAGAAAAGCTAATGAGCTAGAATTCAAAGACTTTTAAAAACACAAAATAAACAACTTTATAAAATAAACTTTAAAAAGATAAACTTTTAAGAAAAACTAGAAAAAACAAATAAGCTAAACACAAAATAAGCCAATAAGCATGTCAAGCTCAAAACTCATTTGTATTAAAACTTATAGATGAATAAAAAGATAAACTTTTTAATCAATCAAACATCAAAACTAAACAAGATCAAAGATTATATCGAATCAAAGGTAAATAAAATCAAGAAAGGTAGAATGAGAATGATTGTAAAAAGCTTGAAATAAGATTAAGATTAAAGATTCAAAAGTACAAGATTAAAGATTAAGATTAAGAAAACTTGAAAGTAAAGCTTAGGAACATGAAAGAAATCTAGAGAGAGAAAGTAATCTACTCCTACTCCTAAAACTAATCTACTCCTAAATGACTAACACCCTTTCATGTGGTGAAATGAAGGGTATTTATACGAAAGGAGGGGATGCTTGTGTTGCTCTTTTCTTTCTTTCTTTCTTCCTTCACGTCTTTTCGTCTTTTAAGTTCTTCGACTTTTTCGACTTTGTCTCGGGATTAATTTAAACTCGTCTTATAATTTCTTCATTTATTAGACTTGAGTTCTTCGGCTTAATTAAACTTCCGTCTTTAGACTTGTTCTTCGATAAATCTTCAGAATAGGCCTTGGACTTCCGTTCTTTTTGCACTCTTGATCTTTTGACTTTGTCTTTTGTCTTTTTCTTCGATAAAAGCCCGTGAAAGCCCGTGTTTTCCTCCCTTTTTCACGTTTTGGTCCTAAATCACAACAAAAACACAAACCACGCATAATTCTGACATTTACGACATAAAATACACGTTTTGGCTTGGTTATTATTGTAATTAAGTGGTAAAAGGATGGGTGTTTTCACACCTATCAATCATGCCAAGATTGAATCAATTAGGGAGTGGACTGCTCCTACGACACCGACTGAAATTCGCCAATTCTTAGGACTCGCCGGATATTACCGAAGGTTCATCGAGGGATTCTCGAAGATCGCAAAACCATTGACGAAGTTGACTCAAAAGAAGGTGAAATACGAATGGGGAGATAAGGAGGAATTAGCATTCCAAAAGTTGAAACAAATGTTGTGTAGTGCGCCTATTCTATCATTACCAGAAGGATCGGAAGACTTTGTGGTCTGCTGTGATGCATCAGCAAAAGGATTGGGAGTTGTGTTGATGCAAAGGAAGAAAGTTATCGCCTACGCGTCACGACAACTGAAAACACATGAGAAAAACTACACTACGCACGACTTGGAGCTAGGAGCGGTAGTATTTGCCTTGAAATTGTGGAGACACTACTTGTATGGAACCAAGTGTGTCGTCTATACCGATCACAAGAGTTTACAACATATTCTTGACCAGAAGGAACTGAACATGAGACAACGTCGATGGATCGAGTTGCTCAGCGATTATGACTGTGAAATCCGCTACCACCCTGGGAAGGCCAATGTAGTGGCGGATAAGCTAAGTAGAAAGGAAAACTTGATGACTCGTAGAGTTAGATCGTTAGCTATGGTTATCAATCCGAACTTACCCGTGCAAATTCGTGAATCACAAACCGAAGCCCTTAAGCCTGAACATGTCGAGGCTGAGAAATTAGGAGGAATGGTTACAAAGAAATTGGAGACTAGCAATAATGGAATGCTATGTCTGAATGGTAGAAGTTGGTTACCACGGTTGGGAGGACTAAGGGACGTGATTATACATGAGTCGCATAAATCTAAGTATTCGATTCACCCAGGATCTGACAAAATGTATCAGTATATGAAGAAGCTAAATTGGTGGCCAAACATGAAAGCTGAAATCGCTACGTATGTAGGGAAGTGTCTGACTTGTGCTAGAGTAAAAAAACAGAACACCAAAAACCATCTGGATTGTTGGTTCAACCTATAATTCCTATGTGGAAGTGGGAAAACATAACCATGGATTTCATAACAAAGCTACCTAAAACAACAAACGGATATGACACAATTTAGGTAATTGTGGATCGACTTACGAAATCTACACACTTTTTGGCTATGAAGGAAGATGATTTGATGGATAAGCTTACGAGACTCTATTTGAAGGAAGTTGTCGCAAAACATGGGATACCGATCTCGATAATTTCTGATAGAGATGGTAGATTTACTTCGGAATTCTGGAAATCACTTCAGAAAGCGTTGGGTACGCAATTTGACATGAGTACTGCTTATCACCCGCAGACTGACGGAAAGAGTGAGAGAACTATTCAAACGTTGGAGGACATGTTACGTGCTTGTGTGCTTGACTTTAGAAAGCAATGGGACAGACATTTGCCTCTAGTGGAATTCTCTTACAACAATAGTTATCATACCAGTATTAAGGGTGCACCGTTTGAAGTGTTGTATGGTCGTAAATGTCGCTCGCCTGTGTGTTAGAGTGAGGTTGGGGATAGTCAACTCACTGGCCCTGAACTCATCCGTGAAACGACTGAGAAGATTGTTCAAATCAAGAGCCGAATTCAAGCAGCCCGTTATCGTCAGAAGAGTTACGCCGACGTTCGACGTAAGCCTCTCGAATTTCAAGTGGGAGACAAAGTGATGCTAAAAGTATCGACGTGGAAAGGTGTGGTACGTTTTGGCAAGCGAGGAAAGCTGAACCCCCTTTATATTGGACCTTTCTGGCAAAGGTTGGGACCGTAGCATATCGTCTCGAATTACTGCAAGCGTTGAGCCGTGTTCACAACACTTTTCATGTGTCGAACTTGAAGAAGTGCCTTTCTGATGAGACACTCGTTATACCATTGGAGGAACTCCGAATTGACGACAAGATGCAATTTGTCGAAGAACCTGTTGAAATCATGGACCATGAGGTCAAACGATTGAAACAGAGTCGTATTCCAATCATCAAGGTGAGGTGGAATTCTAAACGTGGACCTGAATTTACTTGGGAGCGTGAGGATCAATTTCGCAAGAAATATCCGCAACTCTTTGACAACTATAGAAACCGTGACACTCCTAAGCTTTGAGGACAAAGCTTCTCTATCAAGGGGATGATGTAACACCTGGTAATTTTCCCTACTTTGTAAAATGACTATTTTACCCTTTGACTTTTTATTTAGTCAACTATGTGATTTAACTGTGTTGGAACCGGGAGGTTATCCCGCGTTGTCTGAAAAACTGTTTGATGACGAGTAATGACTTGACACTGTGCTCAGTCATTATTCTGAACATTTTCTGTGAACCTGACCAAAGTGCTGAGACGGTCAATGAATTGACGATAATCCATGAGATTATTCGTTATCTGTGAATTATGTGCTTAACTGTTTAGTTTTTAACAGCGTGATCGTATTTTCTTGAGCAGTGTATTTAAATATTTTTTGTATATGTTTATATGCCTGTATTTTAGTATTTTTGCTATTTATAGTAATAAATCGTATTTACTGTGAATATTTAATTAACGTATCGCGTTTTCGTATTTTACGTCGTTTTTACGTTTAACCATCGTTAACATGCATAAAATACTTTACCAATCATAAAATGTCAGTTTTCGTCGAAAAATCGTAAATTTAATATATTTCGTCAAATTTTTAAGTTTTACGTAATTTTAAGCTTAACTATATACTTTTTGATATTTACCTAAAACTAACTAACCTTTTTACCTTAAACCTTCTAACTAGTTACCATAGTAAAATTTTTGAATTACTTATCCCATGTGGGACCCCCCATAACCGGCCAAAACATCACACACATGCAAGATACACCAAATTTTTACTCCTTACCCTTTTAAGCTTAACTTACAAACCCTTACATCTTTTAACTTATTACCTCATTAACCTTAATATCACCTCACACTTATTCACTCTTTCACTTCTCAAAAAAACACATACACACTCTCTTTCTCTCTCAAAAACACACGGCACAAAACTCACTCTATTTTCCACCATTGTTGATTTTCTTAAAGCTCCATTTTAAGAAGAATTAACACAAAATAAATACATCCTAGAGTTTGTACAAGCATAAAGAAGAATGGTTTTTCTTGGTTTGTTGATTTGAGTAGTTTTTAGGTTGAAGTTATAGAAGTAGAGTTCTTGTTGATTATTAGTGGGTTAGAGCGTAGATCGGGTTGTTGTGATTACGTATAGTCGTTACTCAAGGTTACTTCTTAAACCTTTTTCATCTTTTCATTTTTCATGCATAATCTTTGTAGATCTATGCATGCATGTTACTCATCAACTATTTTCTTGAAATAAAATGATAAAAATTATTTTGGTCATGAAATATTTTAGATCTATGAAAATTATGTGTGGATCTATTAGATCCATGCATGAAAATGGTTTAATTGAAAGACTTATGAAAATATAAGTATGTATATTTTTAGATTTGTGAACTTGAAGTTAAATCTTTGATTTTGATGGTGTTTATGAATAATTGGAGGGAACTAGTAGTGTTACTACTAGTGGTTACGCTTAAAAATGGTCGAAAACGAGTTTTTACGAAAAACATACAATATGTCCGATTTTTTATAAGAGGCGTAGAGGGTCGTAAAAATTGTTCTGACACTAGTTTACTATGATATTATGAAAATATAAGTTAATACCTTCGTTTCGATATATTATGGGCTAAAAACGGAGCTAAAATGAGTAAGATATGGTCGTTTAAATTTCGTTGTCGGAAAACTTAATTTTTGTGAAAAACACTATAAGGTGTTTGCTGTCTAGATTTTTAAAGTGGTCGAAACGACGTTTTCGAGTCAAACGGAGTTGTTTTAAGTGTCGAAATGGTTACTAAAAGTTGTGTATAAATGTTGGACTTGTTTTGTAAAATCGTATTAGCGCGAAATGTGAATACTTGGTGTAACGTTAAAAGTTTGAACGTTGGAAGTGGAAATTGATACTATTGCGGAAAATGACTTGTTGAAATATTGGCGATTGAGAAAGTGTTGAAAATAGTGGTTTTAGGACGAGATTTGAGTACTTACTAAAAATGGCAAATTTTTATATGACGCCGAAAGGCTGCCGAATTTTCGTCGAGTCAAAAATAAATATTTTTGCCTAAGTATATATATACTATAATGTTTATAACGATATAACATTTACAAGTCACGATTTTAACAACAAAATATATACATGATTGATGAGTAACGTACATGACGAACTATTGTGACTTATTTTCTAGCGCCTAAACTATAGTATTATATTTAGGTTGTTGCTAGAGTGGCTCGCTACTATTTGATCATACTTGTGCGGTTTGAATCGTTGTTTGAGGTGAGTTTATAGATCCCTATTAAACTGTTTTTGTATGTTTAATGTTTTGGGATGTCATAAATGAGTTGATGCTTGCTTCTGGACGCAAGTAAAACTTGATTTCTGTGAACGCTTTGTGAACACTATTTATGAGATAGCTTAAGTTGCTTTAGCCATAGTCCCCACTATCGTGAATCGTTAGTTACTCTGCTGGAGTAAGCTCTTATGTTACGCATAGATCTATTGAGGGTTGACAACCTCCACTCGGGCATTCTGACGTCGGACGAGTGTGTATCATTTGTATGAACGGAGTTATCTTGGCTAGGTACTCCATTGGGGCAATTTATGTATGCAATCTATTGTATGCACTGGATCACTAGTTTCGATTTCACGAGCTTAGCTATCATAAATATTGTGAACACCCAATTTATCCTACACTTGGCACTATATCTCCTATAGTTGCACGTGTACATGAAATGAAATCTGAAATTGAATTACTATGAAATTTTACTTGAACCCTATATTCTCACCAACTTTATGTTGACCCAATTTAGCATTTATCTCAGGTAATTGATGATGATTTGTAACTGCTGTGTGAAGTACTTGGAGTCCGCATGCATTTTTTGGCTATCTTCGAACATTTATTTACTTATGCTTTTGAACTATTATCTCGTTGATGTTTAAAACTTTTACATTCCGCTGCACTATCTTTTGAAACTGAGACCTTTTGTAATGTGATACTTTTATTTAAATTCAACGAGGTATTTTTATAAAACGTCTCATTTAAAGTCGTTCTCTTGTACCTTGAACTATGATACAATGACGTAACAGCCCCCGACCTTCACCGCTTTCGCATATCACATTTTGGGGTGTTACAGAATTGGTAATCAGAGCCTTGGTTATAGAGAACTAGGTTTGCATCTTAGGCCTAGACTATAAACAATGTGGCTACTTGTTACTCTGTATATATATGTGTACTACGTAATGTATTACGTAGGATAACACTATAAGTAATATGTAATATATATTATGTAATACGTAATATGTATTTTATACATATGCATTTTGCTGATTTGCATACTTTAATTTCTATACATGATTATTTCATGCATACCCTACAACTGCTTTAATACGCATTTGGTTGTTGCAGGATATGTCATCGCATACTATCACGTATCATTTCAATTACATCTATAGTCTGATTTTATTCCAATCACCATTTTCGGTGTTATTTTTGGTTTTGTTTTGATCTTTGGTATTTAATCGAAACTCTTATTTTATGACTATGTACTTGATATTTTGATTATGAATGGGAATTTAACTTTATGACTTTGGTTAGTGACTATCCTTTTTATGTTGTTGTACTGTTAAATTCTGCATTCTATTTTAGCATAAGAAATATATAACGTGTGTATTCGTGCTTGAACCTTATTTGCATTGTTGTCTTTACGCAGAGAAACAATGGTGAACACACGTAACGGAATGACTGACGCACAATTGGAAGCACTGATTACGCAACGAGTGACTGCTGCACTGGCAAACGTTCAAGCTAACAACAACGTGAACGAAGCACCACCGAATAATGTTGACAATCGACCGCCTAATCTGTGTACTTACAAGGACTTTAGGAGCTGTGACCCTATGAATTTTAATGGTACTGAAGGAGCTGTCGGATTAGGTCGTTGGGTTGAAAAGATGGAAGTTGTGTTCCGTGTCAGTGGATGTGCTGTTGAAAACCAAGTGACTTATTCTACTTGTACTTTAGCTGCTGGAGCGTTGACATGGTGGAACACCCATGTGCAGACGGCTGGAGCCGAGGAGGCGTATGGAATGAGTTGGGAGGAACTTAAGAAGTTGTTGACTAAGGAGTACTGTCCTCGTAATGAGATTCAGAAAATGGAAATCGAACTGTTGAACCTGACTGTGAAGAACAATGTCATTGGGACGTACACAAGGAGGTTCCAAGAATTGTGTTTTCTATGTCCTGGAATGGTTCCAGATGAAGAAAAGAAGGTTGAGCGCTATATTTGGGGTTTACCTGGTAGAGTTCAAGGGAATGTGACATCTGCCTATCCGCATATTACTGATTTTGAACATACAAAAAGTTTGTTATGATTAGGGGGTCTTACCCTAACCCATTTGCTTAGCCACCCTTCAGGTCTCTTATTTAATATATAAATCAACTACCATGCTCATTAGAGGGCTCAAATGTACTCCTAAGTATCCCAATCACCTTAAAACATTAAATTAAACCCGACTGATTTTAAAACCGTTTTGACCTCCGACTGTTTAACCTGTATTTGTCCCACCTCCCGACCTCCGATTTAGTTATCGTTTCTTGAATTTGAAAGCCACTTCAAATACCTATTCAAGGATGATTGGATCGCAAAATAAGGGTTTGTAGAACACTAGATATGATCAAAACAAATGACATAAAACTTTGCCCAGTTTTTAAAAACGAATTTAACACAATTAGATTAATTAATTACCATCACCATGTATAATTATTATCTCTAATTAATCTAATCATGTTTATACCATTATAATACATAATTCCTAATTAACTTAACCCTAGATCCATCATGTATTGATTGTAAGAAAATTAAAAACAATTTAATTAAAAAGTGTATTGAAGATTTTACCTTAGAATTTTTTAAAGAAGAAAAATTAATGAAGAACCCTAAATAGACTCCATTGATTTCGACTTAAGCTTGATCTCCAGGGGATTATGATGGGTTTTTAGTTAATAAAAAGTCTTTATATAATTTCCTAACAAGTCCTTGGCCCATTACAAAAGCCCGATTCCCTTTTTTCCTTTTTTTCCCTTTTCTTTCTTTATAATCGGCCTAAACCGACTTTAACATATATATATTTTTTTTTCTTTTTTTTCTTTTTATTATGTTATTAATAATACCTTAATTTACCTTAATTTATTTCAGCTCCTAAAGCCTCCGAAACCTTAAAACCGTAAATCTAGTCACTTTTACGCGTATACCGAAAAAACGTAAAATATACAGTTTTTTAAAAAAATCTTAAATTTTAAAATAAACTTTATAACTAAGTCCTAAATGACTTAAAACCATCCCGAAAAATACTCACATGACTAAACACCTTACCCGAGACCTCTAAATGCTAAACCCCAAATCGTAAAAAAAATACGATTTACTATAATACTTATACGTTTACGTAAAACAGCAAAATAACACCATTTCATTTCATAGCCACTAATTTGTGAGCTCATGAACACGAAATAACCGTTCCTCGATTTACTTATGATTACTTTATACCCATAAACGATATCCACACCAACCTCGTTCACGCAAAATAACATGTAAACACGTAAATCACATAGTTACACATAAATTAACCTTAAAATAAGACCAATTGACTAACCTCAAAAGCACGGTTGTCACACCTAAGTTCTTCGAATCCATTAATGCTCCTTCGCGGGAGGCGGTCGAACCACGTCCAAGCGTTTGCGATGAGCGTTGAGTTGAACATGTGGCACCACACGGCCTCTGGCCATTGTTCTATTCCTGCTTGAGATTCGAACACTTTCAGGTGATCATCTGGATCCGTCTACCATAGTAGGTTTTGACAATGGACGACATGCGTCTCTTTTTATTATCTTTAGAAGTAGTTATGCATTTTGAAAACGCACTTCCTTTCTCCCGACGCTATGGGAGGGTCCATTCTTCTTCACTGCGCATCCTTGGTTTCTTGAGCGTCCTGTGATGTTTCCTGTCGTAGTCGGAGGAATTAGAATTCTCGATGGACGAAAGAGCGACTGTTAGCCTCAAAATATTCAGTCAAACAAGAATGTTCGATCATAGGTTCTTATTGTAATATTTATTAGAACGTTGTAATAGTTAGTTAAAATATTTGTGACATTACGGGCTTAATGTCTAGCTTAAAAGGCCTCTTTTAAGGTACTAAGCATTTTATTCAAGCCCGGCCCATTAAACAAATATAGTCCATTAAGGCTACATGTAAGACCGACCATATATACCTCTCCTATCATGTTAGGAGAGGTTGGTCATTTCATTTTTCTTAATCTAATATTCCTAAAGTTTCACATACTTCTCTTTACTTTCTCTCTCTAGAAATCTTCTATCTTTCTTCTTTATTTCAATTAATCAACCACGGTGAAGTGATAAAATATGGGAACAACATTTGGTATAAATAGCCACGGGGTAGATTAGTGTAACACCCCTATAAAGCGGGTATCACAGTGGTGGATCGATGAGCAAATAGCTTACAAAGCACAGATCATAATTATATGATTTTTGAAATACAATTGATGTAAACATTGAATTGGTACAACCGTTTACATCCTTGAATAACATTTGTTATGAATATCCCAATAAAAGATAATCCCCCGTCATTTTTATGCTCCTAAATGATGCTCAATCCATGCTCAAATAATCTTGCTAAATAACATGGGAAAAACATGCTTAAAACAGTCAACATAAAGTTGGTGAATTCATAGAGTTTTGTAAAATAATCAAGTTTAGCATTTCCACTATTCCCATTTTAGTGTTTGCTAAGTAGCATATGATTAAGTTTAGTAACGCAACCTTATAGATAGTAGCAATGCACAAAGTATATATATAGATACAAAAGATAGTTACATTTTCTATTAATAAAAAATGAAACTTAACCTGCCATAGTTCTCGACCGATGAGAACCCCATTGCCTTACAAAAAGGCGCCCAGTTTCCCAGTTCCCAGCAAGGTATACATCTGTTGCCTCGGCCAAGGCACAGTGAGCGCTACTCACGCAGATGGGGATGGTCAATCCCGAATATACCTAGTTATAACATTCCGGCGATTTACAACAATATAACAGTTTCAATAACAATAAACAATCGTAATTAAGAGTACCATTCAATATGCTTTCTATAGAATAAATATCTATCAATCATATAGTCAAAACAGGTTACAGTTCAATTTACATTCTATAATTAAACTATAGTCATATAGTCAAAGCAAGTTGCAGTTATTTAATAGCATGTCTCCCCCTCGCGGGTTTGGAAAATCATAAAAGATTTAAAAAGCGAGGCTATGAACTCACCTGATACAATCGTCACAATAGTTAATAGAGAACAAACGTCAATCAAGAATAAATGTCAACAATCGATACATGATCATACGAGACCTAAAGATAACGAGGCGCGTCTTAGGCTTGAGACAAGAAATAAATCGTACATATATGTAATACGTATGTTTTAATAAGTTCTTGGACATTGCATATGTTTTATGATTCTTCTTAGGTGAACACTTAGTCATTTAAGTGAAAAATCCAAGTTGACACTTTTAGCCCATCTTAAGCCCAATAGTGGTCCACTATCTATGTATTTGACTTAAGTCCATTTTAAATTCAGTATACTACTCTAAGTTGGTCATAGATCTCAGGTCTAATAATGGCCCAATAGCCATTACAAGTGTAAGTTGGGCTTTTATGGCCCAAGTCCACTTTGTGTAGTTTTTGGGTTCTAAAACACATTACAACCACATACACTTAATATTTCATGTTGGTCGGGTCTCGGGTCATCTAGTCATCAGTATATAAACAAGTCCAAGATCCTCGACATGCGGGTCCTACCATGTCGGCTTATATAAAAATCATCACATTTTACGTTAATGAGTTATAATCCATTTATTATAATATTCCCGACATGTCCCGCTAATTTGTTCATATCTCTTGAACCGTAAATCATCTAAGTGTGTTCTTTTTACCAAAACTATTATTAACTCATCTACTACACTTATTATAAGTCTAATTACCCCAAATATATACTTTCCATAGCTAATTAACCCATTTCTTAACTTAGAAGAGTTGGCTGTTTTTGGGCAGCCAAACTCGTTTTCACCATTTTGGTCTCCATTTCTAAACCGTAAGGAACTGATAAACCATCCAATTGATTCTACTTGTTCATAAGTTTATCTACAACCTACAGTATTACCTTTTTCAATGATTCTAAGTTCTTATATGAGAAAACAGTCCGTGAAAACAGTATGTTCAGATCTGATTAGTTTTCACTATTTTGGTCACCATTTCGAAACCGTAAGGACTTGGTAAATAATTCAATTGATTCTAGTTCTTCATGATTTTATCTACAACTTTTAGTTTTACATATTCGTAGGTCAGTATATAAATTTTATGAGAAAACAGTCCATCAAAATAGTATGTTCAGATCTGACTAGTTTTCACTATTTTGGTCATATCTTACTATCTAAATTCGTCACGAGACGAGCCAGCCGGGGAATTAATCACAAAATAATTATCTTTCTTAATATGTAATTTTTAGTATCCCAAACCTACTGAGTTTGACATGCAATCTGTTTTTGTTACGGTTCAAAAATTGTTATGAATCAAATCGTTACTAGTGCTTGTTTAGCTTGATTTTTAGTGTTCAAAATTTCATATACAATGTTCCAATACTCATTAATCCATTTTGTACACACATATATATATATATATATATATATATATATATATATATATATATATATATATATATATATATATATATATATATATATATTATATATATATATATATATATATATATATATATATATATATATATATATTCGATATATATATATATGATCAAGAAAAATAAAAGGAATGATAAATAAGAACGAGATGTAGATCTTACGAGGCTTATCAAAGTCGTTGTACTAGTGAGTGAGCAAGTAACCATCCAAGATCTTGTCAACACTTGATGTGACCACCATGCATGGATAGATCCGGGCTAGATCTACAAGTTTTACTTGATTCATGCATAGATCCGGGCTAGATCTACATGTGTTACTTGATGCATGTATAGATCCGGGCTAGATCTACACGTGTTACTTGATGCGTGTATAGATCCGGGCTAGATCTACATGTGTTACTTGATGCATGTATAGATCCGGGCTAGATCTATATGTTTTACTTGGTGTAACCATCATGCATGTATAGATCCAGGGTAGATCTACACATTTTACTCGATGCATATATAGATCCACCATGGAAATAAAAGAAAATCTTGAAAGTTGATGCATGTAGGATATTTTCATACCAATGTGTAGATCTTGAGATTTCCAAGATGGGTCTTTGATTTGTTTTTGAAGATTCAAACAAGAAAATCAAAAATTGGATGATCTTTGTGGGTTTGGGGTTCACGGCTCAAACAAGAAAAGAAAAGAGAGAGAGAGTTTTTGGTGGGAGGTGAGATGTGTGTGTTTTGAGTGAGAGAAATGAAAGAGAAGAGGAGACATAGCCCTTATATATGGTGAGAGGAAAGGTGACAGGTGTCACCTACTTATTTTTTGTCCAATGAGAAGCAAGAAGGTGGGGGGACATGACGGACATGTGTCACCAACCTAGAGTTGGCCCAATGGGGAAGTGAGGTGTGTTGGTGGCTTGTCTAGTGGGCCAAAAGAGTTTTTGGGCTTCTTAAACCTCTTTTTGGGCTTATTAAGCCCATTACTATCCAAGGCTTATATAGTTGGGCTTATAAGGCCACAAATGGGCCTAAAGTGTATCTTGTATTATAACTTTCGTTATTACACGGTTCGGGGAACGTTCGAGAATTATGAATTTTTGATTCATCTTACGAGGATTTCGTAATTGATCCAAAAATCATTTTTCCAATAAGATGGAGTATTTATATGACGTATAAATACGAAAAATGTGCTCGTTTATTTAAACGACAAGTATTTGTCATTTATCTTTTGTATAACGTAAGTATCGTTTTAGTAGAAATACTTCTCATTTAATCATTCCGTAGATAAATGTAATATTAAACAATTTAATCAAATTGTTTATCAAGTATTTCTCGACAATAATATATGTAGTTAAATTATTGAATTGCCGGTACGCGGTTTCTATGACTTTTGTCGAATTTTCAAATACGATGATTTTTGTATGGTTCAAAAAGGGTTTTTGAAACATACTCCATTACTATTTAGTGAACGAAAAATCTCGGGTTTTACACCATCCACATGCCACCTTGAGTTTCGTCCTCGATATTCGATAACTATTACTAGGTTGAGAAATGATCTAGGATAATTGAGTAGATTTTTATTACATTATTCTCATGGTAAAATCATGGATTTTACAATTAGTGATTGGTTGTTGCTTTTAGTGATTGATCCATGTGATTTATCTTCAATTCATCTCGAATTCGATTTTTTTAAGTGTTTTCAGGCTCTAAATCTTGATATAAATCTCCTACATAGTTGTGGTAGGGATTTTGGTTAAGTTTTGTGGTTAAAGTCGCAAGTTTTTGGGATGTTTGGATTGTTTTGGGGTTCGGTTCTAAGAACAGTAGGTAAGTTGGCCAAACAGATTATTCCGAAAAGTGAGGTTTCGGAAAAGGGTTTTGGTATTCCGAAGATTGGAATTTTTCCGAAATCAATTTATCCGAAGGTGAGTCTTTTGGTTTGGTTTATCCGAAATGTTCTAATTACATTTATCCGAAAATAGCAAGTTATCCAAAAAAGCCTTTGTCCGAATTCATTCATTTATCCTAAAAATACCAATTTTATCCGAAGAAGGACATTTTCCCGAAAAACCCTTATTTATCCAAAAACCACATAATTTCTCGGAAAAACCTCAACTATCCGAAAACCAGGAAATTATCTGAATAAGTGCATTTTCCCGAATTGAGTACTTTATCCGAATTTTTGTCATTATCTAAATTCGTGTCATTTTTCCGAATTCTTGCCATTTATCTGAAGCAGTGGTATTATTCCGAATATTGGGTATTTATCCGAAATTTGGGCATATATCTGACAATTGGGCATTTATCCGAAAATTGGGCATTTTTCCGAATATAGGCCATTTATCCGAAGAAAGGGATTTTATCCGAATTCAACAAATAGTGCTTTTATCCGAAAATACACTATTTCCCGAAAAAACACAAATATTCCGAAAAATGGACAATTTTTTACAACAGTGATTTTTCGCCTTCAAATTTTTGGTTTCTTGTGAAGACAATTTTTAGGGGATTTTAACATTTTTCTTCGACAACAACAATCACAACACATCTACTTAAGATCCGTTTTCACTTCCGAGTATCTCGAAATGGATTCGACTCAAGAGTATCGTGTGACAAACAACAACATCATGGTGGCGGATAACAAAGAGAGACCACCAATGCTTGTGACTGGTCGATATGCACAATGGCAATCACATTTTATTCGATATCTGATACTAAACCAAATGGTGATCTTCTCCGACGTTGCATCAAAGAAGGACCCTATGCTCTCACTACAATAGCCATTCCTTCAATTCCAGCAACTGACTCGACGACCAGTTCCGATGAGCAAACAATTGAGGAAACATATGAGAACACTTCGAAAGAGAAACGTGCTTGGATTGATGCAGAGAAAGAAGAAATCTATTTGATTTTCAGTGAGATTGGGAATGATATTTACTCAACAGTTGATGCGTGCTCTACTGCAAAAGAAATGTGGTTTGCCATTGAACGCTTGCAACAAGGAGAAACACTTAACAAGCAAGATGTCAAAACAAACTTGTTCTGGAACTTTGGTAAGTTTACTTCATTGGATGGGGAGTCAGTTGATTCATATTACTCAAGGTTCTACAAGATGATGAATGACATGACAAGAAACAATTTGCATGTCTCCATCATACAAGTCAATGTGCAATTTCTACAGCAACTTCAACCAGAGTGAACTCGGTTTGTAACTTCGGTGAAACAACATAGTAAGTTAGACGAGGTCAACTATCACACGCTCTTTGACATTTTGAAACAATTTAAGAATGAGGCGAATGAACTTCGAGCTGAAAGGATAGCAAAGACTGCTAATCCACTTGCTTTGGTGTCTACCACTCAACACATCCAAGATCATCTCTCTCGTGCTCCAAAGTCATACTCTACTACATCCTCCTCACCAAGATACTCAACTACATCCTCTTCACCAAGATACTCAACTTCATCTAAGTATTCAGCTCCCAAAAGATCACGAGACAAAGAACCAAGAGCACCATCACCTGAGCCATCATCTGAAGAGGACAGTGATGAAGAACTAGCTCAGAAGGATAGGGAGATGAAACAAAAAATTGCTTTCATTATGAAGACTTACAAGAAAATCTTCATACCCACCAACAACAATCTTCGAACATCATCTAATACAAGGAACCAATATGTTGAGAGTCCTCGAAGGTATGACACACGTCAACGTGATGAAAGTCCTTCTAGGTATGATCGACGTAATCCAATACATGTTGAGGGTTCTGCACGGTATGATCGACAAACTGCTAAGTATGATACTCAGGGGATTGCTATTGTTGTTGGGAATAAGGAAAATGTTGGAACTTAAGTGGTTCAACAAAGTGGGATTCAGTGCTTTAATTGTCAAGCTTATGGACATATGGTAAAGGAATGTAGGAAGCGGAAACGAGTTAGGGACTCTGGTTATCATAAGGAAAAGATGCTACTATGCAAGAAGATGGAAGCTGGGGTTAAATTATCGGTTGAGGAAGGAGAAATGCTTGATGATACAGATGATGAAGCCTCCGACCAAGAACTTGAACCACATTACTCGTACATGGAAGAGGTTGAAGAAGTTCTCAACGTCACTGAAGATGACAATGGTCCTATCTTTGATATTAAGCCAATCGATAAGGTACACACTGAAGAGGAATATAATGTGTTTGGTAATATTCATGAGCATTGTGAACTACCCAAAGCCATTACTGATACATGTATGATGGAAACGGTTCATAGCAATACCACACCCGATTCATCAGACATGTGCAATAATGAGTCTGAGGAGGATCAACATACAAAGAAGTATGATTATGTTGAGGAGCGTATTGCGCTTGCTAACTTAATTGCTTCTATACAAAAAGATGTCAAAGAAACTAGAAAAAGTCAAAAGCAATTAAAGAAGGCAAACGCTACGCTCACTCAATATTATGAAGAAAGCAAAGCTGTAGTCATAAAATCTAGTGAGCTTCTTGCAAGCTGCAGAGCTGAGCTTATTTAAAAGGACAAAGAGCTTGCTATGTACAAAGGGGCTGTTGTTAATACTGTAAAGGATGTTTTTGAAACTAAATACAACGAAACTCTTAAGCTTTTAGAACAAGAGAAACGTAATTATAACACCTGTTTAAGTACAGAACGACACAAAACGTATCTTGCTACCACTAAAGTGAATGAGTTAACTCAAAAGATTGGTTTTCTTCAAGAGGATAAAACTAAACTAGTCACTGCGAAGACGGAAGAGGTTGATAACCTGCAAATTTTTTTTATATTAAACAAGCAAAAGACATCGACAAAGTCGTGGAACTTGAAGTTCAAATTGATTTTTATAAGAAAATTGTTTATAAAATAAATCAATCTATTCAAACCATACAAATGTTGGCACCCTCGTTCGATTGTCAAGGGTAAAGCTAGTTTTGCAGGTCCTAAGTACCTCGAGCAAGCTCAATCTAAGAACCCGCGACTCTATCTTGAGGAGTCCCAATGGACCGACCTTGATTGTCTTCTTTTTAGGCCTGATAGTGATGATTCACTATGTTTTGAAGAGGAGAGTAGATCACCAGTGAATAAAGACTTTGTGAAACCATATAATTATGCTTATGAAAATAGTCTATAAGAGATTTTCAAACCACAAAAACAGAAGTCTCGTGAGTAAATATTTTACGAATGTGCGCAAATAAGAATTAAATGAAGACAAGTTTTTGCCACTAAGAAAACTAATGTTTCAAAATATATAGGGTACTTGCCGCATCAAGCTTCTATAAGCAAGAGTAAACAAGCACTTAGTATTCTAAAGAGTAACATTGAAAATTTCAAAAATGTTGTTGATGATGACTAGAAAAAACGTGAACTTTTGAAAGGTGATAAAGAAATTCCTCATGATATAACTATTCTTGTGAAAACTATATTGATTCCTCTTGCGGAAAGAACAAAGAAACATGCTTTGGAATTTGAAAAGTTAATAGAGCAAGAAATGTTTAACGCTTTGAAATATATGGAATCTCTTGAAAAAGAAATTGACGATCATCAACCTGAAAGAGACGATTTTTCTATAGCCTTTGATCTACTCTTGCGATAATGCCTCTAAAAAGATATTATGTGTGTCTATGTTACATCTTGTGCTGATATCGATTAATATTCTGATGTTGCATGCAAATATCTTGATCAAGTCCAAGAGTGTGAACGTCTTGAAACTGAGCTTTCGAATAAAATTGACCAAAAAGAGTTTTCGTTACTTCAACATAGATATTATTTTCTTCAAAAACATTGTAATTCACTTGAACTTGCTTTGCAAAACAAAGTTGGCAATTTTTCAAATAATACACCTTTGGAAGTAAAATTATCTCAGTCATGTGGATTATTAAACGAAAAAAGTATTGATATTACGGATTTGAAAGCTCATTTGTAAAATCCATGATTTTACTATGATTTTATGTAATGAAGTTTCACCCATTAATCATAGGACACATACTCATGTGTTATGTTTCTATAAGTTGTGTGTGAACTTGTCCATTATGTACTTATACTTTTACATTCATACTTGTTGTAATAAGTTTCATAATTTAAACCTTGTATTTAAAACTAGGGGAAACAAGTAACAAAATGTATAATCAATATTTGAAGTATACAACACTTACCTAAAATTTGGAAAACATGCTACACATACTATGTGTAGCCATGTATGTATGTGTATGCATATCAAACATGTTTAAACCTTCTTGGACTAGCCCAAGACTATACTCCTTATGTGCTAGCCCAACATAAGCCCAAGCCAAAGCCCATTACCCCTTTGGCTAGCGAGACACGACACACATGCATATGTGGAAGAAGAAGGATTGTCTTGGTTTTAGAAAATCCAACACATGGCACAATGGTTCTTACCAAGGCAATCATGCCTTTTGCCTTCACCCTTCTCTCTCCCCTTTTAGCCAAAAAACACACACATACATTCTCTCATTCTCTCATGCAACTTAATATCACTTCTCTCTCAAATCATTCGGCTTTATGCCACAAACATCCAAAGTTGTTCATTAAATCTACTAGATCCTTGTCCCATCTTAACTACTAATCATTTTGTAGCATCATCATCTTTAGAATCACTATAACAAGCCCTAGCCGAAACCTTAAAGGTCACGGCTTGGTTATAGTTAGGGTTTCCAACACCTTCTTGATTAGATCTCTAATCTCCTTGTTCATCTAGATCTTCCTTGGTAACTTTTAAGCAAGAAAGGTATACTCTTTATGTTTCTTCATGACGAGACTGCTTTTATACATCGTCTCATCGTCCAAAACGGGCTTTAAATTCATTAAATATCATCAAAAAGGCCAAATATATGCTTGTTTTTGTTATTTGTGTATTTTAGGTACGGATATTGAGAAAATGACAAAAGATCACAAAGAACAAGCAAAAATGAACACAGGAAACGAAGCCGCACAATGAACCAAGCCCTAGTGTTCATTTTCCTAGAATAACCCTTGAAGATTTGAATATTGTACAAGAAGGGTCCTCCAATATTGAAGAATTGACACTTTAAACCCTTGTTTATTCATAATTACAAGATTGGTCCTTAAAGTTTGTCAAATTTACAAAAAGGGCCCTCCACTTTGAAGAATTGGCAAGAATGGTCCCTCAAAAATAAAGACTTGTCATTATTAGTCCTCCAAGAAGTCAACAAACAAGTCAACACCTTGAATAATGAAGATATGCCAAAATCAGCCTTTCAAATATCAAAACATGGCAAGAAATACCCTTTAAAACATTTTGGAAAAAGTTTGGTGGCCAAAGTATAAAAAACCAAACTTCTTTATAAAGGGAAATACGTTTTAGGTTGTTTAAACCATGAATGAAAGAAATCAAAAAGTGAGGGATCAAACCTGGCAGACAAAGGAAGTTATATAGACCTGTGAGGGGGTGACACGTGCCCCACTCACCAAAACCTACCAATGAGAGCCCACCCTTCCTCCACTTCACATCCCACTCAGCTTTATTTAACTAATCTTAACTGATTAGTTTAAATTGGCGCCTAACACAAGTTTAAAAACAAAATCAGATTAAAACCACCACTATTCACATGATGAACACGTTTGGGTATTCCTTAATTACCATGAATTAACCCTTAATCTTTTCTAGATTAGTGATTAAGGTGCTAATGAACACAACCTAACTCATAAAGTTGACACCTCACCAACCAACAGCCCCACACATGATTCCCATGCTACACTTCGGGAGAAAATGACAAAAGCTTCCAGCCATCCAACAACCAAGCTTCTTGCTTCAAACATAAGCACCTTATGAGTCTTTGATCAATTTCACATGCTTGCTACTTCACAAATGTCCAAGAAGAACTCACATGTACTCAAGAAAATTCAAACCTGCAAGGGCAAAATGGGGACTTCAAGCATTAGGGTTTTATGTTTTTCCTTGCATTTCTAGAACCTTTGTAGCCTATATAAAGGCATTTAGGCTTTACATTTTCAGTTGCTCTTGGTTTTTCCTTTGCTCAAAATTCTGTAAAGCCTTGATCATGTTGAATGAAAAGTGTTTGAATGTTTGAAGAAAACCCAAGTGCCAATCTTTTTATCTGCTTATTATTGTTATATGTTTGTGTTTCTTGAATCCTAAAACGTGTTTTCAAACTTTGTGCAAGAAATTGTCCAAAGTTTAAAAATATGATATTTTGCTAAATCCTTGATTCAAACCCTAGAAATCTTTGGATTATAAGTGGTCTATACACCCTGATAAGGAGCTTATCAAGGTGTTGTGAGCTTCTAGTTTGGGGATATTCAAGGTGTGGGAGCAAGTTTGCATTAATCATAATTTTTTTCATTTTTTTGTTTTGATAATTGTTGTAACCTTGTTGATTCTTAGCAGCCTGATATTGGAAGCTTGTGCCTTCTTTTGCTAGGCACATCAGCTCAAACATACGTGGGTGTGGATGTACATCCATGAGTTTTGAACTCTAATCCTAAAAATCTGTCAAAAAGGAGGTTTTTTGTGATATTTAGTTATGCTTGTGTATGTGTTGTTCTTGTGCTCCAAATCTTGTTGTTTATTTTTAAGGTTGTTGATTTGATGCTTATGTACGAATGTGGTAACCTGAAAACGTTTTTGCTTTGGTAAATCTTTGTTGATACAAAAGTTGGGTAATCCTTGCTAGACCCGAATTAGGCTTAATTCGGGTTGGCTGGACTTCGGCTCCTACACCAAGTGAATTATGTGGTTGGGATCCTGCACACTAAACAACACGCGTTAGGCTTACCGTGGGAATGTTTCCCACGATTAAACTCCGGCGTGAGAGTAACTATTCGGTTAGGGTTATAGGAATCGGATGAGAGTTGAGAGTGTGTAGAATGTAATACCTTAGTGGAACCCTTGGGGGTTACTTATATAGGCAGTGAAACCCTAATGGGCTGTCACTGATGCTTCTGCCCCAAGGCAAGGATAATCACCAGATTTAGATTGATTGTTATCTTCTAACTATGGTGAGAGAATATCCTCTCCTTTGGGATAAATCCTAATCATAGTAGGAGTATGATTCTGTCTAACCCTGCACCGGGCATACCGGACCGTAGGTCGCACACGTGTGTGCGGTTACTGTTCATCCAAGCCTATAAGCTCAAATAACATTATTCCCACCCATCTGTGATGGGCCGGATACGGGTAGTACCCGTGGGCCGGGTTCATGACCCGGCTGGGGACTATACGTCATCATGTCCCCCCAGTCTAGTTGTTACAGCCGTAGGCGTAACCTCTAGACTATCAAGAAGCTCCCTGGACGTACCAAGAAAAGATCCTTGAGGGAATGATAATTTTTCAAAAATTCGTTTTGGCCGCACATGGCTGCCTAACTTGGGAATTTATTCCAATGGTACCTCAGCCGCACGTGACGACCGAGACGAATTAAATGTAGCATTAAATTTGGTCTTACGTAAGACCGCATATCCTGACATAATTGACTGTTCACCTGCCAATTGACTGACAAAGTGCAAACAGTCAGAACCTCGAGCGGCCTAAACTATTGAGTCAGAAGTGACCCGTGGGTCCCACCTGACTTTTCACTTGCCACTTACACCCTAACCACACGATTGAGGATAGTGGCAAACACGTGTCATGCATCCAACAGACCATGACTCACAAGTAAACCTTATAAATAAGTTACCCCTACGGCTGTGTCTAACACACAGTCTTTTTCTCCATTTCTGCCATTAAAGCTTTTCTCCTTAGCACCACTTTCTCACGCACGGATCCCTTCCTTCGCAGGTTAGAATACCACGTCCTTAAGTTTTTATTTAGTAATGGCCCAAAGAAACAACCCCTCCATTGGATCCGTTCTCAATGTAATGACCCAGGAGCAATTAGATCACTTTTGCATCGATTACTTCATCCCCAGCAATCTACCCCCTTCTCTCCCTGGTGCAGGAGACCTCATAACTGAGGCTCCGCAGGGAAAGATTGGCCTATATAAACGTCTTTTTGATGCGGCCAACTACCGCATTCCTTTCACTCGTTTCCTCACAGATCTCTTAGGATATTATAATGTACATATTAGCCAGCTGCACTATATAGGCGCATGTAAGGTTAGTCAGTTTGAAATCCTTTTTCGTGCTAGAAGAATCCCTCCAACCGTAGAACTATTCCGACTATTTCACACCCCTAGTTTAGTGAATGGTTGGATATCTTTTAAGAAACGATCTCCCAACAGCCCCCAGTCCCATAACAAGGCCATGGACTCATTGAAAAACTGGTACGACCATTACTTTTTCATTTACTCGATTGTGTGGCCGGCCGACTATGTCTTCAAACATAGATTACCTCATGACCCTCCTCCGCACGCCAGTACATATAATCCCCAACATTCCCAAGAAAAATATAGGAATAGAACAGGGTTCCATAGAAACCTTCCCGAATCATTCCTCTATTTGCTAGGGATTAGCCGCAACTATTTCGGCTCGTCCAACAGATATCCTGTGTTTTAGAGGAGGCATGGTGAAGGTATGCATAACATCCGCACATGAAAGACGTACGTACACTTATGTGTTATAAATTACATACTTCGTTTATTGTGGCAGAAATGAACTTCTTTGGAATCCTACGTCAAGGCGATCCAAAGCTTATACCAGAAGGATCCCGCCCCCGACGCGTGAATGAGCTACCCCTCCTTGAGCACACCCGGAATGTGACAGTTGCCCTAGAAGCCGTACCGGATCCCCATTCAGACGAAGAGGAAACAAACCTCATGAGAACCCCCGTAGATTTTGACAACGAGGATGGTGATCACATGAAGTTGGAAGATTAAGCTGGGCCCTCCTCGCCGCCTAAGACTGCTACCCCCGCACATGGGGAAGAGCAAGGTGACAACCTTTAGAGGACCACCTCCAGTCTTCGCCAGATGTTGGGCGATGACGAGGAGGAAATACATCAAGCAGATGAAGAAGGAGATGAGGAAGAAGCTCAGCCCGCCCCTAAGCGTACCCGCAGAAAAAACAAGCGGGTGAGAAGAGTTGCCCAAGCTGAGGTTGGTGAACACAATGCCCCACCCAAAAAACTGCGCGAGGACCACCCCCGCTATCAATCTGTTGGGAGCACCATCCAAGCCTACGAAACAGTGCTGGCCGCACCTGTGGAGCCGGTAATTTAAGTCCCCCCGACTACATCAGAACTAGAAGGGAATAATATGTAAGTCTTCCCTTTTTATTTACCCAAAACATCCATGATCTAAGTAAAAGCCACGACTTTCTTTAAACAATACTTGATACTCATTCCAATTATATGTATGTAGAGATGAACAAGCTGGTGCCGCGCCTCCCCCAGATGCACGAAAAGAGAAGGGGAAAGAGAAGGAAACGGTTAGAGAACCTGCGCTGCATACAACCGCAACCAGATCCGGTCCTGCCTTTGAAGAAGGTACCCCCACAGCTTCCCAAGAGATCCCGATGTCCGGCCCTCATCAACAGTTCAATCCCCTACACTTAACCATTGCCATGCCCTCATGCAATGCTTAGTGATAAAGCAATTTTACATTTTTCTCATAATCAATCAACCTTGGCCTTATTCAAACACTACTAAACAAAAATTTAATGTACTAGAAGAAATTAAAACTTTAAAGGAAACAAAAGGATAGAAAACCATTTTCACTTGAAAATAGCTACATGGAAATAACTTGCAAAGAGATCAATGACTTACATTAGGGCTTTTGTGCTGCGAAGATTTATCACCCTCAAGTTTCACGTTCCCCAAACTAAGCTTAAAAACGAGATCATTGTTATTATAAGTTAGCAATTCAAACACTTACACACATGGCTTAACTAAATGCTTAAACTCCCTTATTCCTAGGTGTATCTCTTATATTTTATTTTTGTCTTAGAATGATCATGAAGATGCATTTTTGGACTTATTTCGATAGTTTATTTAGGCTGAAAGCAAAGTAGGACGATTTGATCAATAGTTAGCTAAAGGACAAAATCTCTTAAAACTGCTTCTCGGGATATCAAAAAGTTCATATCTTGGCATAACTTGGTTCACGATTTGAGACCTTTCTCGGGCCGATATTTGGCATGTACTTCATACTTCATATCTTCGAGAGACGTTCTTGAGATAATGGTATTCTCATCATAATAGAGTTTCTTCACTTGGAGACTTTTGAGGGGTACTCCAACTTTGTTGACCACGACTTCATGATTATTCTTCAATCTCTAATTGGGATTTTGAGATACAACGATCCGCCTCCTTTTCGGACTTGGATCTATTTATCCTCATACCTTGTTAGGGTCTTTTCGGATAGATTTCTCCATGATCTTTATGGGAGTTGATTGCTTTTCGTCGTGAGTCTTGATCCTTCATATTGATTTTTGGAATAATGCTTTACACATCACTTGGATCTTCAGCAATAAAATTGAATCCTCATGCCTTGTTAGGGCCTTTTCGGACTCGCCAATCTTCGCGCCCCGCTTCATAAGTTATGCCTTGGCTATGAACTCTTATCATTACCGAGCAACTTTTAAACGCTCTTGGGCTAGAAGCTAAGTAACTTTTCAAATCGTACGACCTTACTTATTGCAGATAAATTATTAGCAAATGATGGGAGAATAGGTAAATAATTACACCAAGTGAGCTTGCGCAAGAATACCGACTTATAATTGACTCTATCATTTCTCGTCCTCCACAATTTAAAATCTCAAGTAATGAGATTCGTGGATACTTAGCCTAATAAACCAATTAAGATCTACATGGTTAAGGATACTAGCTAGAATAAACTTGGATAAGTCTATTCGGGTTTAGTCAAAATAAACGCAACGGGCCTAATATGTCAAAGACTTCTAAACTAGCTACACCACTTTATTAAAATTAGACTTTATTGCGGGATATATACATATGAAAGCAACGATAAAAATTTAAAAATTACAACTAAATGGCCAAAGTTAATAAAAAATTTGAAAAATGTTGAAAAATATGATTTTCTGGTTTAAATGAAGGCATTTTCATGGAAAAGTCCACTTAAAACTTCGATAGAAGTCCCCCTACACTTAAGATAAACATTGTCCTCAATGTTTAAGCATGTGGGAAAAGTTTCCCCTACACTTATGACATTGTGCACGTTGGTTAACTCAAGTTAAGGAAGAGACGACTAAAGTGATTAATTTCAAATGTGAGTATGAAGAAAATTGAATTACGATAGATGAGAGATAGAACCGGATTTCGGATAACACGGGAGCATGGTTCTTCAAAGATTCCAAGAGTGCACTTATCCCTGTAATCACACCATACAAAGACAAACACGTATAGAAGTCCCCCCTACACTTAGGGGATTAAAACATAAAAGGATAGATACTCGGGCTGCCTCCCGAGGAGCGCTTGTTTTTGATAACCGAGTCACGAGCCTGACTCGACCCAAAACTAGTTCATGGGGAACGTGGTGAGGGATGAAATCACCTCCTGAGAGGTGTCCTCACCAAAGTACAACTTCACTCGTTGGCCATTCACCTTAAAATTAGGTCCATTAGGTTGAGCGAGCTCGAGAGTACCATATGGAAAAATTTGGGCAATGGTGAATGGGCAGGACCAACGATATTTGAGCTTTCCCGAGAAGATTTTCAACCGAGATTTAAAAAGTAAGACTTTGTCTCCAACATGGAACTCTCGGTTCTTAATCTTAGAGTCGTGAATGAGCTTAGTCCTTTCCTTATAGATTAAAGAATTTTCATAAGCCTCATTACGGAGTTCATTGAGCTCATTGAGTTGGATCTTGCGTAGGTCACCGGCTTTGTTAATATCAAAATTAGCCCACTTCAAGGCCCAGTAAGCCTTGTGCTCCAACTCAATGGGGAGGTGGCACGCTTTCCCGTACACAAGACGATAAGGCGTACAGCCGATCGGGGTCTTGTAAGCAGTACAGAAAGCCCACAAAGCATCATCAAGTTTATCAGCCCATGAGGCACGATGCTCTCCCACGGTTCTTTCAAGAATTCGCTTCAGTCCTCGGTTGGATATTTCAGCCTGGCCATTAGTTTGTGGGTGGTAGGCTGTGGAAAGACGATGATTTACACCGTACTTAGCCATGACTCGAGCAAATTGGTCATTGCAGAAATGAGTCCCACGATCACTAATAATGGCGCGAGGCACACCGAATCTAGCGAAAAGAGCTTTCAAAAAGTTACAAACCACCCTTGCGTCATTAGTAGGTAAAGCTTTGGCTTCAACCCATTTGGAGACGTAGTTGATAGGTGTGTAAACACCCATCCTTTTACCACTTAATTCTGGCTAAAACAAGACCAAAACACGTATTTAATATCATTTGTTTGGAATTATGCGTGGTTTTTGTGTTTATTGTGTTTTCAGAGCTAACCGGATGAATATTAAAGAAAACATGGGATTGCACGGGTTTTATCAAGGAAAAAGACTAAAGACGAAGTCTATTGTCCAAGAGATGCAAAAGATTTGAAGTCAATGGGCCTATTTGAAGATTTATCGAAGAAAAGGACCAAAGATGGAAGATTTACATATGTCGAAGAAACTCAAGTCTAATTAACGAAGAGATTAAAAGACGAGTTGAATTTAATCGACGACGAATCCCGAATCAGAATCGAAAACGTCAACTTTTCTGAAAAGACGAGAAGACAAGAAGAAAGGGAGAAAGCCCACTCACCAACCAACCACTAGGACTATAAATAGATTTCTCCCTTCACATTTTAGAGAGTTAGCTTTTCATTTTTTTTTCCCAGTTATCTTAGGAACGGTTCATCACAAACACCATTAGGGTGTTTGGTGATTTTTAATTTTTCTTCATTCTTGTTAGTGTTTTAATCATTACTCTTGTTACCTTTTCATTAATCTTTCAATTCCATCTTTTCATTCATCTTGTTCTTTATCATCTTCTATTGCAAGTTCTTAAGTTTTTTATTTGATTCAAATTTGATCTTAAAAAGTTGTTGATGTTGTGTTTTTATTGGTGGGATTTATTTGTTACTTATGGTATTTAAATGATTTGTGTTCAATTTGGTAAAACCTTTTTGATTATTTGGTTTGATTTCGATAAAAAAACGAGTTCCCTGTTTCGTGTCTGCTGGTACTGTTCTTCAATCCAGGAACTTTCCGAATAGACAAGTTTTGGTTTGCCTTATTCGGAATTTTGGATATTCCGAATTGGCCTTTTTCCATTTCCTTTACTCGGAATAATTTATTCCGCTTAGCAGAGTCTTCCACTTCCTTACTCGGAATATTTGATTTATTCCGAATTGCCATATTTTCCGCATAGTGATTTTATTCAGAATAGCATGAATTTTCCGCATAGGCAATATCATTCCGCATAACAAATTTTTCCGAATAGGGCATCTTTTCCGCATAAGGGTAACTTTTCCGAATAGCCTCAACTTTACGAATAGGGCTTTTATTTTCCGAATAGCATCATTATTCCGCATAAGCCGAATTTTCCGAATAGCATCATTCTTTCCGCATAGAACACTTATTCCGAATAGTGCCTTTCTTTCCGCATAGAGGTTATTTTCCGAATAGTGCCCAACTTTCCGAATAGAAGGATGTTTTCCGCATAGGGTAACTTTTTAGTTGCTGTTTTGTTTAAATTCAAGTATTTCTTTTTAATTGTTGATTGTTTTAAGATTATATCATTATCATTTTAGTCATTTCTCTGTTTAGTAGATTAAAAAAAACTAAATCCACTTTTTGTCACCAAGAACAAATCTTTCCACTTTAAACTGAGATCAATTCGAGAGGATATCGAGAGCACATAATTGAACCTAGTAAAATAACATGTATCAAATGGCGCCGCTGCCGGCTCTTCTCGTTAAGATCAAAAGTTTTTTGTGAGAACTTGGATTTTGGGATCCGTTCCCCGTGAACGTTACTTTTTCGCAAAAATTTTCAAAAAATCCTAACAAAATATAAAATTTTCAAAAATATAAAAAAATTAAAAAACCATAAAAACCAAAAATATTTTTGCTTTGTTTTTCTTTGTTTGTTCTTTTGCAGGTGTATGCGCACTCGATCCACGTCTTATCAAGAGCCCGAGCCTCTCGATAACTTAGACATGGCTGGTGTACAAAACAACAATAATAACATACCACCTCCGAACAACAACAATAACAACAACAATGAGCCCCTTCCGGATAATTGCCCGATGATTGAATTGCTGCAAGCTCATGTCGATGGCAACACGGATCCAATTGTCATACCTCCAATTGCCGCCAACAACTTCGAGCTCAAGTCAGGCTTTATCCAGATGGTCTCCGCTCAACCATTCTTGGGACGTACCATTGATGATCCACACGACCACATCAAGAGATTCTTACAACTCACCAACACGGTCAAATTCAATGGCGTTTCACAAGAGGTTATAAGGTTACAACTTTTTCCCTTTTCTTTAGAGGGACAAGCCCGGCATTGGCTTGCTAAGGAACCGCCACAGAGTATTCTCTCGTGGACGGATTTGGAAACAAAGTTTATCAATTACTTTTTTCCACCCTCTCGTACTACCGCTTTGCGGAATGAGATCATAAATTTTGAACAAAAGTACGATGAGTCGTTCAGTGAATCTTGGGATCGTTTTAAAGATCTTTTAAGAAAATGCCCACAACATGGTTTTACCAAAGTACATCAAATTAATACTTTTTATAATGGTTTAAGCATGAGTGACCAAGATTCACTGAATAGTGCCTCGGGGGGTAATCTATTGGCTAAGACCTCCAATGCTGCTTGGGACATCATTGAGAATAAATCTCGTGTGCAAACCAAGAGTGTTCGGACCAATGTCGCTAGTGCTAGCACTAGTGACAGCGACAAGCGATTAGATAAAATCACTACGCTTCTTGAATCGCTTGTCACCCATACCGTCAGCAACAACAACAGCAACAACGCCAAACACGCTCAAGTGAACGCTGTCAGCCAACCTTGTGAGATATGCGGTGGTCCTCACTCTTACACCACTTGTACTGCCACCCAAGACTACCCTGCTGAGAATGTGAATGCGGCATATGGCACCTATCCTCAACCTGCTTATCAAGCTAGACCTCAAGGTGACCGTAATTTTCTTAGCTATCGATCCAACAATTATCTTTCCCCACCTGGCTTTCCTCCTACCAACCCAAACCAACAACAAAACCTTAATCGCCCTCCTCAACAACAACAACCTCGACAACCATACATCCCTCCTCACAAGCAGCAACAACCACCTCAACGTAACAATCAAATCTACCAACAACCTGCTTACCAACCACCTGCATACAATGCTCCTCCCAACCAAACCACCACTGCATTACACCAAGAGGTTGCAACCTACATGAGGACAAATGATGTGATTGTGGAAAATCTCCAACAGGAAGTGCGAAACTTGAAAGCAGACTTGGTCAAGCAAGGAAACGATTTGAGAGCCGACATGAGAAACACGTTGGATAGCCAAACTAATGATCTGAGGAACATGATGGCTAGTTTCTTCCAAGGTAATCAACCCTCTTCTTCGGGTACTCTTCCGAGTAACACCGTTGCGAACCCAAGAGGGGAGATGAAAGCAATCACCACTCGAAGTGGAAAAGGTACCAAGGAACCCGAGTTTCCTATACCTCCACCGGTGATTGTGACTAAGGAGAACGAGTCACCTGCTCCTATTCCTCATCCTTCTCCTTCCCCAATTTCTCCACCTCTTCCTTCTACCCCTCCTCCACCCATGGTTGTGAGTGATCCTATTCTCCCAAAGCCTTCCTCTTCTTCCAATATACCTTATCCTTCAAGGTTGAGGAAAGAGAAGCAAAAGAGCAAGGATGATATTCAGGTTTCGGACTTCCTTAAAATGTTCAAACAACTGAATTTCAATATCTCCTTCGCTGAGGCTCTCGCTCACATGCCCAAATATGCGAAAATGTTTAAAGATCTTCTGAGCGACAAGGAAAAGCTCCTCGATATTTCCAACACCCATCTTAATGAGAATTGCTCTGCAGTGCTCTTAAGGAAATTGCTAACCAAGCTTGGTGATCCGGGTCGTTTTCTTATCCCTTGCAATTTCCCGGGAGTAGAGAATTGCATGGCCCTAGCCGATCTAGGTGCCAGTATTAATCTCATGCCTCTAAGTGTTTGGAAGCAATTATCTCTCCCAGAGCTAGTCCCCACCAAAATGACTTTGGAATTAGCTAACCGTACGGTTGCTTATCCAGTGGGGATAGCCGAAGACGTCATTGTAGGAGTCGACAAATTCACCTTCCCTGCTGATTTTGTTGTCGTCGACTACGAGATGGACCCCCGTGTGCCACTAATTGTTGGACGTCCATTCTTGAGGACCGGTCGCACTCTTATTGATGTTGAAGCCGGTGAGCTTATCATGAGAGTGGGTGACGATAAAGTAGTCTTCAACATGGGAAAGTTGTCTAAACAACCTTATTCCAACGAGAGTGTTAATTGTATTGACGTTCTGGATGAGGCTTGTGAAGCACACTTTATTGATGCTTGCAAAAGTACTCCTTCCTCTCTTCCCAATGTTGAGACCGTGTCCTCCATTGATTCATCGTTGTCTATATTTGGAGATAGTGATTTATTTTGGAACAATCTTGAAGATACCATGGGGGATGTGAATTTAGCTACTAATGATTCTCCTCTCGATGGGGATGAAGACATGAATTTGTTTGACAATCTTCTCACCGAAGACAATCCTTCGCCTCCATCTCCCACGGTTATTGCTATCGATGCCACGACTTTGAAAACGCCTCCCGTCGAAAATCATCCGGATTTGGAACTTAAGGAGTTGCCGCCACATCTCGAGTACGTGTTCCTTGACGACAACAAGAAGTCGCCCGTCATTATTGCGACGGATTTGAAAGATGAAGAGAAGACTCGCCTCGTTGCCGTGCTGAAAGCTCATAAGAAGGCTATTGCTTGGAAAATTTCGGATATTCGTGGAATTGATCCTCACTTCTGCACACACAAAATTCTCATGGATGACGACTTTAAGCCCACCATTCAAAGCCAACGAAAGGTGAATCCAAAAATCCATGTAGTCATCAAAACTGAGGTTATCAAACTTCTTGATGCGGGTATGATTTACCCTATTTCGGATTCACCATGGGTTAGTCCAATCCATTGTGTGCCCAAGAAGGGCGGAATAACCGTTGTTCCCAATGAACACAACGAGTTGATTCCCACTCGTCTCGTTACTGGGTGGAGAGTTTGTATAGACTACCGCAAACTCAATGATGCCACGAGAAAGGATCATTTCCCTCTACCCTTTATGGACCAAATGCTTGAACGCTTAGCGGGTAATGAATATTACTGCTTTCTTGATGGTTTCTCGGGTTATTTCCAAATACCCATCGATCCCCAAGATCAAGAGAAGAGTACATTCACTTGTCCCTATGGCACTTTCGCTTACAAAAGAATGCCTTTTGGCTTATGTAATGCGCCCGGGACTTTCCAAATGTGTATGTTAGCTATCTTTCATGACATGGTTGAACAAACCATGGAAGTCTTCATGGATTATTTCTCGGTCTTCGGGGATTCTTTCTCTTCTTGCCTTTCCAATTTGGAACGTATGCTAAAGCGGTGCGAAGACACTCGTCTTGTTCTGAATTGGGAAAAATGCCATTTTATGGTAAAAGAAGGCATCGTGCTTGGACATAAGATCTCGAAAGCCGGTCTTGAAGTAGACCGTGCTAAAGTCGATGTTATCGCAAAGTTGCCTCCACCTTCAACCGTGAAGGGTGTGAGAAGTTTCCTGGGTCATGCGGGCTTCTACCGTCGATTCATAAAAGATTTTTCTCAAATCGCTCGCCCGATGACCCACCTCTTGGAAAAAGATACTCCTTTTATCTTCTCCAAAGAGTGTCTTGAAGCCTTCAACTCGCTTAAGGATAAGCTAACTAAGGCACCCGTCTTAGTTACCCCTAACTGGGAGCTGCCCTTTGAGTTGATGTGCGATGCTAGTGATTTTGCTATTGGAGTGGTTCTGGGACAAAGAGTGAATAAACACTTCCAACCAACCCATTACGCTAGCAAGACAATGACGGGGGCACAATTGCATTATACGACAACCGAAAAAGAGCTTTTAGCTGTTGTCTATGCTTTTGAAAAATTCCGCCCCTATCTTGTCCTTTCCACCACCATTGTGTATACCGATCATTCCGCGCTGAAGTACTTGTTGACAAAGCAAGATTCCAAACCAAGACTTCTTCGCTGGGTTTTGCTGCTCCAGGAATTTAAAATCGAAATTCGCGATAAAAAAGGAGCAGAAAACCTAGCCGCGGATCATCTCAGCAGACTTGAGGATCCTTACCAAGGGGATCATCCGACCAAAGAAATCAATGATTCTTTTCCCTTGGAGACCTTAATGTCTATAAACTCGAAGTCGAATGAAACCCCGTGGTTTGCGGACTTTGCAAACTACTTGGCGGGTGGAATTCTCAAGGAAGGGTTGACGTCTCAACAAAAGAAGAATTTTTCCACCGACATTAAGACTTACTTTTGGGACGACCCTTACCTATTCAAACAATGTGCCGACCTGATTATCCGTCGATGTGTTGATGGACCGGCAGCGTCTGAAATCCTTGATGCTTGCCACAAAGGACCCACCAGTGGTCACTTTGGTCCCAACTACACCGCCAAAAAAGTGTTTGATTCGGGATTTTATTGGACCTCCATTTATCGTGACGCTCACGATATGGGTAAAAAATGTGATGCTTGCCAGAAACAAGGCAAGATCACACATAAAGACGAGATGCCTCTGAATTTCATTCAAGAGTGTGAAATCTTTGATGTTTGGGGTATCGACTTTATGGGGCCATTCCCTTCTTCTAAAGGAAACAAATACATCCTTGTAGCCGTTGACTACGTTTCAAAGTGGGTTGAAGCCAAAGCTTTACCCACTAATGACGCAAGGGTGGTTTGTAACTTTTTGAAAGCTCTATTCGCTAGATTCGGTGTGCCTCGCGCCATTATTAGTGATCGTGGGACTCATTTCTGCAATGACCAATTTGCTAGAGTCATGGCTAAGTACGGTGTAAATCATCGTCTTTCCACAGCCTACCACCCACAAACTAATGGCCAGGCTGAAATATCCAACCGAGGACTGAAGCGAATTCTGGAAAGAACCGTGGGAGAGCATCATGCCGCATGGGCTGATAAACTTGATGATGCTTTATGGGCTTTCCGTACTGCTTACAAGACCCCGATCGGCTGTACGCCTTATCGTCTTGTGTACGGGAAAGCGTGCCACCTCCCCATTGAGTTGGAGCACAAGGCTTATTGGGCCTTGAAGTGGGCCAATTTTGATATAAACAAAGCCGGTGACCTACGCAAGATCCAACTCAATGAGCTCAATGAACTTCGGAATGAGGCTTATGAAAATTCTTTGATCTATAAGGAACAAACTAAGCTCATTCACGACTCCAAGATCAAAAACCGAGAGTTCCATGTTGGAGACAAAGTCTTACTTTTTAACTCTCGGTTGAAAATCTTTTCGGGCAAGGTCAAATCTCGTTGGTCCGGCCCATTCACCATTGCCCAAATTTTTCCATATGGTACTCTCGAGCTCGCTCAACCTAATGGACCGAATTTTAAGGTGAATGGCCAACGAGTAAAGTTGTACTTTGGTGAGGACACCTCTCAGGAGGTGATTCCATCCCTCACCACGTTCCCCATGAACTAATTTTGGGTCGAGTCAGGCTCGTGACTCGGTTATAAAAAACAAGCGCTCCTCGGGAGGCAGCCCGAGTATCTATCCCTTTAACCCCCTACGTGTAGGGGAGGACCTATCTTGGTCATTTGTGTTTGTGTGGTGATGTGATTACAGGGATAACTGCAATCTTGGAATTCTTTGAAGAACCGTGCTCCCGTGTTATCCGAAATCCGGTTCTATCTCTCAACTATCGTGATTCAATTTTCTTCATACTCACATTTGAAATTGATCACTTTAGTCGTCTCTTCCTTAACTTGAGTTAACCAACGTGCACAATGTCATAAGTGTAGGGGAGACTTTTCCCACATGCTTAAACATTGAGGACAATGTTTATCTTAAGTGTAGGGGGGACTTCTATCGAAGTTTTAAGTGGACTTTTCCATGAAAATGCCTTCAATTAACCGGAAAATCCTATTTTTCAACATTTTTCAAATTTTTTATTAACTTTGGCCATTTAGTTGTAATTTTTAAATTTTTATTGTTGCTTTCATATGTATATATTCCACAATTAAGACAAAAATATTAAATAAAATGGTGTAGCTAGTTTAGAAGTCTTTGACATATTAGGCTCGTTGCGATTATTTTGACTCAACCCGAATAGACTTATCCAAGTTTATTCTAGCTAGTATCCTTAACCATATAGACCTTAATTGGTTTATTAGGCTAAGTGTCCACGAGTCTCATTACTTGAGATTTTAAATTGTGGAGGACGAGAAATGATAGAGTCAATTATAAGTCGGTATTCTTGCACAAGCTCACTTGGTGCATTTATTTGCCTATTCTCCCATCACTTGCTAATAATTTATCTGCAATAAGTAAGGTCGTACGATTTGAAAAGTTACTTAGCTTCTAGCCCAAGATCGTTTAAAAGTTGCTCGGTAATGATAAGAGTTCATAGCCAAGGCATAACTTATGAAGCGGGGCGCGAAGATTGGCGAGTCCGAAAAGGCCCTAACAAGGCATGAGGATTCAATTTTATTGCTGAAGATCCAAAGTGATGTGAAAAGCATTATTCCTAAAGTTAATATGAAGGATCAAGACTCACGACGAAAAGCTATCAACTCCCATAAAGATCATGGAGAAGTCTATCCGAAAAGACCCTAACAAGGTATGAGGATAAATAGATCCATGTCCGAAAAGGAGGCGGATCGTTGTATCTCAAAATCCCAATTAGAGATTGAAGAAATAATCATGAAGTCGTGGTCAACAAAGTCGGAGTACCCATCAAAAGTCTCCAAGTGAAGAAACTCTATTATGATGAGAAGACCATTACCTCAAGAACGTCTCTCGAAGATATGAAGTATGAAGTACATGCCAAATATCAGCCCGAGAAAGGTCTCAAATCGTGAACCAAGTTATGCCAAGATATGAACTTTTTGATATCCCGAGAAGCAGTTTTAAGAGATTTTGTCCTTTAGCTAACTATTGATCAAATCGTCCTACTTTGCTTTCAGCCTAATAAACTATCGAAATAAGTCCAAAAATGCATCTTCATGATCATTCTAAGACAAAAATAAAATATAAGAGATACACCTAGGAATAAGGGAGTTTAAGCATTTAATTAAGCCATGTGTGTAAGTGTTTGAATTGCTAACTTATAATAACAATGATCTCGTTTTTAAGCTTAGTTTGGGGAACGTGAAACTTGAGGGTGATAAATCTTCGCAGCACCAAAGCCCTAATGTAAGTCCTTGATTTCTTTGCAAGTTATTTCCATCCCTTTGTTTACTTTAAAGTTTTAATTTCTCTTAGTATTTTAATTTTTATTTAGTAGTATTTGAATAAGGCCAAGGTTGATTAATTATGAGAAAAATGTAAAACTTGCTTTATCACTAAGCATTGCATGAGGGCATGGCAATGGTTAAGTGTAGGGGATTTGATAGGTGTGTAAACACCCATCCTTTTACCAGTTAATTCTGGCTAAAACAAGACCAAAACACGTATTTAATATCATTTGTTTGGAATTATGCGTGGTTTTTGTGTTTATTGTGTTTTTAGAGCTAACCGGATGAATATTAAAGAAAACATGGGATTGCACGGGTTTTATCAAGGAAAAAGACTAAAGACGAAGTCTATTGTCCAAGAGATGCAAAAGATTTGAAGTCAATGGGCCTATTTGAAGATTTATCAAAGAAAAGGACCAAAGATGGAAGATTTACATATGTCAAAGAAACTCAAGTCTAATTAACGAAGAGATTAAAAGACGAGTTGAATTTAATCGACGACGAATCCCGAATCAGAATCGAAAACGTTAACTTTTCTGAAAAGACGAGAAGACAAGAAGAAAGGGAGAAAGCCCACTCACCAACCAACCACTAGGACTATAAATAGATTTCTCCCTTCACATTTTAGAGAGTTAGCTTTTCATTTTTCTTTTTCCCAGTTATCTTAGGAACGGTTCATCACAAACACCATTAGGGTGTTTGGTGATTTTTAATTTTTCTTCATTCTTGTAAGTGTTTTAATCATTACTCTTGTTACCTTTTCATTAATCTTTCAATTCCATCTTTTCATTCATCTTGTTCTTTATCATCTTCTATTGCAAGTTCTTAAGTTTTTTATTTGATTCAAATTTGATCTTAAAAAGTTGTTGATGTTGTGTTTTTATTGGTGGGATTTATTTGTTACTTATGGTATTTAAATGATTTGTGTTCAATTTGGTAAAACCTTTTTGATTATTTGGTTTGATTTCGATAAAAAACGAGTTCCCTGTTTCGTGTCTGCTGGTACTGTTCTTCAATCCAGGAACTTTCCGAATAGACAAGTTTTTGTTTGCCTTATTCGGAATTTTGGATATTCCGAATAGGCCTTTTTCCATTTCCTTTACTCGGAATAATTTATTCCGCTTAGCAGAGTCTTCCACTTCCTTACTCGGAATATTTGATTTATTCCGAATTGCCATATTTTCCGCATAGTGATTTTATTCAGAATAGCATGAATTTTCCGCATAGGCAATATCATTCCGCATAACAAATTTTTCCGAATAGGGCATCTTTTCCGCATAAGGGTAACTTTTCCGAATAGCCTCAACTTTCCGAATAGGGCTTTTATTTTCCGAATAGCATCATTATTCCGCATAAGCCAAATTTTCCGAATAGCATCATTCTTTCCGCATAGAACACTTATTCCGAATAGTGCCTTTCTTTCCGCATAGAGGTTATTTTCTGAATAGTGCCCAACTTTCCGAATAGAAGGATGTTTTCCGCATAGGGTAACTTTTCAGTTGCTGTTTTGTTTAAATTCAAGTATTTCTTTTTAATTGTTGATTGCTTTAAGATTATATCATTATCATTTTAGTCATTTCTCTGTTTAGTAGATTAAAAAAAACTAAATCCACTTTTTGTCACCAAGAACAAATCTTTCCACTTTAAACTGAGATCAATTCGAGAGGATATCGAGAGCACATAATTGAACCTAGTAAAATAACATGTATCAGTAGTCAACGGCAACAAGGATGTATTTGTTTCCTTTAGAAGATGGGAATGGCCCCATAAAGTCGATACCCCAAACATCAAAAATTTCACATTCTTGTATGAAATTCTGAGGCATCTCGTCTTTATGTGTGATTTTGCCTTGCTTTTGGCAAACATCACATCTTTTAACCATATTGTGAGCATCACGATATATGGAGGGCCAATAAAATCCAGAATCAAACACTTTTTTTGCGGTGTAGTTGGGACCAAAGTGACCACCGATGGGTCCTTTGTGGCATGCATCAAGGATTTCAGACGCTGCCGGTCCGTCAACACATCGGCGGATGATCAGGTCGGCACATTGTTTGAATAGGTAAGGGTCGTCCCAAAAATAAGTCTTGATGTCAGTGAAGAACTTTTTCTTTTGTTGGGACGTCAACCCTTCCTTGAGAATTCCACCCGCCAAGTAGTTTGCAAAGTCCGCAAACCACGGGGTTTCATTCGACTTCGAGTTTATAGACATTAAGGTCTCCAAGGGAAAAGAATCATTGATTTCTTTGGTCGGATGATCCCCTTGGTAAGGATCCTCAAGTCTGCTAAGATGGTCCGCGGCTAGGTTTTCTGCTCCTTTTTATCGCGAATTTCGATTTTAAATTCCTAGAGCAGCAAAACCCAGCGAAGAAGTCTTGGTTTGGAATCTTGCTTTGTCAACAAGTACTTCAGTGCGGAATGATCGGTATAAACGATTGTGGTAGAAAGGACAAGATAGGGGCGGAATTTTTCAAAAGCATAGACAACAGCTAAAAGCTCTTTTTCGGTTGTCGTATAATGCAATTGTGCCCCCGTCATTGTCTTGCTAGCGTAATGGATCGGTTGGAAGTGTTTGTTCACTCTTTGTCCCAGAACCGCTCTATAGCAAAATCACTAGCATCGCACATCAACTCAAAAGGCAGCTCCCAATTAGGGGTAACCAAGACAGGTGCCTTAGTAAGCTTATCCTTAAGCGAGTCAAAGGCTTCAAGACACTCTTTGGAAAAGATAAAAGGAGTATTTTTTTCCAAGAGGTGGGTCATCGGGCGAGCGATTTGAGAAAAATCTTTGATGAATCGACGGTAGAAGCCCGCATGACCCAAGATACTTCTCACACCCTTCACGGTTGAAGGTGGAGGCAACTTTGCGATAACATCGACTTTAGCACGGTCTACTTGAAGACCGGCTTTCGAGATCTTATGTCCAAGCACGACGCCTTCTTTTACCATAAAATGGCATTTTTCCCAATTCAGAACTAGGCGAGTGTCTTCGCACCGCTTGAGCATACGTTCCAAATTGGCAAGGCAAGAAGAGAAAGAATCCCCGAAGACCGAGAAATCATCCATGAAGACTTCCATGGTTTGTTCAACCATGTCATGGAAGATAGCTAACATGCACCTTTGGAAAGTCCCGGGCGCATTACATAAGCCAAAAGGCATTCTTTTGTAAGCAAATGTGCCATAGGGACAAGTGAATGTAGTCTTCTCTTGATCTTGGGGATCGATGGGTATTTGGAAATAACCCGAGAAACCATCAAGAAAGCAGTAATATTCATTACCCGCTAAACGTTCAAGCATTTGGTCCATAAAAGGTAGAGGGAAATGATCCTTTCTCGTGGCATCATTGAGTTTGCGGTAGTCTATACAAACTCTCCACCCAGTAACGAGACGAGTGGGAATCAACTCGTTGTGTTCATTGGGAACAACGGTTATTCCGCCCTTCTTGGGCACACAATGGATTGGACTAACCCATGGGGAATCCGAAATAGGGTAAATCATACCCGCATCAAGAAGTTTGATAACCTCTGTTTTGATGACTTCATGGATTTTTGGATTCACCCTACGTTGGCTTTGAATTGTGGGTTTGAAGTCGTCCTCCATGAGAATTTTGTGGGTGCAGAAGTGAGGATCAATTCCACGAATATCCGATATTTTCCAAGCAATAGCCTTCTTATGATCTTTCAAAACGGCGACAAGTCGGGCTTTCTCTTCATCCTTCAAATCCTTAGCAATGATAACTGGCGACTTCTTCTCTTCATCAAGGAATACATACTCGAGATGGGGCGGCAACTCCTTAAGTTCTAAATCCGGAGGATTTTCGACGTGAGGTGTTTTCAAAGTCGGAGTATCGATAGCAATGACCGTGGGAGATGGAGGAGAAGGATTGTCTTCAGTGAGAAGATTGTCAAAGAAATTCATGTCTTCATCCCCATCGATAGGAGATTCATTAGTAGCTAAATTCACATCTCCCATGGTATCTTCAAGATTGTTCCAAAATAAATCACTATCTCCAAATAGAGACAACGAGGAATCAATGGAGGACACGGTCTCAACAGTGGGAAGAGAGGTAGGAATACTTTTGCAAGCATCATTAAAGTGTTCTTCACAAGCCTCATCAAGAACGTCAATACAATTAACGCTCTCGTATGAATAAGGCTGTTTAGACAACTTTCCCATGTTGAAGACTACTTTATCATCACCCACTCTCATGATAAGCTCACCGGCTTCAACATCAATGAGAGTGCGACCGGTCCTAAGGAATGGACGACCAACAATTAGTGGCACACGGGGGTCCATCTCGTAGTCGACGACAACAAAATCAGCAGGGAAGGTGAATTTTATACGTGACTTTAATATGAAAACCGGGTTGCAGTCAGAAATAACTACAAGCCAAATCATGCAAAGGGATCAAGTTTACTTTACAACTTGGTCTAACACGAATTTGTGTACGTCTCAGTGCATTAATTTGTTAAAATAAGAGAAATCTTATTCACACCACGAATCAAACTTTTTCAAGATACAAATTGGAAATGCTTTCATCAATATTTGACTCTTTAAACAATGACTACAGCTCTTTAAATAGAAAACGGGTCATCGTTTAAGGGGGAGAAAATATTAAAATCATCTTCGTCATTAAATTGATTTTCAAAAGTGATTATGGAAAATTAAGGGCTAAATGGTAATTGAGTGGTTTTGCTTTAGAATACGACTTGTGTTCGTTCAATGTGATAGGCATTGCTTTTAGATCTTGGAGATATGTTAATTGGATGCGAGACTTAAGTTGTGTGAGATTGTTGAGTTTAGTTTAACTAAGCAAAATTAAGTTGACTAAGCTTATCAATGGAAAGGAAAAATGAAATGAAAAGTTATAAACAAAAGGGAAAAGAATAGATAAATATAGGGACTAAAGGTGATATTTGTTGAAACTTGTCAAAAACTTGACCTAAGTCAAAACAAAACCCCACCGCCCCTTACTATTCCTCTTCACTGTTTCACTCTCACTTTGCCGCCATTGATACACACACACAAGCTTTCCTATACGCGTGTTAATCAACTTCATTTGTTTCAGTCGATCTTAGAAGGTAAAAACATCTATCTTTAATCTATAATTAGCCTAAATCATCTCTTAATTTCAGTTAAAAGATTCGATTAATTAGATTAAATCCAAATTAGGGTTTGTGTCTAAATTAAGCATTAATTGATTAGGATTTGTGGTGGGGTTTGCTCGGAATAACGTTAGATGATGTTTAATTGCCTTAGATTGCCTTAGAAACTCACAAACGCGCTTAGAATTAATCATCATAGCTGTGTTTTGATGTTTCGGATGAACATGGATAATAACTTCCGAATGAAGGACATTTTGAACAAAACTTCCGAATGAAGGATTTTTCTGAAAAAACTTCCGAATGAGGAAGTTCCGAATGAAGGACTTCCGAATGAAGGAAGTTCCGAATGAAGAAGTTCCGAATGAAGAAGTTCCGAATGAAAGAACTTCCGAATGAAAGAACTTCCGAATGAAGAAGTTCCGAACGAAGGACTTCCGAATGAAGAACTTCCGAATGAAGAACTTCCGAATGAAGAAGTTCCGAATGAAGAACTTCCGAATGAAGAAGTTCCGAATGAAGAACTTCCGGATGAAGGAAGTTCCGAATGAAGAACTTCCGGATGAAGGAAGTTCCGAATGAAGGAATGTTCCGAATGAAGAAGTTCCGAATGAAGAACTTCCGGATGAAGGAAGTTCCGAATGAAGGAATGTTCCGAATGAAGAACTTCCGGATGAAGGAAGTTCCGAATGAAGAACTTCCGAATGAAGGAAGTTCCGAATGAAGAACTTCCGTATGAAGGAAGTTCCGAATGAAGAACTTCCGGATGAAGGAAGTTCCGAATGAAGGAATGTTCCGAATGAAGAAGTTCCGAATGAGGGAAAGTTCCGGATGAAGAGTTGTTTGATTATTATTGTTTGCATTTTATATGTACTTGTTGTATTATATTATGAAATGTGTTATGCTTAGAAGTAAGAATGATATATATCTATATGTTTTTGTGCATCAACCTTTCATGTCTTATCTTAAGCAGATACAATGACTAATCCAACAGTACAAGCAATCCAAGACTCTAGAGAAGCCGCTATTGCTAAAGCACGAACCCTTAAGTTCTTACCCAACAATTACCGACTGAAGCAAGTCTCTAAATTCACTCACCATGGATTTAAAGTAGCCATCGCAATCCTTGATCAATCCCATTTTAAGAATGCTTTAAGAAGTAGTGCCTCGGTGCCTTATGATTATATGTATGAGTTTTGGGCTACCAAGGAAATCACGTCAAACAAGATAACCTTCACCATCGACAACAAGCAGCAGACGCTCACAGTTTCAGACTTCCGTAAGATTTTTGGTATACGGGATACACCTAAAGGCATGTCATTTTCGAGGGATCCTACTAAATATGAACTCATGGAGTTATTTGACGCTATTAGATGTCCTGAAATACGAGTTGCGTCTGAGTTTACCACCGCTAAAGTAGGACAACCTTGGAGAGCATTGTTAGGTATTCTCAGTAGATGTCTTACACCAAAAACAAGTGGCCATGATGCTTTGCGCAGTCCGATTATAAACCTCTTCTATGGCATGTACAAAGCTGCAAATGCAGATTATGCTTTGTTGATATGGGAAGAATTCACCTTTCAACTCTTCCAAAACAAGAAGCTGAAGACAAATTTCTTTCCTTATCCTCGGTTTATCAAGCTTATCATTCATTATTTTATGAAAAATGATGCTACTATTGATAGGCGTGCAACAAGTCGTTATCACACTGAAGAAGCTGATGATACTGTGGATCTGAGGCATGAAGGACCGTCTGGTGGTGTGATTCCTGGTCCTATTCCCGATTATCTTCTGACGGAGAAAATCAAAGGTTCTGCTGATTACAAGCTACTGCAGCTAGAAATCAAGAAGCTGAAAGCAAACCTTCAGACTAGAGAAGACTCGTCTACAACGGTCAAGAGTAAAGGTAAACGCAAACAACCAGCTGCGTTACCTGAACCCGAAACCAAGAAGAAGAAGACTGAGGTCAAGAAGGGAAAGGGTAAGGCTGATGAGTTACGTCTACGTGACGAAGAAGATGTTGTTGATCCTACTCTTGACAAAGCAGAGAGACAAATGATGAAGATAGCTATTCAAAGGAGTAGGAAAGATACTGGCGGTAGTGGTTCATGTGCAAGGGTAAATGTTGAAGAAGAGTACGTGGAACCAGATGATATTGATGAGTTTGGGTCACCTGAACATTATTCCACTTCGAAGGAGCCATCAATCCCTATTTCAGCAAATGTGGAAAAGGAGTCTGTTGCTCCTACGATCATGGTGTCAACTCAACCTTTAGCAACTCAACCTCCACAAATCCAACCCTTACCAACCAGACCGGCGTCAACACCATTCCTTCCACCACCTATAATTCCCATCCTTAGTACCGCAGTAACAACCGAGCCTCTTCAATCAACCCAGAGCAGCTCTGCAACATCTACGATGGCTGCATTGGTGATGGCCGAAATGTTGGATAAACATGTGGATAATCACAAACGAGAAATGGATGAACTTCGCCAAGAGTTACAAAGACGAGCTCAAAGTGAAGAAGCTTCTAGGAAAGCCCAAGAGGAGATGATTGCTAAGTTCGCTGCAGATATGGAGTTGACTCGAAAAGCACATGCAGAAGAACTAGCTCGGGTTAAGCAGGCTGAGGCTGATAAGCATGCTGCACGTATCACCAGACTTCAAGCGATGAGGGATAAATACAAAGAGCAAAAAGAAGCACTTGAAGCCTCTGTGGAAGAAAGAGTGCAAGAATCCGTTGAATCCATTATGCCTAAACTGCGTGATGAGTTGAAGACGCTAGCAGCTGATAACTTGATGATCAAGTCATCCAATCCTTTAGAATCCGCCTACAAGATTGCTTATGACTTGACGGATTTTGAATTGAAGAAGATCCTTAAGGCTCGTATGGTGGAACTTGGATCGTTTGATAAGTCTAGGATTCAACGGGCTCTATACAAATCCCTGAATGACGCTATCATGGAGGATGATAGGTTATTCAAAACGTTTGGAAGTGTGGTACCTTATCACATTCTACCTGAGGAAGAAAGGGAAGAAAGTGAGCAGGAAGAGGGTACTGGTGAAGAGGAAGAGGAAGAAGAAGGAGAAGAAGAGGAAAAGGATGACGATGATGGTGATGATGAGGATAAGGATGAGGATGATGATGACGATGATGATGATGGTGGTGATGGTAATGAGGAGAGTGCCAGGGGGAGCAACGGGGATAACAATGAGGATGATGATGGGGGTGAACAGCCTAAAGAGGGAGACAAGGTTACCAGCTCCAAGAAACCTGCTAAGTCTGGAACCAAGTCCAAGAAAGATGCAGCGCAGAAGGACAAATCAACATCATCGGAATCAAGACGATCTAAGTGGCGCCACGATGTGAATGCTACTACAGCGTCATCGATTCCCGGTACCTCTATCGCTGTATCTTTACCTATTACCACTAACCCCATTAGTTTTGTTGTTGTTGCTCCTGTGATTGCAGAATCGGTAACTGAACCTGAAGCTGCACAACACTCACCAGTTCACGACACTGCCGAAATGCCTGAATCAGAACCAGCAGATGTTCGAGCTTCTACTCCTCTACAACAAGTACAACAATCTACGGTTCCTGAACCAAGCACACGAGACTGGGCAGATACGTTGGAGATTGACGAGACTGCACCACCACAGGCTTGGATCACGGCAGCAGCGCAATACGATCCGATCACAGACGCTGACAAAGATGTGTTGTATCTCCGTATCCGCAGTCCGATTGACTTATGTGCATTTCTTGCTCATGAGTATAAGACTTCGGTTACTCCATCCTTGGTGAAGAAAGCGCTGAAGGATAAGAGACTTCGTGCCAAGACCCGGTTAACCCGAATGGAGTTCGAGTATTATGCCGATGAGATCCTGAAGGCTCTGAATACCGTTCAACGGCCAGGCCTTCATGAATCAGAAAGAGCTCCACCTACAATGGATCCTTCTCAAGATAATCAGATTGCTCTTGACTTCTTCGTCACCAATGATCTTGTGTATCTTCTGAAGGGGTCATCAAAGTACGCAACCTCCCTGACCTTACTGAAAGCTGCCAACTGGGGGACAATACCCTTTATCGAGGAAAAGGTAAACCGACTCTGGGTCCCAAAGGTAAATCGTAATTATGATATGTATGCTGTCATAGGTGCATCTCATTGGGACGAACGAGTCCGAAGGGCGTACAGGGGTTGCTGCCTAGTCAATTCTGGAAGCAACGTTAGATCCGATATCCGCATCTCCAGCATTTTAGGGATGAAAACTGAAGCCAAGAATGGCTATTATCATGTGACGGAGATTCGTTTGAAAAGGGAGGATGACAGGGAATACAAAATCCAGCAGGGAGATTTTTCTATCATTCGCCTTGAGGATATCGAAGATATGCTGCTTCTGATGACCCGAGATCAACTCACACATATTCCTCGTGAATACCTCATTGCTTTGAATACAACACTTCGTATGTTCACACGAAGCGTTGTCATCAAGACACGAGTTGAAGATCTGCAGTTGGGAGTCGAAAGCTACCAAAGGAAGCTCAACTTAACCCGTCCAGTGAATCAAGTTCTACCTGAACATGTAGAGAGATGTCCTTATACCGGTATTTCTGTACCGAATTGCGGAATTTTCTACTTGAACAGTCGAGGTTTAATGAAGTTTATGAGGGTGGGTGAGCTATATAAGTACAGTGATGGGACCCTTCTACAAGTCAGAGGAAAGTTGGAGCATCTGAACTCGGGTGGGACTTTGCCAGAGATGACGGAGGATTGGCATCCGGGTTACCGGCAGATGCCAAAGTACGTGATCAAGAAGATTGATCAAAAGCTCCGTGAACGTAGATTGATGAGGAGCTTGGAAAGATTCGTTGGTGGAAGACCATATTTAGTGCACCACAAGCTACTGCAACGATCCATCTAATGGGTCGTACACTTCAGGTCCACTTTATATTGGTTTTCAATTGTGAATATGTATATTTGTGAATATTGTGCTTGTATGGCTTGATGTAGTGTTAAAGTATGATAATTTTTCAAGATTTTCTCACGAGATTCTAAATCTTTCAAAATATATCATACCAAAGCACTACAAATATCCCTTATTAAATTAAGGGGGAGCATTAACTTGTTCTATGGCCAAACATCGATTTCATTTTTTACCCAAAGACCGGTTCCATTTAATATCCCAAATATTAATGGTTAACATTTTGGATAAGGGGAGAAAATGGGATTAAGGAGATTTAAATGATACTTGGCTAAAAGATGAAAAAGACTTAACGATTATCCAACTTAATATGTGTAAAGCACGTGTTAAGGGGGAGCGTTTTTTGATGAACAAAACACCTAAGGTACAAAACTTTTGATTTCAATATCACAAGTACTTTAGGTGATTTTCAATTATTTTTCATGGTGGCAATTCCTTCCCAAAACACGCTTAAATTCACGACGAATGTGGTGACAAAAGGGTGGTAGGAATAGGTTTAGTCCAATGATTCATCAGAGCCGATGAAATCTTCCCAAGGACAATTCCCTAGATAGAATTAGAAGTCCTAGGAAAGATGGAGAAAGAATGTGAACGTAGCTGAATGCCGACCAAGTACTTAAGCTAGCACTGGAACAATCACAACAAGGTGCTAGTGATGACGTATTGGTAAGCATTGAAGGGGTTGAAGAATAAAAAAGAATTGTAAAGATAAAGGGTGTAAAGAAAGAAGCCCTCCTTACAACTTTAGGCAGAAACCGGGTCAATACATATGCTATTGAGGTCATTTTTGCTAATGATTCTCGGTATTGAAGAAAGACATCATGGACCCAGTGATGCAATGCACAACCCTTCCCAGCTAACTCAAATATCTCTCAAAAGGTATTTGTTTTAATCACACGGAGATTAACACGTTATCTATTGGTTTATTCACTCCGAATAGACTGCTATTGAAAAGGTGGCACTCCTCTCCAGCCATCGCTCACTAAATCAAAACGCACAATCGAGTCTAGAGCCAAGAGATCATCAAAAGTCTCATTAGGACACTTTCCATTTATTCCTTGATTTCTCACACACTGTGAAAAGTAAGATATTTTCATGAGTCCTACGCAGTATTCCTGTAATATTGCCAGAACATCTGAGTGATACGCAAGTATTACAATGAAGATGGAAATCCTGCTTGAGCCAACATCAAACAAGCTCATGGTAGGTTACACGTGCGGCTCTTTTAGAACCAATCTTGTGAAAAACTGGAAGGAAACAGTGGTTTAATTCTTAATTGAACTTAAACTCGTTCCAGGCCTCTTCGCATTATCATATGATCTTGCCAGAACACTCAGAGTGACTCTTTATTGATCATAGTGACGAGTGGAAATCCTTCTAGTGTTAACATCAAACAGCACTTGGTAGGTGACGTGCAAGATTCTTTATGAATTGAGCTCGTGACAACTGGAAAGCAACGATGGTGAAAATCTTAATTGAAATTCACTTGTTCTAGGTTCCATGAATTGACGGCTTTAAATCACAAGGATAATTTATCCAAGTGATTCACTCTTTATGTTCGCAGTCAGCTTTGGACGGTCGAATAAAGAGAACGGGTTTACCCGCGAAATCCTGTCAGGAAGTTACTTTATTGAAACTATCCGTCACAGGTACGATATCTAATATCGTCCAACGGTCTTCACCAACCGGAGGTAAAATGCTACCGAATTAGAAAAAAATGTTCAAAGCCATTTTATTCGTGTCGTTGCTGTGTACCTGTTAAAGACGGTGGCGTTGCTGTGTACCTGTTGAAGACGGTGGCGTTGCTGTGTACCAGTGAAGACGGTGGTGTTGCGGTGTACCTATAGAAGTCGTTCCCACATGCTTATGTTTTTCTGCATCAAAGTTTAGCAAAAATTCAAGAAAGTACAAGATAAAGTCTTCCGCTGTACCAAACTCTGAAACTTTCGAGAATTCAACAAAAAGACATAAGTGTGTGGAACATGGAGTCACGAGGAGGCAAAATTCATAAAAAAGGCAAAAGATCGCACGTGAAAGGCCAAAAGAACAATGCTCTCGAGCCAAAGCCTAAAAGATCAAACCAACATATTCACAACAAAAGAAAGAAAAGAAGAAAAGATTACGAGCTAAAGAATGAAGACTTAGTATAGTATGCTAGGTTTAGAACTTTGTAACGTGGAGTGACCTCCCTTAGGGGGAGATTGTTAGAAATACGTTTTTACGTATATTAGAAGTATCGGTCACTCCACAATATTATTAATGTTGTAATAGCTCGTAGTTAACAAATAGTTATTAGTTGCTTATTAAGTTAAGTAAGAACCGGTCCATGGGCTTGTCATGGACCGGCCCAAGCCCATGTAGCTTGGAAGTATAAATACCCCTTTCCACCATGGAAAGGGGTTGGTTGTTGAATGTTTCTCACTTTCATTTTATTGAAATAACACATAGTTTTCTCTCACTTTCTCTCTCTAACTTTCTCTCTCTAGAAATCATCAACCCCTTCATAGATTCATAGGTTATCAATATTCTACAGTCGACTCCTACAATGACGTCTTCGGCTATCCCCACTGGATAAGCAACCGTACGGTTAGCTAATTCCAAAGTCATTTTGGTGGGGACTAGCTCTGGGAGAGATAATTGCTTCCAAACACTTAGAGGCATGAGATTAATACTGGCACCTAGATCGGCTAGGGCCATGCAATTCTCTACTCCCGGGAAATTGCAAGGGATAAGGAAACGACCCGGATCACCAAGCTTGGTTGGCAATTTCCTTAAGAGCACTGCAGAGCAGTTCTCATTAAGTTGGGTGTTGGCAATATCGAGGAGCTTTTCCTTGTCGCTCAGAAGATCTTTAAACATTTTTGCATACTTGGGCATGTGAGCGAGAGCCTCAGCGAAGGAGATATTGAAATTCAGTTGTTTGAACATTTTAAGGAAGTTCGAAACCTGAATATCATCCTTGCTCTTTTGCTTCTCTTTCCTCAACCTAGATGGATAAGGTATATTGGAAGAAGAGGAAGGCTTTAGGGGAATAGGATCACTCACAACCACGGGTGGAGGAGGGGTAGAAGGAAGAGGTGGAGAAATTGGGGAAGGAGAAGGATGAGGAATAGGAGCAGGTGACTCGTTCTCCTTAGTCACAATCACCGGTGGAGGTATAGGAAGCTCGGGTTCCTTGGTACCTTTACCACTTCGAGTAGTGATTGCTTTCATCTCCCCTCTTGGGTTCGCAACGGTGTTACTCGGAAGAGTACCCGAAGAAGAGGGTTGATTACCTTGGAAGAAACTAGCCATCATGTTCCTCAGATCATTAGTTTGCCTATCCAACGTGTTTCTCATGTCGGCTCTCAAATCGTTTCCTTGCTTGACCAAGTCTGCTTTTAAATTGCGCACTTCCTCTTGGAGATTTCCCACTATCACATCATTGGTTCTCATGTAGGTTGCAACCTCTTGGTGTAATGCGTTGGTGGTTTGGTTGGGAGGAGCATTGTATGCAGGTGGTTGGTAAGCAGGTTGTTGGTAGACTTGATTGTTACGTTGAGGTGGTTGTTGCTGCTTGTGAGGAGGGATGTATGGTTGTCGAGGTTGTTGTTGTTGAGGAGGGCGATTAAGGTTTTGTTGTTGGTTTGGGTTGGTAGGAGGGAAACCAGGTGGTGAAAGATAGTTGTTGGATAGATAGCTAAGCAAGTTACGGTCACCTTGAGGTCTGGCTTGATAAGCAGGTTGAGGATAGGTGCCATATGCCGCATTCACATTCTCAGCAGGGTAATCTTGGGTGGCGTTACAAGTTGTGTAAGAGTGAGGACCACCGCATATCTCATAAGGTTGGCTGACAGTGTTCACTTGAGCGTTTTTGGCGTTGTTGCTGTTGTTGTTGCTGACGGTGTGGGTGACAAGCGATTCAAGAAGCGTGGTGATTTTGTCAAGTCGCTTGTCGCTGTCATTAGTGCTAGCACTAGCGACATTGGTCCGAACACTCTTGGTTTGCACACGAGATTTATTCTCAATGATGTCCCAAGAAGCATTGGAAGTCTTAGCCAATAGATTACCCCCCGAGGCACTGTTCAGTGAATCTTGGTCACTCATGCTTAAACCATTGTAAAAAGTATTGATTTGATGTACTTTGGTAAAACCATGTTGTGGGCATTTTCTTAAAAGATCTTTAAAGCGATCCCAAGATTCACTGAATGACTCATCGTACTTTTGTTCAAAATTTATGATCTCATTCCGCAAAGCGGTAGTACGAGAGGGTGGAAAAAAGTAGTTGATAAACTTTGTTTCCAAATACGTCCACGAGAGAATACTCTGTGGCGGTTCCTTAGCAAGCCAATGCCGGGCTTGTCCCTCTAAAGAAAAGGGAAAAAGTTGTAACCTTATAACCTCTTGTGGAACACCATTGAACTTGACCGTGTTGGTGAGTTGCAAGAATCTCTTGATATGGTCGTGTGGATCATCAATGGTTCGTCCCAAGAATAGTTGAGCGGAGACCATCTGGATAAAGCCTGATTTTAGCTCGAAATTGTTGGCGGCAATTGGAGGTATGACAATTGGATCCGTGTTACCATCTACATGAGCTTGCAGCAATTCAATCATCGGGCGATTATCCGGAAAGGGCTCATTGTGGTTGTTATTGTTCATGTTGTTGAAAGGCGGGTTGTTGTTGTTATTATTGTTTGGAGGTGGTACACCGGCCATGTCTAAGTGATCGAGAGGCTCGGGCTCTTGATATGACGTGGATCGAGTGCGCATACACCTGCAAAAGAACGAACAAAGAAAAACAAAACAAAAATATTTTTGGTTTTTATGTTTTTTTTAATTTTTTTTTTGTATTTTTGAAACTTTTATATTTTTTTTTTGAATTTTTCGAAAATTTGTTATGAAAAAGTAACGTTCACGGGGAACGGATCCAAAAATCCAAGTTCTCACAAAAAACTTTTGATCTTAACGAGAAGAGCCGGCAGCGGCGCCATTTGATACCAGATTTTCTATGTGGGTTCTAATTCTCTCACAGAATCTTCTCGAATTGATCTCGGTCTTAAGTGGAATGATTGTTCTTGGTTACTAAATAAAAGGGTTTGGTTTTCTAATCTACTAAAAAGTGTAAATGACAATTTAAATCAAAGACTGTTACTTTAATGACAATTAACAAAGACTTGAATTAAAATTGAAATTAAGATTAAAATTAAACTTAAAGTTAAAGTTGAAGTATGAAATATAAGTTGTCACATAAAAGTAAAGAAACAGATAAACAGTAAAACAGAAACACTAACAAGAAATTGATTCAGAAGTTTTAACCTTCATTCGGAAGTTTTGACAAAGAGATTGATTCGGAACTTAAGTACTCATCCGGAACTTTGCCTTCGTTCGGAACTTAATGCTTCATTCGGAAGTTGTAGACTCATCCGGAACTTACTGATTCAGAAGTGTTGCTTCGTCCGGAACTTACTGATTCGGAAGACACTGTTCACTCGTTCGGAACTTTTGATAAAGAAATTGGTTCGGAACTTTTCAAGAAATTGATTCGGAAGATATTGGTTCGGAAGTTTTTGGCTTCGTTCGGAACTTTGGCTTCATTCGGAAGTTTTCCTTGGTTCGGAAGTTTTTTCTTGGTTCGGAAGTTTTTGGCTTCGTTCGGAACTTTGGCTTCGTTCGGAAGTCTGGGAAACCAGATACAGAAATGATACCCGAAGAACAAGGAAAAACGATTTTGATCCAAAAATCACCAAATTTTTCACCAAATCTTAAATAAAACTAAACACAAAGCATCTATTAACCATAAGCTACAAATCCCATCAACAAAAACACAAATCCCAACAACTTTTGAAGATCAAATCAAGAAAAATAAAAACTCAAGAACTTGAAGAAAAAGATTAAGATGAACAAGATTAAATGGAAAGATTAAACAAGAACTTGTATTGAATGATTAATGTTTTGACAAGATAAATCAAAGATTAAAATTACAAGCTGAGAAAATTAAAGATTAAAATCACCAATCACCCTAATGGTGATGGTGATGAAACGAAACAGGGAGAAAAAGTGGGGGAGAAGAAAATAAAAACTAACTAACTCCTGGATGTGTGTGAGGGGACCCTTTATATAGGCTTGTCCTTTGGTTGGTGAGTGGGCTTTCTCCCGTTCTTCTTGTCTTTTCGTCTTTTCAGAAAAGTTTCCGTTTTCGATTCTGATTCGGGATTTGTTGTCGATTAAATTCAACTCGTCTTTTAATTTCTTCGTTTAATAGACTTGAGTTTCTTCGACTTAAGTAAATCTTCCATCTTTGGTCCTTTTCTTCGATAAATCGTCAAATAGGCCCAGTGACTTCAAATCTTTTGCATCTCTTGGACAATAGACTTTATCTTGAGTCTTTTTCTTTGATAAATCCCGTGCAATCCCGTGTTTTCTCCAATATCCATCCGGTTGGCTCTGAAAACACAATAAACACAAAAACCACGCATAATTCCAAACAAATGATATTAAATACGTGTTTTGGTCTTGTTTTAGCCAGAATTAAGTGGTAAAAGGATGGGTGTTTACACACCTATCACGGTCTTAGACGTTTGTCCAATGACTTTATAAAAATAACAATTATGTATACATATGATGATTTTATATATATGATGATCAAGTGGGTTTACATATTCTCATTTACTCATTTTAGTGTTATATGTCAATAACTTTTATACTAGTTTACTAGTTTTACCTATTTACACGTTTTAAGTCCAATAAGCTTATTATAAGTTCTTTAACTTGTTTAAATTCATTTTATACTTATAATATCAGTATCTATACTTTCCATGTTTGGCCTAAATGGGTTAAGTCCAATAAGTTCTTTTTATAAGTGTTTAACTTATTTAATCCAATTATTAGTCCAATATGTTAACTTAGTCCGTTAATGTCCGTTTGTCCTATAGTTCGGGTTTTTATCGGTTTTTAATTGTTATATATGTTTATATATCAGTATATTAGTTTTATAAAGTTTACATTAGACGGGTCCAACCGTCTAAGTTTTATTTAACAAAAACGTTAATTTTACGGTAATAGCCGGAAAAACTCGTAAAAATCAAGTTTATAGTTTTTATTACTTATAAAACTTAACAAGTTACCATTTTTATAAAATGTCCACTTATTAACCTTTAACATATTTATATAAATAAAATTCAAGAGTTAGTGGGTTTTAACTTTACATTTTATACAATATAATTTTGAGTGCTTATATAATAGTAATAAACATTAATTCTCAAAATCTGATTTTTATTTTCATCTTCACCAAAACTGCCATATCTAGAGTTCTATATGGAGATAGAAGCTCAAATTTTTATCACATAAACTACATGATATTTGATCCATTTAACTCTACTATATATACTGTTGAATCTAATCTAAGTATTTTCTAAAAATCGTCCAAAACAGTGAACTCAGATTTGTACCTTAAACTTGTTTTGATCATATCTCACTCATTACAATGATTCCATTGCATGGTCAACTCTCACATGTGTACAAGACTCATAGTTTACTGTATATCAATTCTAATTCATCATTTTATCAGTTCATCATTTGATTCTTTACTGTTTTATACAGCCAACAAATTTAACCAAGATTTTAACCTTGTTTCTTATAGTTTTTCACCTTTTTAAGCATGTTTATCAACAACAAATCCCCACACAACACTTTTAATCATCATTCATCATCATATATGTGACAATCCGTAAATTTATGGTCAATATTTTATTCTCCAATATTATTTGAAAATATTATTTTAATGATACAATATGAACTCACTTATTTTTGGGAAGAAATTTGGATTTACGTCTTGGAGTAGCATCGACTACGTCTAAACCGGAGGATTCAACGTTACGTGCTTACGTTTACATACACCATCTTTGGTGACAGTCCGACATTTCAGAAAATAAATTTATCCGTAAATACTATTTTGGAGTTTTAAATTTGTGTTAGTTCACAAACTCACAAATTTACGAGAAGAGATTAGGACTTACGATTTTATTTTAACGTCCTTTACGACTAAACCGGAAACCTTAGGATTACGTATTTACGTTTTCGAACTCCGTTTTTGATGAAACAATTTTTATTGGATTCGTTTTATGACGTCGATTTAGAATTTATAAAAACGTTTTTCGTAAAACGACCCGAGGGCACGCAAATCGAGGAAACTAGAATCGAGGAGTACACGTAAATAAATGGGATGAGACAAGTGGGACACTTGTCCCACCCCATTCAAAACCGGCCAAACTAGCTACTTAACACCATGAGGTGTCAAGTTGCTAGCATAAACCACACACTTGTCTCATTAAGCTTACTTTGTAAGCTAGCTTACAACAAAACCATCAAAACCTTCACATACCACCATTACAACATGCAAACAACTCACAAAATCCTCTCTACTCTCTCTCTTGGTGCCGTCCCACCACCACCTTCAAACTCCCATTTGATCCAAATTTCACCACAAATCTTATGTTATTCTTTCATAATATGATGTCCTTTTGAAGACCTATTGATTGGAGGTGATCATAACATCCATGGAGGAGTTTTCTTGGTGTCTTGAGGCTGATTTTCCCAAGGTGTTTATGAAGCATGGTGGTCATGAAGAAGGTATTGGCTATGCACAAGTTTCTCCATCCAAATCCATGTCAAGCTCATAACCTACATCAAGTTGGTGGTATAAAGATTGTCCTCCTCAACTTCTTATTATTTTGATTATGTAAACTTGTATTTTATTTCCTATTGTATATATTTATGATGATTATATGATGATAAAAATGTTATGTGGGGATTTGTTGTTGATAATCATGGATAAAAAGGTGAAAAACTATAAGAAACAAGGTTAAAATCTTGGTTAATTTGAATGGCTGTATAAAACAGTAAAGAACCAAGTGGTAAACTGATAATATGATGAAGTAGAACCCATTTACAGTAAGCTATGGGTCTTGTACACATGTGAGAGTTGGCCATGCAATGGAATCAAAATAATGAGTGAGATATGATCAAAACAAGTTTAGGGTATAAATCTGAAGTTACTGTTTTGGACGATTTTTAGAAAATACTTAAAGGATGATTCAACAGTAGCTATAGAAGAGTTAAATGTAGCACATATCATTTAGTTTATGTGATAAACATTTGAGCTTCTATCTCCATGTAGAACTCAAGATATGGCATTTTTGGTGAAGATGAAGTTAAAAATCAGATTTTTGGAAATTAAAGAATAATACTATTATATAAGCACTCACATTTTAATATATAAAATGTAAAATAAAAACCCACTAACTTATAAAACTTATTTATATAAATATATAAAAAGTCTAATAAGTGTATAAATGATAAAAATGGAAACTTTTTAAGTTTTATAAGTTATAAAACTATAAACATAATTTTTACGACTTTTTCGGCTATTGCCGTAAAATTAACGTTTTTGTCAAATAAAACTTAGATGGTTGGACCCGTCTAATGAAAACTTTATAAAACTTATATACTGATATATAGACATGTATAACAAGTAAAAACCGACAAAACCCGAACTATAGGGCATACGGACATTAACAAGTTAAATAAACATATTGGACTAATAAATGGACTAAGTAGGATAAAAACTTGTAAAAAAGAATCTATTGGGCTTAACCCATTTAGGCCCAACTTGGAAAATATACATACTGATAATATAGGTACAAAATGGATTAAAATAAGTTAAATAACTTATAATAAGTTTATTGGGCTTAAGACACGTAAACGGGTAAAACTAGTTATCGACACATAACTCTAAAATGAGTAAACGAGAATATGTAAACCCACTTGATCATCATATATATATAATCATCATATGTATACATACTTGTTATTTTTATAAAGTCATTGGACATGAGTCTAAGACCGAGTATTATTTGTCTAGGTTTCCGTGATTGAAGCACGCACCGTACGTCCAAATTGCCGATAACCCGCCTTCCCATATCAACGTGAGTTCATAGCCTCGCACTCTTTTAAATGTTTTGTAAATGCTTTATAAACCCGCGAGGGAGATAACATGTTAGTTTTTATAAAAGTTTGGACACCATTTGTCCCGATTGTTTGTTTATTGATTTTGGACCCGAATGATTGAATGACCCGATTGTATGACCCGATAAATGATTAATGGACCCGATAGATGAAACTAAATGGATTATTAAAGTTAGGTTATGTCACTAAAAGTCCCATTAGCATGAATTGTGAACTACCGGGAGTTGGTAGACACTTATGCATTTAATAGTACTATTTGGGGACGATCACCCCAGTTCGCGCCTTGACGGTTGATCCCCGTCGTGCCACATTGATTGGTAAGCGAATTTATGTATGAGAAGATTTCCAATAGCGTGACCTTTGTGACGACACGCTACTTTAGATGGGCAAAATTGGTATCGGGTTAGCTACCCGTTTTGGTTTTAGTAAGGTAACAATGTCATGCGGCTTATAATAATCCAATCACCAAAATATTACTGGACGCTCCGAATTACGATGTATTGCCTGACTAGCAATACTGGGTCATACTATTAATATTATGTTTGTACTTTGGTTTTTCATAACCATATTCATATAACGGTTTTTATTTGATTTTATACAACGTCATAAGACGTATTGTATGATTGTTTTTACGACATTGGCGCGTATAATGATTTTTAAGGCAAATGCCTATATTATGATTTTCGATAAGGATTTATATAAAATGATTCTGGCTATTTTACGGCCTACTGCAATGATTTGTACGAATTGATTTTTGGTACTAGTTTTATACCAAAGTTAAATTGATGAAATTTATTAAACTCTATGAATTCACTCGGCGTTATCGCTGACCTTTTCTTTTAACATGTTTTATCTCAGGTACTTGAACGTAATTCTCGGGAAGACAACAAGAATTCATGGCCCGCACTTAAACAATATTTTTCCATTCAAATACTTTGCAAAACTTTGTATGAAATGTAATGACTTGGGACCGATGTAACTTTGATATTTATGAATGGAAATGATTTATTATTAAATGACGCGATTTTTATGCGTTGTCTATGATGTGAGTAATGTGCTATCCCGTAACACCAACTAGTCTTCCGCTGTACTATGTTGTATAAATTTGGGGGTGTTACAGTTTTGGTACCAGAGCTCTCGTTATAGAGAACGAAAGATTTTTAAAACCAAGGTTTTGAATAAAACATTTCAAAATCTTTTAACTATAAACATTTTTCTAAAAATGTCTAAAAATCTTTTGTCTATAACGGTGCCGAAGAATTCCCGAGTTACCGACAAGGCCAAGACTGAGAAGTGTTATTTTAATATATATATATAACTTGGATTATATATATGATGTAATTTTATTACATGATTGTTTGATGATTATTTTGATTTTTATACGAGGTATTTATACGACGTAGATTGTCACAAGGTACCCTAAATCCCCTAGTAAATTAATCTAAGCTATTCTCGTAGGAATTCTAGCTATCCTAGATCTAAACCAGGTTGTGGATATTTATGATCCCAACAAATGGTTGATATTCGTAGAACGTAGATATTAGTTGATTGTGATATTGAAGAAGGATTGGCGAGATTAAATCTGATATCGATGTCATGACGATCTTTCCTTATAGAGTGGAGTTTGACAAAACATTACCACCTAGAAAGATGTCATCTGATTCGTTGTCATCCAATTCTTAAATTTGAAATCGAAAGGGTGAATGTTGCACTTGAGGCTGTTATTGGAACCATTACCCAAAAGCCTCATGCCACTAATACCTTTCCGAGAAGTCTAGTTGAATGATCAAGTCATTTCATACTAATGACTTATTTGATAATTGTTGTTGTAAGAACTAATAGGATTGGAAATTAAGTGTTGATTCATATTGAGATTGTATTGCCTTTACAAGGCCGAAGAATAAGGTTGTAAGTATTGGAATATGAGGTAGGATATTGAATTGAGTATAAAATTGGTTAAAACTTGAATAAAGTGAAATTTAACCTGTATGGAATATGAGATTGTTAGAGGAAGTCATTAAGTTCTTTGATTGAATTATAAGGATTTAATTGATTGTAGGTTTGTGTTAAGTGTTGTTCCTAGGCCATTGTCCACTAATGAGGATGCCCAGTGTCCAACAAATAAATTGAAGAAATCTTCTTCTGAATTGGGACCGATGGATCTTCTGGGACATGTGGAACACCTAATGACTCTTGTAGATTAGTATTCATTGTGGTATCTTTTAAAAATCCCTAACTTAACTGAGATATCAGTTGGTAGGATGAGTTCTGAGAATTGTATGACATAGTGACACGTAATGTGTTACGGTACAATTTTGACTTGTTTGTGATTAATGAAAAGACTACCTTTGATTGATAAATTCTACATGTATCGATGTTATCTATCTTTTCTTGCTTCATCCTAATGTCCGCATTAGTGATGCAACCATTGAACAAGTACTCATATTGATTGAGTTACGTTGTAGATTATTCTCTTTGTATTCCTGAGTGCCATCGAGATCATGAACCTCATGATTATTTGGCTAAGCTCATTTCCTATCATATCGTAGTTAATTCTTGGTGAACAAGCTTTCATCACTCTTTTGCAGATCACACATTGTTTTTATAAAGATTAAAATGGTATCCCTTGAGGAAATTGAATTTCATCACTATAAGGATTATTCATAGTGAGATTTATAAGTGATTGATATCAAAATGAAGTTGTTTATGAAAAGCTTTGGAAAACTTAATTGTTTTCATAACAAGGAAAATCTTGTAAATTTATTTTTGATTCTTATTTAAAGAATTAAGCATAAAAATGTTTTTATCATAAACATGATGATAAAATTTTGACGAACTGAGTATTGCATCGTTAAATCTTGAAATTGTATATAGTTGCGCGCCTACATACAATTTGGAATGGACTATGCAAGACTGATTAGTAGTCACCATAAAACTGATTAATAAACACTAAATTTTCTTTGAAGATTGTGAAAAATTAAAATTTTATGAGATCTGCAAGAAGTAAAAATAAGGACATAATGTTAGGGACACCTACATATGTGCCTGTAGCATCTATTCTTCTGAGTCGAATTTATTCATCCGTGGAATTTGTCTTATTTGACAATTGACAATTCTTTCTTGTCCAATTCTCCCGTAGTGAGATTCTTAGGAAAGTATCTGATTACCGAGTGTTGATACCCGACTGGATGTATCGACGTTCCTATCATTTCTTATGCTATGATTACATTTGAATGACCTGGGTAACGATCCGATGAGCTTTCGAATGCGTACTCAAATTATGAAAACATGGGATATATTTATATTCGTTAAATGTTTTCGTCTGTACCTGATTTGAAATTCTATCGCGTAAATCATGCGTTGAACTTACTCTTTTAAGGTTAGTTATGTCTCCATATATCCTTGAATTTGTGAAGGATTATGAATTATTATTAGTCTTTTGAGAAGTTCACATCTTATCGGCGGTAATGAAACTGGAAAGTTGATAATGCCGGTAGAATGGATTGATTGATTATGGCATGACGACATTGTCTTAATTGATGGGAACTCGAGTAGAATTCCCCTAAATGATAAGATGTTGATTATCAAAGATGATCTAAATAATTCTTGATGGATGACTATATCCTGTATAAAAACTTGAAATATTACCGTGAATGGTTGTGAACTAGTCATAGATATTGGAATCTAGAAGAAGTTAATACGAATTTATTAAAAAGATAATTCTGTTATCTGACACTTTAGGAGGTATTTATTGATGAATTACCTAGACTTTTGCCATTAAGGCAAGTTGAAATTGACATTGATTATATTTCCGGTGCTGCACTTGGGGCTTGTGCACTGTACGTCAGCACCATCTGAATTTAAGGAATTTCCGTACAACTGAGAAAGTTGTCGGAGAAAGATTTTATTATACCAAGCCTGTCATCCTGAAGAGCTATGGTGTTATCTTTCCTTATATTTATAGATTACTGTGACTGAGTAAATTGACAATCGAAAACAATATCCATAACTCGAAATGGAAGAATTGTTCGATCATTTATAAGGTTCTAGCAAATTTGATCCATAGCATGGTTATCATCAACTTCGCATTTGCGAAAGAGATTATCTATTCCAATCACTACATCCGGTGCTTGTAATGAACATTATGAGTTTCACGTGATGTCGTTTGGATTGACCGATGCACATGCAGTATTCATAAATTTGGTGAATCACGTGTGTAGGCTGTAATTTGATAAATTCATGCTCGTGATCATTAAGGACTATTTGTTTGTATATAAGAATAAGGATGAGTTAATAATTATTAATAAGAATGCCCTGAATTGGCTAAACGATAAAAACCTGTACCTTGAATAATTAACACGTGATTAAAAACATAATACTTTACATGATTTGACTATGGAATTAAAAGGATAGTGGAATATAAATTGACTCTTCAAAAATTAAGAGCCCTTTTAAGACTTTGGATTTTACCAAAAAGAAATGGAAATATGTTTTGACAAATATTTTAACAAAGGACTTTAAGGGATTATTCCCTTGTACACAAACCATTTAACTAAACTTCTGTTTAGGGGTAAATGTTTGTGTATACTTTTAGACAACTTAAGAGGAATTGAGGAAACTATATAAAACATGACTTGAAATTTAAAACGATAATTTACACTTTTCAAACTAAAGAAAATTTTGACCAAAGTATAAACAAAGATTTTTCAAATATTTACGAATCTTATTAATTATTTTGATAAATCAACCAAAAAATCTTGTTAATTAAATTCAAATTTATTTTTAACATTTTATATAATTGGTCGAACTAAGAAATTTAAAACTTTTACGTTTACGCTTCATAAAAATTAACTAATAATTATTTAATTAATTATAATAATTATCGACGCTTTAGACGATGGATTGAGTAAAACGGATAAAAATGATAGATGAGACGAAACTGAAACTTAGAAAATATGAAGAAAGTTGAACGTAAATACTGACACTTAATATAGAAAGAATATCTGAGTGAATTGTGGACATGATAATTATATCATCATGAGAAGTGAATATAGATACCGACAAATTATATAGAAAGTATAAAGATTCAATTTGGATGTATTCCTTAATAATGAAGATGCAAAATAAATTGCCGAACAATTTAAAATATAGCCGATGTTTGTAAAAAGGATAATATAGATAATAAAAGTGGTTCGCGGCTAATGTGAACCATCAGAATTGAGAAGCCGATAGCGTTACATATTTTAAAAGACCACTTATGGCTGCCTAAATATGGAAGATTGTGAGATATAGTTAAATTGGAAATCTTGTAAGTATAAGTATTCTATTTAAGTCATTTTATGACTAAATGTATCTTGGTCTGAAGAAGTTGTACTAATGGCAATTATGAAGGCAAACATCGCCTCATACATTAGTAAACGTCTAGCTATTGCAAAGGTCATCATCTGAATTTGATTCGATTTGGGTCATCGTCGACAGACTGACCAAATCTGCTAATATCATTCTCGATAATGATAAATGCAAAAGAGTTATGTAAACATAGTGTGCTTGTATCGAACATCTTTATCAAGATCCTCGCTTCGCATCGAATTTCTAGAGATTTGCTCAGAAATCATTGAGAACGAACCTTGATGAGAGTACTATGTACCACCCCAATCGAAGGGACGAGGTAAAGTAACGATACAAAGTAATATAAGTGTTGTTTTATGTTTGAATGATTGACCTTTGGTAATAGACCGTATAATCGTTTTCCTTTGAAAGGATTATCATTGATAATCATCGTATTAGGATCGAGATCGAATCCTGTTAGGATCTAAATCTTAGAGCATCTGTAAGCAGGAGTTGTGATGAAGACATCCGACATACACCCACTGTGAGTTGGACATGTCTTTTAGGTTTAAGGTTTCCTATGATGGCGAACCTAACCTTGCAAAATACCCGACCCGCGAGATCTGAAATGATTGTTGAAATTAGGATTTGATTATTAACCGCCGATAGTAGGCAAGAGATTATGTGAATGTGAAATGTAGACCTTGAAGTGCCAAATGGGTAGCGAAGTTATGCCACAATTTTTAACCTTGGAAAAATGAATTCATGATCTGACAAATCATGGGATATAAGTCCCCGTTGTTTGGGACCATTGAAATGATGTAAAAAGTTGGGATTGAAAGGAATATAAGCTGGATCTACCCTAGGACTTCAAGAACCGCGTGAATTATGTCCGTAAATCGAACTTGCTGGAATATCCATCAAGTGAAAATCTGATTATTCTTAGTAAAGCTTAGATCGGCGAAAAGTTGCATTCATCAAAAAGCCGTGAACATCATGGATAGAGAAAGTAAGTCAACATTTAGCCTGATCTTATTCCCGTAGTTATGTTTGATGAAACTCGCGTATTATAATGAATTGCACTTGTGAGAAAAGACCGAATGTGGAGGAAATACCCACATGGCTTTAACTCTATAAGAAGCGAGTAGTAAGGTAAGATGATCTTTGAGGACAAAGATCCTGTTTAGGGGTAAATGCTGTGACAATCCGTCAATTTATGGTCAATATTTTATTCTCCAATATTATTTGAAAATATTATTTTAATGATACAATATGAACTCACTTATTTTTGGGAAGAAATTTGGATTTACGTCTTGGAGTAGCATCGACTACGTCTAAACCGGAGGATTCAACGTTACGTGCTTACGTTTACATACACCATCTTTGGTGACAGTCCGACATTTCAGAAAATAAATTTATCCGTAAGTACTATTTTGGAGTTTTAAATTTGTGTTAGTTCACAAACTCACAAATTTACGAGAAGAGATTAGGACTTACGATTTTATTTTAACGTCCTTTACGACTAAACCGGAAACCTTAGGATTACGTATTTACGTTTTCGAACTCCGTTTTTGATGAAACAATTTTTATTGGATTCGTTTTATGACGTCGATTCATAATTTATAAAAACATTTTTCGTAAAACGACCCGAGGGCATGCAAATCGAGGAAACTAGAATCGAGGAGTACCCGTAAATAAATGGGATGAGACAAGTGGGACACTTGTCTCACCCCATTCAAAACCGGCCAAACTAGCTACTTAACACCATGAGGTGTCAAGTTGCTAGCATAAACCACACACTTGTCTCATTAAGCTTACTTTGTAAGCTAGCTTACAACAAAACCATCAAAACCTTCACATACCACCATTACAACATGCAAACAACTCACAAAATCCTCTCTACTCTCTCTCTTGGTGCCGTCCCACCACCACCTTCAAACTCCCATTTGATCCAAATTTCACCACAAATCTTATGTTATTCTTTCATAATATGATGTCCTTTTGAAGACCTATTGATTGGAGGTGATCATAACATCCATGGAGGAGTTTTCTTGGTGTCTTGAGGCTGATTTTCCCAAGGTGTTTATGAAGCATGGTGGTCATGAAGAAGGTATTGGCTATGCACAAGTTTCTCCATCCAAATCCATGTCAAGCTCATAACCTACATCAAGTTGGTGGTATAAAGATTGTCCTCCTCAACTTCTTATTATTTTGATTATGTAAACTTGTATTTTATTTCCTATTGTATATATTTATGATGATTATATGATGATAAAAATGTTATGTGGGGATTTGTTGTTGATAATCATGGATAAAAAGGTGAAAAACTATAAGAAACAAGGTTAAAATCTTGGTTAATTTGCATGGCTGTATAAAACAGTAAAGAACCAAGTGGTAAACTGATAATATGATGAAGTAGAACCCATTTACAGTAAGCTATGGGTCTTGTACACATGTGAGAGTTGGCCATGCAATGGAATCAAAATAATGAGTGAGATATGATCAAAACAAGTTTAGGGTATAAATCTGAAGTTACTGTTTTGGACGATTTTTAGAAAATACTTAAAGGATGATTCAACAGTAGCTATAGAAGAGTTAAATGTAGCACATATCATGTAGTTTATGTGATAAAAATTTGAGCTTCTATCTCCATGTAGAACTCAAGATATGGCATTTTTGGTGAAGATGAAGTTAAAAATCAGATTTTTGGAAATTAAAGAATAATACTATTATATAAGCACTCACATTTTAATATATAAAATGTAAAATGAAAACCCACTAACTTATAAAACTTATTTATATAAATATATAAAAGGTCTAATAAGTGTATAAATGATAAAAATGGAAACTTGTTAAGTTTTATAAGTTATAAAACTATAAACATAATTTTTACGACTTTTTCGGCTATTGCCGTAAAATTAACGTTTTTGTCAAATAAAACTTAGATGGTTGGACCCGTCTAATGAAAACTTTATAAAACTTATATACTGATATATAGACATGTATAACAAGTAAAAACCGACAAAACCCGAACTATAGGGCATACGGACATTAAAAAGTTAAATAAACATATTGGACTAATAAATGGACTAAGTAGGATAAAAACTTGTAAAAAAGAATCTATTGGGCTTAACCTATTTAGGCCCACCTTGGAAAATATACATACTGATAATATAGGTACAAAATGGATTAAAATAAGTTAAATAACTTATAATAAGTTTATTGGGCTTAAGACACGTAAACGGGTAAAACTAGTTATCGACACATAACTCTAAAATGAGTAAACGAGAATATGTAAACCCACTTGATCATCATATATATATAATCATCATATGTATACATACTTGTTATTTTTATAAAGTCATTGGACATGAGTCTAAGACCGAGTATTATTTGTCTAGGTTTCCGTGATTGAAGCACGCACCGTACGTCCAAATTGCCGATAACCCGCCTTCCCATATCAACGTGAGTTCATAGCCTCGCACTCTTTTAAATGTTTTATAAATGCTTTATAAACCCGCGAGGGAGATAACATGTTAGTTTTTATAAAAGTTTGGACACCATTTGTCCGGATTGTTTGTTTATTGATTTTGGACCCGAATGATTGAATGACCCGATTGTATGACCCGATAAATGATTAATGGACCCGATAGATGAAACTAAATGGATTATTAAAGTTAGGTTATGTCACTAAAAGTCCCATTAGCATGAATTGTGAACTACCGGGAGTTGGTAGACGCTTATGCATTTAATAGTACTATTTGGGGACGATCACCCCAGTTCGCGCCTTGACGGTTGATCCCCGTCGTGCCACATTGATTGGTAAGCGAATTTATGTATGAGAAGATTTCCAATAGCGTGACCTTTGTGACGACACGCTACTTTAGATGGGCAAAATTGGTATCGGGTTAGCTACCCGTTTTGGTTTTAGTAAGGTAACAATGTCATGCGGCTTATAATAATCCAATCACCAAAATATTACTGGACGCTCCGAATTACGATGTATTGCCTGACTAGCAATACTGGGTCATACTATTAATATTATGTTTGTACTTTGGTTTTTCATAACCATATTCATATAACGGTTTTTATTTGATTTTATACAACGTCATAAGACGTACTGTATGATTGTTTTTACGACATTGGCTCGTATAATGATTTTTAAGGCAAATGCCTATATTATGATTTTCGATAAGGATTTATATAAAATGATTCTGGCTATTTTACGGCCTACTGCAATGATTTGTACGAATTGATTTTTGGTACTAGTTTTATACCAAAGTTAAATTGATGAAATTTATTAAACTCTATGAATTCACTCGGCGTTATCGCTGACCTTTTCTTTTAACATGTTTTATCTCAGGTACTTGAAGGTAATTCTCGGGAAGACAACAAGAATTCATGGCCCGCACTTAAACAATATTTTTCCATTCAAATACTTTGCAAAACTTTGTATGAAATGTAATGACTTGGGACCGATGTAACTTTGATATTTATGAATGGAAATGATTTATTATTAAATGACGCGATTTTTATGCGTTGTCTATGATGTGAGTAATGTGCTATCCCGTAACACCAACTAGTCTTCCGCTGTACTATGTTGTATAAATTTGGGGGTGTTACAATATACATATACATAAGTAAAATAAATACAAGATTACATAATCAAAAATAACAAGAGGATGAGGAGGACAATCTTTATACCACCAAGTTGATGTAGGTTATGAGTTTGACATGGATTTGGATGGAGAAACTTGTGCATAGCCAAGACCATCTTCAAGACCACCAATCTTCATATACTACTTGTGGAAAATCAGCCTCAAGACTCCATGGAAACTCCTCCTTGGATGTTATAATCACCACCAATCAATAGGGTTTCAAAAGAGCTTCATCATATGTAGAGATAACATATGAATTCATGGTTAATTTTTGATCAAAATGGATGTTTATGGTGTAGGAGTGGACGGCACATATTGGAGAGTAGAGAGGAAATTGTGTTGTTTGCATGAGTGGTAAATGAACAAATGGTTTTGGTTTGTGGTTTTGAGGTTTGGTTAGCTTATCTTGTAAGCATAAAGGACAAGTGTATAACTTGTTTATAAGGCTTTGACACCTCATGGTGTTGTGGCAATAGTTTGGCCGCCCCATGTGTGCTAGTGGGGTGGGACAATGTATTTTGTCCCATCTCACTAGTTTACGGGTATTCCTTGATTCTAGTTTCCTCGATTTGCGTGCCCTCGGTTCGTTTTTACGAAAAACGTTTTTATAATTATGAATCAACGGCACAAAACGAATCCAATAAAAATTGTCTCATCAAAAACGTAAATACGTAATCCTAAGGTTTCCGGTTTAGTCGTAAAGGACGTTAAAATAAAATCGTAAGTCCTAGTCTCTTCTCGTAAATTTGTGAGTTTATGAACCAACACAAATTTAATACTCCAAAATAATATTCACGAATAAATTTATTTTCTAAAATGTCGGATTGTCACCAAAGACGGTGTATGTAAACGTAAGCACGTAACGTAGAATCCTCCGGTTTAGACGTAGTCGACGCTACTTCAAGACGTAAATCCAAATTACTTCCAAAAAATAAGTGAGTTCATAAAATAATATTTTCAAATAAATATTGAGAATAAAATATTGACCATAAATTGACGGATTGTCACAGACCTCCCCTTATGTTATGGACTTTTCCTAGAGTATTTCCACCAAGACTTGCTTGGATAAGTGGGCGAAACTTATAGACACGATCTTGCTAAGAGCGTCCGCCTTCTTATTTTCACCTCTCGACACCTGCTTGATAGAAAACTTGCTGAAAGCTGCAATGAGTGATTTGACCTATTCCAAGTATCGAACCATGTTATCTATTGGGAATAAATTATAAGCTAGTTTACTTTAGCGCTGACAAGAGTAAAACAAGTGTTGATAGGAGCAAAACAAACGCTAACAGCTTAAGCGTTGACAAGATAAATTCAAGAGTTGATACATTGAAGACAAGCACTGATGGGAAGATATACTCTACACGTTTATTGTATTCTAGATTACTTCTAGTAAAGATAGGAACAACAATGTATTTTCTATATTTATCTTTACCTAAAATAGCTGATACGTAGATTATTGTACAAGGCTTATTATGTCTATAAAAGAAGACCTTTAGGTTAATGTTCAATATAAGTTTTCATTCGTAAACTACTTTCATTGTAAGCAAGTTTGATATCATTAATCAAAGTGAAAGTTTGTTTATATCTTGTGTGTTCTTGTTTAAGTGTTAATTCCGCATAACACATAGATTGTCATAAACATATACAAAGGTTTCTCTAAGTGTATTACTTGATCTAATCTCGTATACATAAAGATAAATCGATCTAAGTTTGGGATCAACAAGTGGTATCAGAGCTTGTTGAGGAACTTTTGATCTTAAAGAACACAAGAACCCTAAAAATCACCAAAACCCTAATTTTCTCAAAAACCCTAACAACATCATGTCAAATTCAGAACTAACCTCCTCCTCCTCACCTTTACCAAACATCAAGATTCCCATGCCTGATGCAACCAACTTTGAATTGTGGAAATTAAACTTTGAGCAATATCTAGGGATCTATGACTACACACTCTGGGAGATTATTAAATATGGAAACACATTCAATAAAGCCCAAAAGATTGCTGATGCTATTTCTAGAAGAGTAGCTGTTGCTGGATGTTCTGGAGAAGATAAGAAAGAAAAGCCTGAATATGGTAGAGCTGTGTCTGCTGAAGACATAGCAAAGAAAAGGATTGACATGAAAACCCTAAATATTCTGAAACTCTCGTTGGGACAAGAGAACCAGCATAAATATAGAGGTTATGAATCTACTAAAGACCTTTGGGAAGCTCTTGAAGTTGTATATGGTGGCAATGCAGACACTAAGGAAGAGAAGAAGAAGCAACTCATGCATGATTATGCTATCTTCAAGGCTCAACCTAATGAAAAGCTTAGCAGTGTGAGAAGCAGATTGCTTGATATTACAAGCAAATTGTCCTTCATGGGGACACAACTTGGTGATGTTGACATCATTGCTACTTTTCTTAAAAGTCTTGGTGAGGCATGGAAGATTGAGGCAAGATATATTCTTGCCAATAATACTTACAAAAGTTCCACGTTTGATGACATCTACAACAAACTGAGGCTGTTGGTAGATGAAACTCTTTTAGAGCATGGAAGCAAGTCTACCAACAGTAATATGCCCTTCTTCTCTCAAAGTGAAGGTCAATTCAATCAGAAGGACTCTTACATGCATCCAGTTACTGGATCATCATGTGTTAGCGCTGGAACATGTCCTGTCAACGTCTCCTTTTCAGACGCTGACACATTCAAAAGTGACTCACCAAGAGTTAAACCTGCTGGTTTGGATTTGGATACTGTATGTGCTTATATTGCTTCTTTTCCAAATGGTTCAGTGATTACATATGAGGACCTTGAGCAGGTAAGTGATGAGCACTTGGAAGAGATGGACATTAAGTGGAACATGGCTCTTGCTAGTATAAGAGCAAACAGGTGGAACAGAAGGTTTAAGAAGAAGATGACCTTCAATGCAAAAGACAATCCTGATAAATCAAAAGTTGAATGCTACAACTGTCATCGTATGGGGCACTTCATGAGGGAATGCAGATCTCCTAGAAGATCTGATGCTGGTAAACCCTCAAGTCAAGTTGTTAAAGCTCAGGATCCTAAAGCCATGGTTGCAGTTCAAGGAATTGATGGTATGGGATGGGATTGGAGCTATCTGGCTAAGGATGTGGAAGAGGATAAAGCTTTGGTTGCTAAAATTAAAGAAAAAGAGCATGTTGAATATGCTCTCATGGCACACTCCTCCTCTTCATCTGATAATGAGGTATACGATGATGCTTTTTGTAGTAAAGGTTGTAGGTTAAACACTGAGAAACTTAACAAAGAGGTGTTAAGATATTAAGTGATGTGAGTACTGAAAGATGCAAATTGTCTAATTACCAACTAGCTCTCACTCAAACTGAGAAGACAGTTTTTGAATACAAGAAAATGGAATTTGACTTAAAAGATAAAATAAATATCTTAAAACATAAGTTAAATGCTAGTATGGATATTAGAAACATCATGGAAAGGGTTAATGGTGAGTTACTGGCTAAATTAGATGAAGCCATTAAAAACAAAGATAATAATGGCCTTAAAATCCAGAGATTTGATAAGGCAACGCAAACCCTAGGAGAATGTGTGGGTAAACAAAGGGATCCTAAGGACATGACTGGGATTGGGATGATAGACTACTCTGTGGTTCCACCACCAGCTGGTGACTTCTATGGTGTCCAACAAAAGGACCTATCTTGGACTGGTTTGCCAGAACTCCAAGAGGAGGAATTCATTCCTCCACCAAGAGTTGTCACCCCAGTTGAAGAGTATCAATAAAAGTTGACTGACCTGAATGAATGGAAGAAAGCTAACCCTACTTTATTTGTTAAGGGTGGCTTGCTATGTGAAAGTCCTAATGAGTCAACTCCCATTAAGGTAACAAACCCAATCACTGGTAAAGCTGTTGACCTAGGCTCAAACACTGTTAGAAAACCTAACATTAAGTATGCAGAGATGTATAGGAATACTAGGTCACCTAAGAGCCAAGTTAGCAATGATGGAACAGGCTTCTTCTCTTCTAGACCTAGGGTTATGTCTAGAAAAGCCTGTTATACTTGTGGTATCTTTTCACATTTAGCATATAAGTGTGTCAACGCTTCCAAAGTCAGCGCTGACAGGAATAAATTCAGCGCTGACAGGAACAAAGTCAACATTATTAGAAAGTCAAACGTTGTCAGACCCAAACCTTTGTGCAGCAAAGTCCACATGTTGTTAGACCTGCCCCATTCTTCACAAGAGGGTCTAACACTCATGGACAAAGACCATTTCAAAAGACAAATACCTGGTCGAATAGGCAATGGGTTTCTGTAACAAACCCTAGGTTCAACGCTGACAAGGGTAATTTCATCGTTGACAAGACCAATTTCAACGCTGACAGAAACGTGATCAGACCTAAATATTTGCAACCACAGGGTAAGGGTTCTAAAGTTTCTTCAAGCTTAACATGGAGACCAAAGAAAGATCAAAACCCTAATGATAATGGGATTTCAATGACCTGCAACAGATTTAATTACATTTCAACGGTCATTATAAAACCTATTGGGGTTAACTGGGTATTTCATCCTAAGAAGGATGAAAATGGGGTTGTTGTGAGAACTAAGTCTGTTCTTATTGAACAACCAGATGAATCCAAGTCTTCTAAGGCTTGGGTTCCCAAAGAAAACTAATGTGTTTTCTTTATGTGCAGGGCATTCAAAAACAGGTCAATGATTATGGATATTGGGACAGTGGATGCTCAAGGCACATGACAGGGAAGGAAGATTATCTTACAAACTTCACTCCCATTAAGGATGGTGATAAGGTTTACTTTGGAGGCGGATATGGTACTATCTCAGGCAAAGGAACCCTTCTCACCAACAACTTGCGTTTTGAGAACGTATTTATGGTAAAAGAACTTGATTACAATGTTTTTAGTGTATCACAAGTGTGTGATAACAAAAATAAAGTTCTGTTTACTGATACTGAATGTTTGGTGTTAAGTAAGGATTATAAGATCCCTGATGAGAAATATATTGAATATAGAACACCTAGGCATAAAGACATATACAATGTGAATCTGAATGGGATTAGAATGAATAACAATATGTCTTGTTTTTATGCTAAAGCTTCAGTAGATGAAAGTAATTTGTGGCACAGGAGACTAGGGCACATAAATTTTAAGAATATAAACAGGCTTGTGAGACTTGGCTTGGTTGATGGTTTGCCTGAGAAGGCCTTCGACAATGACCACTCTTGTGTTGCATGCCTTAAAGGCAAGCAGCACAAGGTCTCATTCAAGTCAAAACAGGTGCACTCTAGTACTAGACCTCTTCATTTGCTTCATATGGACCTCTTTGGTCCAACCAATATAGAAAGTTTGAATGGTAAGTCATACTGCTTTGTTATAACAGATGATTTTTCTAGGTTTACTTGGACCTTCTTTCTAGCTATGAAGAGTGACACAGCTGACACTTTAATTGATTTTATCACTCAGATTGAGAAGAAAACAGGAAATGAAGTTAAAATACTTAGGAGTGATAATGGTGGTGAATTTAGGAATAAAAAGTTAGATGAATTCTGTGCCAAGAAAGGAATTACTAGGCAATTTAGTGTTGCCAGAACCCCACAGCAAAATGGGGTTGCTGAGAGGAAAAATAGAACCCTAATTGAAGCAGCCAGAACCATGTTGGCTGATGCTCATTTTCCCATAGCCTTTTGGGCTGAGGCTGTTAATACAGCTTGCTATGTTCAAAATAGAGCATTGGTCAATAAAATTCAGAACAAAACACCTTATGAGTTACTTTGGGGTAGAAAACCTAATATTGGTTTTCTCAGACCTTTTGGTTGTCATGTAGTAGTTTTAGATACTAGTGATGTCTTAGGTAAATTTAGTGCAAAAGGTGATGAAGGCTACTTCATGGGGTATTCAGTGCAGAGCAAGGGATATAGGGTTTATCTTAAAGAAGAAAAACGTATACTTGAAAGAGTACATGTTAGGTTTTTAGAGAATAAACCTAGTGATCCTGAAAGTGGTCCTAATTGGTTGTTTGACTTGGAACCTTTATCTAGATCTTTAAATTATATGCCTGTCACTAATCCAGACATTGTGAAGGTAACTTCAAATGTTGTGGAAGAACAAGTTGTTGATGTTTCAGGTACACAGGTTCATGAAAAGGTTGGATCACAAGCAGAGAAGTCATCTCCTATCCAAGAATATGTTACAATCCCCATTTGGACAGATGCTTTTGCTGCTGCTGTTGGTGGTAAAGATAATGGTGGTCCTCAAGTACCACCAGATACAAACATGCATGGTCCTTCAGGCGCTGACAAAGGCAAATCTAGCGTTGACAAGACCAATTCAGACGTTGATGGCTCAGACGTTGACAACAACAGTTCAAGCGTTGTTAGCCCAAGCGCTGACAAACAAGGTTCAGACGTTGACAACACTTCTGCACATCTTTTCTCTTCCATTTTTGAAGAAGGTGAACCTTCCAATTTATATGAAGAGGTTCATCCTTATGTTGATGAAAGAGAGCCTGAAGAAGAAGATATTGGGAACATGGAGAATGAGGTTGAGGACACCAGACTTTTTGAAGGAGGAGTTCTCACTTCTACTATGAAGAATCACCCCACTTCTCAAATGATTGGTGATATTATGACTCCTGTTAGGACTAGAAGATCTCATCAAGGTCTTGGTGGGTTTATTGCCAATATACACAAGAAGGTTGATACCCCTCTTGTGCAAGCATGTTTTTTTGCATGTTTTCTGTCACAACAGGAACCCAAGAAAATATTTGATGCTCTTAAAGAACCAAGTTGGGTGGAAGCAATGCAGGATGAGCTTCACCAATTTGCAATTCAGGATGTTTGGGAGCTGGTTGATTGTCCCAGATATGTCAGACCTATAGGGACAAGATGGGTTCTAAGAAACAAGAGAGATGAAAGAGGAATTGTGTTCAGAAACAAGGCAAGATTGGTGGCTCAGGGATATACACAAGAGGAGGGGATAGACTATGAGAAAGTCTTTTCACCAGTTGCAAGGATTGAAGCTATAAGGATCTTTTTGGCCTATGCATCCTGCATGGGCTTCACTGTCTATCAAATGGATGTCAAGAGTGCCTTCCTCTATGGTACAATTTTTGAGGAGGTATATGTGATGCAACCTCCTGGTTTTGAGGATCCAGAGAATCCAGACAAGGTGTATAGAGTCAAAAAGGCTATGTATGGACTTCATCAGGCCCCTAGAGCATGGTATGGTACTTTGTCTACTTATCTAGTGGACAATGGATTTAAGAGGGGCACCATAGATCAGACACTATTTACAAAGAAGAAAGGCAAGGATGTGTTGCTTGTCCAGGTCTATGTTGATGACATCATTTTTGGGTCTACTGATCCAAAGATGAGTGAGGATTTCTCCAAGCTTATGACAGACAAATTCAAGATGAGTGCTATGGGGGAGATGAACTTCTTTCTTGGTTTACAAGTTCAGCAGAAAGAAGATGGTATCTTCATCTCCTAGGATAAATATGTGGCTGAGATATTGAAGAAGTTTGGCTTTTCTCCACATGAAAAGAGGGCTACTACTCCTATGGATAGAGAGAACCGTTGGGGAAAGATTGGAGATGGGAAAGATGTTGATGTCAGGTACTATAGATCCATGATTGGATCCTTGATCTATCTTACAGCCTCCAGACCTGACATCATGTTTGCTGTGTGTGCTTGTGCACGCCATCAAGTGACTCCTAAAGAATGTCACCTTTATGCTGTGAAGAGGATCTTTAGGTACCTAAGATGTTATCCTAGTCTTGGTTTGTGGTTCCCAAAGGATTCATCATTGGAGCTGATTGCATATTCAGACAGTGACTATGGAGGTGATAAATTTGATAGGAAATCCACAACTGGTGGATGTCAGTTTCTTGGGAGCAGGTCGATATCTTGGCAATGTAAGAAACAAACAGTGGTGGCTAATTCTACAACTGAAGCTGAGTATGTGGCTGCAGCTGCTTGTTGTGGACAAGTTTTGTGGATTCAGAACCAGCTGTTGGACTATGGGTATAATTTCATGCATACCAAGATATTTGTTGACAATAACAACACCTTATGCATCATTAACAATCCTGTACATCATTCTAAAACTAAACACATAGAAATTAGACACCATTTTATAAGAGATTGTTTTGAAAAGGGTTTAATACAACCAGATAGGGTTGACACTGAGGAGAATGTGTCAGATTTACTAACTAAACCTTTTGATGCTGGGAGGTTTCAATACTTGGTAACAAGTATTGGAATGATCAATCTCACATAATATGTGTTTTAGTGTCTTTTTGTAAAAGTATGTACATGATGATGCATTGTTATTGGTCTTACTGATATTTAGTTTTTCCACTATATTTTTCTAACACTGACAAAGGTTGATTGAACGCTGATAAGTGTTTTTGTAACGTTGTCAGCAATATAACTGTCTAACGCTGACAAAGCTTCCCTCAACGCTGTTATGTGTTATCGGGGTATTGTTAGCAACAATGTTAGTTTTGTGGTTTTCAATCTAAATGTGTAGGTGGTGTTAGCAGTATACCATTGGATACATAGTTGCTTATGGATCAATGGAGAAGCATTTGGGCATGTTTTTATTTATGGATGATGGTTAGAATTTTTAATTCCTATCTTGACATAAATTTTTTATGTTCATGCATATTTTTATCAACTTATGTATCATAGTTTAAGGGGAGGTTTTAGGAACCTTTAGGATGTTTGGGTATCCATATGATACTCTTATCACAATTCTAGATTGTGTCCACAGGTGAGTATGAGTTAGTTTTACTAAATCATGAGGCACTGTAGCATGCAAAGTTGATATACTATGCATGTTGCCAAGACATTTTTGGCCTAGAATTGGTTGTGGTCTGTTGGGAGACTTGGGAATGATTTTGTTATGGGATTTACCTGGGAGTAACAAGGAATTTTATAAGGTAACTTAGTTGTTAAGAGTTTTGGTTAGCAAGGGACACTAGAGGACTGTTATGTCTATCTTGCATAAGCAAGAGTGCATAACTGGACAGTGCTTGCCGCCCTATAATAATTATCAGCTTTTCGGTTATCTTCTCTAGGATAAATTACTTTTTTAAGGTCATTTTTCATTTTTAAACATTTTTAGGTTTGGACGCTGACAAGTATCTTTCCAAGCGTTGTTGTGACCAATTTAGACGCTGACATGGCTATGGCAAACGTTGACAAGAATATAGCCATTGGACGTTGATAGGTTATTTTTGACCGTTGACACTCAATGGGTCCTACCCAGTTGTTACTTTTTGACATATTTTTAGGCCGTAATTTTGGGAGCAGATAAACTTCATTTAATGCATGAGATAAAATTATTCTTTTTCAATATTTTCATGATTGTGTTTTGAAAAATCTTGCCTATTTTTGGGCCAATCACATGCATTTTCTTCTCCTATAAATTTGGCTCCTATTTTTAAACAGGGTACCTATAATTCTTGTCTAACACAATTTTCTATTATCAACTTCATCTTCATCAATCATTTTAACAGCTTTCAACAATGGCACCAAAGTTTAAACCATCAGAATTGGAATTGGGGTTCAGAAGTCAACACAACATGATCGCGTATCTTGAAGCTGATGATACTCTGTTTCCCCAATGCACACAAATGGTGGCGTATTTGAATGCATCCCCCATTAGGTATGCTCTTTCTCATGCTCCACTCATTCCTGTCACACATATTAAACAATTTTGGAACACTGTAAGTTCCTCAACAGTTAATAGAGTGACTACATTAACTTCTATTGTTCATGGGAGACCTTGGGTGGTTACTGAGGCTTTGGTACGCCAAGCCTTGCATCTTGATGATGCTGATGGTATAACCACCCTTCCCATTAGTGAAATAGAACAAGGACTAAGGGCTTTGGGTTATCCTTTTTCTGATGAAGGAACTTTAAATAAATATCATAAACAGGAATTTCCCCCAGCCTGGAAGTACCTCTTACATGTCCTCCTATAATCTTTGAGTCCCAAATGCACTGCACATAACGAGATCCATAGATTTATTGCCAGTGCCATTGTGTGTATTGCTACTGGGCAAAAATTTAATTATTCCAAAATGATTTTTGAGGGCATGTGTAAAAATAAAGGGAACAAAATGACTTTAGCTTATCCCAGATTTTTACAAATGGTTTTTGGTGTCCAAGAATACTACACAAGGGATCATAATGATTTTTATGAGATCCATGTGCAAAAGAAAGCAATTTTTATAAAGATGAACTCACCCCCACATCGTGACCTACCCCTCACCCCAGTTATGCTTGCTGTTATTGAAGCAGCTCAACCCCAACCAGACCCCCAACCCCAAATTGACCCAATACCTGAACCATTACCTTCACCTGAACATAAGCAAATTGACCAAGAACCCTTGGACGCTGACACGTTAAATGTTGGCGTTGATGTGCCTATTTCAAACGTTTACACACACCCTTCACAGACCCAAACACCCCTTAACCAACCCACATCCACCCAATCCACATCATCTTCTACACCCCCTGAATATAGGTTGATTAAATGACAAAGGACTACTGGAGTGTTCTCCTCTGGTGGTCCTAGCCATGTAGCAGAGAGAACCACCACCACAAGTGTGGCTGGTGCAATGGATGAGGCTTGGACTATTGGTTCTGGCTTAGAAGCTGGCTAAGGTAGTCCCACCATCATTAAGTCCTCATCCATGCCCAATGAATCTGACTTGGGAGGTCAAATACCCATTTTAGAAGAGGGCATATTGGAACCAATGACCCTAATGGAATTGACGGCTGTCTGCATGAGCTTGCAAAAGCAAAATGCAGACTTGGTACAAGTTGTCAGCACACAAGGCCTTGAACTCAAGCAATTGAGGGAGAGGATTGTTATTTTGGAGACTGCTAGTGCAAGGAGAGGGATGGAGGAATCTTCCAAAGGGGAGGAAGATCAAATAAATGTGAGCGATAAGGGCAGCCATGATGGTCAATCTTTGGATGTTGTTAGGCCCTAACAAGTTTGAAGAAGCAGACAGGTTTTGATACATCCTTAGTCTCTCCTACAAACTTAAATTTATCATTTATAGCCATGTTGGAGGAAATTGCAAAAGGAGCTGAGGCAGGAAATTTGAGCGTTGACAAGGAGAATTTGGACGCTGACAGAAATATTTTGGGCGCTCATAGAGCAAAAGTGAGCGTTGACAGACCTGCAAATGAGGGTGATGTATCCCAGTCATTATCCATCATCAAGGAGGTTTCTTCACAGGTATCACCATCTACCTTACCAACAATTGATCCATTAGATAAGGGTAAGGGTATTATGGTAGAAGAGGTTGTTCCAAAGAATGCAGCTCAAATTGAGTTTGATAGAAAGTTGGCTGCACAAATTATGGAACAAGACAGAAAGGAGGTGAAAGAGTCACCATTTGTTGTCACTTCAGAAGAGCCAGAAGGAAGTGATGAAGCCAGCTCAGACTCAAGTGTTATGATCATAGAACAGCCAGAAAGACTTGAGTATGGAGATGAGTTGGCCAAGGAGAAATTGAGAGAGTTGAAATTATAGGTTGACTTTGATATGCCAGAGGTGGTTCAAATGTATCATGCTTGGGAAGAAAGATGTATGGAGAATCCACACTTGACCATTTCAGATAAGATATGGGGTTTGGAGATTATTCTCAGAGTACAAAAGGATTGCCAGGTTATTTTGAAACACAAGGCAAGCAATATTCTCTCAGAGTTGAAAAGGGATAGAAGGGAATTGTACTACATGTTGCTCAGATGTCATGGAGTAGGGTGGACTTATCAGAAATTGAAGGCATTGACATTTGATGAGTTGGGATGTAGAGCTTATCCCATTTGGGTTAGAGTGTAGGAAGCAAACACTCTAAGACTTCTTTCTGATGAAAGAAAAGAAGAACTTGCAGAAGAAATGGAGCTCAAGAAAGCAATATTTGTTCCCAGACCAGTGAAAAAGGGAGTTTCTCTTGAGTTTCCCAAAGATATGGATCCATTACATCCAAGTGAAGCTGTTATAAGAAAGAGCCTAAAGCTCTCACCATTAGAAGCTTTAAATATGGTACAAGTGTTACCACTAGATTCCAGAAATCCAATTGTGAGCTATGAAGAAGATGAATGTGGATTTTGGAAGATTGGCAGGTATGGAAAAGAGGTGCACACTTTTACCACCCTTATATCTTTGTTTGCAAGTTTTGACAGAGAAGACTTGGTAGACCTATGGAGGTTGTTAGAGGCCAAGTATGAGGCTGAAGCACCAACTTTAGCCAATGGAATAAAACTGTGGTCCATATTCAAGAGAATGTGCGGACCAAAAGATAAGGATCCTGCTATTTGGAAGGATCTTGAAGATGACCTCAGTGGTCTTCAATGGAGATTGTATTCAGCTGCTAGTGTTTATCATTTGAGTTCTACAAAGTTTGCTGAGTATCTACTTGTGGATGGTCAGTATTTCATATCCAAGGATATCTTGAAGAAGATGAAGAACACTCAGCTGGAAATTGATTATTCAAGTGACGTGGCAAAAGACTTGATCAGATTTATTTATTACCAATATGAGAAGGTTTGTAAGATTTCTCCTAGTCCTTAATGTTTATTCAGAAACTTGATCATAAGAGTGGATATCAAGTTTAGGGGAGGATTGTTGGGAATAAATTATAAGCCAGTTTACTTGAGCGCTGACAAGAGTAAAACAAGCGTTGACAGGAGCAAAACAAACGCTGACAGCTTAAGCGTTGACAAGATAAAGTCAAGCGTTGATACATTGAAGACAAGCACTGATGGGAAGATATACTCTACGCGTTTATTGTATTCTAGATTACTTCTAGTAAAGATAGGAACAACAATGTATTTTCTATATTTATCTTTACCTAGAATAGCTGATACGTAGATTATTGTACAAGGCTTCTTATGTCTATAAAAGAAGACCTTTAGGTTAATGTTCAATATAAGTTTTCATTCGTAAACTACTTTCATTGTAAGCAAGTTTGATATCATTAATCAAAGTGAAAGTTTGTTTATATCTTGTGTGTTCTTGTTTAAGTGTTAATTCCGCATAACACTTAGATTGTCATAAACATATACAAAGGTTTCTCTAAGTGTATTACTTGATCTAATCTCGTATACATAAAGCTAAATCGATCTAAGTTTTGGATCAACATTATCCTCTTTAGCTACGTATTCTCCCAGAATGTGGTTCGCGACAAGCCGTGAGTCCACGTAGGCCTCAAGGTTGCGGACTCCTATTCTAGCGGTGATTTTTAAACCCGCAATCAACGCTTCATATTCTGCCTCATTGTTGGTGGCTGTGAACTCAAAGCGTAGGGCGTACGTAAATTCCATTCCTTCCGGATTCGTAATGATGAGACCAGCTCCTGACCCATCCGTACACGAAGATCCGTCCGTAAATAATATCCATGGTTCTGCAGGAGTTTCGTCTTGCTGTACGATTGATCCCTCTTCATCCGGTTTCTCTATCAAGAAATCTGCCAAGATTTGGCCTTTAACAGCCATCCTTGGTATATAAGATATGTTGTGTTCTCCCAATAGAATGCTACACTTTTGTAGCCTACCTGCCACATCCGGTCTAGAGATGACTTGTTTTATTGGTTGGTTAGTAATGACTACAATTGGGTGCGCCTGAAAGTATCGGCGCAACCGTTTTGTAGCAAACACTAGTGCCAAAACAAATTTTTCCATAGAGGAGTAATTCAACTCCGGCCCTTGTAGTGTTATACTTATGAAATAGACCGGAGTTTCGACCGTGTCCCTATCCGTCATGAGTACCGCACTTATTGCTCCATGCGTGGCTGATAGATACATAATGAGCTCCTCCTTTGGCCAGGGAGCTACTAGCATGGGGAGAGATGCGAGGTGTTGCTTGAGTTGACCAAAGTCTTCCTCAGCTCCCTTTTTCCACCGGAAGTCTCCCTTCTTAATGCACTTCTTGAGTGTTTTGAATAGGGGGAGTAACTTCTCTGCGGACTTTGATAAGAACCTGTTTAGCCCGGCCAGCTTCCCATTTAAGGATTGCACCTCTTTACGTGTCTAAGGGGATGGTAGCTGTATTACTGCGTCCGTTTTTTCTGGGAAAGGCTTGATTCCATTTGGATCAATCATATATCCAAGGAACATTCCTTCCGTTGCCCCGAACGTGCATTTCTTTGGATTTAGCTTCATATTAATCCTCCTCAATGTGTCAAATGTCTCTTGGACGTCTCGGAGGAGTGCATCCTCCGTATGACTTTTGATAACTAAGTCATCTACATAGACCTCCAGGTTGCGGCCTATCTGTGAGACGAAGGCTTTGTCAACAAGCCGTTGGTATGTTGCCCTAACGTTCTTTAGTCCGAATGGCATTTTTGTATAACAGTATACGCCTTGACTAGTGTGGAACGCCGTCTTCTCTGCGTCCTCTTCCGCCATCTGGATCTGGTGGTAACCTTTATATGCGTTTAAGAAGCACTTAAAGGGATATCCACATAGAGATTCCACCTTCTAGTCAATATCCGGTAACGGGTAACAATCCTATGGACAGGCTTTGTTCAGATCCGTAAAATCCACGCACATGCGCCAACTTCCATCATGCTTTTTGACCATGACTGGGTTGGATAACCACTCGTAGTAGTATACCTTGCACATGATACCCGCATCCACCAGTTTCCGTACCTCATCCAATATCACTTGGCTGCGTTCAGGTGACTGACCGCGCTTCTTTTGCTTGACGGGAGGATATCCCTGGCGGATCTGAAGCTTATGTTCTGCTATCACGCGTGGTACGCCCGTCATATGTTTGGGCTCCCATGCGAATACATCTAAGTTTGCCTTCAGGAGAGAGCACATGGCCCTCTTGCTGCCATCCGAGAGTGTTCCCCTATGGACACCTCTTGTTCCGGGTAATCAGGATGGATTACCACCTTCCAATTGGGAGGTGGTGACCCGTCCTTGGGGAAAACAGGTGGAGCCGGTGTTGTCACGGCATGACACTCGGATGCTCGTACGATTATGTAATATATGGTGACAATTCCTCCTTCCATAGGGAATTTGATCATCCCGTGTGTCGTGGAGGGTACCGCCCGTATGGCCCAGATACCTGGTCTGCCTATGATCCCATTGTATGGAGAGTGAAAGCGTATCACCATAAAGTTCATCCACGCCGTGGTGGAATGCTCTTCATTTCCAATGGTTACAAGCAGACGGAGCTGTCCTATTGGCCAGATGGTGTCTCCACTCAAACCGATGAGCGGCGCCGTAGCCGGTACTAATTGGCTTCTTATTTCTGGTCGTAACTGTACGAAACAGTGTTCGTACAGTACTTCTGTTGATGACCCTCCATCCACATACATACGGCGAACATTGTGTGTTACAATGCTTATCTCAATAGTGAGAGGCGCATCGATCACATCACTTGCTGTGATGGGAGGGAATGAGATTTCTCTGCCGCGTGAAATTTTTTGACTAATTTTCTGCCTCGTGCGGCGCTGTGTGGATTGGATCATATATATAGTTGAAGGTTTGTCCTGTTGGGGATTTTTCTTGTCATACTTCTTGTTGTCTTTTCCATCCTTCCAATCCTTGACCAAATGCTTGAGTTTACCTGACTTGATCAGTGACTCAATGTGCTTCTTGAGCTGGATACATTCCTCCGTACCATGTCCCTTGTCGTTATGGAATTCGTAAAAACGATTTCCTTGGCGACGGTCCAACGGAGTCGTCATTGGGGGAGGTCTCGGAAAATTGGCCCCTTTCGTCAGCAAGATCTCCCGGTAGGACATCTTTAGAGGGGTGAACTTATCGTCCGGCCGTCCTCCTTTGTTTTGGCTCTTATAGTCTGAGCCCCTCCCATTGTTCTGGTTATTTTGACCGCCCGACTGTCTCCTGGACTGGTCGTTCGATCGGTAGCTGTTTCCTTTTGAAGGATAGGCTGCGGCTACCGTGGTTTCTCCCTTTATGAAGTTTTTGACCCTTTCCATGAGGTCGTCATACCTCTCTGGACGTTTGTCATTGAGACGCCTGATTAATTCCCTTTCTGTTATGGCATGCATATAGTCGGAAATTTTCAGGAGTTCCAGCATTGTCTTTGTGCCGGTGCACTCGTCATTTAAGCGTTCAGTGAAGGCCTCCGTAGACTCCCCCGGCCGTTGGTTGATGGTTGACAATGAGACCGGGTCCCTATTATACTTCTTCCGCTGAGTATAATTATTCTTGAACGCAGTACGTAGTTCAGTGAAACTATCAATGCTTCGCGGAGGAAGTCCCTCAAACCACTCACGAGCATTGCCGATCAAGGTTGAATTGAACATTTGGCACCATATAGGCATGGGCCATCGCTCAATTCTCGCCTGCGTATCAAATATCTTGAGGTGATCATCCGGATCACCAGTTCCATCATAAGTCTTGACATACGTCGGCATGCGACGCTTTGTATCCTCAGAGTAATTCCGTATGCGGAGAGTAAAAGGATCTTCCCTGGGATCCGCCTATGGACGGGTGAGACTGGGGTCACACCACGGACGAGAAAGATCTTCTGCTTCTGTTTCTCGATAGTAGGGCCCACCATAGTACACCTCATTGTCTGGTGGCGGTGGAGGGGTACGCCTAGGTCGGCGACGCTTGGGCGGGTGGTCATCCGAGTCCTCTCCTGATGGACCGAGAGAACGAGGTGGTACCCCAGTCTTTGGGTAGGGACCGCTCTTGTGAGAAGAACCAGGAGCCTTCTTCCTGGCATTCATCCCATCCCACACGCTTGTGCGGCGATTGGTTCTGGTCAGTTCCAGATCTGGTCGTTCGGGGGAACCGACAGACTTCTCTCCCTCTTCTCTGGACTGTATTAGTTCCTGCATGATACGATCCCCTATGCGTTCGAACATATTCCTGGGTTGGGGAGTTTCCTCAAAGAGGCTCCTCTCCTGAGATCGTGTCCTTCTCTTCCTCTGAGTTTGAGAAGAGGTGCCTGGTCCGGCGTTGCCAAAGTTGAACCTAGATTGGAGGTCCCTCCCTAGATTCAACCTTGATGCAATCCCTGGGACGATCCTCTCAAAGTTCTACGTGAGAACTCGAGTGAGATCTTCCTCGCTGAGTGTTTCGACCTGTACTTCTTCCTTGGTCGATGGTTTGCGCAGCTCCTTGTTAGGGGGATTGGGCGCACTCCCTGGATCAAGATTATCCAAGGTCTAAGTAGGCGGCGGGGTCATGGAGAACGTGCTTGTCACCCCCATGGATTGAAGACCACTCCGGTTGTTTGGTCCGCCAGCTTGATGGCTAGGGGATCGATTGGGAATGAGTATTCCTTCCCTTTGGGACTTCTGATTTTTAGGATTTGTGTTCCTGGGATTTCCCTGCGAGTGCCCCTTCGTCATTGAGAATTCAAGATGAGATTTTGCTCTAGCTTAGTGTAATGGTCCCACGGATGGCGCCAACTTGTTGATACAAAAGTTGGGTAATCCTTGCTAGACCCGAATTAGGCTTAATTCGGGTTGGCTGGACTCCGGCTCCTGCACCAAGTGAATTATCTGGTTGGGATCCTGCACACTAAACAACACGCGTTAGGCTTACCGTGGGAATGTTTCCCACGATTAAACTCTGGCGTGAGAGTAAGTATTCGGTTAGGGTTATAGGAATCGGATGAGAGTTGAGAGTGTGTAGAATGTAATACCTTAGTGGAACCCTTGGGGGTTCCTTATATAGGCAGTGAAACTTGATAGGTGTGTAAACACCCATCCTTTTACCACTTAATTACAATAAAAACCAGGCCAAAACGTGTATTTTATGTCGTAAATGTCGGAGTTATGCGTGGTTTGTGTTTTTGTTGTGATTTTAGGATCAAAATGTTAAAAGGGGAGAAAACACGGGCATTCACGGGCTTTTGTCGAAGAAAAAGACAAAAGACGAAGTCAAGAAATCAAGAGTGCAAAAAGAACGGAAGTCCAAGACCAATTCTGAACATTTATCGAAGAAAAAGTCAAAAGACGGAAGTTTACTAAAAGCCGAAGAACTCAAGTCTAATTTATTGATGAAATTGCAAGACGAGTTTATTAATCCCGAGACAAAAGTCGAAGAATTAAGAAGACAAGGACTAAATGATAATTAAAGAAAGAAGAAAGAGAGGAGGAATCTTCCTTCCACTAATCCCCTCCTACCCAATAAATAGAGTCATTAGTCATTTGTTTAGTGTTGGTTGGCTAATAGTGACAATTAGTTCTTCCACCATTTTAATTACTTGCTCTTTAAATTCATGTCATTTACTTAATTGTCTTGCACCTTAAATTCCTTTAATTTCAAGTAAGTTTCTTTTTTTTATGTTATTGAATCTTTATCTTTATTTTTAATCTCTTATCTCCTTTCTTGTTTAATCTTTAATCTTATTGCTTATTGTTTATGTTCATGTTCTTGAAGTTTTTATTAAATTGATTAAGTGGGTTTTTATTATTGTGATTATTATTGTTAGTGTTATTGATTTGGTTTGATTGGTATTCATTAGTTGATCATTTGTGGTTAGTTTTGTTTAATCTTTTGGCTGATTTTGATTAGTTTTGTCTAGATTCGTTTCTTTTTGTTCTTCCTTGTTCTTCGCTGTCTGAGTTTTCCAGGTTATTCCAGATCAAAGCCATTTATTCCGGATCAAGGTTTTGTTGAGATTATTCCGAACCAGTAGATTATTCCGGATCAACCAATTATTCCGAGTAAAGGAATTATTCCGGATGAAGACTTTGTAGTGAATCTTCTGAATGAACAACTTATACTCCGAGTAAAGGAATTATTCCGGATCAAGTGATATTCCGAATAAAGCCTGATATTCCGAATAAAGGATTTATTCCGGATAAGTGTAATATTCCGGATCAGTTTATTATTCTGAATAAGTGTTTATTCCGAATAAGGGATTATTCCGAACTAACTTGTTATTCCGGATCAAGTGATTATTCCGAATAAAGCATTTATACCGGATGAGTTACATATTCCGGATGAAGAGTTATTCCGGATAAGCCCTTTATTCCGAACGAAGCTTTTATTCCGCATGAGCAACTTATTCCGGATGAACAACTATTCCGGATGAACCATTTATTCCGGGTGAACATTTTATTCCGGATCAAGGGTTTTGTTAAGTTATTCCGAAGGAAGAAGAATTATTCCGGGTGAAGGTGACATTCCGAACGAGTAATTATTCCGAGTGAGGTATTTTTAGTTTATTTTATGTTTATGTTTTTAAATTCTTAAGCCTAATTTTCCCGCCTTTTTACTTAGTTGCACTTTAAGTTTACTTGCCTTAGATTTAGTTTTAGCTTGCCCTTAGCTTAAGTTTAAGTTTGCCTTTAGGATAGTTTTAAGTTTGCGTTGTTTACTTTTAGTGCCTTTTAGTTTTTCGTCACTCTTTAATTTCCCGTCATTTATTATTTCTTAGTTTTGGCTTTATTTTACTTTGTCTTTACTTTAAAGTTTGTGCACTTTTAATTTTACTACAACGACACAACATTTGTTTTCACCAAAAGACGACTGAGTCGCACATTAATCCAGTAATCAATTCTATTAGATCACCACAACGAACTTTAATTTTCATACGGGTAAAAACCTCGTATTAAATGGCGCCGTTGCCGGCTCTTTTCGTAAAGATTAACGGTTTTCTGTGAGAGACGCGTTGCTTTTTGGGATCCGTTCATTCGTGAGCGTTATTTTCTTGCTTAAAAATTTCAAAAAATCCATAAAAATTAAAATTTTCAAAAATCCAAAAAGAATTTATTTTCTTTATAGTGTATATATATTGTCTATTTCTTTGGTATTGTTTTCTTGTGCTTTTGCAGGTGTATGCGTACTAGATCTTCAACTTATCCAGAGCCCGAGACTCGTGAAGATTTAGCTATGGCAGGTGTAAACAACAACAATAATCCACCGCACCTCAACAATAACAACAACAATGTTTTTCCACAGCCCGATCTTCGGACAATGGACGAGCTTTGTCAACCCACAATGTTTGGACGAGGAGGACCGATTGCACCGATGCAAATCACGGCTCCGGAATTTTCGTTGAAGCATCACATGATACAACAAGTGCAAACTAATCCATTCCGCGGATTGCCTGATGATGATGCCAACAAACACCTCGACAAATTCATTACTATTACTCAAAGCATGAAGTTGCCCGGTGCTACTATGGATGTTCTTCGCCTTCAAATCTTCCCACATACTTTATCACACCACGACGAGAAATGGTTTGATCGTCTCCCGAAGAATTCCATTCATACTTGGGATGACATGACTCAACGCTTTTTGTCGCGCTACTTTCCTCCATTCATGGTCACGAGCCTTCGAAATCAAATCAGCGGTTTCATGCAAGAACCTGATGAATCTCTGTTTGATGCTTGGGAAAGATATAATGTTTTGATCGATCGTTGTCCAAACCACAACATGCTCCCCGTGACCTTAATTGATACTTTCTACAATGGTTTGACTTTTCGTGATCGTGATACGATTAATGCAGCCGCCGGTGGCACATTTATGAAAAGAAGACCCGAGGAGTGTAGAGAGCTTATTGAGAACATGACTACTCATCACAAAAACTGGGATTCCTCCGCTACTTCAAGGAACAACCCGAGATTCAATTTTTCTTCTACTTCAGCAAACCCCGATATGACCGAATTCACCCGCATGATGACCGAAATGAACAAAAATATCTTGCTCATCGCTTCAAACCAACAACAACAAGTTAAAGCGGTAGCAAATCCTTATGAGACATGCGGTGGTCCTCACTCTTACAATGATTGTCCTTCTACTCAATGCAATCCGGAAAACGTGTATGCGGCTTATGGTAATTATTCACCGGAAAATTACCAAGCCTGACCTCAAGGGGATCGAAATTTGCTAATTTACCGTTCCAACAACTACCTTTCACTCGGTTTTTCTCCTCAAAACTACAACCCCAACAACAATTACACTAGAAGCAACCAAATCCCACCTAGAGCTTCTAATCCTTATCACCCACCCGCTCAACAAGCCCCACCCATCAATCAAGATGTTGAAGCTTTAATGAGAACCCAAGGAGAGCAAATCAAGAATCTACAAAGCCAAATTATCAATTTGAAAGGGGATATCACCAAGCAAGGGAATGACATTAGATCCGAGCTTCGAAATGATATACAATCCTCCTTCAACAATCAAACGAATGATTTAAAGAATATGCTGGCTAGTTTCTTACCCACCACTCAACCCTCTACTTCGGGCTCTCTACCTTCAAACACCGTCACCAACCCGAGAGCGAATGTGAGTGCTATTACTACCCGTAGTGGAGCAACTTTAGTAGGACCATCTATCCCAGCCCCAGTTACACCATCTACACCTCCTCCACCACCATTTATCCCTACTACTCCCACACCTAGTATTAGTACACCACTACCGTCTCTGCCTCGTCAAGAAGAAGTACCTAAGAAGAACCCTTCACCAACCCTACCTTCTACCTTTAACACTTCAACATCTCAACCTTCACCTTCTACACCTACACCACCCAACCCCAGCATTCCTTACCCTTCTCGACTCAACAAGGCTAGAATTTTGACTAAGAATGACATTCAAGTCTCTAACTTTTTGGAAAAGATAGCCGGAATGAAAATCACCTTTACCCTTGTTGAAGCTCTCGCCCAAATGCCACAATTTTTCAAGATGTTTAAGGAATTGCTTAGTAAGAAGGAGAAGATGGTCGAGTTTGTTAATACTCGCTTGAATGAAAATTGCTCTGAAATCCTTCTTAAAGAACTTCCGGAAAAACTTGGAGATCCCGGTCGTTTTGTGCTACCTTTACTTTTAACCAAATCGACAAATTTACTGCCATAGCCGATCTCGGGGCCAGTATAAATTTGATGCCTTTAAGTGTTGGGAAAAAGTTATCATTGCCCGACCTTACACCCACGAAGATGACTCTTGAGCTAGCCAATCGCACTCTCGCTTACCCCGTTGGTATTGCTGAAGATGTGTTCATTAAAGTTGGCACATTCACTTTTCTGGTCGACTTCGTCGTTGTTGATTATGAAATGGACCCTAATATTCCATTAATACTTGGACTCCCATTTTTGAGAACCGGTAGAGCTTTATTAGATGTGGATAAATGTGAACTCATCTTAAGAGTTGGGGATGATGCACAAGTTTTTGAAATGGGGAAGCTTACAAGCAAATCCTATGGAAGAGAATCAGCGAATATGTTTAATGTGCTCGATGATTTTGTCGTCTACAACAATCCTCTATTTGATTCTTGCAATGATAATCCACTATTTAAAGATGATGTGGATGATTCTCTCTCCAATTTGGAACCTTCACCCATATATGATTCTCCACCGATCTATGATGCTTATGATGATGATTCTAGTTCCGATGGAGATAATTATGATGATTTTACTTCTGAGTATCCTGACATGCCCACTTATGATGATTTTGATGAGGACGATACTCTTTCGAGTGATTCTTCTCATGCTGAAGATCCTCCGCCTACAACACTTGATCCTACTTTGGATGACTACTCATTTGAGGAAGACTTCTCTACTTTTCTCAATACATACTTCCCTCATGAGAGTGATGCTCGTCCTTTAGACTTTGATGATTATGGTCTTGATCCTACTACGGATTTGAAGAAAATTATTTCAAAGGAGACAACACCGGACGACACCAACATCCGCAGCACGTATGTTTTAACACCTCTTTGTCCACCTTCTGAGGACGAGGTTGTGCCTTTTCTTCGCGGATGTTCTTCAAATTCTGCTGAGCCTAAGTGTTATTTTCCCCTAAAGGAAAAGGTGTTCGACCCCGGTATTGAAATTTATAAGCCATCTTTGTATCCGTCTGATGAAATAAAAAGAAAGATTTTTGGAACTATTGGAGATATGCTTGCACCTCTTCACCCTTGCTCCCACCGTGCTCCATCTTTGCTTAAGGGAACCTTGCCTATTCTTCTTTGGCTTGCCTTGTTCGCCTTAAGCTTGTGCTATTTGATGGACGAAAACTATGTATTTGATCCCGGTGGATGTTTTTAAAGCTTCTTCCTATGATAATCAAGGTCGAGTCAGGCTCACGACTCGGTTAACAAAAATCAAGTGCTTCTTGGGAGGCAACCCATGTATCTATATTTTAGCTATCCTTATCCTAAGTGTAGGGGGGGACCCGTTGGTGTTTGCTATTTCCTCTCTTCTCATATTCAGGGATTCGAGGGCTCAATGATCCACTCTTGATAATTTTTGACGACCCGTGATTCCGTGTTTCCGTCTTCCCGGTTCTATCCTAAACTCTTTTCGATTCACTATTTTATATTTCTCAAATATTAAAATAGGAATCTCGTTAGTTGTCATTTCCGTAGAAAGATTTAAACAAAGTGCACAATGTCCTAAGTGTAGGGGAGTTTACTCCCACATGCTTAAACATTGAGGACAATGTTTATATCAAGTGTAGGGGGGACTTCTATCGAAGTTAAGTGGTCTTTTCCTTGTATTTGTCCTCATTTTAATTGGAAAATCAATTTTTCGACATTTTTCAAAATTTTTGATCTATTTTGGCATATTAGTTTTTACCTTTGTATAGTTTTTTTTTTTTTTTTTTTTTTTTTTTTTTTTTTGTTTTTTTCTCTCTTTGTTAGAATAAATTTTAATAAAGTGGTTTTAGTTTTCAAACGTTGTGATTTTTTGACTCAGCCCGAATTTACTTATCTAAGTTTACTCTAGCTAGTATCCTTAACGTGTTTAAGTCAAGTTTTGTTAGGCTTTTATATAGGGAGCTATAAAACGCGAAAGTCTTAACTCTCACGGGTTAAGAACTAGAACTTTTCGCAAGTTCCTATAATTGATCCTAGAGAGTCGTTTATCAAGGGAACTTTAAAATGAAAATTCTAAACTTGAAAGAGTCTAAGAATTTGCAAGATCCTATAGATGACTCGAAAACCCAAAACTTTGATTTAATAGGCTAAGCATCCACGAGTCTCATTCCTTGAGATTTTAAACTGTGGAGAACGAGAGATGATAGAGTCAATTATAAGTTTGGTATTTTTTCGTGAATTTATGTGAGTTAATTATAAGCCTATTCTCCCATTGCTTGCTAATAAATTTTATCTGCAATAAATAAGGTTGTACGATTTGAAAAGTTACTTAGCTTCTAGCCCAAGATCGTTTAAAAGTTGCTCGGTATGGATTAGAGTTCATAGCCAAGGCATAACCTATTGAAGCGGGATGCGAAGATTGGCGAGTCCGAAAAGGCTCTAACAAGGCATGAGGGATACATTTTGTTGCTAAAGATCCAAAGTGATGTGAAGAATCATTTATCAAAGATCAATATGAAGGATCGAGACACACGACGAAAAGCAAGTACTCCCCAAAAGATCATGGAGAAGTCTATCCGAAAAGACCCTAGCAAGGTATGAGGATAAATAGATTCAAGTCCTAAAAGGAGGCGGATCGTTGTATATCAAAGTCCAAAATAAAGATTGGAGAAAAATGAAGAAGTCGTGGTCCAAGTATGAAGAATCTCTCAAAACTTCAAGTGAAGAAATTCCTATTATGAAGAGAAGACCATTATTTCATGAACGTCTCTCAAAGATTTGAAGTATGAAGTCGCTGCCAAATATCGGTCCGAGAAAGGTCTCAAATCATGAAACGAGTTATGCCAAGATATGGACTTTATGAGGTCCCGAGAAGCAGTTTTAAAAGATTTTGTCCTTTAGCTAACTATTGATTAAATCATCCCACTTTATTTTCAGCCTAAATAACTATCAAAATAAGTCAATAATGCATCCTCGTGATCATTCAAGACAACAATAAAATATAAGAGATACACCTAGGAATAATGGAGTCTAAGTAAATAATTGGCCCATATGAGTTCATGTTAGTTTGCTAACTTATAATAACAATGATCTCGTTTTTAAGCTTGGTTTGGAGAATGTGAAAACTTGAGGATGATGATCATTCATGACATTTCCAAAACCCTAAGGTATGTCTTTGATTTCCTTACTTATTTTCTTCCTTTGAATGTTTATAATTTTCCATCTCTTTAATAAAGGCCAATATGGATTGATTATGATGGAAAATGTAAAACGTGCTTTGTAACTAATGCATTGCATGAGGACATTACGATGGTCAAGTGTAGGGGATTTGATAGGTGTGTAAACACCAATCCTTTTACCATTTAATTACAATAATAACCAGGCCAAAACGTGTATTTTATGTCGTAAATGTCGGAATTATGCGTGGTTTTTGTTTTTGTTGTGATTTTAGGATCAAAATGTTAAAAGGGGAGAAAACACGGGCATTCACGGGCTTTTATCGAAGAAAAAGACAAAAGACGAAGTCAAGAAATCAAGAGTGCAAAAAGAACGGAAGTCCAAGACCAATTCTGAACATTTATCGAAGAAAAAGTCAAAAGACGGAAGTTTACTAAAAGCCAAAGAACTCAAGTCTAATTTATTGAAGAAATTGCAAGACGATTTTATTAATCCCGAGACAAAAGTCGAAGAAATAAGAAGACAAGGACTAAATGATAATTAAAGAAAGAAGAAAGTGAGGAGGAAGCTTCCTTCCACTAATCCCCTCATCCCCTATAAATAGAGTCATTAGTCATTTGTTTAGTGTTGGTTGGCTAATAGTGACAATTAGTTCTTCCACCATTTTAATTACTTGCTCTTTAAATTCATGTTATTTACTTAATTGTCTTGCACCTTAAATTCCTTTAATTTCAAGTAAGTTTCTTTTTTTATATTATTGAATCTTTATCTTTATTGTTAATCTCTTATCTTCCTTTCTTGTTTAATCTTTAATCTTATTGCTTATTGTTTATGTTCATGTTCTTGAAGTTTTTATTAAATTGATTAAGTGAGTTTTTATTATTGTGATTATTATTGTTAGTGTTATTGATTTGGTTTGATTGGTATTCATTAGTTGATCATTTGTGGTTAGTTTTGTTTAATCTTTTGGTTGATTTTGATTAGTTTTGTCTAGATTCGTTTCTTTTTGTTCTTCCTTGTTCTTCGCAGTCTGAGTTTTCCAGGTTATTCCGGATCAAAGCCATTTATTCCGGATCAAGGTTTTGTTGAGATTATTTCGAACCAGTGGATTATTCCGGATCAACCAATTATTCTGAGTAAAGGAATTATTCCGGATGAAGGCTTTGTAGTGAATATTCCGAATGAACAACTTATATTCCGAGTAAAGGAATTATTCCGGATCAAGTGATATTCCGAATAAAGCCTGATATTCTGAATAAAGGATTTATTCCGGATAAGTGTAATATTCCGGATCAGTTTATTATTCCGAATAAGTGTTTATTCCGAATAAAGGATTTATTCCGAATAAGGGATTATTCCGAACCAACTTGTTATTCCGGATCAAGTGATTATTCCGAATAAAGCATTTATTCCGGGTGAGTTACATATTCCGGATGAAGAGTTATTCCGGATAAGCCCTTTATTCCGAACGAAGCTTTTATTCCGCATGAGCAACTTATTCCGGATGAACAACTATTCCGGATGAACCATTTATTCCGGGTGAACAATTTATTCCAGATCAAGGGTTTTGTTAAGTTATTCCGAACGAAGAAGAATTATTCCGGGTGAAGGTGACATTCCGAACGAGTAATTATTCTGAGTGAGTTATTTTTAGTTTATTTTAAGTTTATGTTTTTAAATTCTTAAGCTTAATTTTCCCGCCTTTTTACTTAGTTGCACTTTTAGTGTACTTGCCTTAGATTTAGTTTAAGCTTGCCCTTAGCTTAAGTTTAAGTTTGCCTTTAGGATAATTTTAAGTTTGCGTTGTTTACTTTTAGTGCCTTTTAGTTTTTCGTCACGCTTTAATTTCCCGTCATTTATTATTTCTTACTTTTGGCTTTATTTTACTTTGTCTTTACTTTAAAGTTTGTGCACTTTAAATTTTACTACAACGACACAACATTTGTTTTCACCAAAAGACGACTGAGTCGCACATTAATCCAGTAATCAATTCGATTAGATCACCACAACGAACTTTAATTTTCATACGGGTAAAAACCTCGTATTAAAACCCTAATGGGCTGTCACTGATGCTTCGGCCCCACGGCAAGGATAATCACCAGCTTTAGATTGATTGTTATCTTCTAACTATGGTGAGTGAATATCCTCTCCTTTTTGGATAAATCCTAATCATAGTAGGAGTATGATTCTGTCTAACCCTGCACCGGGCATACCGGGCCGCGGGCCACACACGTGTGTGCGGTTACTGTTCATCCAAGCCCATAAGCTCAAATAACATTATTCCCACCCATCTGTGATGGGCCGGATACGGGTAGTACCCGTGGGCCGGGTTCATGACCCGACTGGGGAATATACGTCATCAATCTTGATTTGAAAAAGTTAAAATGGTGTTTCGGTCTACTGCTTGTTTGAGGATTTTGTGAAATTGGTTAAGTGTATGCCGGTGTGTTGTTCTTATTCTTGTGTAAGTGATAAATTTGAGTGATAAACTGCATGCTTTGAGTTCTTGAACACTAAAATCAAACAAAGAGGTATAAAATCTTGATTTCTTGTTGTTTTGAGCTGTGATTTTGGGGACACCTAGTTATAGGCTTAGACTTAGGGTAACAAGTGCTAAATCATAACCATTATAACCTGTTAGTGAGATTTGAAGCTTGGAATTTGGATTTGTGGTCATGTATATCAGCAAAAAGTTCTTGTGTTTGCCTGCTTATATCAGAAACCTGTTTATGCATGAAACTAGCTTAATTCTTTGAACCAGTGTATAAAACAAGTTAAGTTGTGCTTATTTAAGTTTAATATAGCTTCTGTGTGCTTTTGGTGCAATTTGGTTGGCTGAATCTTGCTAAAACAGCTTTTTAAGTATAACTGCTTATTGTTCATATCTGCTACATGTCTGGTGATGTTTTGAATTAACTACACGAACATTGTGACAATCTAACATTTTCAGGTAGTGAATTATTTTCTCGTATAATATTTTGAAACTTATTTTTGTATTGGTTGATGAACTCACAATTTACGGATTTAAATTTGGGCTTACCTGCATAATTTAGCGTCCTTTACAACAAAACCGGAAACCTTAGGATTACGTATTTACGTTTTGAAATCCATTTTTGATGATACTATTTTTATTAGATTCGTTTTGTGCCGTTGATTCATAATTTATAAAAACGTTTTTCGTAAAACGACCCGAGGGCACGCAAACCGAGGAAACTAGAATCGAGGAATACACGTAAATTAGCGGGATGGGACAAAACTAATTTATCCTACCCTACTAAAAGGGACGGCCCAAACTAGGGACAACACATCTTTGATGTGGCATCCTTACACTAAGTTTACTTACACTTGTAAGCTTAGCTTCATTTTGAAGCTACTCATCCCACAAAACCACTAACCATTCCCATTTACTTCTATTCATACATGCAAACAACTCACACATAATCTCTCTCTCTCTACACTTGTCGTCCCACTTCGCCATCCTACACCATCATTTGATCTTTTCTAGCCACAAGTTACATGTTATCTAGCCATATTATGGAGAAACCTTGAAGTCTTGATTGAATGGTGGCCATATTAACAACAAAGGAGGTGATTTGCTTGTGTCCTAGGGCTAATTTCTCAACAAACTATCTTGGTGATTGATGATCTTGGAGATATATTTGGTGTTCATCAAGTTGTTGTCTTCCAAAAACAAGATATAATCTTGGTTGGTAAAGAAGATCATCCTTTCCATTTCTCTTATTATTTTTATAAAGATCAAATGTATTTTCTTTCTTGTTGTATATGTATATGATGAATATATGATGATAAAAATGTTGTGTGGGAATCAAGTGTTGATAAATATGCTTAAAAAGAGGAATAACCATAAGAAACAAGGCTAAAAGCATGCTTAAATTATTGGCTGTATAAAAACAGTAAGTAACCAAGTCTTAAACTGATAAAATTGCATGGTGGAATCCATTTACAGTAAGTATAAGATTTCATACACATGTGAGAGTTGGCCATGCAATAGAATCATCAAAATGAGTGAGATATGATCAAAACAAGATGAGTGTGCTAATCTGAATAGTCTGTTTTATAGGGAATGTTAAGGATAGTTAGACATGGAATGAGCAGTAGCTATAACTAACTTATTTGTAGAAAATAATATGAAGTTTATGCCATCCAAAAATGAGCTTCTATCTCATTATAGAACTCTAGATATGATAAAAATGGTGAAGATGAAACTAAAAATCAGATTTTGAAGAATTAATGTTTAATACTTTTATATAAGCACTCAAATAATATAGTATAAAATGTGAAATTAAAACCCACTAACTTATATATTTCATTTATATAAATATGTATCAGGTTAAATAAATGGACACTTTATAAAAATGGTAGTTGAATAAGATTTATAAGTTATAAAAACTATAAACATGAGTTTTACGACTTTTTCGGCTATTACCGTAAAACTAACGTTTTTCGCCAATTAAAACTTAGACGATCAAACCCGTCTAATGTAAAGTTTTTAAAATTCATATACTGATATATAAGTACCTAATACAAGTAAAAACCGATAAAACCCGAACTATATGACATACGGACATTAACGAGCCAAGTAGCATATTTGGACTAATAATTTAACTAAATAAGTTAAACACTTATAAAAATTACTTATTGGGCTGAACCCATTTGGGCCGAACATGTAAAGTATAAATACTGATAATACAAGTATAAAATATACTAATACAAGTTAAAGAACTTATAATAGGCATATTAGACCTAAAACATGTAGATAGGTAAAACTAGTAAACTAGTAAAAAGTTACAAATACATAAACACTAAAATGAGTAAATAAGAATATATAAACCCACTTGATCATCATCATATGTACAAAATCATCATATGTATATTTGTTATTTTGATAAAGTCATTGGACAAAAGTCTAAGACCGATTATTATTTATATAGGTTTCTGTGACCGAAGCACGCCCGTAGCCGATAATCCGCCTTTCATTATCAACGTGAGTTCATAGCCTCGCACTCTTTTAAATGTTTTATAAAATGACTTGTAAACCCGCGAGGGAGATAACATGCTAGTTTTTGATAAAAATAGAACACATGTAGTCCCGATGGTATGCTTAATGATATGGACCCGAATGTGCGATGACCCTATAAAAGATAAAAAAAAGATTATTAGTAGTTAGGTTATGTCACTCAAAGTCCCATTAGCATGAATTGTGAACTACCGGGATTTGGTAGACCCTTATGCATATGATAGTACTATTTGGGGACGATCTCCCCAGTTCGCGCCTTGACGGTTGATCCCCGTCGTACCACATTGATTGGTAAGCGAATTTATGTATGAGAAGACTTACATAGCTTGATTTTTGTGACGACACGCTAACAAAGATGGGCAAATTGTTTGTCGGGTTTGCGGCCCGTTGTTGTGATAGTAAGGTAACAATGTCATGCGGATAATAATAATCCTAAAATGTATTTCAATACAATACGATAACGATAATAATATTACCTATAATGGTAATATTGAGGCTACTGTCTCATGGACGGTTTAAGATGTATGCTTTGATATATATATTGCCTGACTAGCAATACGAGGACTTACTTCTGATATTTTACTTGTGTTCTGATTTCAACGATTGTTTTATATAACGGTTTTGTTAAACTCTATGAATTCAGTCGGCATTCGCTGATAAGATTTTTGCATGTGTTTATCTCAGGTGCTTGAAGGTAATCCGGATGGAGATCGACTCTGATGGCCCACATAATAATAAAAATGTTCATTCGATCTATGTTTTGTAAACTTAATGACCTGTATAATTTGGGACCTGTTGTACACTTTAAAACTTTTTATCGAATGAATGTATGTTGAACCTTGTACAACCATTTTTATGTGTTGTCTATGATTGGAGTTATTGTGCTATCCCGTAACACTCTAAAAGACCCTTCCGCTGTACCGATACGAAAATTGAGAGTGTTACTGTTTGTTACCAGAGCTCTCGTTATAGAGAACAAAAGATTTAAAAAAAAAAACCAAGATTTTGAACAAAACATTTCAACATTTGAGAAAATATTTGAAAAATCTTTTGACTATAACGGTGCCAAAGATCTCTGACCTTACCAACAAGCCCTATTGAGAAGATATATATTTTGATATATAGAATTTAATTTATATATATGTATATATCGTGATTTCGGTATGTAATTGTTTAATAAGTATGTTTTCCTAATACGAGATATATATATAAATGCAGATTGTCATGGCTGACCCTAATATTCCTATAGATAACCATGTTATTCCTGAACCTAATGTAGATGATGATCCTTATTTAGACTTAGTAGATTATGATATAGATGATGAGGAGGAACCATTTGAGGATCCCGAGCCCGAGATGGGACTAGGAGATCAGATTGCCCCTCAGATTGATATGGTAGAGAATGAGATTTATAATGTTGATATTGAGAATGATGATGATGAGATTGGGATAGATAATATAGACGATGAGATTAACAACGAGGATGTCGAGGAGGATATAGGTATAGACGATGAGGTTGATGATGATGAGGAAGCTGAGCTTATTTACCCTTATGATGTTCCAGAGGGTGAGCCCTTACCCCCACCAGTTTATTTGTCTGATTCTAAGGTTGAGCTACCTAGGGATGAAATGTCTGAATCGTCTGAATCTGATTCTGAATCAGAGGAGGATGAGGATGATAATGCACCTGACGGTACTGATGGTATTGCTACTCGTAGACGTGTGATAGGAGAGTCGTCTAGTGTTCGAGAGGCGACTCATATGGATCGTCTTGCACCATGGGCCTTGAGACGTGATTTAGATGCTTCCCGTGTTAAGAGTAGTATGACAGAGATTGGATTAGGTGTTGTTCAGACTCATGTTGCTTATTTGGAGTCGAAGACTAAGGTTGGTGAGAAAGAGAGGGAATTGCTGAGTTTGGATTTGACTGATGTAGAGCGTCGTTTGAATGAGGCTTTTAGGAGGTTATCGGTGTTAGAAAGTGGTGAGTTTGCTGCTATGAAGAAAAAGGTGAATTCTATAGAGATTCAGTTGAATGTAGCTCGTGCGATGCGTTAGAAAGCTGAGAAGGAGTTGAATATATCTATGGGTTGGAATAGTAGATTTTATGCTGACATGGTTGAAAGAGGAGTGATCCGTAAGCGCCCAGCTGAAGATGTGTCTAGTGATCGTCCAAAAAAGATACAGAAGACGATGGATGATGGACCATCTGGAGGTTTTCAGTAGACCAGTCTGTGTTTAGTAGTGACCTTTGTATCTTTTGTACCTTTTGTAACTTTGACTGAACCGACTTGTTAGTAGTAGACCTGGCACGAATTTTGAGTATGTATAGTGCTAGAAACTTTGATATGGGATGTAACTAAGACAATGCTTTTGTTTCAAATCGAATGAAATATGTATCTTGTCTTGAATTCCATATTGTGTCTTATTTGTATCTTGATTATGAATTCAATTCATATTATATGAACCCTTTGTTGGGTGAATGCTTAATACATTGAAATTGTGAAATTATAGAAATATGCCGCCCTAGAAAGCTGTGACTGAGGATGATGTACGTAGGATTATTATAGAGCAAGTTACCGCATTTATGACTGAATTTATGGCAAATGCTAGAAATGAAGCTGGCGGTAGTGGAGCTGGCGGTAGTGGAGCTGGCGGTAGTGGAATTGGTGGTACTAATGTGAATGTGAATACTAATGATGTGAATGCTAATGCTGGAGGAAATATAGGAGGACTTGGAACTAATGCACCTGAAGTTGGTGGTTGTACTTATGTGACGTTCATGAAGTGTGAACCTGATAGGTGTGTAAACACCCATCCTTTTACCACTTAATTACAATAATAACCGAGCCAAAACGTGTATTTTATGTCATTTATGTCGGAATTATGCGTGGTTTGTGTTTTTGTTGTGATTTAGGACGAAAAGGTGAAAAGTGGATAAAACACGGGCATTCACGGGCTTTTATCGAAGAAAAAGACGAAAGACGAAGTCAAGAAGTCAAGAGTGCAAAAAGAACGGAAGTCCAAGACCAATTCTGATGATTTATCGAAGAAAAAGTCAAAAGACGGAAGTTTACTAAAAGTCGAAGAACTCAAGTCTAATTTATTGAAGAATTACAAGACGAGTTCAAAGAAATCCCGAGACAAACGTCATTAAAGTCCAAGATTTAAGAAGATTAAGAAGGACAAGGACTTAAGCATGCAATTAAGAAAACATGAAAGAGGGGAGGAAGCTTCCTAAGCACCTCCTAATCCTCCCCTATAAATAGATTAGGATTTCATTTCATTAGTTTTGTTGGATAGCTTGACAAACTATTTCTTCCACTTTTAATTACCTTGTCATTTAATTTCATGTCCATTTAAATACCTTGTCTTGCACCTTAAATACATTTAATTTCAAGTAAGTTTCCATTTAATTCTTGTCAATCTTTACTTTTTCTTGTTAATCTCCTATCTACCTTTCTTTATTTGATCTTTAATCTTTATCTTTATTGTTCATGTTCATGTTCTTATTTTATTCATTTGATTAAAGTGGGTTTTGATTATTTTGGTTATATTTGTTAGTTTGATTGTTTTGGATTGTTTTTTATTATCATTAGTAGATGTTTTGTGTTTAGTTTGATTTAATCTTGTGGTTGATTTAGATTGTATTTGTTTAGATTCGTGTTGTATTTGTTCCTCCGTGTTCTTCGTTTGTTTGTTACTGATCTTTCCCAGGAAACATTCCGGATCAAGCCAAAAGTTCCATCAGTGAAGATTGTGTGTTGATTATTCCGAATAAAGGGAGTTCATCCGGAATAAGTGACATATTCCGAATCAAGGCCATATTCCGGATCAACAACACATTCCGAGTGAAGGATTTTAGGGTTGGTTCATTCGCAATATTTTGCATTCCGGATCAAGGGTTCAGCAAAAGTGTTCATCCGGAATATCCAATATTCCGAATCAAAGAGTTTTACTCGGAATAATTTATTATTCCGGATCAAACCTTTCATTCGGAATACCGAACATTCCGGATCAAGCACAACATTCCGGATCAAAATATATTCCGGATCAATACATCATTCCGGATCAAGGCTTTATTCCGAATCAAGACTTTATTCCGGATAAGTGACATATTCCGGATAAAGGATTTATTCCGGATCAAGGGTTTTTGTGAATATTCCGAGTGAAGAAGAATCATTCCGAACGATGGTGACATTCCGGATGAATGATTATTCCGAATGAAGGTTTATTCCGGATGAGCTATTTTTCAGGTTCTTTTAAGTTACTGTTTTTAAGTTTCTGTTTTTAATTTTCAAGCTTTATTTTTCCCGCCTTTTTATTTTGTTGCACTTTAAGTTTATTTGGCTTAGATTTATTTTAGCCTTTCTTTAGTTTAAGTTTTAGTTGCGTTTTAAGTTTGCCTTAGATAGATTTAAGTTTGCGTTATTTACTTTTAGTGCTTTTTATTTTTCGTCACGCTTTTAAATACTTGTCATTTACTTTAAATTAGATTTAGATTTACTTTAACGTCATTTTACTTTAAGTCTTTGCACATATTAATTACTACAACGACACAACTATTTGTTTCACCAAAGAACGACTGAGTCGCATAGTTAACCAAGATCAATTCGATTAGACACACGACAAAGAATCTTTTTAATTAGGTAAAATCTAGTTATCAAATGGCGCCGCTGCCGGGGATCAAATAATTCTATTCATTCATACTTAGGATGATTAGTTATCAAACGACACAACTATTTATACTTGGGATGATTAGACACACAACTATTGGTTTGATCGTCTTCCAAAGAATTCTATTCATACTTGGGATGACATGACTCAACGCTTTTTGTCGCGCTACTTTCCACCATCCATGGTCCCGAGCCTTCGCAATCAAATCAGCGGTTTCATGCAAGACCCCGATGAATCACTTTTTGATGCTTGGGAAAGATATAATGTCTTGATCAATCGTTGTCCAAACCACAACATGCTCCCTGTGACCTTAATTGATACTTTCTACGACGGATTGACTTTTCGTGATCGTGATACGATTAATGCAGCCGCCGGTGGCACATTCATGAAAAGGAGACCCGAGAAGTGTAGAGAGCTTATTGAAAACATGACTACTCACCATAAAAACTGGGATTCCTCCGCTTCTTCAAGGAACAACCCGAGAGTCAATGTTTCTTCTACTTCAGCAAACCCCGACATGACCGAATTCACCCGCATGATGACTGAAATGATCAAAAATATCTTGCTGCTCGCTACAAACCAACAACATCAAGTTAAAGCGGTTGCCAATCCTTGTGAAACATGGGGCGGTCCACACTCATACACTGATTGTCCTTCTACACAAGGAAATCCGAAAAACGTGTATGCAGCTTATGGTAATTATTCACCGGAAAATTACCAAGCTCGACCTCAAGGGGATAGAAATTTGTTGAGTTACCGGTCAAACAACTACCTTTCACCCGGTTTTTCTCCTCAAAACCAAAACCAAAACAACAATTACAATAGTAGCAACCAAATCCCACCAAGAGCTTCTAATCCTTATCACCCACCCGCTCAACAAGTCCCACCCATGAATCAATATGTTGAAGCTTTGATGAGAACCCAAGGTGAGCAAATCAAGAATCTGCAGAGCCAAATTCTCAATCTGAAAGGAGATATCACCAAGCAAGGGAATGACATTAGATTCGAGCTTCAAGATAATATTCAATCCTCCTTCAGCAATCAAACGAATGATTTGAAGAATATTCTTGCTAGTTTCTTGCCCACAACTCAACCTTCTACTTCGAGTTCTCTACCTTCAAACACCGTCACCAATCCGCGAGCGAATATGAGTGCTATTACTACCCGTAGTGGAGTTACCATAGTAGGACCACCTATCCCGCCCCCATCATCTACACCTCCTCCACCACCATTTATCCCTACTCCTCCTACACCTAGTATTAGTGCACCATTACCGTCTCCTCCTCGTCATAACGATGTACCCAAGAAGAACCCTTCAACATCTCAACCTTTACCTGCTACACCTACACCTTCCCCACCCAACCCCAATATTCCTTATCTATCTCGCTTAGGCAAGACCAAAATGCACACAAAGGATGACATTCAAGTTTCGAATTATTTGAAGATGATCTCTCAAATAACTTTCAACATTAGCCTTGTTGAAGCACTTGTCCATATGCCGAAATTTGTTAAAGCATTCAATGAATTGCTTAACAAGAAGGAGAAGCTGATTGAGTTCGCCAACACACGCTTAACTGAAAACTGTTCTGCAGTTATTCTTAAAGAACTTCCGTAAAAACTTGGAGATCCCGGTCGTTTTGTGTTGCCTTGCATTTTCAACAAAACCGAAGAATTTACTGCCCTAGCTGATCTCGGGGCTAGTATAAATCTTATGCCTTTGAGTGTTTGGAAAACACTATCATTACCCGACCTTACTCCAACAAAGATGACTCTTAAACTTGCAAATCGCACTCTCGCTTACCCCGTTGATATTGTCGAAGATGTGTTCATTAAAGTTGGCACATTAACTTTCCCGGTCAACTTTGTCGTTGTTGATTATGAAATGGACCCTCGTATTCCTTTAATACTTGGTCGGCCATTCTTGAGAACCGGACGAGCTTTAGTTGATGTTGCCGAAGGTGAGTTCATCTTAAGAGTCAGGGATGATGCACAAGTTTTTAAAATGGGGAAGCTTACAAGCAAATCCTATGGACGAGAATCAGCGAATATGATTAATGTGCTCGATGATTTTGTCATCTACAACAATCCTCTATTCGAGTCTTGCATTGATAATCCACTTTTTGAAGATGATGTGGATGATTCTCTCTCCAATTTGGAACCTTCACCTATTTATGATTCTCCATCGATCTTTGATGCTTATGATGATGATTCTAGCTCAGATTCGGATGATTATGATGACCTTACTTCCGAGTATCCCGAGATGGCCACTTATGATGATTTTGATGAGGATGATACTCTTTCGAGTGATTCTACTCATGATGAAGATCCTCCGCCATCACTTGATCCTACTTTGGATGACTACTCATTTGAGGAAGACTTTTCTACTTTTCTCAATACTTACTTCCCTCATGAGAGTGATGCTCCTCCTTTAGACTTTGAAGATTATCGTCTTGATCCTACTTTGGATTTGAAGAAAATTCTTTCAAAGGAGAAGCAACCGGACGACACCACCATCCGCAGCACGTATGAGTTAACACCTCTTTGTCCACCTTCTGAGGACGAGGTTGTGCATTTTTTTCGCGGATCTTCTTCACATTTTGCTGAGCCTGAGTGCTATTTTCCCCTAAAGGAAAAGGTGTTCGACCCCGGTATCCATATTTTGCAGCCATCTCAGTATCCGTCTGATGAAATAAAAGGAAATATCTTTGGAACTTATGGAAATCTGCTTGCACCACTTCACCCTTGCTTCCACCGTGCTCCATCTTTGTTTAAGGGAACCTTGCCTATTCTTCTTTGGCTTGCCTTGTTCGCCTTAAGCTTGTGCTATTTGATGGAAGAAAACTATGTCTTTGATCCCGGTGGATATGTTTCATGCTGCTTCCTATGATAATCAAGGTCGAGTCAGGCTCACGACTCGGTAATCAAAAGTCAAGCGCTTCTTGGGAGGTAACCCATGTATCTATCTTTTAGCTTTCTTTATCCTAAGTGTAGGGGAGACCCGTTGGTGTTTGCTATTTCCTCTCTTCTACTATTCAGGGATTCGAGCGCTCAATGATCCACTCTTGATGATTCTTGACGACCCGTGATTCCGTTGTTCCCTTCTTCCCGGTTCTATCCTAAACTCTTTTCGATTCACTATTTTATATTTCTCAATATTAATATAGGAATCACTTTAGTTGTCTCTTCCTTAGCGAGATTTAAACAAAGTGCACAATGTCCTAAGTGTAGGGGAGTTTACTCCCACATGCTTAAACATTGAGGACAATGTTTATATTAAGTGTAGGGGGGACTTCTATCGAAGTTAAGTGGCCTTTTCCTTGTATGTGTCCTCATTTTAACCGGAAAATCAATTTTTCGACATTTTTCAAAATTTTGATCTCTTTTGGCCTATTAGTTTTTACCTTTGTATAGTTATTTTCTTTCTTTACTAAAATAAATTTAATAAAGTGGTTTTAATTTTCAAACGTTGTGAATCTTTTGACTCAACCCGAGTTTACTTATCTAAGTTTACTCTAGCTAGTATCCTTAACGTGTTTAAGTCAAGTTTTGCCAGGCTTTTATATAGGGAGCTATAAAACGCGAAAGTCTTAACTCTCACGGGTTAAGAACAAGAACTTTTCGCAAGTTCCTATAATTGATCCTAGAGAGTCGTTTATCAAGGGAACTTTAAAACGTGATTTCTAAACTTGAAAGAGTTTAAGAATTTGCAAGATCCTATAGGCAACTCGAAAACCCAAAACTTTGATTTAAAGGCTAAGCATCCACGAGTCTCATTCCTTGAGATTTTAAATTTTGGAGAACGAGAGATGATAGAGTCTATTATAAGTTCGGTATTCTTTCGTGAATTTATATGAGGTAATTATAAGCCTATTCTCCCATCGCTTGCTAATAAATTTATCTGCAATAAATAAGGTTGTACGATTTGAAAAGTTACTTAGCTTCTAGCCCAAGATCGTTTAAAAGTTGCTCGGTATGGATTAGAGTTCATAGCCAAGGCATAACTTATTGAAGCGGGATGCGAAGATTGGCGAGTCCGAAAAGGCCCTAACAAGGCATGAGGGCTACATTTTATTGCTAAAGATCCAAAGTGATGTGAAGATTCATTTATCAAAGATCAATATGAAGGATCGAGACACACAACGAAAAGCAAATACTCCCCAAAAGTCATGGAGAAGTCTATCCGAAAAAACCCTAGCAAGGTATGAGGATAAATAAAGCCAAGTCCAAAAAGGAGGCGGATCGTTGTATATCAAAGTCCAAAATAATTATTGGAGAAAAATGAAGAAGTCGTGGTCCAAATATGAAGAATCTCTCAAAACTTCAAGTGAAGAAATTCCTATTATGAAGAAAAGACCATTATTTCATGAACGTCTCTCAATGTTTAAAGTATGAAGTCGCTGCCAAATCTCGGTCCGAGAAAGGTCTCAAATCACGAAGCGAGTTATGCCAAGATATGAACTTTATGAGGTCCCGAGAAGTAGTTTTAAAAGATTTTGTCCTTTAGCTAACTATTGATTAAATCGTTCACTTTATTTTCGGCCTTAATAACTATCGAAATAAGTCAACAATGCATCCTCGTGATCATTCAAGACAATAATAAAATATAAGAGATACACCTAGGAATAAGGGAGTCTAAGTGAATAATTGGCCCACATGAGTTCGTGTTAGTTTGCTAACTTATAATAACAATGATCTCGTTTTTAAGCTTGGTTTGGAGAAAGTGAAAACTTGAGGATGATGATCATTCATAACATTTTCAAAACCCTAAGGTATGTTTTTGATTTCTTTACTTTGAATGTTTATAGTTTTCTATCTCTTTAATAAAGGCCAAGTTAGATTGATTTTGATGAAAAATGTAAACGTGCTTTGTAACTAATGCATTGCATGAGGACATTGCAATGGTCAAGTGTAGGGGATTTGATAGGTGTGTAAACACCCATCCTTTTTACCACTTAATTAAAATAATAACCAAGCCAAAACGTGTATTTTATGTCATTTATGTCGGAATTATGCGTGGTTAGTGTTTTTGTAGTGATTTAGGACGAAAAGGTGAAAAGTGGAGAAAACACGGGCATTCACGAGCTTTTATCGAAGAAAAAGACGAAAGACGAAGTCAAGAAGTCAAGAGTGCAAAAAGAACGGAAGTCCAAGACCAATTCTGAAGATTTATCAAAGAAAAAGTCAAAACACGGAAGTTTACTAAAAGCCGAAGAACTCAAGTCTAATTTATTGAAGAATTACAAGACGAGTTCAAAGAAATCCCGAGACAAAAGTCATTAAAGTCCAATATTTAAGAAGATTAAGAAGGACAAGGACTTAAACATGCAATTAAGAAAAGATGAAAGAGGGGAGGAAGCTTCCTAAGCACCTCCTAATCCTCCCCTATAAATAGATTAGGATTTCATTTCATTAGTTTTGTTGGATAGCTTGACAAACTATTTCTTCCACTTTTAATTACCTTGTCATTTAATTTCAAGTCCATTTAAATACCTTGTCTTGCACCATAAATACATTTAATTTCAAGTAAGTTTCCATTTAATTCTTGTCAATCTTTACATTTTCTTGTTAATCTCCTATCTACCTTTCTTTCTTTATTTGATCTTTAATCTTTATCTTTATTGTTCATGTTCATGTTCTTATTTTATTGATTTGATTAAAGTGGGTTTTGATTATTTTGGTTATATTTGTTAGTTTGATTGTTTGATTATCATTAGTAGATGTTTTGTGTTTAGTTTGATTTAATCTTGTGGTTGATTTAGATTGTATTTGTTTAGATTCGTGGTGTATTTGTTCCTCCGTGTTCTTCGTTTGTTTTTTACTGATCTTTCCCAGGAAACATTCCGGATCAAGCCAAAAGTTCCATCAGTGAAGATTGTGTGTTGATTATTCCGAATAAAGGGAGTTCATCCGTAATAAGTGACATATTCCGGATCAAGGCCATATTCCGGATCAACAACACATTCTGAGTGAAGGATTTTAGGGTTGGTTCATTCGGAATATTTTGCATTCCGGATCAAGGGTTCAACAAAAGTGTTCATCCGGAATATCCAATATTCCGGATCAAAGAGTTTTACTCGGAATAATTTATTATTCCGGATCAAACCTTTCATTCGGAATACCAAACATTCCGGATCAAGCACAACATTCCGGATCAAAATATATTCCGGATCAAGACATCATTCCGGATCAAGGCTTTATTCCGAATCAAGACTTTATTCCGGATAAGTGACATATTCCGGATAAAGGATTTATTCCGGATCAAGGGTTTTGGTGAATATTCCGAGTGAAGAAGAATCATTCCGAACGAAGGTGACATTCCGGATGAATGATTATTCCGAATGAAGGTTTATTCCGGATGAGCTATTTTTTAGGTTCTTTTAAGTTACTGTTTTTAAGTTTCTGTTTTTAATTTTCAAGCTTTATTTTTCCCGCCTTTTTATTTAGTTGCACTTTAAGTTTATTTGACTTAGATTTATTTTAGCCTTGCTTTAGTTTAAGTTTTAGTTGCGTTTTAAGTTTGCCTTAGATTGATTTAAGTTGGTGTTATTTACATTTAGTGCTTTTTATTTTTCGTCACGCTTTTAAATACTTGTCATTTACTTTAAATTAGATTTAGATTTACTTTAACATAATTTTACTTTAAGTGTTTGCACATTTTAATTACTACAACGACACAACTATTTGTTTCACCAAAGAACGACTGAGTCGCATAGTTAACCAAGATCAATTCGATTAGACACACGACAAAGAATCTTTTTAATTAGGTAAAATCTAGTTATCAGAACCTCTACCTTTTAATGGAACTGAAGGTGTTGTAGGATTAAGCCAGTGGATTGAGAAGATTGAGTCAGTGTTTCGGATTAGTAAGTGTAAAGAGGAAGATAAAGTGACTTTTCCTATGGCTACTCTTAAAGTTCGTGCATTGACTTGGTGGAACGGGATAATTGCTTTCATGGGTATTGATGTTGCTAATGCTACTCCTTGGGCTGAAATTAAGAAGTGGATGACTTTGGAATTCTGTCCCCGTAGTGTGATCATTAGGCTAGAACAAGAGTTGATTCATCTGAGAATGAAAGGTGTGGACATTGATAGTTACACAAACCGATTCCATGAGTTGGCCTTGCTATGTCCTCGATTGGTGGAACCCGAAGAGATCCGAATTGAGCAATATATTAAAGGGTTGACCAAGAATATCTGGGGGGACGTGACATCATCTAAACCACGGACCATTGATGATGCTGTTCGTATGGCTTACCAACTCATTAGACAGATAATTCAGGATAGGGAAGATGAAGCCCGTGTTGGTGAGAAAAGAAAAGGAGACGGTGATCGTGTAGATAGAGGTGATAATAGGAAGAATTTCAATCGCCGTCAGAACCAGAGAAAGGGGAATGCAAATGCTCTTACCAACAACACACCGCGCAACGATGATAGATATCCTAAGTGTGGCAACAAGAGGCATGTTGGCGACTGTTGGAAGTGCCGAAATTGCGGAAAGCTTGAACACAAGGTTGAAAGGTGTAAGAAGGGAACCATTTGCTTCAACTGTAATGAAGAAGGTCATAGGAAATCGTAATGCCCCAAGTTGAAAGCGATTGTACCTCGAAGAAACCCCTAGGGTGGTGTCTATCAACTTGGAACAATTGAGGTGAAGAAAGAGGATCTGAATGTCGTTACCGGTACATTTTTACTCAACAATCATTATGCTGTTGCTTTATTTGATTCGGGTGCTGATAAGAACTTTGTATCCACTAAATTTAGTGCCCTTATTGACATTGAACCTGTTGAGATAAATACCAGTTACGAGGTGGATTTAGCTGATGGTAAATTAGTGAAAACTAATAAGCTATTAGAAGGATGCTCTCTAAATCTCTTGAACTATTCCTTTCCGATTGATTTGATGTTGATAGAATTAGGTAGTTTTGATATTATTATTGGTATGGATTGGTTGTCGTTCAATAATGCTACTATTTTATGTGGAGAGAAGAAGGTTAAGATTCCTCTTAGGAATAGGACGTTAGTAATTGATGGTAATCGTGGTGAATCCCGTTTGAAAATCGTTTCATGTATTAAAGTCCAAAAGTACATAAGGAACGGTTGTGAGTTATTCTTAGCTCAAGTGACCGGGAATGAGTCTAGGGAGAAAAGATTGGAAGATGTACCTATTATTTGTGAATTTCCTGAGGTATTTCCTAAAGATTTACCCGGACTTCCACCGATAAGGCAAGTAGAGTTTCGAATCGATTTAATTCCTGGTGCTGCACCGGTGGCACGTGCGCCATATCGATTAGCCCCTTTTGAATTAAAGGAGTTATCTGAACAACTTAAGGAGTTGTCTGATAAAGGTTTTATTCAACCGAGCTCGTCGCCTTTGGGAGCTCCAGTGTTGTTCGTTAAGAAGAAGGATGGATCTTTCCGTATGTGCATTGATTATAGGGAACTGAATAAGTTGACAATTAAAAATTGATATCCTTTACCAAGGATTGATGATTTGTTTGATCAACTACAAGGATCTAGTGTGTATTCTAAGATAGATTTGCGGTCTGGATATCACCAACTTCGCGTCCGCGAAGAAGATATTCCTATAACTGCATTTAGAACTCGTTATGGACACTATGAAATTCAAGTAATGCCATTTAGGTTAACTAACGCACCTGCGGTTTTCATGGATTTAATGAATCGAGTGTGCAAGCCCTACTTGGATAAATTTTTGATTGTGTTTATTGACGATATTCTAATCTATTCTAAGAATGAAGATGAACATAGAGAACATTTAACGATTATTTTGAATTTGTTAAAGGATGAAAGGTTGTATGCTAAGTTTTTGAAATATGATTTTTGGTTAGATTATGTGCAATTTCTTGGTCATGTGATTAATAAGGATGGAATTCATGTTGATCCTGCAAAGGTTGAAGCCATTAAGAATTGGTCTGCACTAACAACGCCGACGGAAGTGCGACAGTTCTTAGGATTGGCTGGCTATTATAGGCGATTCATTAAAGAATTTTATTTAATAGCTAAACCCTTGACTAAGCTTACCCAGAAGAATAAACCTTTCGTTTGGGGAAGTGATGAAGATGGAGCATTTCAGACATTGAAGCATAAATTATGTAGTGCGCCAATTTTATCATTACCCGACAGGAGTGAAGATTTTGTAGTATATTGTGATGCATTTCTTAGAGGCTATGGAGCTGTTTTGATGCAGCGAGAAAAAGTGATAGCTTATGCTTCTAGGCAATTAAGGAAGAATGAGGAGAATTATACTACTCATGATCTTGAGTTAGGAGCTGTAGTCTTTGCTCTTAGGTTGTGGAGACATTATCTGTATGACACCAAGTGTACGGTATTCACCGATCACAAAAGCCTACAGTGTATTCTCGATCAAAAGGAATTGAACTTGAGGCAACGAAGATGGATAGAGTTGTTAAGTGATTATGATTGTGATATAAAATATCACCCAGGAAAAGCCAATGTGGTTGCCGATGCATTAAGTAGGAAAGATAGAGAGCCTATCAGGGTACGTTCTCTAGTCTTGACCGTGCACAATAATTTGCCTGAGCAAATTAGAAATGCGCAAATAGAAGCCTGTAAGAAAGAAAATTTTGTTAATGAAGGGTTCCGAGGAGAAGGAGATCCTTTAGAGGTTAGAGCTGATGGAGTGAAATGCTTAAGAGGTCGTATGTGGATACCTAAGTTTGGAGGCTTAAGAGATTTGATTATGTTAGAATCCCATAAATCTAAGTATTCCATTCATCCGGGATCTGATAAAATGTACCATGATTTGAAGAAGTTGTACTGGTGGCCGAATATGAAAGCTGATATTGCTATGTTTGTTCTTCAATGCTTGACTTGTGCTAGAGTCAATACGGAACATCAAAAGCCATCAGGACTACTTCAACAGCCAAAGATTCCTGAATGGAAGTGGGAGCGAATTACGATGGACTTTATCACCAAGCTTCCTAGAACATCATCTTGAAACAACCCGATTTGGGTTATTGTCGACAGACTGACCAAATCAACACACTTCATTCCGGTTAAAGAGCAGTTCTCACTGGAGAAGCTGGCTCGTATATACCTTGATAATGTTGTATGCAAGCATGGAGTTCCTGTATCGATCATTTTAGATCGAGATCCTAGATTCGCATCGAATTTTTGGAAATATCTCCAAAGATCTTTGGGAACGAATCTCGACATGAGCACTGCTTATCACCCCCAGACTGATGGGCAGAGTGAAAGGACGATACAAACACTAGAAGATATGTTGAGAGCTTGTGTGTTAGATTTTGGTAAGAATTGGGATAAACATTTTCCTTTAGCAGAGTTTTCGTATAACAATAGTTACCATTCTAGTATTAAGGTTGCACCGTTTGAAGCTTTGTATGGTAGGAAGTGTAGATCTCCTGTATGTTGGAGTGAAGTTGGGGATACCCAGCTCACGGGACCGGAATTGATCCGGGAGACTACGGAGATGATAGTTCAGATTAAGAATAGGTTGTTGACTGCCCGTAGTAGACAGAAAAGTTACGCGGATGTGCGGCGGAAACCGATGGAGTTTGAAGTGGGTGACCGAGTAATTTTGAAAGTATCGCCATGAAAAGGCGTTATAAGATTTGGAAAACGAGGGAAATTGAATCCCCGCTATATTGGACCCTTTAAGATTTTATCTAGAGTAGGTCCGGTGGCTTACAAACTAGAGTTACCCCCAGAACTTCATGGTGTTCACAACACATTACATGTATCTAATCTGAAGAAATGTCTAGCAGTGAGTGATGAGAAAATTTCGTTGGATAAGGTTCGAATAGATGGGAAGTTCCATTTTATTGAAGAACCCGTAGAGGTTATGGATCGTGAGGTAAAGCAACTGAAACAAAGTCGGATACCAATTGTCAAGATCCGATGGAATTCAAAGCATGGACCGGAATATACTTGGGAACGAGAGGATGAAATGTGGAAGAAATATCCGCACCTCTTCGATTTCAATAAGAAACGGACATCAAAATGAAATGGATCACGAGGACGTTGATCCCTTTTAGGAGGAAAAGCTGTGACAATCTAACATTTTCAGGTAGTGAATTATTTTCTCGTATAATATTTTGAAACTTATTTTTGTATTGGTTGATGAACTCACAATTTACGGATTTGAATGGGCTTACGTGCATAATTTAGCGTCCTTTACGACTAAACCGGAAACCTTAGGATTACGTATTTACGTTTTTGAACTCCATTTTTGATGAGACAATTTTTATTAGATTCGTTTTGTGCCGTTGATTCATAATTTATAAAAACGTTTTTCGTAAAACGATCCGAGGGCACGCAAATCGAGGAAACTAGAATCGAGGAATACCCGTAAATTAGCGGGATGGGACAAAACTAATTTATCCCACTCCACTAAAAGGGACGCACCAAACTAGGGACACCACATCATTGATGTGGCATCCTTACACTAACTTTACTTACACTTGTAAGCTTAGCTTCATTTTGAAGCTACTCATCCCACAAAACCACTAACCATTCCCATTTACTTCCATTCATACATGCAAACAACTCACACATACTCTCTCTCTCTACACTTGCCGTCCCACTTCACCATCCTACACCATCATTTGATCTTTTCTAGCCACAAATTACATGTTATCTAGCCATAATATGGAGAAACCTTGAAGCCTTGATTGATTGGTGGCCATATTAACAACAAAGGAGGTGATTTTCTTGTGTCCTAGGGCTAATTTCTCAACAAGCTATCTTGGTGATTGATGATCTTGGAGATATATTTGGTGTTCATCAAGTTGTTGTCATCCAAAAACAAGATATAATCTTGGTTGGTAAAGAAGATCATCCTTTCCATTTCTATTGTTATTTTTGTAAAGATCAAATGTATTTTCTTTGTTGTTGTACATGTATATGATGAATATATGATGATAAAAATGTTGTGTGGGGTTCAAGTGTTGATAAATATGCTTAGAAAGATAAATAACCATAAGAAACAAGGCTAAAATCATGCTTAAATTGTTGGCTGTATAAAAACAGTAAGTAACCAAGTCTTAAAGTGATAAAATTGCATGGTGGAATCCGTTTACAATAAGTATAAGATGTCATACACATGCGAGAGTTGGCCATGCAATGGAATCATCAAAATGAGTGAGATATGATCAAAACAAGATGAGTGTGCTAATCTGAATAGTCTGTTTTGTAGGGGCTGTTAAGAATAGTTAGACATGGAATGAGCAGTAGGTAAAACAAACTTATTTGTATCAAATAATATGAAGTTTATGCCATCCAAAAATGAGCTTCTATCTCATTATAGAACTCTAGATATGATAAAAATGGTGAAGATGAAACTAAAAATCAGATTTTGAAGAATTAATGTTTAATACTATTATATAAGCACTCAAATAATATAGTATAAAATGTGAAATTAAAACCCACTAACTTATAAATTTCATTTATATAAATATGTATAAGGTTAAATAAATGGACACTTTATAAAAATGGTAGTTGAATAAAATTTATAAGTTACAAAAATTATAAACATGATTTTTACGACTTTTTCGGCTATTACCGTAAAATTAACGTTTTTCGCCAATTAAAACTTAGACGATCAAACCCGTCTAATGTAAAGTTTTTAAAAGTCATATACTGATATATAAGTACCTAATACAAGTAAAAACCGATAAAATCCGAACTATATGACATACGGACATTAACGAGCCAAGTAGCATATTTGGAGTAATAATTTAACTAAATAAGTTAAACACTTATAAAAATTACTTATTGGGCTTAAACCATTTGGGCCCAACATGTAAAGTATAAATACTGATAATACAAGTATAAAATGGACTAATACAAGTTAAAGAACTTATAATAGGCATATTAGACATAAAACATGTAGATAGGTAAAACTAGTAAACTAGTAAAAAGTTACAAATACATAAACACTAAAATGAGTAAATAAGAATATATAAACCCACTTGATCATCATCATATGTACAAAATCATCATATGTATATTTGTTATTTTGATAAAGTCATTGGACAAAAGTCTATGACCGATTATTAATTATATAGGTTTCCGTGACCGAAGCACGCCCGTAGCCGATAATCCGCCTATCATTATCAACGTGAGTTCATAGCCTCGCACTCTTTTAAATGTTTTATAAAATGATTTGTAAACCCGCGAGGGAGATAACATGCTAGTTTTTAATAAAAATAGAACACAAGTAGTCCCGATGGTATGCTTAATGATATGGACCCAAATGATGCGATGACCCAATAAAAGATAAAAAAGGAATATTAGTAGTTAGATTATGTCACTCAAAGTCCCATTAGCATGAATTGTGAACTACCGGGATTTGGTAGACGCTTATGCATATGATAGTACTATTTGGGGACGATCACCCCAGTTCGCGCCTTGACGGTTGATCCCCGTCGTACCACATTGATTGGTAAGCGAATTTATGTATGAGAAGATTTACATAGCGTGATTTTTGTGACCACACGCTAACTTAGATGGGCAAATTGTTTTTCGGGTTCGCGGCCCGTTGTTGTGATAGTAAGGTAACAATGTCATGCGGCTAATAATAATCCTAAAATTGTTGGGAATCTAAACTTATTAGATTCCCTGATCATTGACTTAAACATAATTAGGCTGATAGATAGTCCCTTGCCTATGTCTAGGAGGCAGGCAAGTTTCGCAAGACTCACAGAGATCCAAGTCTCTGTGAGCAACCTTAGAGGAGTCCATGTCAGAGACATTGTCAGGGAAGTCGAAGATTACCTGAAGACATACTCCTTGGCTGTGATGGATAACAGCCAAGATGTATCAGGGACTCTGAGGGGTTAAGAGTTAACAGGGGTGGCAATACCCTGATAACTCTCAGCACAGTTTGGACATGCCATTTATGTGTTCAAGACTATGAAGAATAAGGAAACTGTTTTTGACAACTGTTCCTTAAAGCATAATGGAAGACTACCAAGAATAGAAGGACATCATGTGACTGATGTGGGAACTTGTAAAAGGTTGTGTAGTCGACATCAAGTACTGTTTAAGTCAAACTCGTAACACTATAAATAGGATGTGTATCCATGCATTAATTTTTAACACTTTGAGATATTAAGAACATTAGTGCGTATAACTTAGTGAATCAAACAGCTACGACTGTATTCATAAGTTAGGGTTTATTGTTGTTCAAAGTGTGCACAACACATTGTCATCATTCGGTGTTATCCATAACACTTGTAATTCTTTATTATACAATAATAAGATTACGTTTGAAAAGTAATACCTTGTGTTAATTAAGTTAAGATTAGGGTTTCCTGCATTGATTAGGGACTTTCAATTGGTATCAGAGCGGTGTTTGATATTGAAACCTTCAAGAAACATCGTTCTCAGTTTTATAATCAAGATCCACCATGCCGGAAACTTCTAGCCCACAATCACCTTCCACAAACCCATCTTTACCAAGACTTAACCCTCCAGCCAATGACGATGATCTACCTCAACTTCTTGACTCAAGAGGTAGATCACACGTAACCAGTGTACCAGTCTTTGATGAAGAAGACTTTACCAGTTGCAAGAGTCAATTTCTTGTATACCTTGATGGACTTGAACCTTTTCTCTTAGAAATTTTAGAAAATGGTCCATATATTCCCATGGCGCTTACATCCACTGAAGAAAACCCTCTTCCCAAACCTGTCAAACAATGGACTTCAGCTGATAGGAAATTAGCAAACCAGGATAAACCTCTCAAAAGCATAATAATTTCCTGTCTTCCCAAGCATATCATGAAGTCTGTCATTCAGTGTCCCACAGCTAAACAAATGTGGACAGACCTCATTCTTGGCCATGAAGGACCCTCTGAAACAAGAGAGACAAAGATTCAGGCACTCAGACTTCAGTTTAATGCCTTTAAGTCACTTGAAGGTGAAAAGGTTCAACAAACCTATACTAGGCTGAAGATTCTTCTAAATGACCTTGCTATGAATGATGTCACTATTGGTCAAGCTGAGATCAATGCTACTTTTGTCAACAGCCTTCCAAGAAAGTGGCTGAGCATGAATCAGACTCAGAGAGCTAACAACTCAATCAAAAATGATACCCTTGCTCATCTCTATGGTAAGTACAATTATGAAGAAGGGCTGATCGATACTATCTACAAATCAGAGACTGAAAGATTTGTAGTTCAAGGAGCATCTTCCAAAGCTTTGATCTCTGCAACACATCCTCATGACAGCGATTCTGATATTGAAGAAGATACCCGTAGCAGCCAAGAGTTCTTGTCAGACCTCAATGCAGAATTCCATGAAAGAGGATTGCTAGCCAACCAAAGAAGATACTACAAAAGATCTGGAAGAGTAGGATCAGCTAGCAAACCAACTGACAGGTCAAAAGAAACATGCTTTGCCTGTGGAAAGCTTGGACATTATCAAAAAGATTGTCCTTCCACCAAGACATCATCACCCTCTTATCCATCATCTTCATCCAAACCCTACAAGTTCAAACAACATGACAACTCATCTCAATCCAATTCTTCAGACACTGAGAAGAAAGATTACAAAAATAAGTACAAGGCACTTAAAGCTGAGTTAGAACAAATGAACTTGAAGATTGAAGCTATGTCTAAAAAGAAAGGTGGTGGGAAAAAGACAGAGAAAGGGTTGGTTGCTGAAACTTATGATTGGAATGATGAACCACTGACTTCAGATGAAGAAGACACCACAAGAGTCAGGGCTTTTATGGCGATAGCTGAGGATGAACCAGCTGTTGGAAAAGGTGATGCTAGATCAGGACAATGGGTTGACATCACAATGAAAAAGGTACACATGCTTTTATCTATGTCTGATAGTGATGAACGTAAGCATGTCCTTGATTACACCATTGTTGATTTGCACTTTGTTGAAGAACAAAGAAAGAACCTACTTGAGAAGTTTCACTCTATTAAATCTGAAATGATAAATTCTAAGGCTGAATGTGAAACTCTCAGGCGGGTTAATTTAGAGAAAATATCCCTGCAAAATGAAGTAGCTAGATTAACCTTGAAAAACATAGCTCTAAATGATCAAGTCTCTGAATTGAACAAGATTATTGAAAAATGGCTGTGTGCTAGGTTTACTATTGATGAATTGCTTAGGGATGAAGTGCCTGCTGACTTAAACAGGGATATAACTGCTAAGAATAAAAAGCTGAGGATTCTCACCAAACCCAAAGACATTGTCTTTAAATCTACAGAGACTATTCATATGTCAGATACCTCTTTGACTAATGACCCTGTCTCTGAAGATGTGGATGAGCTACCACCTTTGCCCAAACTCTCTGGAGTTGAACCTAGCAGCTCTTCTAGATCTGCTAAGGACGAACTTAGGAAAGATATTGAGAATCCTCCAGCCAAAGTTTTTCGTGTGCCTGCTAAACAAACTGGAAAACAAGTAGCTTTTAAGCCTGTCACTTCTAAAACTGTGAATAAGGTTGACCCCACCACTGAAGATCGCTTGTTGTCTCTTATGAAAGAAGTAGAACTCTTGAAACAACACATTAAGCCTTCCGCTGAATGCACTACTTCTCATGAACCTAAGTCAGTCCTAGGTGAACCCAAAGGGGAAAGGTTAATCAAACCTTATTGCAATGTATGTAAAAATTCTCACCATTCGACCTTAGATCATGACAGACACATAACAGCTAAAAGAGCTCAGACACCCTCTAGGGACAGACCACAGAATTCCAAAAGGCAACAGGGAAATTACAAATCTTATCCTCCCTGTAAATTCTGTGGGTTCACAGACCATCACTCAGATGAGTGTGGTGACTTCCCTGGGTGTGATATCTGTGGGAGTTACAACTATGAAACAATGAACTGTCCATCCCAACGCCAAAAGTTTTTCAGGAACACAAGAGTTGCTAACAAGCAATTCAGGAAACCCACTGGAAAGTGGGTTCACCATAGGAACTAATCTGTTTCTATGTATCTGTGCAGAAATATCTCAAGGAATCGGTATGGTATCTAGATAGTGGCTGTTCTAGACACATGACATGGATTTAACAATACCTGCACAGATACTCAAAGGAGCCAGGTCCCAAAGTGGTGTTTGGAGATAACTCTTCAGGTGACACAGAAGGATATGGCTCAGTGAACTGCAATGGAATCACTTTTACCAGGGTTGCATATGTGAATGGTCTTAAACACAATCTTATTAGCATCAGCCAATTATGTGATGCTGACTATAAGGTTTTGTTTACTAAGACTCAGGGAACCATATTCAACAAAAACAATGATTTTGTGCTGATTGCACCTAGAAGGAGAGATGTTTATGTCATCAACATGGCTGTGTGCTCTAAAGACAGTTCAAATTGTTTTCTTGCCAAAGCCTCTGAAAGTGTCAACTGGCTGTGGCACAAAAGACTGTCTCATCTCAACTTCAAGAACATCAATAAGATAGCCACTCAAAATTTGGTTGTTGGTCTACCTTCAGTAATGTTTTCCAAAGACAAAACGTGTTCTGCCTGTGTCAAAGGAAAACATCACAGGTCTTCATTCAAGACTAGGCAATCATTCTCTATTGACAAGTGCTTACATCTCCTTCACATGGACTTGTTTGGGCCTGTCAAACCTCAAACCATTAATCACAACAAATACACCTTGGTTATAGTTGATGAATTTTCAAGATATACATGGGTGTTCTTCCTCAGAAGGAAAAGTGATGCTGCTGAAACCATCATGTCCTTCATCAGACAGGTTGAAAATATGAATGATGTTAGAGTCAAAGCTCTAAGAAGTGATAATGGTACAGAATTCAAGAATCATCAACTTGAATCATTTTGTGATGAAAAAGGAATTTCTCAGAACTTCTCTTCAGCTGGCACTCCTGAACAAAATGGTGTGGCTGAAAGAAGAAACAGGACTCTGATTGAAGCAGCAAGAACTATGTTAAATGGTGCAGCCTTACCAAAGCAATTTTGGGGAGAAGCTGTTCACACTGCCTGCTACACTCAAAACAGATCAATCATTGTCAAAAGACATGGCAAAACCTCCTATGAAGTTTTCAGAAAAAGATCTCCAGACGTCAGCTATTTTCATGTGTTTGGATGCCCTGTGTTTATTTATAACTACAGGGATAAACTTGGAAAGTTTAATGAAAAAGCTGATGATGGTTTCTTTTTGGGATACTCTCCAACAGCCAAAGCCTTCAGAGTATTCAACATCAGAAGACAAGAAGTAGAAGAAACATTCCATGTCAGATTCAATGAAGATGATGAAGTCATACAGAGAACAGGAACAGAGGGTGATGAAGTAGATTTTAATGAAAATGTTTCTTTCCCAAGTGATGAGTTCACAGAACCTAGACCTACCAGTCATCATCACTCCAACACTCTCACTCCTTATGTCCCTGCTTTTGACCCTCTGTCTACTCACAACATAGAAGTTCCTACTTCTCAGGAACTTGATGAAGAAGAACCTCAAATCTCTTATGGTCCTTCTCATGATATTGATGACTCACCAATTCTTCAAATCTCTGAAGATTCTCCTGCTGATAATGTAATAGCTTCCCTTGATATGGCTGAAGAAGACTCTGACACTGAAGTAGTCTTTGAAGAAAGCCCTCCTAGTCAGCAGGATGAGACTCAAATTATACCAGCTGTGCCCTCAAGTACCCCTGCTCTTGAATCCCCTGCTCCTCAAAATAAGTGGTCAAGAGATCAACACATTCTTCTTGTCAACATTATTGGGGAACCAAATGCAGGGGTCACAACCAGACAGCGAATCCAAGACTCAGAGTCAGCCTCAGCCAATGAATGTCTATTTGCTGAATTTCTTTCACAAATTGAACCAAATGAGAGCTTGTGTGTTAGATTTTGGTAAGAATTGGGATAAACATTTTCCTTTAGCAGAGTTTTCGTATAACAATAGTTACCATTCTAGTATTAAGGCTGCACTGTTTGAAGCTTTGTATGGTAGGAAGTGTAGATCTCCTGTATGTTGGAGTGAAGTTGGGGATACCCAGCTCACGGGACCGGAATTGATCCGGGAGACTACGGAGATGATAGTTCAGACTAAGAATAGGTTGTTGACTGCCCGTAGTAGACAGAAAAGTTACGCGGATGTGCGGCGGAAACCGATGGAGTTTGAAGTGGGTGACCGAGTAATTTTGAAAGTATCGCCATGAAAAGGTGTTATAAGATTTGGAAAACGAGGGAAATTAAATCCCCTCTATATTGGAACCTTTAAGATTTTATCAAGAGTAGGTCCGGTGGCTTACAAACTAGAGTTACCCCCAGAACTTCATGGTGTTCACAACACATTACATGTATCTAATCTGAAGAAATGTCTAGCAGTGAGTGATGAGAAAATTTCGTTGGATAAGGTTCGAATAGATGGGAAGTTGCATTTTATTGAAGAACCCGTAGAGGTTATGGATCGTGAGGTAAAGCAACTGAAACAAAGTCGGATACCAATTGTCAAGATCCGATGGAATTCAAAGCATGGACCGGAATATACTTGGGAACGAGAGGATGAAATGTGGAAGAAATATCCGCACCTCTTCGATTTCAATAAGAAACGGACATCAAAATGAAATGGATCACGAGGACGTTGATCCCTTTTAGGAGGAAAAGCTGTGACAATCTAACATTTTCAGGTAGTGAATTATTTTCTCGTATAATATTTTGAAACTTATTTTTGTATTGGTTGATGAACTCACAATTTACGGATTTGAATGGGCTTACGTGCATAATTTAGCGTCCTTTACGACTAAACCGGAAACCTTAGGATTACGTATTTACGTTTTTGAACTCCATTTTTGATGAGACAATTTTTATTAGATTCGTTTTGTGCCGTTGATTCATAATTTATAAAAACGTTTTTCGTAAAATGATCCGAGGGCACGCAAATCGAGGAAACTAGAATCGAGGAATACCCGTAAATTAGCGGGATGGGACAAAACTAATTTATCCCACCCCACTAAAAGGGACGGCCCAAACTAGGGACACCACATCATTGATGTGGCATCCTTACACTAAGTTTACTTACACTTGTAAGCTTAGCTTCATTTTGAAGCTACTCATCCCACAAAACCACTAACCATTCCCATTTACTTCCATTCATACATGCAAACAACTCACACATACTCTCTCTCTCTACACTTGCCGTCCCACTTCACCATCCTACACCATCATTTGATCTTTTCTAGCCACAAATTACATGTTATCTAGCCATATTATGGAGAAACCTTGAAGCCTTGATTGATTGGTGGCCATATTAACAACAAAGGAGGTGATTTTCTTGTGTCCTAGGGCTAATTTCTCAACAAGATATCTTGGTGATTGATGATCTTGGAGATATATTTGGTGTTCATCAAGTTGTTGTCATCCAAAAACAAGATATAATCTTGGTTGGTAAAGAAGATCATCCTTTCCATTTCTATTGTTATTTTTGTAAAGATCAAATGTATTTTCTTTCTTGTTGTACATGTATATGATGAATATATGATGATAAAAATGTTGTGTGGGGTTCAAGTGTTGATAAATATGCTTAGAAAGATAAATAACCATAAGAAACAAGGCTAAAATCATGCTTAAATTGTTGGCTGTATAAAAACAGTAAGTAACCAAGTCTTAAAATGATAAAATTGCATGGTGGAATCCGTTTACAATAAGTATAAGATGTCATACACATGTGAGAATTGGCCATGCAATGGAATCATCAAAATGAGTGAGATATGATCAAAACAAGATGAGTGTGCTAATCTGAATAGTCTGTTTTGTAGGGGCTGTTAAGAATAGTTAGACATGGAATGAGCAGTAGGTAAAACAAACTTATCTGTATCAAATAATATGAAGTTTATGCCATCCAAAAATGAGCTTCTATCTCATTATAGAACTCTAGATATGATAAAAATGGTGAAGATGAAACTAAAAATCAGATTTTGAAGAATTAATGTTTAATACTATTATATAAGCACTCAAATAATATAGTATAAAATGTGAAATTAAAACCCACTAACTTATAAATTTCATTTATATAAATATGTATAAGGTTAAATAAATGGACACTTTATAAAAATGGTAGTTGAATAAGATTTATAAGTTACAAAAATTATAAACATGATTTTTACGACTTTTTCGGCTATTACCGTAAAATTAACGTCTTTCGCCAATTAAAACTTAGACGATCAAACCCGTCTAATGTAAAGTTTTTAAAAGTCATATACTGATATATAAGTACCTAATACAAGTAAAAACCGATAAAATCTGAACTATATGACATACGGACATTAACGAGCCAAGTAGCATATTTGGACTAATAATTTAACTAAATAAGTTAAACACTTATAAAAATTACTTATTGGGCTTAAACCATTTGGGCCCAACATGTAAAGTATAAATACTGATAATACAAGTATAAAATGGACTAATACAAGTAAAAGAACTTATAATAGGCATATTAGACATAAAACATGTAGATAGGTAAAACTAGTAAACTAGTAAAAAGTTACAAATACATAAACACTAAAATGAGTAAATAAGAATATATAAACCCACTTGATCATCATCATATGTACAAAATCATCATATGTATATTTGTTATTTTGATAAAGTCATTGGACAAAAGTCTATGACCGATTATTAATTATATAGGTTTCCGTGACCGAAGCACGCCCGTAGCCGATAATCCGCCTATCATTATCAACGTGAGTTCATAGCCTCGCACTCTTTTAAATGTTTTATAAAATGATTTGTAAACCCGCGAGGGAGATAACATGCTAGTTTTTGATAAAAATAGAACACAAGTAGTCCCGATGGTATGCTTAATGATATGGACCCGAATGATGCGATGACCCAATAAAAGATAAAAAAGGATTATTAGTAGTTAGATTATGTCACTCAAAGTCCCATTAGCATGAATTGTGAACTACCGGGATTTGGTAGACGCTTATGCATATGATAGTACTATTTGGGGACGATCACCCCAGTTCGCGCCTTGACGGTTGATCCCCGTCGTACCACATTGATTGGTAAGCGAATTTATGTATGAGAAGATTTACATAGCGTGATTTTTGTGACCACACGCTAACTTAGATGGGCAAATTGTTTTTTGGGTTCGCGCCCCGTTGTTGTGATAGTAAGGTAACAATGTCATGCGGCTAATAATAATCCTAAAATTTTTGGGAATCTAAACTTATTAGATTCCCTGATCATTGACTTAAACATAATTAGGCTGATAGATAGTCCCTTGCCTATGCCTAGGAGGCAGGCAAGTTTCGCAAGACTCACAGAGATCCAAGTCTCTGTGAGCAACCTTAGAGGAGTCCATGTCAGAGACATTGTCGGGGAAGTCGAAGATTACCTGAAGACATACTCCTTGGCTGTGATGGATAACAGCCAAGATGTATCAGGGACTCTGAGGGGTTGAGAGTTAACAGGGGTGGCAATACCCTGATAACTCTCAGCACAGTTTGGACATGCCATTTATGTGTTCAAGACTATGAAGAATAAGGAAACTGTTTTTGACAACTGTTCCTTAAAGCATAATGGAAGACTACCAAGAATAGAAGGACATCATGTGACTGATGTGGGAACTTGTAAAAGGTTGTGTAGTCGACATCAAGTACTGTTTAAGTCAAACTCGTAACACTATAAATAGGATGTGTATCCATGCATTAATGTTTAACACTTTGAGATATTAAGAACATTAGTGCGTATAACTTAGTGAATCAAACAGCTACGACTGTATTCATAAGTTAGGGTTTATTGTTGTTCAAAGTGTGCACAACACATTGTCATCAAACGGTGTTATCCATAACACTTGTAATTCTTTATTATACAATAATAAGATTACGTTTGAAAAGTAATACCTTGTGTTAATTAAGTTAAGATTAGGGTTTCCTGCATTGATTAGGGACTTTCAATTGGTATCAGAGCGGTGTTTGATATTAAAACCTTCAAGAAACATCGTTCTCAGTTTTATAATCAAGATCCACCATGCCGGAAACTTCTAGCCCACAATCACCTTCCACAAACCCATCTTCACCAAGACTTAACCCTCCAGCCAATGACGATGATCTACCTCAACTTCTTGACTCAAGAGGTGGATCACACGTAACCAGTGTACCAGTCTTTGATGAAGAAGACTTTGCCAGTTGGAAGAGTCAATTTCTTGTATACCTTGATGGACTTGAAACTTTTCTCTTAGAAATTTTAGAAAATGGTCCATATATTCCCATGGCGCTTACATCCACTGAAGAAAACCCTCTTCCCAAACCTGTCAAACAATGGACTTCAGCTGATAGGAAATTAGCAAACCAGGATAAACGTCTCAAAAGCATAATAATTTCCTGTCTTCCCAAGCATATCATGAAGTCTGTCATTCAGTGTCCCACAGCTAAACAAATGTGGACAGACCTCATTCTTGGCCATGAAGGACCCTCTGAAACAAGAGAGACAAAGATTCAGGCACTCAGACTTCAGTTTAATGCCTTTAAGTCACTTGAAGGTGAAAAGGTTCAGCAAACCTATACTAGGCTGAAGATTCTTCTAAATGACCTTGCTATGAATGATGTCACTATTGGTCAAGCTGAGATCAATGCTACTTTTGTCAACAGCCTTCCAAGAAAGTGGCTGAGCATGAATCAGACTCAGAGAGCTAACAACTCAATCAAAAATGATACCCTTGCTCATCTCTATGGTAAGTACAATTATGAAGAAGGGCTAATCGATACTATCTACAAATCAGAGACTGAAAGATTTGTAGTTCAAGGAGCATCTTCCAAAGCTTTGATCTCTGCAACACATCCTCATGACAGCGATTCTGATATTGAAGAAGATACCCGTAGCAGCCAAGAGTTCTTGTCAGACCTCAATGCAGAATTCCATGAAAGAGCATTGCTAGCCGACCAAAGAAGATACTACAAAAGATCTGGAAGAGTAGGATCAGCTAGCAAACCAACTGACAGGTCAAAAGAAACATGCTTTGCCTGTGGAAAGCTTGGACATTATCAAAAAGATTGTCCTTCCACCAAGACATCATCACCCTCTTATCCATCATCTTCATCCAAACCCTACAAGTTCAAACAACATAACAACTCATCTCAATCCAATTCTTCAGACACTGAGAAGAAAGATTACAAAAATAAGTACAAGGCACTTAAAGCTGAGTTAGAACAAATGAACTTGAAGATTGAAGCTATGTCCAAAAAGAAAGGTGGTGAGAAAAAGACAGAGAAAGGGTTGGTTGCTGAAACTTATGATTGGAATGATGAACCACTGACTTCAGATGAAGAAGACACCACAAGAGTCAGGGCTTTTATGGCGATAGCTGAGGATGAACCAACTGTTGGAAAAGGTGGTGCTAGATCAGGACAATGGGTTGACATCACAATGAAAAAGGTACACAGGCTTTTATCTATGTCTGATAGTGATGAACGTAAGCATGTCCTTGATTACACCATTGTTGATTTGCACTTTGTTGAGGAACAAAGAAAGAACCTACTTGAGAAGTTTCACTCTATTAAATCTGAAATGATAAATTCTAAGGCTGAATGTGAAACTCTCAGGCGGGTTAATTTAGAGAAAATATCCCTGCAAAATGAAGTAGCTAGATTAACCTTGAAAAACATAGCTCTAAATGATCAAGTCTCTGAATTGAACAAGATTATTGAAAAATGGCTGTGTGCTAGGTTTACTATTGATGAATTGCTTAGGGATGAAGTGCCTTCTGACTTAAACAGGGATATAACTGCTAAGAATAAAAAGCTGAGGATTCTCACCAAACCCAAAGACATTGTCTTTAAATCTACAGAGACTATTCATATGTCAGATACCTCTTTGACTAATGACCCTGTCTCTGAAGATGTGGCTGAGCTACCACCTTTGCCCAAACTCTCTGGAGTTGAACCTAGCAGCTCTTCTAGATCTGCTAAGGACGAACTTAGGACAGATATTGAGAATCCTCCAGCCAAAGTTTTTCGTGTGCCTGCTAAACAAACTGGAAAACAAGTAGCTTTTAAGCCTGTCACTTCTAAAACTGTGAATAAGGTTGACCCCACCACTGAAGATCGCTTGTTGTCTCTTATGAAAGAAGTAGAACTCTTGAAACAACACATTAAGCCTTCCGCTGAATGCTCTACTTCTTATGAACCTAAGTCAGTCCTAGGTGAACCCAAAGGGGAAAGGTTAATCAAACCTTATTGCAATGTATGTAAAAATTCTCACCATTCGACCTTAGATCATGACAGACACATAGCAGCTAAAAGAGCTCAGACACCCTCTAGGGACAGACCACAGAATTCCAAAAGGCAACAGGGAAATTACAAATCTTATCCTCCCTGTAAATTCTGTGGGTTCACAGACCATCACTCAGATGAGTGTGGTGACTTCCCTGGGTGTGATATCTATGGGAGTTACAACCATGAAACAATGAACTGTCCATCCCAACGCCAAAAGTTTTACAGGAACACAAGAGTTGCTAACAAGCAATTCAGGGACCCACTGGAAAGTGGGTTCACCATAGGAACTAATCTGTTTCTATGTATCTGTGCAGAAATATCTCAAGGAATCGGTATGGTATCTAGATAGTGGCTGTTCTAGACACATGACAGGGATTCAACAATACCTGCACAGATACTCAAAGGAGCCAGGTCCCAAAGTGGTGTTTGGAGATAACTCTTCAGGTGACACAGAAGGATATGGCTCAGTGAACTGCAATGGAATCACTTTTACCAGGGTTGCATATGTGAATGGTCTTAAACACAATCTTATTAGCATCAGCCAATTATGTGATGCTGACTATAAGGTTTTGTTTACTAAGACTCAGGGAACCATATTCAACAAAAACAATGATTTTGTGCTGATTGCACCTAGAAGGAGAGATGTTTATGTCATCAACATGGCTGTGTGCTCTAAAGACAGTTCAAATTGTTTTCTTGCCAAAGCCTCTGAAAGTGTCAACTGGCTGTGGCACAAAAGACTGTCTCATCTCAACTTCAAGAACATCAATAAGATAGCCACTCAAAATTTGGTTGCTGGTCTACCTTCAGTAATGTTTTCCAAAGACAAAACGTGTTCTGCCTGTGTCAAAGGAAAACATCACAGGTCTTCATTCAAGACTAGGCAATCATTCTCTATTGACAAGTGCTTACATCTCCTTCACATGGACTTGTTTGGGCCTGTCAAACCTCAAACCATTAATCACAACAAATACACCTTGGTTATAGTTGATGAATTTTCAAGATATACATGGGTGTTCTTCCTTAGAAGGAAAAGTGATGCTGCTGAAACCATCATGTCCATCATCAGACAGGTTGAAAATATGAATGATGTTAGAGTCAAAGCTCTAAGAAGTGATAATGGTACAGAATTCAAGAATCATCAACTTGAATCATTTTGTGATGAAAAAGGAATTTCTCAGAACTTCTCTTCAGCTGGCACTCCTGAACAAAATGGTGTGGCTGAAAGAAGAAACAGGACTCTGATTGAAGCAGCAAGAACTATGTTAAATGGTGCAGCCTTACCAAAGCAATTTTGGGGAGAAGCTGTTCACACTGCCTGCTACACTCAAAACATATCAATCATTGTCAAAAGACATGGCAAAACCTCCTATGAAGTTTTCAGAAAAAGATCTCCAGACGTCAGCTATTTTCATGTGTTTGGATGCCCTGTGTTTATTTATAACTACAGGGATAAACTTGGAAAGTTTGATGAAAAAGCTGATGATGGTTTCTTTTTGGGATACTCTCCAACAGCCAAAGCCTTCAGAGTATTCAACATCAAAAGACAAGAAGTAGAAGAAACATTCCATGTCAGATTCAATGAAGATGATGAAGTCATACAGAGAACAGGAACAGAGGGTGATGAAGTAGATTTTAATGAAAATGTTTCTTTCCCAAGTGATGAGTTCACAGAACCCAGACCTACCAGTCATCATCACTCAAACACTCTCACTCCTTATGTCCCTGCTTTTGACCCTCTGTCTACTCACAACATAGAAGTTCCTACTTCTCAGGAACTTGATGAAGAAGAACCTCAAATCTCTGATGGTCCTTCTCATGATATTGATGACTCACCAATTCTTCAAATCTCTGAAGATTCTCCTGCTGATAATGTAATAGCTTCCCTTGATATGGCTGAAGAAGACTCTGACACTGAAGTAGTCTTTGAAGAAAGCCCTCCTAGTCAGCAGGATGAGACTCAAATTGTACCAGCTGTGCCCTCAAGTACCCCTGCTCTTGAATCCCCTGCTCCTCAAAATAAGTGGTCAAGAGATCAACACATTCTTCTTGTCAACATTATTGGGGAACCAAATGCAGGGGTCACAACCAGACAGCGAATCCAAGACTCAGAGTCAGCCTCAGCCAATGAATGTCTATTTGCTGAATTTCTTTCACAAATTGAACCTAAAAGAGTAGCTGAGGCTCTGGTAGAAGAAGGATGGGTAGCTGCTATGCAAGAAAAAATCAATCAGTTCAAAAGGAACAAAGTATGGACACTAGTGCCAGCTCCACCTGGAAAGAATATCACAGGCACTAGATGGATCTATAGAAATAAGATGGATGAAATTGGGAACATCATCAGGAACAAGGCAAGACTGGTAGCACAGGGGTTCTCTCAGACTGAAGGAATTGATTATGATGAAACTTTTGCACCTGTTGCTAGACTTGAGGCCATCAGAATCTTCCTTGCTTATGCTGCCTATATGAACATCACCGTGTATCAGATGGATGTTAAGAGTGCCTTCCTCAATGGTGATTTGGCGGAGGAAGTGTATGTTGCACAACCTGAAGGATTTGAGAACAGCGAGTTTCCCAACCATGTGTACAGACTTCACAAGGCAATTTATGGTCTGAAACAAGCTCCAAGAGCCTGGTATGAAACTCTTTCAAATTTCTTATCTGGAAATAAATTTATCAGGGGTTCTATTGATAAAACACTCTTTACCTTCAAGGACAAGAGTGATTTCATCATTGTGCAGATTTAGGTGGATGATATCATCTTTGGGTCAACAAATGTCAATCTTAGTAAACGTTTTGATAAATTAATGACCAAGAAATATGAGATGAGTATGATGGGTGAATTAACTTACTTTTTGGGCTTTCAAATTAAACAATGTCCTAAGGGAATTTCTATTTGTCAGGAAAAGTATGTTAAGGATTTACTTAAAAAATATGACTTAGCTGATTGTGCATCAGTGAAATGCCCCATGCTTCCACCCAACAACTTGGGCCCTGATGAGTCAGGGGTCTCTGTCAATGAGACTTTATATAGAGGTATGATTGGGTCACTGATGTATCTAACAGCCAGTCGTCCAGATATCCAATTCTCCACATGTCTCTGTGCAAGGTACCAAGTTAACCCAAAAGAATCCCATCTAGTGGCTGTTAAGAGAATTTTCAGGTATCTCAAAGGAACACCATCCCTAGGTCTATGGTATCCAAAGGAATCATGCTTTAATCTCAAGGCCTATTCAGATTCAGATTATGCTGGATGCTGTATTGACAGGAAAAGCACTTTAGACAGCTTTCAAATCCTAGGAGGAAAATTGGTTGGATGGAGTGTTAAGAAGCAAAACTCTGTGGCTATGTCTTCAGCTGAAGCAGAATATGTCGCTGCAGCCAGCTGTTGTGCTCAGGTGCTCTGGATGAAAATTCAATTGGCTGACTATGAAATCTTGTATGACAAAGTACCAATCTTTTGTGACAACACAAGTGCCATTGCCATATCCAACAACCCTGTTCTTCACTCTCGCACCAAACACATTGATATCAGGTATCATTTTATCAGGGATCATATAATGAAGGGAGATATTGAGCTGCATTTTGTTCCCACAGAGCTGCAACTAGCTGATATATTTACAAAGCCTTTGGCTTAACCTTCGTTCAACAGGTTAGTTGCTGAGCTAGGGATGCTCAATATCTCAAAGCCTGGGGCTTGATATTAAATGTGTTCATTAAATGATTGATTCTATATTAAATGTTTTTCACATGAAACTAGGTAGTTACTTTACAAGTAAATGCAAAAAACATTCTCAAATATTTAATCATTTATTTTTCGGATAACGAGGAGACAAATTTTTTGAAAGGTCAAGGGGACCCACTTGAGCAGTCATTTTCGCACCTCGCATTTAATACGGTTGAATAACTGTTCACTTAAGTTTGAATATATATTGTCTTCTTTCTCTTCTCACCCACCACCATTCTAACAATCTACTTCTCTCTCTAAGTTCTTATCTCTCTCAACCATCCGCCATTTTCATTCACCTTCAACCTCAAATCCATGGCGTTTCCCGTTCCAAAAGCCTCCAATGTTAACTTCGAGATCAACGAGAGCATCCTCGCCTCCAACAACGCCATTGGATGGATTAAGGCACCAAACAGCTCATATTCAGATCTGGTAAATTTCATGCAGAATTGTGACCTAAATGAAGCCTTCACCAAATCTCCATCCACTTTTTACCAAGAATACCTTAGGGAATTCTGGTATTCTGCTGAAGTAGTAGAAGACACCATTACATTTAGCCTTTCATGCAATGAACATCCTTTTGCCTTCTCCCTTAAAGATTTTTCTAGTGTGGCTGGACTAAAACATGGAGATGAATGCCTGAAGGCAGTTGACAAAAAGGTTGTCAAGGAAGCCCTGGCCACACTCAACCCTTGCCATGACGTTAACCCTGCCCTCACACCAGCTGAAGTCCTCGCCAAATATCCTCTGAAGATTAAGTATTTCACTCCTATGTGGCGTGTCCTCTTCACCCACATTGTGAAGTCCCTGGGAGGAATGCAGGGATCACAGGATCAGATGTCGTTTAATCATCAGGCTATTGCGTATGGATTAATCTGGGGAGCTGATGTTGACGTTGGAAGCATCCTATTCTCAAACCTGGTAGAACAACTGAAGGGAAGGAATCAGGTCAGGGAAAAGAACATCTGTTATGTGCGCTTCCTGTCCCTGATCTTTGAAAGTTTGCTGGGAGAGAATTACCACAACAAGGCCTTGACTGCTCTTAAGCCCTATCGCATCACTGGCGCCATCTACAAGGAAATATGAGCTGAGGATATCCCTGTCACCGCCCACATGCTGAACGTGGCCAACCAGGTACCAAACGCTGAGAAGCCCTTGCTCCCTTCCTCTGAGAAGGTGAATACTTCTAGTGTTGCTGGCAAGTCTATGTCTTTGACCTCTGGGCAGCACACTACTAAGTCCAAGGCTTCATCTGGCCAACAGCCAAAGAAGAAGAAAATCCCATCTTCTTCCCACTTCAAAGCTGTTATTAAGGCCAAGGAAAAGAAGACTAACACCGCCTCTGGTCCAGATACTCGTGTGGATTCAGAATCTTTGGCTGACAAACAACAGGCGTCTAGTGTCTCTAGGTCAGCAGAGACAACAGGAAACCAGCCAAACCAAGCTGATATCTCACAGGTAATCAGTGTACATTTTTAGAGGTTTACAAGCAGCCACTCTCATTTGTCTGTAGGAGAGAGTGGTGAAGTTAGGGTAATCCTCGACCCATAGAAGTCTGTCTTTACACTTAGAATACTTTAAGACTTCTGTACACCCTGTCTTTGCACCAGGGAATGATTCATTTGTGTTTATAAAGCACCCCGATGACCCTGAACCCTCTAGACAGTATTCAGGCTAACAACAACCTGAATACACTAATGTCTCAACCTTGATCAGCTGTACTTCACACAGCCTCTTGGTTCCCTCCTTAAAAGAGTCCCAAAGGATTTATCCTTTCAGGGGGAGCTGAATCATCACCCTCAGCTTTCCTAGGGGCAGCGTAACAGGCGACCTACAACAACATATGTTTCACTCTTAAAAGAGTCCCAAAGGTTTTACCTTTTGGGGGGGGGGGGCTGAATAATCACACTCAGCTTTCCTAGGGGCAGAGACTGGCGATCCATAAACAACATATGTTTCACAATCAAAAGAGTCGCAAAGGTTTTTTACCTTTTGGGGGGGGGGGGGGCTGAATAATCACACTCAGCTTTCCTAGGGGCAGCGAATGGCGATCATTAACCACACTTTATTCACACTTAAAAGAATCCCAAGGATTTATCCTTTGGAGTGGCTGAGTAATCACCCTCAGCTTCTCTGGGACAGCGAAATGGCGACCATTCCCTTTATATTTTCCCTGTTACTAATTACAACAAACTTGCAGGCTGAAATTGTATAGCCAGTCGTAGAGCCTCAGGTACAACAAGAAACGGAGGCTGATACAATGACTCAGGACAAACCAAATGATGAAGAGCCTGTGATAAACGATGATGAAGAAATGCTCTCATTAGAGGATTATGTCTCTGACATTGAGCAAATGCCTGAAGATGAATTCCCTAAGGGAATGTTTGATAAAGAGGATGAAGAAGATGAGGACGACTAGCTGTCTGCCTCTCCTCCTAAAGATATAGCTGTATCCACACCAGCTGATGACAAGACTTCTCCTCTCAAGGAAGCTGTTGACGCTCCAAACTCTGCTACATCTGCAACAACAGTCTTCCAAAGACCAACATATGATCCAACAGCCGAATTCCTCATGTTTGATCATCCTGCCCAGACCAACTTTGACTTAATTCCAAGGGGGGATGATTTTGCTCAGCAAAGCCTCAATATCAAGAATCTTCAGCCCGTACATCATCAATCTGATATTGAGCGCTTATCAAGGAAGCTGGATGTGATCAAGTCAGAGATGCACAATTTTACTGTGACATTTCCAGGCATCATAAAGAAGGTTGTGACTGAGGCTGTCACTGAGCCAATTCAGGGTGGTACAAGAAAAGGTGTAGCCCAGGGACTTAGTCATCTCTCAACACGAATCAAGGATGCTATTGACTCAGCTGTCCCTGCTATGTTCCGTGAACATGAACTCACCCTACACAGGCAATTTAATGTTGTTCGCAACAGGCAATACAACCATGCTAACTTTATTGTCAGGCGTGTTCAGGCAAATACTAATGCCAATGCCAACCTCTTGCTGAAGATTGTCAGGGCTTCAAGAAAAAGACAACGTGCCATGGCTGCCTCTGTGGAGCAGATTGCAAGACGTTTTCAGGCACGTTCATCCAAGCATCAGCGAAGTAAGGATGAACGTGAGGGGGAGAAGAATACTACACTCAGCCTTGCATCTGCTGAACAAGGCTCATCATCAGCTAATCCCTCAACTACACCTGTTCCTCTACAAGTCATCACACCAGTTATAGTACCTGATGATGAAGATGATAATCAGGGGGAGCCACAAGATGGAGCTGACTCATCTAAATCTCTGATCTTAGTTAACATCAGCAAGCCTGAGGATGATGATGAGCCAGCGGCCAAGAAACTAAAATTCACTGTGAGCTCTCTTCCCAAAGCTATTCAAACTCAGGCTCAGACAGCGTTCATCAATAGAGCTGATGTTTTGAAAAACATAAGTGTGGAGTCCTCTGTCTCGAAGAAAGGAAAGGAGATAGTTATGGTTGATACTGACACCAAACTTAAGAAGATAGCTGCGATGCTAGAGACAGGAGGATCCACCACAGACCTTTCCCACTTTTCAACCTTTACACCTTCCGATGAGATTCCTTTAACCCCTGAAGAAATAGAGCAACAGGCTGAAGAATTCAAAAGACTAAATGAGCTCAAGACAGCCAAAGAATTAAATGAAGCTACTCTAAGGAAGATGACACCACCTGAAAGAGAAAAACAAAAACAAAGGTTGAGGGAAATGGAACTAAAACGCGCTGAGGCCTTAAAGAAAGTCAAAGCTGACTATGATGCCTGCGTGAACAACAGGTATGCTGCTGGCAAGATAACCAAGTTTAAATACACCATTCACAAATCCACAAACACCCCACAGATGATCTTATGGAGGGAAAACCAACAGAGGAATATGGATGTGTTTGACAACTTCAGGTTAAAGACACTTGGGTTATCAGAATGGTTTGAACTTGAAGCCTTAGCTGCCAAAAAGTCTGGACAGGCAAATTTCCTTCTGCTTAAAACTCGTAAGGCTAAGTTTAACTGGATCAAGGAAACAGCAGCCAAACTCAAGATTGATCCCCCACCACAGCATTTTGAACAAGAACCCCCAAAGACAGGCAACAAAAGAAGAAGAATTTCACAAATTGTAAATGAAACTTTTGTTACTGAAGATGTTCGTGTGGATGGTATGCACAGGGACTTGATCCTTCCAAATGGTATCGTTGGCCCTGTTGATGGTCAGACATACTCAGAGCCTGAAAGAGGAATGGCATTTATGAACAAGGCTTGCCAGTATGCTTTTCAGAGGGAAGATGAGCTGTGCTTGGCTTCAACTATTCAGCTACTCTGTCACAAGAAGTGTCTCAAGATCAACACAGAGTATTCCAAGAAGTTTGCAAAGACTTTGCAGGATGAAATTGATAACAGATTAGATGTGGCCGAAGCTGAAGAAAGAATAAAAAATGATGACTATTGAAGATGGTCTCAGCCCTTTTTACCTTCATCTTTTATTTTACTTATGTAATGAACTTGTAATTTTCTTTAAGTCTTAATAAAATCATGAGGTATGTTTGTTTAGATCTGTTATGTGTAAGAAGAAGCTGTTAAACTCACTTACCTTAACTTAGTTAGATCTAGCATTATTTATGTTTAAATAGGGGGAGATTGTTGGGAATCTAAACTTATTAGATTCCCTGATCATTGATTTAAACATAATTAGGCTGATAGATAGGCCCTTGCCTATGCCTAGGAGGCAGGCAAGTTTCGCAAGACTCACAGAGATCCAAGTCTCTGTGAGCAACCTCAGAGGAGTCCATGTCAGAGACATTGTCAGGGAAGTCGAAGATTACCTGAAGACATACTCCTTGGCAGTGATGGATAACAGCCAAGATGTATCAGGGACTCTGAGGGGTTGAGAGTTAACAGGGGTGGCAATACCCTGATAACTCTCAGCACACTTTGGACATGCCATTTATGTGTTCGAGACTATGAAGAATAAGGAAACTGTTTTTGACAACTGTTCCTTAAAGCATAATGGAAGACTACCAAGAATAGAAGGACATCATGTGACTGATGTGGGAACTTGTAAAAGGTTGTGTAGTCGACATCAAGTACTGTTTAAGTCAAACTCGTAACACTATAAATAGGATGTGTATCCATGCATTAATGTTTAACACTTTGAGATATTAAGAACATTAGTGCGTATAACTTAGTGAATCAAACAGCTACGACTGTATTCATAAGTTAGGGTTTATTGTTGTTCAAAGTGTGCACAACACATTGTCATCAAACGGTGTTATCCATAACACTTGTAATTCTTTATTATACAATAATAAGATTACGTTTGAAAAATAATACCTTGTGTAAGTTAAGATTAGGGTTTTCTGCATTGATTAGGGACTTTCAAAAATGTATTTCAATACAATACGATAACGATATGAATAACGATGATAATATTACCTATAATGGTAATACTAAGGCTACGGTCTCATGGACGGTTTAAGATGTATGCTTTGATATATATTGCCTGACTAGAAATACGAGTTCTGATATTTACTTGTGTTCTGATTTCAGCGATTGGTTTATATAACGGTTTTATTAAACTCTATGAATTCACTCGGCATTCGCTGATATGATTTTTGCATGGTTTTATCTCAGGTGCTTGAAGGTAATCCGGATGGAGATCGACTCTGATGGCCCACATAATAATAAAGATGTTCATTCGATCTATGTTTTGTAAACTTAATGACCTGTATAATTTGGGACCTGTTGTACACTTTAAAACTTTTTATCGAATGAATGTATGTTGAACCTTGTACAACCATTTTTATGTGTTTTCTATGATTGGAGTTATTGTGCTATCCCATAACACTCTAAAAGACCCTTCCGCTGTACCGATATGAAAATTGAGAGAGTTACAAACATGACTATCGAGCTTGCAAGTTGTACTCCACTTATACCAACTGGAATAGGCGAAGAAGTCTATGTTAAAGTTGGAAAGTTTATTTTTCCCGCGGATTTTGTTATATCCGATTACGAGTGTGACCCTAAATGTCCCATTATTTTAGGCCAACAAATTTTATCGACGGCTCGAACCGTAATCGACGTTCACGAGGGGAGACTTACTATGAGATATGGGGATGATAAAATGGACTTTTTCACGAGTAAATCCCAAGTGTCATATGATAATGAAAAACCGAGGTTTCAAAACCTAATGTTTCTAAACCTAATGATTTCAAAATTTTCACTTTATCGGAAAGTATGAGGCTTAATGCATGTTTTGAAAGAATTAAGAAAAACGGTTTTAAAGATGATGATTTTAATGATAAAGAATACGTGAACCTAATTCAAAAGGGTATGTGTAAATTTATGAATGAAAAATCACTTTCGGATGTATTCGATGAAACAAGTGAACGACCAATTTCGAAGGGCGACGTCAGTGCCATCACGACAATGACCAAAATGGACTCGTCTTCACTACGTTCGAAGGACCACGTCTTTGAGGCCTAAACTTCTAACTCCATCCAAGTGACTCCTTTTCCTAGCCCAACACCCGTTGAGGCGAAAGGTTTTATCGACATCGATCCTCTCGTCTTAGAAAAGTCACCTAAGCATAGTCATTCGACTTGTATGACCATGGTTGTGAGTGCTCACATCGACTCTTTCTTTGACGATGACGATGGCGATTTTGCCGAGATTGATCACGTACTTCAAAATCCACATGCAATTTTTGATTCTCCTAAAAAGAAATGTGAGAAGTACGATGATTATGAGTTTGATCCCGAGATTGAGGAAATCATTGAACGAGAGCTAGCTCATATGCCTCTACTCCCACCTACGAGTGAGGTCGATCTTTCCAAAATCGAGGATGAACTAAATGAGTTGGAACGTCTTATTTTCGATGACGAACCAACTCATGTAACCACCAAAAATCCAATTCTCGAGGAGTTACCTAATCAACACTCCTCAAATGAGAATTACGTTTACCACATTCGTGAGGATTTAACTTATCAACAATCCGCACAAATGAATGATGGTTTCGTGCTTGATCGTGATCTTTTCGAGAGAGTTTCTAAGATACTCAAGGAGGGGAATGACAAACCTTGGTTTGACAAGCCTATCTTTGATGAGGAAATCGATGAAATCGACGTTCATGAGGATGACGAGTATGTTGACCCCGAGGGGGCGGTGTTCTTTATTGACAAACTTTTTGAGAACTTATACAATCCGCCACCCCCTCCCACCAATGAATTAAATGTGACGATTTTTAGCGCGACTAATTTTGAATTTGACACGCCAAATAATTTCGACCTTATCAAATCGGGTTTTCATAAAGAGTTTTTGAACGATGAAACAGGAAAAGATTTTAAAAATGTATTAAAAGATTTTTCTACATGTGCAACTCCGTCATCACTATGTTATATGAGTGCTACCACCTCGTCTACTCCTTTTGACAATGGTGTGTGTGGTTTTAGAATGGGGGAAGCCCCTTATGTTCCCTCACATTTCTCCACCGAGGACGAGATTTACGATCCCGGAATTGCTTGTAAAGGGAAATCTCGGTCTTCCACCGATGTAATAAATTGAAAATATATTTGTTTGTTGGTGTGAGTCTACCTCGAGTAGCTCATTTTGTTGACTTACCCATTGCCCCACCTTTCTATTTCTCATCTATTTTCTTCTACCCCATTGAGGTTCATGTTGGAGTGGCGTTGTTTCGTCTTTCATCCGAAAACGAGGACGCTATCTTTGACCCCCGGTATATGTTTATCGGGTTTTTAAAGTACTCCATGTACTTTTGGGCATTGTTCATCATGTAATCCCCACCAAAAATGACCATACCAAGATTATCCCTAAATGATCACAAGGTTCCTCGTGGGGGATTCTCATGCTTATCCTTGTAAATATTATCGTTTTTCTAACAGTGTAACGAGGGGACTTGTGCTCTTCCAACCTTTGTTACGTGGTTGTTTATGATTGTGATTTATTAGGTTCATCATCATCATTGAAGCCTATCGTGTTCATTTTATGGATCACTCGAGCTTCGATCGTTGCCTTTGGATATTCTGATATCCGATGATATCCTTTTATGTTCTAACGTTTATCTTATTAGCATAATTCATAAACGACTTTTAGGTTATTCGTCTATAGTATGGGGGTGTTTTCACACCTAGACTCGAAACATTGAGGACAATGTTTAGTTTTAGTATGGGGGGGGGTTGAGTAGGTATTTCACCTTGCTTGCGTCACCACGTAATCCAATATTCATCTTTTTGTTAAATCCTTTTGTTGCAAAATAAGGCTAAAAATGGCCAAATTTTAAAAATTTTCTTGTTTTTCATAAGTGTTTAAGACACGAATGTAGGTTTTCCGATGATGAGAATAAGAGTAATTTTTTACTCGACCGTGCGTGTTGAGCACTTAGCTTCTATTCTTTAACTTTTTAGGCTAAGTCTCTTAAAAGAGGACGAGAAATGATAGAGTTATTTATAAGTCTCGTAACCTTTCACGATATCATGTGTAGTAATTATTATCTTATTCTCCCCACGCTTTTGATAATAAATTGTTAAAAAATATTGATTTAGCGGTTTAGTCACTATTGTTGGTTTCTAATTTGTTTTAGGAGCTTCCATGTAATTAAATTAGGAAAACATTAATGTATCGCCAGCGTCACGATTTTGAAGTATTGGCACCCGAATAATCGAAAGCTTCACCTAATAATAAGATTTCAAGTGGTCACCTAAATTAAGAAAAAATTTGAAGCTCACAAGGCCGAAAAATCTATGCCCAAATTAGAAGTGCATCAAGCCTTAATCTTTGAAGCTTTAAAGATCCAAAATTCGCTTTAGCGTGAGGATATACGTCTTTGGCCATAATAAACACCTCATGGCGAGGTTAAATAAAAGGTAAGGCAAGATCAAAGTCATAATAAAAGCTTCATGGCGAAGTTGAATAAAAGATGGAGGTAAACCTATGATAATAAGGCTCTTCCGTTAGGGGGCGTATAAAATTCTTGGTAATAAGTCTCATGTTCAAAATTGTTATAAAACCGTGTTTATAGATCCTTCTTGTTGAGTTAATTTTTTGACATCGTTGTCTATAAGGGTGAATTATTAATTTAATAATTTTGGTTACACCGTTAAGACTCTACTTTTAGACTTAATCTCTATTCACGCATAAGTCAATGATGTATCCTCGTGATCATTAAGACAAAAATAAAATATAAGAGATACCAATTAGGAATAAGGGAGTTTAGGTTCGTAATTAACACTCATGAGATATGATCGTGTTGCTAACTTATAATAACAATGATCTCGTTACACGCTTAGCATGGTATTGGGTGAAAATCGAGGACGACAAAATTATTTCTAATCAAGCATTCACGTGTTCTTGTTCTATGATCCCAAAAGTCACTTAATTGTGATGAAAACAATACATTATGTCTAAAACACATGTAGTAGTTTAATTAAATTTATGTCTTCAATAAATGTCATCATAAAATGAATTCTGGAAGTGCTACGTTACTTAATTCTAGCATTACGTGAGGGCGTGGCAATGGTTTAGTATGGGGGAGTGATGAGACTTCAATTATACATAGTCTCATCATCCAAATCGGGCTTAAAACGCTTAAAATATCATCAAAATACCCAAATATATGCTTGTATTTGTTCATTGTGTATTTTAGGTACGGATATCGTGAAATCAACAAAAGATCACAAGAATGAAGCAAAAACGAACACGGGAAATGCAGCCGCACAAAGAACCAGACCCGAATCATGAATTTCCATTCAAGTCCTTGAAGTTTGAAGATTTGGTAAGATTGGGCCCTCTACTTTTGATGACTTGTCATTTTAAACCCTTGTAAAACTCAAAATTACACATTGGGTCCGTTAATTGACAAGAATGTACAAGATTGGTCCTTGAAGAATGCAATATATGCATAAAATACCCTTTGAATAGTTTTGCTAAAACTTTTATGGCCAAAATGGGAGTTTATAAACTTGCTTAACAAAAGAAGTTGGACTTTTGGGCTGTTAAAGTTTATTTGACAAGAAGAAAGAAATCAGGGGACTAAAATGGGAAGACATTAAAACCCCTCTCCACCAATACACCCACGCCACGTCACCCCACTTAAAACCCCATCCAATCACCTTCAAAACTTCGTCCACCTCACACAACCACTTAGTTTTTAAAAAACTGATTAATTAATCAGTAACCAAAAAGGGGGTAAATACGTTTTTTAAAAATCATTAACCCATAAACCTAATTAAACACTATTGTTAAACCACCTTCATCCCCACAAACCCTAAAAAACCCCAGGCTTAATTACCTACAAATCTTAACCAAATTCTAATTAACCATGTGGGTTTTCATCCCAACCCCACTCCAAACACTTCCCACAACCCAGAAAATGACTACTCCACGTCTTGTCCCCTCCCTACTACACCCATCACATGTCTTTGACCATATCAACAGCTCACAAGATTCCTTGGTCCTTAAGGAGTATAATGAACGCTCAAGAGCAAGGGAACACAGCTGGCAACATCACATTCCAAAGACGTGACCAAGTTTGAATAATTTTCCAAGGGCATATTCGGATCTTCAGAGAATTAGGTTTTAGGGTTTTATACCTCTTGTATTATTTTATTTGTCTTATAGAATTTTCATCTAGCTAGTATAAATGAGACGACTTATGTCTCATTTTTTTTGTTCCAGTTTTGTATAAAGTATTTAGAAAATTAATGAAAATGAAATTTTAATTTCTTATACACACTGAGTTCCATTTTAAAAGTTTTCCTTGTATAATTTAGTATAATGTTTGCTGTTATTGCAAGGTTAGTTTAAAGTTTCAAACACAAATTCGTGTTCAAGTTTATTTTCTGAAAAAGCTTACCAAAAATTTAGATTTGTCATTATGAAGAAGTGAAAGTGGAATTATGATGATAAATCCAGTTTTGTATTAAGTTTTTGTTAAAGATTTCCCTTGGTTCCAAAAGTTTAAAAAAGGTTTGTGAAAAATCAGTTTTCAAAAGACTTTTGTTCATTGTTTTGTTCTAATCTAACTTTTTATATAAGCTTGCTCATAAGCTATTTGACACTAGCTTATGAGCACTAGCTTATATATGCTTGAAGTTTGTTTCCTGGATTTGTGGTGTTTGTGTAGGATTCCTAAACAAGACGATATTCCTTTCACTTTTAATCACTTTTGAAGATATTGCCAGTCCTTGGGTCCTTTGTAGATTCCATCAGCAGGACACTCTCTACTTGTTCTCATAAGCTCTCAAAAGCCCTTAAAAAGTCCCAATAGAAGGCATTCAGCCAAAGGTAATCAAGGGTTGAACCCTATTGAATATTTTCAGTTTTTTTGTGCTTATGTGAATCTGGTATGAAATTGTGTGTTTCCTGTTTTTAGTTGTTTATTTATGCTCATTTATGTGATTGATGCAAGTTAGAGTAAGATTAAATCAGTTTGGGTAGATTTTTGATGCATTTGCTTGGTTAAAATTTCATTTACAGAATTTAAGGGGTGTTTGGATTTGGGTTTTAAGGCAAAGTGGTGACAGATTTTGGCTTATAAACAGTCTAAAAACACTTGGATAGGTAGAGTTAGGTTATTTTAGTGTTTAGTTTTCAGTCTCATAGTGTAACAAAGAAATTTGCATGCTAAAGTTTGGTTGAAATTTATTTACACAATAGTAGACTGCCATAGGGTGTGTTAGTAATTTTTGTAACTTGAAATCTTGAAATTTGTTAGTTGGTTTGCTAATTTAGGGTTTGGAAATTGTTTGTTTAGATTTAGTTGTGATTTGACCAATTTGTGGTGTTTTGAAACTCACTAAAAGGTCGTTTGAATCAGCTAAACACCACCAGACCTAGTCAAACACATCAGTGAATGAACTTTGCTCATTTATGTGAATTTGTGTGTGGACTTGTGTGTTTTTCTTGCTTGTTGTGACTTCGTCACTCAACTGAGTGTAGGGGTTCCCTGCTTTGCCAAAAACAACCAGTAACAATCATCAAACGAGCATAATCAGGCCCCAAAATCTATCAGCTAACTTTTCTGTTTCGTCCGAGAACGACCATTATTTTTAGTTTTTAATATAGTTTCATCTGATATCGGACAACACTAGTTTTGGGATATTCGTTACTGTAGCATTTTACAAAGTCTGGGCACGTTTTTAGTTTGTTTAGGATTCATTCTTGTTTAATTTAGAGTTTATTTTGTGTTTTTATATTGAGTAAGTTGCTGGTTTTCAGTTTTAGTAAAAATAAAAAAATAAAAAAGTTTTAAACAAAAAGGACTGGCCAGGACTCGAACCAACGCCATCCTCTTCACAACACACAACCTTAACCATTACGACCTTGGGTCTTTTACTGACCAACGATGCAAAGGTTAGATTCTTAAGGTGTTTTTAGGTTTGGCTTATAAAAACAATTCAAATGTTTTAAGCTGTATACCAGCTTATTGAATAAGCAAATTTGGTGTTTTGCATTTTTCTTACATTCCTCATTAGGTTTAGGACTTTTCAGTTTAAACATTTTATTTTTCACATTATTAGTTTATTTTTTATCATTATTTTTATATACGGTTTTTATAAATTAGTTAAAAAATAGTAAAATTAGTTTTAAAATTTTTGAAAAATAGTTTTTAAGTTTTAATTAGTATTTTTGAGGTTTACATAGAAAAAAGTTTTCATTTTAACACTTTTTCAATTTTATTTAATTTTTGGTTTTTTATTAAAATTTGAAAAATAATAAAAAATTATTAAATTTTTTGCATAATATTGTTTTCAATTTTGTTTCATTTATATTTTTCTTGATTTATGGGAAATTTTTTGTAATTTTTAGGACACTTTCGTTTTTCGTCGAGTTTTACGATTTCGATAGTTTTACGTCGTAGTGTAATTTTTAGCGTTTAACATCTTTATTTTTGTCTTTTCCTCTCCTAAATACGACACTAACCCAAACTTTGATTTTATATAATTGGCACTCATAATCATACACCTCCTTCGAGAACGAACTCGTATTTATTCGGTTTTACGTTTTTCCTAAAGTGTAAGACTTACTACTTGCCGCTCATACGCGTTTTTCCAAAAACGTGTACGATTTTCCTATATCAATTTACGAGACGTACTAAAACGTAGTACGTGAACAATTGTAAACGTAATACGTGAGCAATTGTAAACGTGATACGTGGAGGCATGGTAAATGTAACATGAGAAATGTATGATGGAAGTGATACGTGCAACATACCGTCAACGTGATATCAGCAACGTGGAATGAACATGACATGTGAAACATATCGTGAACATGGAACTATTGAGGCGGTAACGTCAACCGATAAGAGGTAAGACGCGGAATGTGACGTGAAGCGTCAGCCTGAAGATGAAAAGTTTATTAAACTCGAGTCTAGTCTCCCAAGCTTGCTGTAAACTCTCCAGAACAAAAGCAAAACTTAAATCGTGAGCTAGAATATGATCATGAACGGGAATAGTGTCGTGAATGTAAATGCGAAAGCAAAACGTAAAATTTAACAAGGACGTGAACGTAATGATGAATGAATGCGTACACTGATAGGTGTGAAAACACCCATCTTTTCTACCACTTAATTACAATAATAACCGGACCAAAACGTGTAATTTATGTCTTTTATGTCGGAATTATGCGTGGTTAGTGTTTTTGTTGTGATTTAGGACGAAAAGGTGAAAAGTGGAGAAAACACGGACATTCACGGGCATTTACAGACTTTTATTGTAGAAAAATATGAAAGACGAAGTCAAGAAGTCAAGAGTGCAAAAAGAACAGAAGTCCAAGACCAATTCTGAAGATTTATCGAAGAAAAAGTCAAAAGACGGAAGTTTACTTAAAGCCGAGGAACTCAAGTCTTATTTATCGAAGAATTAAAAGACGAGTCCAAAAGAAATCCCGAGCCAAAAGTCATCCAAGTCCAAGATTAACAAAGAGATTAAGAAGGAAGGACTTAAGGGCGCAATTAAGAAGAAAGGAAGGAGGGGAGGAAGCTTCCTCTAACCACTCCCCTAATCTCCTATAAATACCCCTCTTATTCATTTCACTAGTCTATGTTGAGTAATCGTGACAATTAGTTCTTCCACCTTTACTTTTATGCACCTTTATTTACTTGCACCTTTAATTACATGTCTTGCACCTTATTTACCATTTAATTTTCAAGTAAGTGTTTCTTTTAATTCTCGCACCTTTACTTTATCTTGTTGATCTCATTCTACCTTTCTTTAATCTTTGATTTTTATGCTTTTTATCTTGTTTACTTGTTTAAAGATTACATTTTTATGGTTTAGATTGTTTTAAATCATTTATTTTCATAGCTTATTTGGTTTATTTTCAAGTTTATATAGTTTTTACAAAAGTTACTTTTATATAAAAGTTGTTTTTAGTAAAGCTTATCCTTTTCGTGTCTTAAAAGTTGTTAAATTTCAGTCTAGTAGCTTATTTTCATACGGTTTGCCTTAGTGTTTTAGTCTTGTGCTTATTAGAATCATAGCTTATTTTTTTAGCTTATTTTTGGTTATTTCCTTCGTATTCCGATTGGTAAATCGGAAAGGGGTTTACACATTCCGACCAGCGTTTCTTGCTTGGTCGGAAAAGGGTTTAATACATTCCGATTGGGGGTATTCAGCTCATTCCGATCGTGGGTAAGGACAGTTATTCCAATCAAGTAACGATATTCCGATTGGGGAGTCTAGTGGATTCCGATAAGTGTTTGGTGACAGCTTTCCGATCAGAGACCTTCTACACATTCCGATTAGTTATTCCGACCAATCATTCCGACCAGGTAGGTTCTTGGTATTCCGATCTGAGGTGCGTTTGGTATTCCGATCAAGGTAAGGTGACAGCTTTCCGATTGGATTTTCCGACCCACATTCCGACCAGAGTGGTAAGCATATTCCGATTGGAGTGCTAATCGGAATACATTCCGATCTGGTTTATTTTTATGTTTTGTCTTGTTTTTAGTTTATGCTTTTATACTTTGTCTAATTTTAACTTCCGTCATGCTTTAATTTTTGGCCATTTAATCATTTTATTTTCCGTAACGTTTTTAAATATTTGCACCCATTACTTTTAATTAGATTTAGATTTAATTTCACGCCACTTTACTTTAACGACATTTTATTTTAAGTCTTTGCACATTTTCATATACTACAACGACAACCCTTTTATTCCACCAAAATAAAACCGAGTCACATAGAGAACCTAGATCAATTCGATTAGACCAACACAACTTGAACTTAAATTTTCATACGGGGTGTCAAAAGCCTCGTATTAAATGGCGCCGCTGCCGGCTCATTTCGTAAAGATTAACGGTTTTCTGTGAGAGACGCGTTGCTTTTTGGGATCCGTTCACTTGTGAGCGTTATTTTTCTTGCATAAAAAATTCAAAAACCATAAAAATATTAAAAATTGATAAAAACCATAAAAATTAAAATTTTCAAAAAATCCAAAAAGATTTTATTGTGTATATATATTGTCTTTGTGTTTGGTTTCTTTTTCTTTTGCATTTTCAGGTGTATGCGTACTAGATCTTCCAATTATCAAGAGCCCGAGAATCAAGAAGATTTAGCTATGTCAGGTGTTAACAACAATAATCCACCGCACCTTAATAATAACAACAATGTTCTTCCACAGCCCGATCTTCGGACCATGGAGGAGCTTTGTCAACCTACCATGTTTTGACGAGGAGGACCGATTGCGCCGATGCAAATCAACGCTCCTGAGTTTTCGTTGAAGCACCACATGATTCAGCAAGTGCAAACAAACCCATTCCGTGGATTGCCTGATGATGATGCCAACAAACACCTCGACAAGTTCATTACAATAACCCAAAGCATGAAGTTGGCTGGTGCCACAATGGATGAACTTCGCCTACAACTCTTTCCACATACTTTATTACATCATGCCGAGAAATGGTTTCATCGTCTCCCATAGGATTCTATTCATACTTGGGATGACATGACTCAACGCTTTTTGTCGCGCTACTTTTCACCATCCATAGTCACGAGCCTTCGCAATCAAATCAGCGGTTTCATGCAAGATCCCGCTGAATCTCTTTTTGATGCTTGGGAGAGATATAATGTCTTGATCGATAGATGTCCAAACCACAACATGCTACCTGTGACCTTAATTGATACTTTCTACAACGGATTGACTTTTCGTGATCGTGATACGATTAATGCAGCCGCCGGTAGCACATTCATGAAAAAGAGACCCGAGGAGTGTAGAGAGCTTATTGAGAACATGACTACTCAGCACAAAAACTGGGATTCATCTGCTTCTTCAAGGAACAATCCGAGAGTCAATGTCTCTTCCACCTCAGCAAACCCTGATATGACCGAACTCACCCGTGTGCTAACTGAAATGAGCAGAAGTATGCAACTCTTGGCTTCAAACCAACAACAACAACAAGTTAAAGCTGTTGCTACTCTTTGTGAAACATGCGGCGGTCCTCACTCATACACCGATTGTCCTTCTACACAAGGAAATCCGGAAAATGTGTATGCGGCTTATGGTAATTATTCACCGGAAAATTACCAAGCTCGACAAGGGGATAGAAATCTGTTGAGTTACCGATCCAACAATTACCTTTCACTCGGTTTTTCTCCTCAAAACCAAAACTCCGCCAACAACTACACTAGAAGAAACCAAATCCCACCAAGAGCTTCTAATCCTTATCACCCACCCGCTCAACAACTCCCACCCATTAACCCTGATGTTGACACCATCATGAGAACCCACGGTGAGCAAATCAAGAACCTGCAGAGCCAAATTATCAATCTGAAAAGAGATATTACAAAGAAAGGAAATGAGATTAGATCCGAACTTCGAGATAATCTTCAATCCTCCATCAGCACTCAAACGAATGATATAAGGCATATGCTGGCTAGTTTCTTGCCCCCTGCTCAACCTTCTACTTCAAGTTCTCTACCTTCAAACACCGTCACTAATCCGCGAGCCAATATGAGTGCTATTACTACCCGTAGTGGAGTCACCATCGTAGATCCACCAATCCCACCCCCATCATCTACACCTTGTCCACCACCATTTATCCCTACTCCTCCTACACCTAGTATTAGTGCACCATTACCGTCTCCGCCTTGTCATGACGATGTTCCCACAAATGGCCCTTCAACATCCCAACCTTTACCTACACCTGCACCTTCACCACCCAAACCCAATATCCCTTATCCTTCTCGTTTAGGCAAGTCCAAAATGCTAACCAAGGATGACTCTGAAGTGACACGCTATGTGAAGATGATTTCTCAAATGAACTTCAACATTAGCTTTCTTGAAGCACTTGTCCACATGCCCAAATTTGTGAAAGCATTTAAGGAATTGCTAAACAAGAAGGAGAAGCTTATTGAACTCGCCAACACACGATTAAATGAAAACTGCTCTGCAGTTATTCTTAAAGAACTTCCGGAAAAGCTTGGAGATCCCGGTCGTTTCGTGTTGCCTTGCGTGTTCAACAAAACTGAAGAATTTACTGCCCTTGCTGATCTCAGGGCCAGTATTAATTTGATGCCATTGAGTGTTTGGAAAACACTATCATTGCCCGACCTCACTCCAACAAAGATGACTCTTGAACTTGCAAATCGCACTCTCGCTTACCCCGTTGGTATAGCCGAAGACGTGTTTATTAAAGTTGGCACATTTACTTTCCCAGTTGACTTTGTGGTTGTTGATTATGAAATGGACCCTCGTATTCCTTTAATACTTGGTCGGCCATTCTTGAGAACCGGACGAGCTTTAGTGGATGTTGCCGAAGGTGAGTTAATCTTAAGAGTCGGGGATGATTCACAAGTTTTCAAAATGGGGAAGCTTACATGCAAATCCTTTGGAGGCCGAGAATCAGTGAATATGATTAATGTGCATGATGACTTTGTTGTCTACAACAATCCGCTATTTGATTCTTCCACTGATAATCCACTTTTTCAAGATGATGTGGATGATTCTCTCTCTACTTTGGAAGCTTCTCCCATTTATGATTCTCCACCGGTCTTTGATGCTTATGATGATGATGATTATAGCTCAGATTCAGATGATTTTGATGACCTTACTTCTGAGTATCCCGAGCTGCCCACATATGATGATTTTGATGAGGTCGATACTCTTTCGAGTGATTCTTCACATGATGAAGATCCTCCGCCATCACTCGATCCTACTTTGGACGATTACTCATTTGAGCAAGACTTCTCTACGTTTCTTAACACTTACTTCCCTCATGAGAGTGATGCACCTCCTTTGGACTTTGAAGATTATCATCTTGATCCTACTTTGGATTTGAAGCACACTCTTTCAAAGGAGAAGAAACCGGTCGACACCGATATTCGCAGCACGTATGAGTTAACACCTCTTTGTCCCCCTTCTGAGGACGAGGTTGTGCTTCTTCGCGGATCTCCTTCACACTCTGCTGAGCCTGAGTGCTATTTTCCCTTAAAGGAAAAGGTGTTCGACCTCGGTATTGATATTCTGCAGCCATCTCAGTATCCACCTGATGAAATAAAAAGAAATATCTTTGGAACTTATGGGAATCTTCTTGCACCACTTCAACCTTGCTTCCACCGTGCTCCATCACTGCTTAAGGGAACCTTTCCTACTCTTCTTTGGCTTGCCTTGTTCGCCTTAAGCCTCTGCTATTTGATGGACGAAAACTATGTCTTTGATCCTGGTGGATATGTTTCATGCTTCTTCCGTTGATAATCAAGGTCGAGTCAGGCTCACGACTCGGTAATCAAAAACCAAGAGCTTTTTGGGAGGCAACCCAATTATCTATCAATCTTTTTCTTTGTTTTTACCATAAGTGTAGGGGAGACCCTTTGGTGTTTGCTCTCTCCTCTCTTCTACTTAACCAGGGATTCGAGCTTCAAAGACACACTCTTGATGATTCTTGATGACCCGTGATTCCGTGTCCACTTCTTCCCAGTTCTATCCTAAACTCTTTTCGATTCACTATTTTATATTTTCTCAATATTAAAATAGGAATCTCTTTAGTTGTCTTTCCCTTAGCGAGATTTAAACAACGTGCACAATGTCCTAAGTGTAGGGGAGTTCACTCCCACATGCTTAAACATTGAGGACAATGTTTATCTTAAGTGTAGGGGGGACTTCTATCGAAGTTAAGTGGCCTTTTCCTTGTATTTGTCCTCATTTTAACCGGAAAATCATTTTTTCGACATTTTTTCAAAATTTTTGATCTATTTTGGCCTATTAGTTTTGCCCTTTGCATAATTATTTTCTTTCCTTTGCTAGAATAAATCTTTAAATAAGTGGTTTTAACTTTTAAACGTTGTGAATCTTTTGACTCAACCCGAGTTTACTTATCTAAGTTACTCTAGCTAGTATCCTTAACATGTTTAAGTCGAGTTTTGCTAGGCTATTATTTAGGGAGCTATAAAACGCGAAAGTCTTAACTCTCACGGGTTAAGAACAAGAACTTTTTTCAAGTTCCTATAATTGATCCTAGAGAGTCGTTTATCAAGGGAACTTTAAAATGCGATTTCTAAACTTGAAAAAGTCTAAGAATTTGCAATAATCTATAGACGACTCGAAAACCCAAAACTTTGACTTAATAGGCTAAGCATCCACGAGTCTCATTCCTTGAGATTTTAAACTGTGGAGAACGAGAGATGATAGAGCCAATTATAAGTTCGGTATTCTTTCAGGAATTTATGTGAGTTAATTATAAGCCTATTCTCCCATCTCTTGCTAATAAATTTATCTGCTAATAAATAAGGTTATACGATTTGAAAAGTTACTTAGCTTCTAGCCCAAGATCGTTTAAAAGTTGCTCGTTATGGATTAGAGTTCATAACCAAAGCATAACTTATTGAAGCGGGATGCGAAGATTGGCGAGTCCAAAAAGGCCCTAACAAGGCATGCGGGCCATATTTTGTTGCTAAAGATCCAAAGTGATGTGAAGAATCATTTATCGAAAATCAATATGAAGGATCGAGACACACGACGAAAAGCAAATACTCCGCAAAAGTCATGGAGAAGTGTATCCGAAAAGACCCTAACAAGGTATGAGGATAAATAGATCCAAGTCATAAAAGGAGGCGGATCGTTGTATATCAAAGTCCAAAATAAAGATTGGAGAAAAATGAAGAAGTCGTGGTCCAAGTATGAATCTCTCAAAACTTCAAATGAAGAAATTCCATTATGAAGAGAAGACCATAATTTCATGAACGTCTCTCAAGGTTTGAAGTATGAAGTCGCTGCCAAATATCGGTCCGAGAAAGGTCTCAAATCGCGAAGCAAGTTATGCCAAGATATGAACTTTATGAGGTCCCGAGAAGCAGTTTTAAAAGATTTTGTCCTTTAGCTAACTATTGATTAAATCGTTCACTTTATTTTCGGACTTAATAACTATCGAAATAAGTCAAAAATGCATCTTCTTGATCATTCAAGACAACAATAAAATATAAGAGATACCCCTAGGAATAAGGGAGTCTAAGTGAATAATTGGCCCATATTAGTTCGTGTTAGTTTACTAACTTATAATAACAATGATCTCGTTTTTAAGCTTGGTTTGGAGAAAGTGAAAACTTGAGGATGATGATCATCCGCAACATTTCCAAATCCCAAGGTATGTTTTTGATTTCTTTATAGTTTTCTATCTCTTTAATAAAGGCCAACGTGGATTGATTATGATGAAAAAATGTTAACATGCTTTGTAACTAATGCATTGCATGAGGACATTGCAATGGTCAAGTGTAGGGGATTTGATAGGTGTGAAAACACCCATCTTTTCTACCACTTAATTACAATAATAACCGGACCAAAACGTGTATTTTATGTCTTTTATGTCGGAATTATGCGTGGTTTGTGTTTTTGTTGTGATTTAGGACGAAAAGGTGAAAAGTGGAGAAAACACGGACATTCACGGGCATTTAAGGACTTTTATTGTAGAAAAAGATGAAAGACGAAGTCAAGAAGTCAAGAGTGAAAAAAGAACGGAAGTCCAAGACCATTTCTAAAGATTTATCGAAGAAAAAGTCAAAAGACAGAAGTTTACTTAAAGCCGAGGAACTCAAGTCTTATTTATCGAAGAATTAAAAGACGAGTCCAAAAGAAATCCCGAGCCAAAAGTCATCCAAGTCCAAGATTAACAAATAGATTAAGAAGGAAGGACTTAAGGGCGCAATTAAGAAGAAAGGGAGGAGGGGAGGAAGCTTCCTCTAACCACTCCCCTAATCTCCTATAAATACCCCTCTTATTCATTTCACTAGTTTTTGTTGACTAATCGTGACAATTAGTTCTTCCACCTTTACTTTTATGCACCTTTATTTACTTGCACCTTTAATTACATTTCTTGCACCTTATTTACCATTTAATTTTCAAGTAAGTGTTTCTTTTAATTCTCGGACCTTTACTTTATCTTGTTGATCTCATTCTACCTTTCTTTAATCTTTGATTTTTATGCTTTTTATCTTGTTTACTTGTTTAAAGATTACATTTTTATGGTTTAGATTGTTTTAAATCATTTATTTTCATAGCTTATTTGGTTTATTTTCAAGTTTATATAGTTTTTACAAAAGTTACTTTTATATAAAAGTTGTTTTTAGTAAAGCTTATCCTTTTCGTGTCTTAAAAATTGTTAAATTTCAGTCTAGTAGCTTATATTCATACGGTTTGCCTTAGTGTTTTAGTCTTGTGCTTATTAGAATCATAGCTTATTTTTCTAGCTTATTTTTGGTTATTTCCTTCGTATTCCGATTGGTAAATCGGAAAGGGGTTTACACATTCCGACCAGCGTTTCTTGCTTGGTCGGAAAAGGGTTTAATACATTCCGATTGGGGGTATTCAGCTCATTCCGATCGTGGGTAAGGACAGTTATTCCGATCAAGGGTTAACGATATTCCGATTGGGGAGTCTAGTGGATTCCGATCAGTGTTTGGTGACAGCTTTCCGATCAGAGATCTTCTACACATTCCGATTGGTTATTCCGACCAATCATTCCGACCAGGTAGGTTCTTGGTATTCCGATCTGAGGTGCGTTTGGTATTCCGATCAAGGTAAGGTGACAGCTTTCCGATTGGATTTTCCGACCCACATTCCGACCAGAGTGGTAAGCATATTCCGATTGGAGTGCTAATCGGAATACATTCCGATCTGGTTTATTTTTATGTTTTGTCTTGTTTAATTTTTAGTTTATGCTTTTATACTTTGTCTAATTTTAACTTCCGTCATGCTTTAATTTTTGGTCATTTAATCATTTTATTTTCCGTAACGTTTTTAAATATTTGCACCCATTACTTTTAATTAGATTTAGATTTAATTTCACGCCAGTTTACTTTAACGACATTTTATTTTAAATCTTTGCACATTTTCATATACTACAACGACAACCCTTTTGTTCCACCAAAATAAAACCGAGTCACATAGAGAACCTAGATCAATTCGATTAGACCAACACAACGAACTTTAATTTTCTTACTAGGTAAATGCTAGTTATTATACACGTGTCTTCTTCTGAGCTGATAGCTGAAAGAGAGTCGAGTGATCGTACGATATCTGGCTGGGAAATTTCCGATAATCTGCTAGCTGTGAAACCCTTAAAGATGAAAGGATTTTGCAGACTTGGTCAAATGGTTGAAAATAACCCGGATAGCATCATGCTTCTTCTGAGCTTGCGAAAGTCTGGTAACAATTCCATGAAGGTCTTGTCCCTTCTCTGTTTTAAAATTTCCAAGGGTGGAAATAACTCCTGACCTGCTGGTGTTCTATCTTAACCTGTCGGTATGGCAGATTCTTAGACATGAACTTAACTGTATCTTGCTTCATTGAAACTGGATACATAGAAATTTCATAACTATGAGTCTCTAAAATTAGACTTCTGTTAGCGTAGGATTCACAAGAACATACAATTTAGTGTAGGGTTCTCTCCTTACACGTAAACCGCGTCATGGTAAGATTAACCATAAGAGTCAACGTGATTCAGCGTGTCACAGTAATCACCCGGAATTCTTACTGGCAAAATTTAAGGTTAAATTTTTTGATGTCGTATAATTTGCATCATAGTGCGTATATGTTCCTCATGCTCTTCTCTATACTTAGAGAAGATCAGGTTGTCCTCGATGAAAGTACTACCGAACTTGTTTATGAGTTCATGGAAACTCAAGTTATCAAGTCCATATGATGCTGAAGCATTCTTGAGACTAAAACTAAATCGTGGATTCAACATGATCTAATCATGTGCGAATAGCAGCCACGGGAATGTCCTGCTCTTTCACTCGCCACCGTTGTCAGCATGATTGTAAATTGCTTTTGGAAAAGTGCTTAGCACCTTGCGATTGATCGTATACGTCGAAAATTCATGGAGGGAGATGACGGTCATGAAAGGTGATTTTTTTACATCTACGGTAGTCGACACATAATCTCATGTTACCGTCCTTCTCCTTACTAAGAAAGATCGGTGCCCATCAGAGCGATGAACCTGATGGATGAACCCTGTTCAGGCATCCCTGCAGCTGAACCTTTAACTCGTTAGCTTCAGAAAGCTATGCTATGAAAAGTCTTGGAAGCTGGTTCTGCTCCCTAACCTGCTTGTTGTTATGTTTCACCTTGTAGATAGGAAGTAATTTCAGAGGTTTTTCTGGAAATACATCTAGAAATTTAGAATATCCCGCTGATTCTAAGTAAGAGGAGTTTCAGAAGTCGTGTCATAAATGATAGATAGAAAATCTTTGCAGCCATGGAATGACGATCATATGTTTGAAAACATAAATGACTTGTACAGATTTTCCTGATGGAAAACCATGTTGAATGTATTCAGGAGCCTGAGCATCGCTGTACATAAACTTGTATGAATGACAGCTATGTAGGATCCAATCTGACGTATACAGATTGGATCCCTCTGACAAAGTTATATTTAACTCCCGCCTGTCGGAGGGAAGTGCGTTAGCAGATTGGATCCTACCGTCATATTGAATGACTGAGTTCGTATACATGGATGACACGAATCGCTTCCTTATGGTCATGGATATATATGAAATATGAAATCAAGTAATGAAATTGCCATCCTAATACATGGAGTAAAACGTAGTAAATTTTACAGGATGTGCTTCGCCTGCCTCCTACAGAACGAACACCGCGTATTCAAGCGTGAGCAACACTCCAGCGATGAGGCTGAAATTCTTATGGCCTGAATGGTGTCTTGACATGTGTCTTCAGAAAATAGACGTGAGACATGTGTCTTAACGGATGTCTTGACCCCCATGAGTTTCGAGATGTGAAACAATGAAGTTTAAATCTTAGGTCATCATACCAAAATATGGTGGATCGGTTGGATTGCTAATCCTTTGTATCTCTGATCACGTCCATAGACAGAGTTTCTATCGTTATTGTCATAGTATTTGTTGACACGGTAGTTGTCACTACCTCTTTGACTGTCAGTACAATGACGGTCGTTATTAGGACGGTGATTCATGTAACTTTTTAGCTGAGTGGCCGGCTGGTACCGGTTTTCCACTCATGCGTTGGAAAGACACCTGAATAACACGTGACATACAATTTAAAAGGTAAAATATGAAATTAAACAATACGTCTGGTGGTTGACTTAGATTCTAGTCGGTTTGGTCCAATCTATTGCCTTCGTCTTTGTTTCTTAAGATCTCCAAACTGAGAGCGGTATCATCTTTTAAAACAACATTGGTGAGAAAACAAAATTTCTGAGAGAATTGAAATTGATTAGTATCACACATGGAGTGCAATAACTGGAACACGTCTGGAGTATGGTTCATGAAGTAAATAGGGAACATGGTGATAAAGCCTAAATCCAACATGTTTTTAGGAGCGTTATCCGTATTTTTGTACATGTATATTGGTTAATTATATGATACTTTTGTGCATATTTGTGCCCAATTGTGTTTGCAAGTCTTTCTGTAGCCAATTGCAGAAATGGAGTATAAAACAACATAAAAATGGAGAATTCTACGAGTACGAAGAATCCTAGTCAAGTTCAAGACCCGTGTACAAGTTACAAGCCTTTGAAGATCAATTTTGGGTGCAAGAACAAGTATTTCCAAGGAGCAAATAAAGATATTCAGCATGAAAGTTTCTACCATCAACATACATCCAACTTGCCACTCGTAAGAGTGAAGTTTCCACCATCAAATGGGAGATGATTTTCCTCCATCATGAGTGAAGTTGCCTCCAACATTTGTCTAGACAAAAATGTGTCCACATTCATGCAAGATCATACAAGAAGTTTCTAGACATGCTTTGGCTCCAAGTATTTGTCTTTGGCTCCAAGACATGCATTCACTCCATGCCATCAACTAGCTTATAAATAAGACCCTTGGGGTCATGTAACAATAGAATTTCTAATACCTTTCAATCATTCTCTCATTACTACATCAAATAAACTCTCTCATCCTTGTCCAAACTCCCATTCCCGGATTTGAACAAGGTGGTGCTAGAAAAGTTAGTTTTTGAGTCTGATAAGCAAAGTTATCATCACGAAACTCTTAGGGATCATTACCCTAATCATTAGTAACATTTTTCCACTTTGTAAGACTCTTGATTATGACTTATAATACTTTTATTTCTGAGTTTATTTCATCATTTGTTATGAGTAGCTAAGTTTCATTCTACACTTGGTAGGATGATGTTTGTAGTAAGAAGTGATGGTTGTGATTGTGATTTATGTTTAATTCAATGTCAAGATTTCCTATGATCCATTGATGTTTATGTTTCATGTGACAATTGTTATCAAAACTTAATTTGTTGGTAAAGATTTCATAGGTCGAAAGGGTTATTTTCTATCAACAAGTCATAGCCGGTTTGTCTATGATTGGCTATCTTTTGTATTGATCATTTCTTAAGAAGTTTTGATTGTCAAGAAACATAATTATAAGTGTTAGCAAATTCGTGAAACGACCGTGAATCGAATGTGTTGAAATTGGATTAAGTCTTGAATTGAGTGATTGAGTCTAATGCTTGTTTTTTTTAACCAAGGTCTTGACGAAGATTAAAGCTTTTGAAAACAATAGATTGGATTATCCATCTAATTATCATAATCATATGTTAACGTTTCATCACAATCATACCATCACGAAAGCTCAAACTAGTCTTTACCAAGTGTACCTTTAATCATATTATTTATCTCATTATTTTTACTTATTATTTGTTTGTCAACAATTGCTACAATCAACGATTATATTTCATTTTAGAATAATCATAGGTTTTCCAAATCCCCTTGAACGATCTCGGTAATACCACATAAAAGCTATACACAAACGAAAGGGTTATAATTGCCCGTGCGTTTTTAGTCAATCCGGTAATTCGTGTTTATAAATTTAAAACTTGTTACCAACACCACGCATCAAGTTTTTGGCGCCGCTGCCAGGGATTTAATTGTGTTCTTAGTTCCAAAATCATCCTATAGTCAAACCCATTGTAGTGTCCTTATTGCAAACAAACCCAAAAATCAAATGTAAAAATAAATAAATAAATAAATAAATAAAATGTTTTTTTTACAGGAGAGCATTGCCGCCGGCAACACTCTCGTGCCGCCGGCAACCAACAAACAGAAGCCCTTTTGCCGTCCGGCAAGGAGCTCCTGCCACCGGCACACGACAAACAGAAGACCATTTTCCGTCCGGCAAGGCCTGTTTGCCGCCGGCAAGTTTCTAGAATCTAAAAAAAAATAGTTTTTTTATGTTTTTAATTTGTTTGGTTTATTTAATTTCCTATTTACTTATTTTCTTATTAGTTATCTTTTGTTTGTTTTTGTTTTTATTTCTTGTAATCCTTTTCAAAAGTCGTTCAAGACTTGAATGAACACACGTTCTTCCGGTCCCGAACGTTATATTCACCAATCTCGAAAGAAAAACCGCAAGAAACACCCCCCTTTGTTTTTTTTGAAAACCGAATCTCAAAAACCAAAAACCCACCATTTGATAATCTCTTAGACGAATTTGTCGTCTATAACCCATTTAACGATCTACCATTTCAATGGCCGATGATCAATCAATGTGGGCAGCCAACCGAGTAGTAGCACCTACCCCGGAGGCTGCTATTGTTCAAGTTGAGCTTGGAGAAAACTTTAGCGTGAAAGGTCATCACCTTTCAATGATAAAAGAGCGCCAATTTCACGGTCGTACACGGGCCGATCCGCATAAGCACATATCCGAATTCATAGAAATATGTGGCATGTTCCGTTATGGAGCCGACGTCAATGGAGACGCCAAAAACCTCAAACTCTTCCCATCATCTCCATCCGGAGATGCAAGAGTTTGGTACAACGAGTTGACGCCCGGTACCATTGAAACATGGGAACAAATGAGAACCGCTTTTGTTAGATGTTTCTTTCCACCCGCCATGTACGAAAGACTCATGGGAGAAATCCGAGGTTTCACCCAACTTCCACAAGAAACACTCATTGATGCGTGGAACCGAATGAAAGACCTACTTCGTAGTTGTCATGGACATGGTTTACTAAAAGGAACCATCATCCAAATCTTTTATCATGGTCTCAATGAACCGAGGCAAGCAATCCTTGACGCCGGTGGACTCTTTCCTAATAACTCCCAACGAAGCATATCAATTGCTCGAGGAGCGAGTTCTCTTAAAACTCGATTGGTCCAAAGATAACCGAACCAAACCTTTCATGAAAACCGTTGCTTTCGTTGAAAGTGACGAAAATTCCAAACTCATGGAAAAGATGGATGCTCTCACATCTAAATTCGACTCGCAATTCAAAACCATCAAAGACGAAATGAAGGAGATGCGAGGCAAATGTACTCTTTGCGGAGGACCACACCCATCCACGGTGTGTGATGATACACCAATAAGAGAACCGCCACAAGAAGCAAACTACGCCCAAGGAGGATACCGAGGAAGTGGTTATCGAGGTAACTACTACGGTAGAAATCCCGGCATATGGCGTGAGTATCCCAAAAACGAAAATCGTAACTCACAACCCCGTGATAACAATAATTCCGGTCCATCAAACGAAAAGAAACCCGAAGAGTCGACCCTAGAGAAAACGTTATTAGCTTTCATAAAATCTCAAAAATCAACAAACACGTTCATTAAGAACCAATTCTTCGATCTCAAAGCCAACGTTGAAAGAGGACAAAGACACCACACCGCAACCATTAATGATCTCGAAACCAAACTCGGTCGAATCACCGATCAATTAGCTAATCGACCAAGTGGGTCGCTACCAAGCAACACTCAAACAAACCCAAAACCATCTACGGATAAACCGTACCGCCCACCACCCGCCCGTAATGAACATGTGAATGCCGTGTTCACAAGAAGTGGGCTGAGTTATGATCCACCACAAAACCCGAACACCAATGCTCCAACTTTGGCTGATGAAAGTGAAGACGAGGCCGATGAGCCAGAGAAGGAAGAAACTGTTCCTCCTTACAAACCCAAACCAAAACAAACCACATCCATTCCAACACCAACACTAAAGGCGTATACACCAAAAATTCTGTGTCCTCAACGCCTACGAAAAGAAAAGATGGAGGCTCGTAATGCCAAACTACTTAAGATGATAAAGGAAGTTAAGATCAACGTTCCACTTGTGGATATCTTAACTGGCATGCCCAACTATGGGAAATTACTCAAAGATCTTGTGAGCAACCATAGTAAGATGGAGCAAATCTCTACTGCGTTTCTAAATGAAGAATGTTCTGCAGCCTTGCAAAGCAAACTTCCACCAAAGCTCGGAGATCCGGGAAGCTTTCTCATACCATGGACCCTAAACAAATACCGAATGTCACGCGTTGGCCGATCTAGGCGCAAGTATCAATCTTATGCCATACTCATTATACAAGAATCTTTCAAACAATACTTTGAAACCTACGAGTATGAGTATACGTTTGGCTAATCACACCTACCAATATCCCATTGGGATATCCGAGAACATGCTTGTTCAAGTTGGAAAATTCATATTTCCCGCCGACATCGTAATCCTTGAGATGGAGGAAGACCATCAAGTCCCTCTCATTTAGGACGACCATTCTTGCACACCGTCGATGCTATCATTCGTGTGAAGAATAAAGAACTCAACCTTGGAGTTGGTGACGATCGAGTCACATTCTTAGTCGATAAAGCTATTCAATACTCCCATTCCAATGATGACACATGCTTCCGCGTCGATGTTATCGATGAAGTAACGGAAGAAGAGTTGGACGCATCGCTTGATGACAACGCACCATTCCAAACAACTTCGGAAAAGATTAGCGATACCGATCGTGATCGTGAATTCGAAGAATTCATGGCCGTTGATTCTGAAGTAACTCTCGAAGAAGAGGAAAACAAGCCGTTTGAAGTTTTGCCTTCGAAATCGAAGTTTATAATTCACAAATATATTCATGATCCACCGATGGACCTTGAGTTAAAACCTCTTCCCGAACATCTCGAGTACACTTATCTAGAGAAGGACTCACTCCTTCCGGTGATTATCTCAGCCAAGCTCTAAAAAAATCAAAAGAAACGTCTCGTTTCTATGCTCAAAAACCACAAAGAAGCATTTTCTTGGAAAACATCCGATATACTGGGTATTAGCCCAAATTTTTGCAAACACAAGATCAATCTCGAAGACGATGCCAAACCCGTTATTGAGAGGCAACGTCGACTTAACCCAAACATGAAGGAGATAGTAAAAGCCGAAATCATCAAACTCCTTGAGGCAGGAATCATCTATGCCATAGAGGATAGTCCTTGGGTTAGTCCTATTCATTGCGTTCCAAAAAAAGGAGGAATGACTGTTGTGACCAATGAAAATAACGAACTTGTTCCTACAAGAACCGTTACCGGTTGGCGTGTGTGTATTGATTACAGCAAATTGAATGATGCCACACGAAAAGATCATTTTCCTCTACCATTCATGGACCAAATGTTGGAAAGACTAGCGAGGAACAAATTCTTTTGTTTTCTCGATGACTTTTCTGGATATTTTCAAATACCTATCGAACCATCCGATTAAGACAAGACCACTTTTACGTGTCCTTTTGCAACGTTCGCTTATAAGCGTATGCCTTTTGGTCTTTTCAATGCACCTGCGACTTTTCAAAGGTGTATGATCGCAATCTTTCAAGACATGATCGAAGTATCCATGGAAGTTTTTATGGATGATTTCTCAGTCTTCGGAAACTCATTCGAGTCTTGCCTTTTTAATCTAGAGCGCATGCTCATCCGATGCAAACAAGCTAATCTCGTGCTCAATTGGGAGAAATGTCACTTCATGGTAACTGAAGGAATTGTGCTTTGACACAAAGTCTCCGGAGCCGGATTGGAAGTAGACAAGGCCAAGATCGAAGTGATATATAAATTACCACCACCCACTAACGTTGAAGCCGTTAGAAGTTTTCTAGGTCATGCGGGATTCTACCGCTGATTCATAAAAGATTTTTCCAGAATCGCTAGACCGATGACCAAACTCCTTGAAAAAGACATAGTCTTTGATGTCAATGAATAATGCATAAAGGCATTTGACAAGCTTAAAGACAAGTTAACGAATGCACCGATCATGGTTTCACCGGATTGGTCGCGACCGTTTGAACTTATGTGTGATGCAAGCGATTTCGTTGTAGGAGCCGTATTAGGACAACGTGAAGGAAAACATTTTCGTCCTATACACTTTGCTAGCAAAACTCTAAATAACGCGCAGCTCAACTACACAATCACCGAGAAAGAACTACTTGCCGTAGTCTTTGCTTTCGACAACTTCCGATCCTATCTCGTGTTGTCGAAAACGATTGTATTCACCGATCATTCCGCGTTGAAATATCTATTCTCAAAACAAGATGCTAAGCCACGTCTTATTAGATGGATTTTATTACTCCAAGAATTTGACATCGAAATCCAAAACAAGAAAGGAGCTGAAAACGTCACAGCCGATCATTTGTCGCGACTTGAAAATCCAAACATAGAAGAGTTAAGGGATGAAGATATCGACGATTATTTTCCCGATGAAACTCTTATGAAAATCTCTACGGACGAATCTCCGTGGTTTGCAGAGTTTGCAAATTACCTCGTTGGAAGAATTCTAAGAAAAGGTTTAACCTATCACCAACGATGTAAATTCTTTTCCGACCTAAAACACTATTTCTGGGAAGATCCCTATCTTTTCAAGGTATGCCCCGATGGCATGATTAGGATATGTGTTTACGACACGGAAACAAGGAAGATCCTTGATGAATGTCATCATGGCCCTACTGGGGGACATTATAGTCCTTCAACCACCGCGAAAAAAGTCTTCCATGCTGGTTTTTATTGGCCAACAATTTTTAAAGAGGCCTACACTCTAGTCGAAAATTGTGATGCTTGCCAACGTACTGGTAGCCTCTCACGAAGAGACGAAATTCCTCAAAACAGCATCCAAGTTTGCAAAATATTTGACGTATGGGGAATTGATTTCCTGGGACCCTTTCCCAAATCACATAAGTTCGAATATATCTTAGTCGCTATTGATTACATATCCAAATGGGCCGAAGCTGAAGCTTTACCCACGAAAGATTCACGAGCCGTAAACAATTTTCTGAAAAAGCTTTTCTCTCGCTATGGAATGCCGAAAGCTTTAATTAGTGATCGAGGTTCCCATTTTTGCAACAAACAAATGGAGAAAATCTTAAAGAGTTATGGAGTCACCCATCGCTTTGCAACCGCGTATCATCCACAAACGAGTGGACAAGTTGAAAATAACAATAGAGCCTTAAAACGAATACTCGAAAAAACGGTTAAGGACAATCCTTCCGTTTGGTCAAGGAAACTTGACGAAGCTCTATGGGATCTCCGAACAGCTTATAAGACACCACTTGGCACAACACCTTATCATTTATTAAACGGTAAAACGTGCCATTTGCCCTTCGAAATTGAGCACCGTGCTTATTGGGGATTGAGAAGCTGTAATCCTGATCTCAAAATCACTGGAGAAAACCGATTCTTGCAACTGCATGAACTCGATGAATTAAGACTCCAAGCTTATGAGAATTTGAAATTGTACAAAGCACGTACCAAAGCTTATCACGACAAGAAACTTCGAATCCGAAAAGATATCAAGAAAGGAGATAAAGTTCTCTTGTTTAATATGCGCTATAAATTCAAAGCCCCCAAGCTTAAACAAAAGTGGTACGGTCCTTTTAAAGTAAAACATGGATACCCATCCGGTTATGTTGAATTGTATGACAAGAATGGAGGAAGCTTCATTGTTAATGGACACCATGTTAAACTATACCATGAGGAGTGGAGTGAACAATTTCCGCTCGATAAAAATAAAGAAAAATAAAAAGAAGTACGAGTCAGGTTGATGACTCAATAATAAAATAAGCGCTTCTCGGGAGGCAACCCGTGTGTTTTAAATTTTTAAGTGTGATTTTCATTTTTAAAAATAAATTCATGCTTACATCCCATATTTTTAACCAATGTTTTGCTTAAGTGTGAGGGGGGGTGTGGCATGTGTCACTTTTATAAAAAACTATAAAAACCAAAAATAGAGTGTTTTTCCGTAATTTTGTGTGTTTTATCTATTTTGTAGGTACCGCAAGTTGAAGGCGAAGACAAGAATTTTGTATGATGCATGATATGCCCGTGATTCTGGTTTTTCTCTCATTCCCCTACTTTTGTTCAGTTTTATTACATTGAGGACAATGCTAAACTTAAGTGTGAGGGGGTTGTAGGGAAATCGAGAAAAAGATGCTTAATTGCCATTTTTTGGCTATTTTAAAACTTTTGTTCTTGTTTTACCCTCGTAAATAAAAAGTTTCAAGCAATGTATATAAATAAATTAAGAAATAATATAATCGTTAATTTTTGAAAATTTGAGATGTATTTTTGTGTCAAACTTACCCAAGTCAAAGTCTCATACAATAGTAGAAGAAAAATCCAAAACAATAGAAGAAAGTTGCAAGTTCCATGTTTGTCAATACAACATGAACTTTGTAAGTATGTTGACCCATGCCTAGGAGTTTTAGCCAAGAAAAAAAAAGAGAAAAAGAAAGAAAAAAGTCAAAAACACAAATAAATAGCCAATGAGCTATAATGTTATGAAGTTGAAGGAAGAAGAAGAAATAAAAAGTATCGATTAGCCAATGTGCTAAGTCGTGATACATGTTGCTTCAATTCATATGTTATTAGTGTAGTATTGTTAGAAAAAAAGACTTTCTATATTTTTATGGGTATTGACTTCATATCTCAATTTTTCAACCTTAAAAACTTAAGTCGATGAGTTTTATCGCGTACTTGTACTTGGTAGACTTGCATCGAATTTTTGTGAAGATACATGTACCTTTGGATTTAATTTTCTTTTCTTCTTGCTTGAGGGCAAGCAAAACTTAAGTGTGAGGGGATTTGATAACGCCTAAATCTAATATTTTTTTAGGAGCGTTATCCGTACTTTTGTACATGTATATTGGTTAATTATATGATACTTTTGTGCATATTTGTGCCCAATTGTGTTTGCAAGTCTTTGTGAAGCCAATTGCAGAAATGGAGTATAAAACAACATAAAAATGGAGAATTGTACGAGTACGAAGAATCCTAGTCAAGTTCAAGACCCGTGTACAAGTTACAAGCCTTTGAAGATCAATTTCGGGTGCAATAACAAGTATTTCCAAGGAGCAAATAAAGATATTCAGCATGAAAGTTGCTACCATCAACATACATCCAACTTGCCACTGGCAAGAGTGAAGTTGCCACCATCAAATGGGAGTTGATTTGCATCCATCAAGAGTGAAGTTGCCTCCAATATTTGTCTAAGAAAAAATGTGTCCACATTCATGCAAGATCATACAAGAAGTTTCTAGACATGCTTTGGCTCCAAGTATTTGTCTTTGGCTTCAAGACATGCTTTCACTCCATGCCATCAACTAGCTTATAAATAAGACCCTTGGGGTCTTGTAACAATAGAATTCTTAATACCTTTCAATAATTTTCTCATTACTACATCAAATAAACTCTCTCATCCTTGTCCACACTCCCATTCCCGGATTTGAACAAGGTGGTGCTAGAAAAGTCAGTTTTTGAGTCCGATAAGCAAAGTTATCATCACGAAACTCTTAGGGATCATTACCCTAATCATTAGTATCATTTTTCAACTTTGTAAGACTCTTGATTATGACTTATAATACTTTTATTTCTGAGTTTATTTCATCATTTGTTATGAGTAGCTAAGTTTCATTCTACACTTGGTAGGATGATGTTTGTAGTATGAAGTGATGGTTGTGATTGTGATTTATGTTTCATGTGAAAATTGTTATCAAAACTTAATTTGTTTGTAAAGATTTCATAGGTCGAAAGGGTTATTTTCTATCAACAAGTCATAGCCGGTTTGTCTATGATTGGCTATCTTTTGTATTGATCATTTCTTAAGAAGTTTTAATTGTCAAGAAACATAATTATAAGTGTTAGCTAATTCGTGAAACGACCATGAATCAAATGTGTTGAAATTAGATTAAGTCTTGAATTGAGTGATTGAGTCTTATGCTTGTTTTCTTTAACCAAGGTCTTGACGAAGATTAAAGCTTTTGAAAACAATAGATTGGATTATCCATCTAATTGTCACAATCATATGTTAACGTGTCATCACAATCATACCATCACGAATGCTCAAACTAGTCTTTACCAAGTGTACCATTAATCATATTATTTATCTCATTATTTTTACTTATTATTTGTTTGTCAACAATTGCTACAATCAACGATTATAGTTTCATTTTAGAATAATCATAGGCTTTCCAAATCCCCGTGAACGATCTCGGTATTACCACATAAAAGCTATACATAAACGAAGGGGTTATACTTGCCCGTGCGTATTTAGTCAATCTGGTAATTTGTGTTTATAAATTTAAAACTAGTTACCAACACCACGTATCGCATGGTACATGGAGTATACATGGGATTCACATGAGGTGGTCGATACGGTGTCAATCATCTGACATGATCAAGGAATACGTAATATCATAGATAATTTAGCGTAGACATAATTCTAGTCGTATAAGAGGCACAAAACACGATTTAATGGAATCGAATGATTGCCAGCATGAAAACATGATTAATGAGAACCAATCATGGCCATCATGAGGACATGATTAAATATAATCCCTCCGTGTCTATCATGAAAACATAAACAACTCGAGGAACCATGAGGCAAAATTAACATAGAGGAGCATGAAAACATAACCAGCATGAAAACAGAGTTAACCATGATATTATGACACATAATCAACCTAACCAAACGTCACAATAAATGAGATTACATGAAAAGTTATGACTACAATGAATTAAATTTTGAGAATCGATAGTGTGGATGACTGTGAGTCGTTTGACAATGCAAAACAATGCACCATAAATGGTAAGTCTGACACAATATAACATGACCTAAACTTTAAAGATGTATGAAGTAATTTATAAATCATGAAACAGTTTATAATGCATGAAACAGGTTAAAATGCATGAAACATTTTAAAATGCATGATTAATAAATATGATGATATGTACATGAGTGAACGCCTATGGGTCGGTTCACAAACGAAAAGGCAAGAGTGGACGCCTATGGGTTGGTCCACTAAACAAAAAAAGTTTCGATAAAAGCACATGCGACTAAATAGGGCCAGTCCTGTACCAACCATTACTTAGTCATAATTCATGCGACAATAAGATTAATGCATGAAATGAAATAAAATGAAACCATGAAAACCAACTGTTTAAACCTAACAGAAACGTGCGATTACGTATGAACTACTATGATTCAGTCCATACTAGTCAACATTCACAAGAAACATCATGCATAAAACTGTGGAAACCTTGGTTTCCTCGAATCTTTTAGCTACTAGGAATGATCATAGTTCATATGATTAACAATCATAGAGGAATAGAACCATAATAATTAAACAAGGTGTTTGGGGCACAATAACACATGAATTAAACAAAAGGGTTGCTCATTATATTAATAATCAACAACCACTAGGCGTGTATACATTAATCCCACGTCTAGTGCACCACACGCTTTAGGTTTACATTGTGAATGAAAGTTATGAATAAAACCTAAGACCCTTGTTCCTTTTATAGACTAAGTATTAGGGTTTACAAGAGATAAGATCAAATAAAACATGTGTATCTTCTATTTAAATAAACTAATACAGAATATTAATAAATAATATTCTGAATATTTACCCTAAATAGATATTTCCAACAGCGTTTGACTTCTGTTGACTTCTGTCAGCGTTGCGTTAACACTTGTCAACGCTTAGACACAATGTGTCAGCGTTGAAGTGAATGCTTCATGTTTTCTTCGTTTTGAATTTCTGCCACATCAACTTTTTGACCCAACAATCTTCTCCTAGTTGATGTCGGCAAAACTATTTATGTATCTCTTGTAAGTGGTACATCATCTTCAGATTGCTTCCCCTCAAGTGTAGCATGCATGTCTTCCCCTTTTTGTCACATCAATAAGGAAGGGAAACAGTGTATGCAATCGAAGATTATCCAAATGTAGGCTTTATGTAATGATCTTGAAGAAAAATAACTATAATATTCTTGATGTAGAAGTAGAGTAACCCAAACCTTATGTTCCATATCTTGTACGATGTGATGAAGTGTAATGCTTATACAAAAATCCTCATCCGTTGTGAGAAACTGGGTACGATAATGTAACTCCTTCAAGTGATAGAAAATATGTGCATAGAGTACCATAAGAAAAATCACATATTCCTAGATCTTGTATCACTTCATCAGAACAATGTAAGCACAAACAAGTTATCTTAAAAGTTAGTGGTTGGGAGGTCACAACTTTAAGATATGATAGAACATAACCTTGCGAAAATCTTCTTCAAACATCAAACTTACTATAAGAATTCTTCCCCTTAAGCTAACACCGCTTCATGACGAGTCTTAATGAACCAATATCTTCGTATATAAAAGTAAATATGGACAACTCTTTCATAAGCTAACCCGATTACATAAGAAATATTACTCCAATAAATTACTTCACGAATTGTTGCTAACTCACGTAAAAATCATTAATCCCCTTTTAAAACTATTCGAGCCATTGATAATATTACTCCAATAAATTACTTCACGAATTGTTGCTAACTCACGTAAAAATCATTAATCCCCTTTTAAAACTATTCGAGCCATTAATATCAAAATGATATTCTGAATACAACAGAGATTCCATGTACCTTCGTGTGTAAATACCTCTTTTTGTGTGCCAAAATCTACCAAGTTTCTAAACAGCAGCATTTCCTTTGTCATCCAAGATCCTTCACTCTCCAAGATCTCATCAGTGTGTGTTATCCAATATCGAACAACACTTGTCAGTGTTTGAAAATCCATATATCAGACGACACATGCTTTTCCTGTCAGCGCCTATGTATAACATTATTAGCGCCATCTTTAAACATGTCAGCGCCTAGCCATCAGCGTCTCATCCATGCCTTGTCAGTGTTACACCAACATCTATCAGCGTCTACATAACACATGTCAGCGGCTAATCGATCTAGGGTTTTATAAACCCTAAATCATGATTTTATGTTAAAACCATAAACTGCAGCGAACTTCGACATAGAATGTCTTCTTCATGAGAGCTAAGATCGAATATCCCTTCGGTGAGATCCTATACACAAGTGTCAAGAACCTACAGTGTGAATTTCACGACCATCCAACGGTTAACGAAGGAAAAATCGCGTTTTTACTATTACTGTTCACAGAAACCAGCATATGACCACTGCTGACTTCGACGCTTAATAACTTTTCCTTGGGGATAGATCTCGACAATCCCTCCAGTGGATATCTAGATATATGTGCTTAGAATACACATAAAAAATTTCTTGCCGATCCAACGGTTCAATAAAAAGTTATGGCCTTCTGAATACTGCTGCGCACACAAAATTACCCAAAAAACCCTAGACGGATTTTTCTTTTCTTCTCAAAACATGAACACCTTGTTGGTCCTAGCATCACGAGCCATGAGACTCTGATACCAACTGTAGAAACCATGGTTTCCTCGAATCTTTTAGCTACTAGGAATGACCATAGTTCATATGATTAACAATCATAGCAGAATAGAACCATAATCATTAAACAAGGTGTTTGGGGCACAATAACACATGAATTAAACAAAAGGGTTGCTCATTATATTAATAATCAACAACCACTAGACGTGTATACATTAATCTCATGTCTAGTGCAACACACGCTTTAGGTTTACATTGTGAATGAAAGTTATGAATAAAACCTAAGACCCTTGTTCCTTTTATAGACTAAGGATTAGGGTTTACAAGAGATAAGATCAAATAAAACATGTGTATCTTCTATTTAAATAAACTAATACAGAATATTAATAAATAATATTCTGAATATTTAACCTAAATAGATATTTCCAACAGCGTTTGACTTTTGTTGACTTCTGTCAGCGTTGCGTTAACACTTGTCAAGGCTTAGACACAATGTGTCAGCGTTGAAGTGAATGCTTCATGTTTTCTTCGTTTTGAATTTCTGCCACATCAACTTTTTGACCCAACAAAAACAATGACATGTAACTAAGTATGGATGACGGTTTTTCAATCCATATTAGTAAAACAATTCCGAAGAAAACATCATGGTTAAAACAACGAGGATATGAAAATATCAATACGTGGAAAATCACACGTCGGCATGGGAAGATCCTGGTGACTACCCACTAGTCACAGGTCATGTTTTAGAGCCTACAGGTCGAAACCTTGGGCTCTGATACCATAATTGTAACACCTAATTTTGAGAAATGGAATATCACATGATAATTATGGCGTGTCATCAAAGCATGCAAGGTAATACGTCATAAACATACATGACCAAAGGGATAACCAGAATCAAACATTGGTTCCCAAACATAATCCAAAACATAAATAAAATAAATGAACTAAAGGAAGACTAAACACACATAAATATATGAAGGCAAGAGGAGAAGAAGTCTAAGGTAACTCCCATCCTATGCATGTTCTCCAAATGCTCCAGTCTAACCTTGAGTACCTGTCGTTTTGGGACATGGAAAGGAAAGTAACGGTTGAGCAACATGCTTAGTGAACGGATATATGACATAGCATGAATGGCAAAATATAGGAAAGAAATGTAAAGCATGAATAGCAGCGGACATGAGTAAGTCCTGGAAAACCTGGAACGTGTATATAATCTGGTTTTATATTCTGAAAATATAGCTTATGTTTACTTATGAAAATCTGGATTATTTTAATATACCGAAAGCCAATATAGGTCATGAGGTTAACAACGTGTATGAATACTTTGAGGGGTGACCGCTTCATGCAATTAGAGGGGATGCCTCTAATTAATATGGTCTAGGTAGGAGGGGTCAGCTCCTTGTGAAGGATGCAAGGCACATACCACATTCACCATGAAATCCTGACTGACACTTTAACCAGGATACACCCATACGCCCCACATGATAATAATAATATAATAATGGCCAAATAACTGAAAAGGACGCCGCGAGCTATCACTCCATCGTGGTGAAGTCGTAACACTAGTGCCTCTAGTGTTATGGTTATGGTACCTCCATAACTAGGTGAAACTAGCATGCATGTATATGGTTAAGGTAACTAATAAATCATAAGCATTTAATCTGTAACTACTGGGGAAAACAGTTGGCTGCATACGGGAAATCCTAATAAAGGAAGAGATTGTCCTTACTGAAGGACGGGAAATTCGTACCTTGTGTCTAGTAGAAGCTAACAGAAATGCTGAAGAACCTACTCTGCCTTGACGGGTAATACTACATATGAATAGGGACGTGTATGAGTTGTCTGAATACATTTATTTTTCTGGTTCTGTGTGTTCTTAACTTATTATTCATGTTATGTCATTTTTTAACTGGTTTAAGTGTTAATCTGTAGTTATTCTGGTATTCTATTGTTTATTATTCATGTAGTATGGTATTATAATACTTGTATTGTAATACTAAGTCACTTTCTAAAAATAGCAGATTTCCTAAAATAGTAAGTTTCTAAAAAAATATAAAGTTTCCAAAATTAGTAAGTTTCGATAATTAGAAATAAGCTCGATTAAAATATAAAGTAAAGTTTATTAGTAAAAAATACAAGTCATGGATTAAGTAATATAGCTTATTAAATAAATAACTTGGCTAATTTAATAAACCATAAAATACCTGTTTAATTAAATTAAGCTAGTTAAATACTTAGCTAAGTCAAGAATTATTTAAATAAATAATTATAACCTAAGTCTTGAAAATAATTAAATAAACTGATTTTTATATTGACCCGAACCCGAACCCGAAAAGTCCAAACCACCCGAGCCAAAACAAAACAACCCGTTAGTTGCTAGACCGGCTAGCCGGCTGCCACTGACAGCTCTACTTTCCCCCTGCTGCACCACTCGGCTAGCCATCGCCAAGCCAAGCGTGGCCCCTGCTTAAGCCATGTTCCCACTGTTCTTATTACCCGAGCCACACCGAGACCCTAGTGGTTTCGGTTAGCCCAAAATCAAACCAAAACCATATCTAAACCATACCCCGACTCCATGTCGGGGTCCCATGTCGTGCGATCACCCAAAACCAACCAAGCCGAGACTTTAAGTCTCAGTGGTGGTGCGAACGAGGCAAACCGAGAGCTTTGATCTCTCGGTGGTGGGTCGACCGAAACAAAAATCAACCCAAAACCCTTTTAATCTTGGTTTAATTAATCTTAACATGTTTTACTTGGTTGTTATTAAGATTAATTAATATGAGACCATAAATTCAATAAAAGAATTAAAAAGAAAAGATTTGTGACGTTACCGAATGCGTAGATGATTAAAACTAACAAACACGAACACGTACACACGATAATCAAAGATCAAAATCGATCTGAACACCCCTTTTGGTGTGCTACAGCCGGCGGCAAGAGGAGATGCAAGAACTAGGGTTTTTGATTTTTCTTGTAAAGTGTTATTATAATTAATTCCCTGTGAACTTAATTGGTTAAGGACTTGTATTGGGACATGAGCCAAAAGGCCCATCCTTCCTTTCTCTTGCTCTCTAGTCTCAACACCCTTAAAGCCCACATGCAAAACCATAGTTTTTCTAAGTTAGCTAAATACTCGTGTATGTTCGTGTTTTAATTATCGTGAATTAATAAGTAGTGAGCACGTCACATTTATAATATACGTAAATACATGTTATTTAATGTTGTGACACGTGTAATATATTATAAATGGAAAGTTTTAATATTATCATATTTTCGTGTATTTACTGTTCATGGTATTGTAATGCGGGTTTTACAGCACCACAGATCCAAAAGACCACTTGAAGGTCTTCGAATCGCAAGCAGGAATTGAGCAATGGCCCAAACCTGTATGGTGTAGTATGTTTAACTCTAAACTTGTAGGAAACGCGTGGAACTGGTTTGACATACTCCCACCGCGAACAATAAACGGATTCGAAGTATTACGGAAGGTATTCAAAAGAAATTATGTACAACAAAAAAGGTACGACAGGAGCGTTGTGTCACTGGCAAGAGTCAAATAGAACCAGGGTGAATAACTAGAAGACTTTTTAGAGCACTTCAAAAACGAATGCCGCCAGATAAAAGAATGCCCGGAGATCTTGAAAGTATCTTGCTTTTTGGCAGAAATAAATAATAAAGATTTAATACGAAAATGGAACGAGAGAACACCAGAGACATTCGATGGGGTAATGCGAAAGGTGAGATCCTTCATACAAGGAGAATCAGCTGTCACGGGAGCCATGCAAATTACTTCCAGCTAGCTGGACTAAATAGGTTCCTCTCCAAATCAGCTGAGAAGTCACTCCCGTTATTCAAAACACTCAATAAAAGCATAAAAAAGGGAGACTTCAATTCGACAAAGGAAGCATAAAAAGCCTTCGAAAAGCTAAAGAAACATTTAGCTTCGCTACCCATGTTGGTCACACCTCGGCCGAAAGAAGAATTGATAGTGTGCCTTTTGGCTACGTATGGAGCGATCAGCGCAGTAGTAATGACGGATAGAAAGAATGTGCAAACACGAGTATATTTCATAAGAAAAGCCTTACAAAGCTTGAAATTGAATTATACACCAATGGAAAATTTGGTATTAGCACTAGTATTTGAAACAAAAAGATTACGATGATATTTACAAGCGCATCCAATAGCGGCAATTACGGACCAGCCAATAAAACAAATAATATTCAAACCAGACGTCGCAGGCAGATTACAGAAGTGGAGTGTTCTACTAGGAGAACACAACATCACGTACAGACTGCGCAACACTGTCAAAGGTCAGATTCTAGCAGACTTCATCATTGAAAAACCTAAAGAAGGTGAACATACATCCATACAAGAGGAGGACGTCCAAAACCCATGGATCTTATTCACGGATGGATCCTCCTGTACAGACGAATCTGGCGTAGGCCTTATTCTCACCAACCCTTAAGGTATGGAATTTACATACGCACTACGTTCCAGTTCACAGCCACAATCAATGAAACAAAGTATGAAGCACTCATATCAGGCTTGCGGATCGCAGCCCGCATGGGTATGCACAATCTTGAGGCAAATGTGGAATCCTGCTTGGTGCGAATCACATACTATGCGAGTACGAAGCCAAGGAGGAAAATATGGTACTACACTTGCAGAAAGCCAAGTCATTAATCAAGGGCTTCAATAAGTTCTTGATACGCCAAGTACCAAGAGGGGTGAACAAAAAAGTTGACGCCCTCAGTAAGATAGCATCCACCTGCTTCGCACACTTATCCAAACAGGTGTTGGTAGAAACCCTCAAAGAAAACTCCATAATGGATGAGGAAGTTGCATCGGTCGTAGAAGAAGCAGGTCCTACATGGATAACACCGATCATGGAATACTTGACAAATGGATTACTCCCACTGGACGAAACCGAGGCACGATAAATACGCAGATGCTCGATACAGTTTTAGCTTGGGGACGGGATCCTTTATAAACGATCGTTCCTCCAACCATGGCTACGATATGTAGGACCGTAGCAGGCGCAATATGTCATCAACGAGATACACGAGTGATCCTGCGGCATGTACGCAGGACCCATGTCAGTCGTGGCAAAAGCGCTCCGCAGTGGATATTACTGGCCAACAATGCATTCAGACGCGCAGACACTCATTTCGAAGTGCAACGAATTCAAAGTGCAAAGACCAGTGCCGCGTGTGCCCCAGCAAGAATTAACACCCACTACGTCTCCTTGGCCATTTTATTAATGGGGAATCGATATTGTAGGCCCTTTCCCGGTGGGAGCCGGAGGGATTAAGTTCTTAATAGTTGAGATGGACTACTTCACGAGGTGGATTGAGGACAAAGCGTTAGCAACAATCACTGGCAACCAAGTGAAAAGGTTCGTTTAGGATAATATAGTATGTCGCTTTGGGCTGCCTAGGGAAATCGTCTCCGATAATGGAAAACAATTCACGGAGAACCCATTTAAAGACTGGTGTGCGAAAAACAACATAAAGCAGCGATTCACATCCGTAGCTCACCCACAATCTAACGGGCTAGTTTAAATAGCGAATAGGAGCCTCAGAGACGGCATTAAAGCATGACTAGGGGATGAGAACAAGAAATGGGTTGATGAATTATCACACGTGTTATGGGCGCACCGGACCATGATAAAAAAACGCAACCGGAGATACCCCCTTCGCCCTAACATACGGGATAGAGGCGGTTATCCCAGCAGAGATTGGATTGCCAACACTCTGCACAACAGAAGTCGGCATGATCACGAACGATGACAAATTGCGTCTGAACTTGGACATAATTGATGAGAGACGAGAGTTGGCAGTGATCAATGAAGCTAAGGCAAAATATAGAATGAAGGCCTACTACGATGCTAGGGAGCGAAAGACTTCGTTAATAGCGGGAGACTTTGTATACCGCGCGAACGCAGCTAGCCGCGCAGAAAATACAGGCAAACTTGGACCCAAGTGGGAGGGGCCTTACATGGTGACAGAAGCTTTGGGGGATGGTGCATACCGACTGCACGATATGGAAGGTCGCGACTTGTGAAGGACTTGGAATATTTTCCATCTGAAAAAGCGCTACCTTTAACACATGTATTGTTTTCTTTTTTATTTCATTAGCTGGTATTCAAAATCTTGCAAGTATTAATAAAAATTGTGGTCCCTAGCTAGTTCCACGACACATTCTCAAACATTTTTTACATATATAATTTGTATATCACATCATGCCTACTGACGTACGCGTACACAACTTTTCCAGGAGAAATAAGAGGAAAGGGTCTAACCTACTAATTAGACTCGTCGTGTAAGAGGGATGCAACCCCATCGGCCACGGATCATGTATCCTTGTTAGGCCCCTTGCTATTCATGACGTCGTATAAAGTGGTACAGCCAGTATATTTATGTTGAGTCTGAATAAAGACACACTTGTGCACACCTAACAACGGGCCAGCCTCCCATGGTCGTCCCTATGGTAGTAGCGGTATACCGCACGTAATGAGTTTGCCTCACCCATAGGGACCATTTATGCAATTACACTAAGTTAATATAACAAACAGTACCGCGTTACAAATTTAATGCGTGGAGCAAAAGCTAAGTTATATACACAAAATATCAAAGTTATTATAGACGGAGTGCGAACACACGTACATACAAATTTAGATAACAAATTGTGCATTACATTACATGTTTGATAAAAGATCAGAATCAGAAGAGGATCTCTTCAGCTTCAAGGCAAGAGGCTGATAGGCAGATTTTTGATGCTCCTTCATATTCTTGTCCATCAGCGCTAGTAGCCGCGTGTCCCTCTCTAATAAAGGCAATGGGAGCACAGGGACCATAGCAGAAAGGTGGGCAGCACCAAAAGAAGAAGAAGCCTCTAGACCCATTGCGGCTCTCTTGGTTGCGGCACGGCTAGCGTGCGCAGTAAGCAGTACGGACAGGGGGACCTACTTTGCAATATGGAAGGGGTTGACCGCATCACGTGGGTGAGTAAACACCGGGACTGTGAGCTGCTCCTTGGAGGGCTTCAGATGGTAATCAGGTTGGGTCTCAGCGCCTTCACGCTTGTGACGGGCTATTGTTAACCCTTCCATCACAACCTCTAGGGTAAGCTCCACATCATCACTACCTTGACCAAATGAAGGAACGATACATACCTTCATTTTTCACATAGCCGCGGTCGTTTTGGACTTCACAGAAGGATCATAAAACACCACATCCTTCAGATCCGTCTTCAACAGGTCAGCTTTGTGGGCCTTCTTGATGAGACTGCAATTATACATAGTCTCATCATCCAAATCAGGCTTAAAACGTTTAAAATATCATCAAAATACCCAAATATATGCTTGTGTTTGTTCATTGTGTATTTTAGGTACGGAGGTCATGAAATCAACAAAAGATCACAAGAATGAAGCAAAAACGAACACGGGAAAGGAAGCTGCACAAAGAACTGGACCCAAATCATGAATTTCCTTTGAAGTCCTTGAAGTTTGAAGAATTGGCAAGATTGGTCCCTCTACTTTTAAAGACTTGTCATTTTAAACCCCTGTAAATCCTCAAAATTACTTTTGGGTCCCTAAAATATCAAGTATGTGCATGTTTAGCCCTTGAAGATTGATCAATTGACACAACAAGCCCTTGGAACAAGTTTCATAAACTTTTTGTGGTCAAAATGCAAGTTTATAAACTTGCTTAACAAAGGAAGTTGGGTTTTTGGGCTATTAAAGTTTATTTGGCATGAAGAAAGAAGTCAAGGGGTCAATTTGGGCAGACAGACAACCCTCACCATCCACTCCCAAACCCACACCTCACTTTGACTAATTGACCATCCACTCATATCACCCCAAAGTGCCATGTCACAAATCCACCACTTTTTATTTTATCAGATTAATTAATAAACTATTTAACCAAAAAATGTGAGGGAAACACACTTTTAAACCGTTTAATACCTTAAACCAAATCAAACCCAATGTTCATCATCTCCTAATCCCTAAGAACCCTTACCTTGATGGATTTCGAATTGTTCCTTCTTCTCAACCCTCGACTTCTAAGACGCCTTCTTGTTCTAAAATCGATGGGAAGAACGTGGCGACCAAGGAAAAGAGTGCACACCCTCGTGTACCTCAAATTCCATCCACGGTACAAAAAGAGAGCTTTATCGACCTCACCCAAGTAACCCTTGAAGAAACTTGTGCATCGATCCTTCTTAAAAACCCAAAAGGCATATTCCAAGAAAGGAAGAGGATCCAGGCCAAGTTCTGCTACCTTGTGATTTTTCCGAGATTGAGGGATGTTTAGCCCTTGCCGATTTAGGTACTAGCATCAATCTCGTGCCTCATTCTCTATGGAAATTGATTAGATTCCCTTCAATTACCCCCACGAACATCACAATCGAGCTTGCAAATTATACACCACTTATACCAATTGGAATAGCCGAGGATGTCTATGTTAAAGTTTGAAAGTTTGTTTTTCCCGTGGATTTCGTTATATCCGATTACGAGTGTGAACCTAAATGTCCCATTATTTTAGGCCGACCATTTTTATCGACGGCTCAAACCGTTATCGACGTCCACGAGGGGAGACTTACTATGAGATATGGGGATGACAAAATGGAATTTTTTGCAAATAAATCCCAAGTGTCTAATTATCATGAAAAAACCGAGGTTTCAAAACCTAATGTTTCAAATTCTAATGATTTTAAAATGTTAACTTTACCGGAAAATATGAGGCTTAATGCATGTTTTGAAAGAATTAAGAAGAACAGTTTTAAAGATGATGATTTTAACGATAAAGAATACGTGTACCTACTTCAAAAGGGTATGCGTAGATTTATGGACGAAAATTCACTTTGGGGTGTATTTGGCGAAACAAGTGAACAACCAATAACGAAGGGCGACGTTAGTGCCATCACGACAATGACAAAAATGGACTCGTTTTCACCACCTTCGAAGGACCACGTCTTTGAGGCTTCAACTTCTAACTCTATCGAAGTGCCTCCATTTCCTAGCCCAACACCCGTTGAGGCTAAAGGTTTTATCGACCTCGATCCTCACGTTATTGAAAAGTCACCTAAGCATAGTCATTTGACTTGTAAGACCATGGTTGTGAGTGCTCACATCGACTCTTTCTTTGATGATAACGATGGTGATTTTGCCGAGATTGATCACGTACTTCAAAATCCACATGCCATTTTTGAGGATTCTCCCAAAAAGACCTCTTCACATGTGAAGTACGATGATTACGAGTTCGATCCCGAGATTGAGTAAATTATCAAACGAGAGCTAACTCTTTTGCCTCCACTCCCACCTACGAGTGAGGTTGATTTTTCCAAGATCGACGATTAACTTAATGAGTTGGAACGTCTTATTTTCGATAACGAACCAACTCATGTGACCAACAAAAATCCAATTCTCGAGGAGTTACCTAATCAACACTCCTCAAATGAGAATTACGTTTACCGCATTCGTGAGGATTTAACTTATCAACAATCCCCGCAAATGAATGATGGTTCCGTGCTTGATCGTGATCTTTTCGAGAGAGTTTCTAAGATACTCAAGGAAGGGAATGATAAACCTTGGTTTGACAAGCCCATCTTTGATGAAAAAATCGATGAGATCGAAGGTCATGAGGATGACGAATATGTTGACCCCGAGGGGGCAGTGTTCTTTGTTGATCGACGTTTTGAGAACTTATACAATCCATGTAAAACTCGCATGCTTTTACCACGAATAGTTCCCTTAAGATCGTATGTATATGAGTAGAACTTTCCTTTTATAGCACGTTACGTTTCACGTATAAGAATTTTAAGTATTACGTACGTGTTAGAACAAGATAAGTATATATTACGTATGAACACAGAATAATTATTCAAATAATAATTATAATCATGAACGTAATTTAATCGAGATAATATTATTTACATATATATATTTATTACGAACACGAATAAATATATTAAGTCACAGCTAATAATTAATTAGAACACGTAAAACACGAACACGATAAAACACGAGAACACACTATAATATTTAGACTCGAGAAAAGTACGGGTTACCCCATATGGGCCCCATACCTCGAAATTTAGAAGAAGAAATGGGCTTAGCCCATGCAAAATTAGCTAACTAGGAAAAAGGGGTAAAACATGTTCATTTTTCACAAAACAAGGAAATAAACAAAAACCCTAATTCTTCTTCCTTCTCCTTCTTTTGGCCGCCACTTTTAATAACACCAAAGGGGTGTTCAGGTTGATTTTGATCTTGGATCTTGTGCAAGGATTCGTGTGTGTTCATCCTTAATTGATTCACGTATTCGGTATAACCTTTTTAACCTTTTTATTTTATGTTTTGATTTGTTGAATCACATAAAATCATGATGTTTTTTAAAAACTAATTAAAAACAATTATTAAAACATGTCTATGATTATGGGATAAATCAAAACAAGGGTTTTTATGGGTGTTTGTTCTAGCCGACGCCTAACCGAACCCCTAAGGGGTCTCGGTTTGGCTTATTAACCACCACCGAGACCTCATGGTCTCGGTATGGTGGTGGTGATCCCACGGCAGCAGCAAACAAGGGGGAACCCCGATTTGGTTCAGGGTATGGTGTTGATTACGGGTCCGGTTCATGGTTTCTAGTCACGGTCCGGTTCATTGATTATGTTAATGTTTATGATTTTAATAGTTATGTGTTAAAAATTAAATTAATAAAATATTACATGATTAATTTAATTAACATGACTTAGGTTATAAATTTAATTATTAGATCATGATTTTTTAACCTAAGTATGTATTTTAACTAGACTTTATAATTAATTAATTATTAAAATCCATGACTATAATTAATTAATTAACATGACTTAGGTTATATTATTAATAATTAATAATACATGTTTTAACCTAAGTATTTTAACTTTATATAATTAAAAACATGATATATTTAATTAAATACTTTTAACCTATAGTTTATTTGAATTACGTGTAATTATTAATAAATTATACCTTATATCAATATGACTTAGAAAATAATCAGAAAACACTTAAGCTTATATAATTAGCTTATTTAGCCAGCTTATATCTAATTATGGAAACTTTCTATTTTTAGAAACTTATTTAATTAAGGCAGCTAATCTATTTATGGAAACTTTCTATTTTTAGAAAATTATCTTTGGAAACTTTCTACTTTTGGAAACTTTCTATTTTTGGGAACTTTCTATTTTTGGAAACTTTCTATTTTTGGAAACTTTCTATTTTTGGTAACTATCTATTTTTGGAAACTTTCTATTTTAGGAAACCTGCTATTTTTAGAAAGTTACTTATTATTACAAAGTAAGTATAATAATACATGAAATACAAGTAATACTTAATCATAATAGACAGAGTATAAGATAAACACAGTTTAAAGCTTAAAACAGTAAAACACGACATGAACGTATAAAATAAGCTAAGACATGACATAAAATCAGTTACGTATTTAGTAATTAGATACTTATACACGTATGTACTTATGTAGCATTAGTGATACCGAAGTAGGTGTGAGAATCCGTCAATTTATGGTTGATATTTTATTCTCGAACATTATTTAAAAACATTATTTTAATGTTATATTATGAACTCACTTATTTTTGGGAAGTAATTTGGATTTACGTCTTGAAGTAGCGTCGACTACGTCTAAACCGGAGGATTCAACGTTACGTGCTTACGTTTACATACACCGTCTTTGGTGACAGTCCGACAATTCAGAAAATAAATTTATCCATGAATATTATTTTGGAGTTTTAAATTTGTGTTAGTTCATAAACTCACAAATTTACGAGAAGAGATTAGGACTTACGATTTTATTTTAACGTCTTTTACGACTAAACCGGAAACCCTAGGATTACGTATTTACGTTTTCGAACTCCGTTTTTTATGAGACAATTTTTATTGGATTCGTTTTGTGACGGTGATTCATAATTTATAAAAATGTTTTTCGTAAAACGACCCGAGGGCACGCAAATCGAGGAAACTAGAATCGAGGAGTACCCGTAAATAAATGGGGATGAGACAAGTGGGACACTTGCCCCACCCCCATCAAAACCGGCCAAAAACTCACCAACACACCATTGAGGTGTCAAAATGTTAGCTAAAACTTACACATGTAAGTAAGCTTACAATATAAGCTTTCCACTTCCAAAACCAACTAGCTAATACCACCACTCTCATTTCCATACATGCAAAACAACTTCATTTTCTCCTCCCTCTCTCTAAAGATGCCGTCCCATTTTTCACCACAAACCACCATCACTTGATCAAAATCAACCACAAAATCTCATGTTATTCATATACATGTTGATGCCCTTTTGAAGCCCTATAGATTGGTGCAAGTTATAACATCCAAGGAGGAGTTTCCATGAAGTGTTAGGGCTGATTTTCCACAAGGAGTCTATGAAGAATGGTGGTCTTGAAGATGGTCTTGGTGCATCACAAGTTTCTCCATCAAAATCCATGTTTTGATCACAACCTACATCATCATGGTGGTATAAAGATTGTCCTCCTCATCTTCTTGTTATTTTGATTATGTAAACATGTATTTTATTTCCTATTGTATATGTATATGATGATTATATGATGATAAAAATGTTATGTGGGGATTTGGTGTTGATAAACATGATTAAAAAGGTGAAAAACTATAAAGAACAAGGTTAAAATCTTGGTTAAAAGTGATGGCTGTATAAAACAGTAAAGAAACAGGTCATGGGCTGATAAAATGATGAAATAGAATCCATTTATAGTAAGCTATATGTCTTGTACACATGTTAGAGTTGGCCATGCAATGGAATCAAAATAATGAGTGAGATATGATCAAAACAAGTTAGGTGGTCTAATCTGAATAAGCAGTTTTGTAGGGACTGTTAAGGCAAGATGAACTAAAAATGGGCAGTAGCTATAGCTAAGTTAAATGTAGCACATAATATGAAGAACTTGTCACCCAAAAATGAGCTTCTAATTCATTATAGAACTCTAGATATGGTAAAAATGGTGAACATGAAGATAAAAATCAGATTTTTGGAATTAATGTTTATTATTATTATATAAGCACTCACATTTTATTTTATAAAATGTAAAATAAAAACCCACTAACTTATAAAACTTATTTATATAGATATATAAAAGGTTAATTAAATGGATAAATTACATAAATGGTGGTGAAATAATATTTATAAAGTAATAAAAACTATAAACTTGATTTTTACGACTTTTTCGGCTATCGCCGTAAAATTAACGTTTTTCGCCAAATAAAACTTAGACGACCAAAACCGTCTAATGTAAAGTTTATAAAAGTCACATACTGATATATAAGTATCTAATACAAGTAAAAACCGATAAAACCCGAACTATAAGAAATACGGACATTTACGAGCTAATTAAGCATATTGGACTAATAATTGGACTAAATAAGATAAAAACTTGTAAAAAGAACTTATTGGGCTTAACCCATTTGGGCCCAACATGGAAAGTACACATACTGATAAAATAAGTATAAAAAGGACTAAAACAAGCTAAATAACTTATAATAAGCTTATTGGACCTAAAACACGTAAATAGGTAAAACGAGAAAACTAGTATAAAAGTTATCGACACATAACACAAAAATGAGTAAATGAGGATATGTAAACCCACTTGATCATCATATGTATATAATCATCATATGTATACATAATTTTTATTTTTATAAAGTCATTGGACATGAGTCTAAGACGAGTATTATTTGTCTAGGTTTCCGTGATTGAAGCACGTACCGTACATCCAAATCGCCGATAATCGCCTTCCCACATCAACGTGAGTTCATAGCCTCGCACTCTTTTAAATGTTTTTATAAATTTTTTATAAACCCGCGAGGGAGATAACATGTTAGTTTTATAAAATAGGACACCATTTGTCCCGATTGTTTGTTTATTGATTTTGGACCCGAATGATTAAATGACCCGATTGTATGACCCGATAAATGATTAATGGACCCGATAGATGAAATAAAATGGATTATTAACGTTAGGTTATGTCACTAAAAGTCCCATTAGCATGAATTGTGAACTACCGGTATTTGGTAGACGCTTATGCATTTAATAGTACTATTTGGGGACGATCACCCCAGTTCGCGCCTTGACGGTTGATCCCCGTCGTGCCACATTGATTGGTAAGAGAATTTATGTATGAGAAGATTTCCATAGCGTGACCTTTGTGACGACACGCTACTTTAGATGGGCAAAATTGGTATCGGGTTAGCTACCCTTTGTTGGTTTAGTAAGGTAACAATGTCATGCGGCTTATAATAATCCAGAATTAACGAAATACTTATAGACGCTCTGAATTACGATGTATTGCCTGACTAGCAATACAGGGTCATACTATTGATATTATGTTTGTGTTTTGGTTTTCATAACCATATTCATATAACGGTTTTTGTTTTCATACAACGTCACATGACGTATTGTATGATGTTTTTATGACATTGGCTCGTATAATAATTTTTAAGGCAAATGCCTATATTATGATTTTCGATAAGGATTTATATAAAATGACTTTGGCTATTTTATGGCCTATTACAAAGATTTGTATAAAATGATTTTGGCTATTTTACGGCCTATTACAATGATTTGTACGAATTGATTTTTGGTACTATTTTATACCAAAGTTATATTGATGGAATTTATTAAACTCTATGAATTCACTCGGCATTATCGCTGACCTTTTCTTTTAACATGTTTTATCTCAGGTACTTGAAGGTAATTCTCGGGAAGACAACAAGAATTCATGGCCCGCACTTAAAACGATATTTTCCATTCAAATACTTTGTAAAACTTTGTATGAAATGTAATGACTTGGGACCGATATAATTTTAATGTTTATGAATGGAAATGATTTATTATTAAACGACGCGATTTTTATGCGTTGTCTATGATGTAAGTAATGTGCTATCCCGTAACACCAACTTGTCTTCCGCTGTATTGAGTTGTATAAATTTGGGGGTGTTACAGTTTGGTATCAGAGCTCTCGTTATAGAGAACGAAAGATTTTTAAAACCAAGGTTTTGAATAAAACATTTCAAAATCTTTTAACTAAAAACATTTTTCTAAAAATGTCTAAAAAAAATCTTTTGACTATAACGGTGCCGAAGAATTCCTGAGTTACCGACAAGGCCAGACTGAGAAGTGTTATTTTAATATATATATATAACTTGGATTATATATATATGATGTAATTTTATTACATGATTGTTTGATGATTATTTTGATTTTTATACGAGGTATTTATACGACGTCGATTGTCACGAGTAACCCTAAATCCCCTAGTAAATTAATCGAAGCTATTCTCGTAGGAATTCAAGCTATCCTAGATCTAAAACCAAGTTGTGGATATTTATGATCCCAACAAATGGTTGATATTCGTAGAAATGTAGATATTAGTTGATTGTGATATTGAAAAAGAATTGGCGAGATTAAAACTGATATCGATGTCATGACGATCTTTCTTATAGAGTGGAGTTTAACAAAAAGTTACCACCTAGAAAGATGTCATCTGATTCGTTGTCACCCAATTCTTAAATTTGAAATCGAAAGGGTGAATGTTGCACTTGAGGCTGTCATTGGAACCATTACCCAAAAGCCTCATGTCACTAGTACCTTTCCGAGAAGTCTAATTGAATGTGTGAGTCATTTCATACTAGTGACTCATTTGATAATTGTGTTGTAAGAGTTATAGGATTGGAAATTAAGTGTTGATCATATTGAGCTTTTATTGCCTTTACAAGGCCGAAGAATAAAATGAAACTATTGGAAAATGAGGTAGGATATCGAATTGAGTATAAGTTGATTGAAAACTTGAATAAAGTAAAATTTTAACCCGTATGGAATATGAGATTGTTAAAAGGGAGTCATTAAGTTCTGTGATTGAATTATAAGGTTTTAAATGATTGTTTGTTGGTGTTAAGGGTTGTTCCTAGGCCATTGTCCAATGACGAGGATGCCAGAGTCCAAGAAATAAATTGAAGAAATCTTCTTCTGAATTGGGACCAATGGATCTTCCGGGACATATGGAACACCTAATGACTCTTGTAGATTAGTATTCATTGTGGTATCTTTTAAGAATCCCTAACTTAACTGAGATAACAGTTGGTAGGATGAGTTCTGAGAATTGTATGACATAGTGACACGTAATGTGTTACGGTACAATTTTGACTTGTTTGTGATTAATAAAAAGACTACATTTGATTGCTAAATTCTACATGTATCGATGTTATCTATCTTTTCTTGCTTCTTCCTAATGTTCGCATTAGTGATGCAACCATTGATCAAGTACTCATCTTGAATCGAGTTACGTTGTGGATTATTCTTTTGAGTGCCATCGAGATCATGAACCTCATGATTATTTGGCTAAGCTCATTTCCTATCATATCGTAGTTAATTCTTGGTGAACAAGCTTTCATCACTCCTTTGCAGATCACTAATTGTTTTTATAAGTTAAAACAATATCCTTTGAGAAAAATTGAATTTTCATCACTATAAGGATTATTCAAAGTAAGATTTATAAGTGATTATTAACGAAATGAGGCTGTTTATAAAACACCTTGGAAAAACTTAATTATTTTCATAACAAAGAAAATCTTTGTAAATTTATTCTTGATTCTTATTTGAGAATTAAGCATGAAAATGTTTTTATTATAAACATGATGATAAAATTTTGACGAACTGAGTATTGCATCGTTAATCTTGAAATTGTATATAGTTGCGCGCCTACATACAATTTGGAATGGACCATGCAAGACTGATTAGTAGTCACCATAAAATTATTAACAAACACTAAATTTTCATTGAAGATTGTGAAAGATTAATTTTTATGAGATCTGCAAGAAGTGAAAATAAGGACATAGTGTTAGGGACACCTACATATGTGCATGTAGCATCTATTCTTCTGAGTTAAATTTACTCATCTGTGGAAATTGTCTTATTTGACAATTGACAATTCTTTCTTGTCCAATTCTCCCGTAGTGAGATTCTTAGGAAAAGTATTTGATTACTGAGTGTTGATACCCGACTGGATGTATTGACGTTCTTATCATTTCTTATGATTTGATTTCATATGAATGACCTGGGTAACGATCCGAGGAGCTTTCGAATGCGTACTCAAATAATGAAAACATGGGATATATTCATATTCGTTAAATGTTTTCGTCTGTACCTGATTTGAAATTCTCTCGTGTAGATTATGCGTTGACCTTACTCTTTTAATGGTAGTTGTGTCTCCATATATCCTTGAATTCGTGAAGGATTATGAGTTATTATTAGTCTTTTGAGAAGTTCACATCTTATCGACGGCAATGAAACTGGAATGTTGATAGTGCCAGTAGAATGGATTGATTGATTATGACATGACGACATTGTCTTAATTGATGGGAACTCGAGTAGAATTCCCCTAAATGATAAGATGTTGATTATCAAAAGTGATCTAAATAATTCTTGATGGATGACCATATCCTGCATTTAGACTTGAAATTATACCGTGAATGGTTGTGAATTAATCATAGATATTATAATCTAAAAAGAACTTAAACCAAAATTATTAAAAGATGTTTATGTTATCTGAAACTTTAGTAAGTATTTATTGATGACTTACCTAGACTTTCGCCATTAAGGCAAGTTGAATTTGGTATTTGATTATATTCTCGGTGCTGCACTTGTGGCTTGTGCACTGTACGTCAGCACCATCTGAATTAAAGGAATTACCGTACAACTGAGAGTTGTCAGAGAAAGATTTTATTATACCAAGCCTGTCATCCTGAAGAGCTATGGTGTTATCATTCCTTATATTTATAGATTACTGTGACTGAGTAAATTGACAATCGAAAACGATATCCATAACTCGAAATGGAAGATTTCTTCGATCATTTACAAGGTTCTAGCATATGTTTTAAAGATTTGAACCACGGCATGGTTATCATCAACTTCGCATCTGCGGAAAAGATTATCTATTCCAGTCACTACATCCGATACTTGTAATGAATATTATGAGTTTCACGTGATGTCGTTTGGATTGACTAACACACATGTAGCATTCATAAATTTGGTGAATCACGTATGTAGGCTGTAAATTGATAAACTCATGCTTGAGATCATTAAGGACTAATTGTTTGTATATAAGAATAATAATAAGTTAATAATTAGTTATAAATTGCCCTGAGTTGGATAAACAATGAAAACCTATACCTTAAATATTTAACATGTGATTAAGGACTTAATCCTTTATATGATTTAACCGTGTGATTAATAGATAATGGAAGCTATATTGACTTTTCAAAGATTAGAACCATTAACGCTTAGGGATTAAAAACTTAATCCTTTACATAAAATGACCGTTGGATTAATAATGGTAAGATGTATGCATATAGACTCTTCAAAAATTAAAAGCCCTTTTAAGACTTTCGATTTTACCAAAAAGAAATGGAAATATGTTTTGACAAATGTTTTAACAAAGGATTTTTAAAGGGATTATTCCCTTATACACAAACCATTTAACTAAACTTCTGTTTAGGGGTAAATGTTTGTGTATACCTCAAGATAACTTAAGAAGGAGTGAGTAAAACCATTTATACCATAATCTGAAAACTTAAAACGACAATTTTTGCTTTTCAACTAAGAAAACTTTGACCAAAGTATAAACAAAGGTTTTTCGAACATTTACGAATCTTATTAATTATTTTCGATAAATCAACGAAGATCTTGTTAATTACATTCAAATTTATTTTGAAAATTTTATATAATTGGTCGAACTATGAAATTTAAAATTTTTACGTTTACGTTTCATAAAAATTAACTAATTATTATTTAATTACTTGTAATAATTATCGACGCTTTATACGTCGGATTGAGAAAAACTGATAAAAATGATAGATAAGACGAAACTGAAACTTAGAAAATATGAAGGAAGGTGAACGTAATTACTGACGCATAATATAGAAAGAATATCTGAGTGAATTGTGGACATGATAATTATATCATCCTGAGAAGTGAATATAGATACCGACGCATTATGTAGAAAAGATAAAGAATCAGTTAGGACGTGTTCCTTAATAATGAGGGTACAAAATAAATTGCCGAACGATATAAAAATAAACAATGTTTGTGAAAAGGATAATATAGATAATAAAAAGGGGTTCGCGGCTAATGTGAACCATTAAAATTTGAGAAGCCAATAGCGTTAAATGTTTTAAAGACCACATGTGATTGTCTAAATATGAAGGATTGTAAGATATAGCTATGTTGGAATTTGTAAGTATAAGTATTCTATTTATGTCATTTATGACTAAAAATATCTTTGTCAGAAGAAGTTGTACTAATGGCAGATTATGAAGACATACATCGCCTCATACATTAGTAAACGTCTAGCTATTGCAAAGGTCATCATCTGAATTTGATTCGATTTGGGTTATCGTCGACTGACTGACCAAATCTGCTAATATCATTCTCGTTAATGATAGAATCTTGATGAAGAAATAGACTCTTTTATTTAAGGAAGTTATATAAACATAGTGTGCCTGTATCGATCATCTATATATCAAGATCCTCGCTTCGCATCGAATTTCTAGAAATTTGCTCAGAAGTCATTGAGAACGAACCTTGATGAGAGTACTATGTACCACCCCAATCGAAGGGACGAGGTAAAGTAACGATACAAAATACTATAAGCATTGTTCTATGTTTGAATGATTGACCTTTGGTAATAGACCGTATAATCGTTTTCCTTTGGAGAGATTATCATTGATAATTATCGTATTAGGATCGAGATCGAATCTTGTTAGGATCTGAATGCGAGAGCATCTGTAAGCAGGAGTTGAGATGAAGACACCCGACATACACCCATTGTGGGTTGGACATGTCTCCTAGGTTTAAGGTTTCCTACGATGGCGAACCTATCCTTGCAAAATACCCGACCCGCGAGATCTGAAATGATTGTTGAAATTAGGATTTGATTATTAACAGCCGGTAGTAGGCAAGAGGTTATGTGAATATGAAATGTAGATCTTGAAGTGCCAAATGGGTAGCGAAGTTATGCCACAATTTTTAACCTTGGAAAAATGAATTCGTGATCTGACAAATCATGGGATATAAGTCCCCGTTGTATGGGACCATTGAGATGATGTAAAAGTTGGGATTGAAAGGCATATAAGCTGGATCTACCCTAGGACTTCAAGAACCGTGTGAATTATGTTTCGTAAATCGAACTTGATGGAATATCTATCAAGTGAAAATCTGAATTCTTCTTAGTAGAGCTTAGATCGGCGAAAAGTTGCATTCATCAAAAACCCGTGAACATCATGGATAGAGAATGTAAGTCAACATTTAGCCTGATCTTATTCCCGTAGTTATGTTTGATGAAACTCGCGTATTGTAATGAATTACACTTGTGAGAAAAGACCGAATGTGGAGGAAATACCCACATAACTTTAACTCTATAAGAAGCGAGTAGTAAGGTAAGATGATCTTTGAGGACAAAGATCCTGTTTAGGGGTAAATGCTTTGACAATCCGTCAATTTATGGTTGATATTTTATTCTCGAATATTATTTAAAAACATTATTTTAATGTTATATTATGAACTCACTTATTTTTGGGAAGTAATTTGGATTTACGTCTTGAAGTAGCGTCGACTACGTCTAAACCGGAGGATTCAACGTTACGTGCTTATGTTTACATTCACCGTCTTTGGTGACAGTCCGACAATTCAGAAAATAAATTTATCCATGAATATTATTTTGGAGTTTTAAATTTGTGTTAGTTCATAAACTCACAAATTTACGAGAAGAGATTAGGACTTACGATTTTATTTTAACGTCTTTTACGACTAAACCGGAAACCCTAGGATTACGTATTTACGTTTTCGAACTCCATTTTTGATGAGACAATTTTTATTAGATTCGTTTTGTGACGGTGATTCCTAATTTATAAGAACGTTTTTCGTAAAACGACCCGAGGGCACGCAAATCGAGGAAACTAGAATCGAGGAGTACCCGTAAATAAATGGGGATGAGACAAGTGGGACACTTGCCCCACCCCCATCAAAACAGGCCAAAAACTCACCAACACACCATTGAGGTGTTAAAATGTTAGCTAAAACTTACACATGTAAGTAAGCTTACAATGTAAGCTTTCCACTTCCAAAACCAACTAGCTAAAACCACCACTCTCATTTCCATACATGCAAAACAAATTCATTTTCTCCTCCCTCTCTCTAAAGATGCCGTCCCATTTTTCACCACAAACCACCATCACTTGATCATAATCAACCACAAAATCTCATGTTATTCATATACATGTTGATGCCCTTTTGAAGCCCTATAGATTGGTGCAAGTTATAACATCCAAGGAGGAGTTTCCATGAAGTGTTAGGGCTGATTTTCCACAAGGAGTCTATGAAGAATGGTGGTCTTGAAGATGGTCTTGGTGCATCACAAGTTTCTCCATCAAAATCCATGTTTTGATCACAACCTACATCATCATGGTGGTATAAAGATTGTCCTCCTCATCTTCTTGTTATTTTGATTAAGTAAACATGTATTTTATTTCCTATTGTATATGTATATGATGATTATAATATGATAAAAATGTTATGTGGGGATTTGGTGTTGATAAACATGATTAAAAAGGTGAAAAACTATAAAGAACAAGGTTAAAATCTTGGTTAAAAGTGATGGCTGTATAAAACAGTAAAGAAACAGGTCATGGGCTGATAAAATGATGAAGTAGAATCCATTTACAGTAAGCTATATGTCTTCTACACATGTGAGAGTTGGCCATGCAATGGAATCAAAATAATGAGTGAGATATGATCAAAACAAGTTAGGTGGTCTAATCTGAATAAGCAGTTTTGTAGGGACTGTTAAGGCAAGATGAACTCAAAATAGGCAGTAGCTATAACTAAGTTAAATGTAGCACATAATATGAAGAACTTGTCACCCAAAAATGAGCTTCTAATTCATTATAGAACTCTAGATATGGTAAAAATGGTGAACATGAAGATAAAAATCAGATTTTTGGAATTAATGTTTATTATTATTATATAAGCACTCACATTTTATTTTATAAAATGTAAAATAAAAACCCACTAACTTATAAAACTTATTTATATAGATATATAAAAGGTTAATTAAATGAATATAAATTACATAAATGGTGGTGAAATAATATTTATAAAGTAATAAAAACTATAAACTTGATTTTTACGACTTTTTCGGCTATCGCCGTAAAATTAACGTTTTTCGCCAAATAAAACTTAGACGACCAAAACCGTCTAATGTAAAGTTTATAAAAGTCACATAATGATATATAAGTATCTAATACAAGTAAAAACCGATAAAACCCGAACTATAAGAAATACGGACATTTACGAGCTAATTAAGCATATTGGACTAATAATTGGACTAAATAAGATAAAAACTTGTAAAAAGAACTTATTGGGCTTAACCCATTTGGTCCCAACATGGAAAGTATACATACTGATAAAATAAGTATAACAAGGACTAAAACAAGCTAAAGAACTTATAATAAGCTTATTGGACCTAAAACACGTAAATAGGTAAAACGAGAAAACTAGTATAAAAGTTATCGACACATAACACAAAAATGAGTAAATGAGGATATGTAAACCCACTTGATCATCATATGTATATAATCATCATATGTATACATAATTGTTATTTTTATAAAGTCATTGGACATGAGTCTAAGACGAGTATTATTTGTCTAGGTTTCCGTGATTGAAGCACGTACCGTACATCCAAATCGCCGATAATCGCCTTCCCACATCAACGTGAGTTCATAGCCTCGCACTCTTTTAAATGTTTTTATAAATGTTTTATAAACCCGTGAGGGAGATAACATGTTAGTTTTATAAAATAGGACACCATTTGTCCCGATTGTTTGTTTATTGATTTTAGACCCGAATGATTGAATGACCCGATTGTATGACCTGATAAATGATTAATGGACCCGATAGATTAAATAAAATGGATTATTAAAGTTAGGTTATGTCACTAAAAGTCCCATTAGCATGAGTTGTGAACTACCGGGATTTGGTAGACGCTTATGCATTTAATAGTACTATTTGGGGACGATCACCCCAGTTCGCGCCTTGACGGTTGATCCCCGTCGTGCCACATTGATTGGTAAGCAAATTTATGTATGAGAAGATTTTCATAGCGTGACCTTTGTGACGACACGCTACTTTAGATGGGCAAAATTGGTATCGGGTTAGCTACCCGTTGTTGGTTTAGTAAGGTAACAATGTCATGCGGCTTATAATAATCCAGAATTAACGAAATACTTATAGACGCTCCGAATTACGATGTATTGCCTGACTAGCAATACAGGGTCATACTATTGATATTATGTTTGTGTTTTGGTTTTCATAACCATATTCATATAACGGTTTTTGTTTTCATACAACGTCACATGACGTATTGTATGATGTTTTTACGACATTGGCTCGTATAATAATTTTTAAGGCAAATGCCTATATTATGATTTTCGATAAGGATTTGTATAAAATGACTTTGGCTATTTTATGGCCTATTACAAAGATTGTATAAAATGATTTTGGCTATTTTACGGCCTATTACAATGATTTGTACGAATTGATTTTTGGTACTAATTTATACCAAAGTTATATTGATGGAATTTATTAAACTCTATGAATTCACTCGGCGTTATCGCTGACCTTTTCTTTTAACATGTTTTATCTCAGGTACTTGAAAGTAATTCTCGGGAAGACAACAAGAATTCATGGCCCGCACTTAAAACGATATTTTCCATTCAAATACTTTGTAAAACTTTGTATGAAATGTAATGACTTGGGACCGATATAATTTTAATGTTTATGAATGGAAATGATTTATTATTAAACGACGCGATTTTTATGCGTTGTTTATGATGTGAGTAATGTGCTATCCCGTAACACCAACTAGTCTTCCGCTGTACTGAGTTGTATAAATTTGGGGGTGTTACAGTAGGACTCTCTTTCGTTCGTCTTCTTCGTTCACTGGACATAAGGTACGGATTTCCCGTCCTTTCTGTATGGACATTCTTTCCTTATTAGGATTCCCCGTATGCAGCCAACTGTTTTCCCATAGTATAAGTTTATATGTTTGATTGCTTATGTTAAGTTTAGAATACCTGAAGCCATATACATGCATGACCAGTTTCACCTAGTTATGGAAGTACCATACCATAACACTAGAGGCACTGGTGTTATGACTTCCCCACGGCGGAGTGATTGCTCGTGGCGTCCCTTCAGCTTTTGGCCATATTATTATATTTATCATGTGGGGTGTATGGGTGCATCCTAGTTACATATTTTTCAGCAGATTACTCAGTGTGAATGTGGTGTGTGCCTTGCATCCTTCACAAGGAGTTGATCACTCCTACCCAAAACCAGTATATTAAATTAGAGGCAGCCCCTTTAATTTGCATGATGAGGTCACCCCTCCAAGTATTCATGCACGGTGGATTTTCATGACATATATTGGCTAATGGTAAAATATGTTAAACAGTTTTTACAAGATAAACATAAGGCTTTTCAAACAATAAAACCAGTTTACTAAGACTTAACCTGGTTATCCAGGACTTAGTTTCTTCCGCTGTTTCATGTTTATATACCTATATTATTCATTTCATGTTTGTATATCTTTGCACTGAGCGTTATACTCAGCCGTTACTTTCCTTTCCATGTCCTAAAACGGCAGGTACCCAAGGACTGACTCGAGCATTTGGAGGACGTGCATAAGATGGAAGCTGCCATAGACTTATTTTCCTTTTGCCTTCATATATTTATGCTTGTGTAGTCTTTCATTTCATTCCATTTCCTTTATTATGTTTTAGGCTTATGTTTGGGAACCGATGTTCGATTCCGGTTTTTCCTATGGTCATGTATGTTTTAGTACATTTACCTTGCATGCTTTGATAACACCCCATAATTACGCGTGACATTCCATTTATCAAAATGGGGTGTTACAATTATGGTATCAGAGCCAAGGCTTCGACCTGTAGGCTCTAAAACTGGACCTGTGACTAGTGGGTAGTCACCAGGAGCTTCCTAAGCCAACGTTTGTTATTCTACGTATTGATGTTTTCAGCGCATTGTTGCTTTAACCATTATGTTTTCAGCACCTTGAGGTTTTAACCTTGATGTTTTTATCGATATTGTTTTACTAATGTGGATGGACAACCGTCATTCATATTTAGTTATGTGTCATTGTTTCATGCATAATGTTCCTCATGAACTGTGGCTATGTGTACTGAACCCCAGTAGTTCATAATTAGTCACATAAATTTTTTTCTTAAAAGTTTTGACAGATGAGTTTCATTTATTTATGTTTCATGTATCATTGTTGCAGGGACTATGACTAAGTAATGGTTGGTACAAGACTGGACCTATTTAGTCGCATGTGCTTTATCGAAACTTTTAACTTTGGGACCGACCCATAGGCGTCCTCTCGCCATGTCTTTTGTTTTGGGATCGACCCATAGGCGCCCCCTCGCACATATAAAGGTTTTTATAAACTACATTACGCATTCATGCACTGTTTTTCATGCATAAAATTTTTTCTCATGATTTATTGGCATTATTTTTTTTATGTCCCCTCATAAGTTACTATGTTTTTATGTCAAGTATGTTTTCATACTGTCATGGTTATCTTCAGTTTCATGTTGATTATGTTATACACTCCTTCATGATAGATTGTTTCATGTTTCTTCATGATAATTTCGTCTTCATGTTGATTACGTCTTACGCCTCTTTTGTTATTTATGCTTTCATGCAAGACATTGTTGGATTTCATTGAATCCTTCTTTCATGATAGTCATGGTTGGTTTTCATTGACCATGCTGCCAGGCAATTCGTCGTTGAATTTTTTGTAACCACACTTTAACGTTTCTCGATACAACCAGAATGATATCTATGCTAATATTGTCAGGTTATCATGATGGTTTTATAACCGTTTAACCGATATACTTTCCTTAAATCATGACAAATGATCGGCCCCATACCGATCATTTCATTTACATTACGTGTGTACTCCATGTACCTTATCCCATGCGCGTACTTCCACTTGCTGATACTCTACAAATTGTTGATGCCGCTCATAGCTTGGAGATGTTACTAAAGGTTGATGCTGCTGATGTTGGGAGACGCAACGAGATGCTGATGCTGTTTATAACCTGGAGCTCAAATAAGACGAAGACAAAGGCGTTAGATCAAAGCGATCGGATGAGAAGATGCTTCACCACCAGACAATCTTCGTCTGTCATTGTCCCAAATTCTTAGTTACATGTCACACGTCATTCAGTTGTCATTTCAGTCATATGAGTGCAAACCGGTACCAGCCGGCCACTCAGCTGAATAGTTACATGAATCACAGTCATGATAATGACCGTCATGGAACTGATAGACAGGATGATAGTAACCACTACTATGACACAAACTATCCTAGAAATCGCAACCAAGGCTCCGGCCACGGACGTGATAAGACATACAATTGATCAGTGGTCCATCCGATCCGCCCATTCTGGCATAATAACCTAATATTGTGGTTCTAGTTATTTCACATCTCGAGACACATGTCAAGACATCAGTCAAGACACATGTCTCACGTATACTTTCTGAAGACACATGTCAAGACACCAGTCAAGACATATGTCATGCCTATATTTCCAAGACACGAGTCAAGACACATGACTCACGTCCAATTATGGAACATTTCTAAGAAATTCAGGGAACCCTCCCAGGGTATATCCGTTTTGTTGTGCCATGTATTAATCAGGCCACAAGAATTTCAGTACCATCATCGGTGTATCAGTAAGGTCAGTCACGTTCGCTGGATAACGCTTTCCTTTCTTGTAGCTATATTTCATATGTTCATGACCATATCGGACGCCATTCGTATTCCCCATGTATACGAAGGTTTCCTTCAGCTTATTGATGAGATCCAAGCTGCTAACGCATTTCCTCGGACAGACACGAGTTGAATTTTATCCTAATTATAGACTATGAATAGCACACCATGCTACGATTCGTAATTATGTACAGTAATGTTCAGGCTCCTGAATACATTCAGCTTGATTTTCCATCAGGAAAATCTGTACAAATTATCTATGCTTACAAGCATGTGCGTTGTTAGCCATGGTCGCTAAAACTTTCTAGTTGTCAGTAAGACACAACCACTTAAGTCCTTTTACCTACAAGGAGAAGGACGGTACCATGAGATTATGTGGCGACTACCGTAGACTTAAACAAATCACCATTCATGACCGTTATTCTCCTCCACGTATTGACAACATGTCCAATCGACCTTATAGTGTTAATCACTTTTCCAAGATCGAACTCATGCTCATGCTGCCAACAGTGACGAGTGAAAGAGCAGGACATGTCCATGACTGCTATTTGTTCACGACTTGGTCATGCTAGATTTATGATTTTGATTTAGGCTCATCAAATGCTCCACAACATTATAAGAATGAGTTTCCATGAACTCATGAGCAAATTCATCAGTGTCTTCTTTAAGAATAACTTAATTTTCTCTAAGTCTTGGGAAGAACAGGAAGACCATATCTGCACTATGTTGCAAATTCTATGACAAGAGAAATTTCAACCTAAAATTTTCCATTCTAAATTGTGGTTGATTACAGTGATACGCCGAATCACGTGTATTCTCACGGTTAATCTTACCATGACTCAGCTTATGCATAAAGGTGAGAATCCTACATTACGTTAGGTGTTCCAAGAAAATCCTAGGCTAAGAGAAGTCTAAGTTCGGAGACTCATAGTTCCGCAAATTCCTATGTATCAAGTTTCTACGAAGCAAGATACAGTTACGTTCATATCTAGGTACCTGACATACCAACATGTTAAGATAGGACACCAACAACTGGGATGTTTTCACCATCTGAAATGGTGAATTGAAATGGGACAAGATCTCCATGGATTTTGGTTACCAGATTAACGCAAACTCAGAAGAAACGTGATGCTATCTGGGTTATTGCAAACAGTTTGATCAAGTCTGCAGAATCCTTACATCTGCAAGGATTTCAGAACCAACATATTGATCGGACATGTCCCAGCAAAGGCGCATCCGATCACTTGACAATCCCTCAGTTATCGGGTCAGACAAGGATTCGCAATTGTGCTCCTTATTTACTTCACGCCTTCATTCTAATTCCATGACTTGCTTTCGCGCTCGCATTTATGACACAATTCACGTTCATGATCGTATATTGGCTTACCATTTTACGTTCGTTTTCATTCTGGGAAGTTTTGCAAGAACCAGAGAGACAAAACCCAAGTTTAGTATAACTCCCTATCCTCAGATAGACGTTTCACGTCATACTCCACGTCTCAAATTGTAGCGTTTGGCGTTACCACCATTACATTCTATGTTCATGATATGTTTCACATGTCATGTTCATTCCACGTTCCTCATATCATGATCAAGATATGTTACACGTATTATGGATCACGATATGTTTGCTCATACTACAATAACCATATCTCCACGTATCACGTTCAAAAAATTTCACGTGACACGTTCAAAATTTTTCACGTACTGCGTTTCTATATGTCTTGCGCATCGTTGTTAGTTATCGGTAAGGTTAGATTATTTAGTATCGTCACATTTCAGTTACCCTTGCACGTTAACTCTTATTTCCTCGATCGAATTTAGGGGATCTACCTTACGTTGATAACCAAGAATTTCTTCGTATTTCAAGTCAAGGTCAGGATGACCTTGATTTATCATTCGTGTTAAGATCTTGTGAAAGAACCGTTCCAAGAGGGAAGCCACTTGGAAACGGACAAGTTCATCCGGACTTCTTATCCATTTTTCTCTTATCAATTAGATATGTCCTTTCAGTCACGTCACGTTCCATGTCCTTTCAAGACATGTCACGTTCCAAGTTCCTTCTACCGTGTCACATGCACGTTCATTTATCTTACATACCCTCTCAGTTTGGTTCGGGTATTTTTTTTTCTCTTTTAGTTTACGTTATCTATAATTCGGGGACGAATTATTCTTTTTAGGGGGGAAGAGTTGTAAAACCCGCATGCTTTTACCACGAATATTGCCCTTAAGATCGTATGTATATGAGTAGAACTTTCCTTTTATAGCACGTTACGTTTCACGTATAAGAATTTTAAGTATTACGTACGTGTTAGAATACGATAAGTATTTATTACGTATGAACACACGATAATTATTCAAATAATAATTATAATCATGAATGTAATTTAATCGAAATAATATGATTTACATATATATATTTATTACGAACACGAATAAATATTTTAAGTCATAGTGAATAACTAATTAGAACACGTAAAACACGAACACGATAAAACACGAGAACACACTATAATATTTGGACTCGAGAAAAGTACGGGTTACCCCATATGGGCCCCATACCACGAAATTAGGAAGAAGAATTGGGCTTAGCCAATGCAAAATTAGCTAACTAGGAAAAAGGGGTAAAACATGTTCATTTTTCACAAAACAAGAAAATAAACAAAACCCCTAATTCTTCTTCCTTCTCATTCTTTTGGCCGCCACTTTAAATAACACCAAAGGGGTGTTCGGGTTGATTTTGATCTTGGATATTTTGCAAGGATTCGTGTGTGTTCATCCTTAATTGATTCACGTATTCGGTATAACCTTTTTAACCTTTTTCTTTTATGTTTTGATTTGTTGAATCACATAAAATCATGATGTTTTTTAAAAACTAATTAAAAAATTTATTAAAACATGTCTATGATTACGGGGTAAATCAAAAAAAGGGTTTTAGGGGTGTTTGTTCTAGCTGATGCCTAACCGAACCCCTAAGGGGTCTCGGTTTGGCTTATTAACCACCACCGAGACCTCATGGTCTCGGTATAGTGGTGGTGGTCCCACAACAACAGCAAACAAGGGGGAACCCCGACTTGATTCGGGGTATGGTGTTGATTACGGGTCCGGTTCATGGTTTCTAGTCACGGTCCGGTTCATTGATTATGTTAATGTTTATGATTTTAATAGTTATGTGTTAAAAATTAAATTAATAAAATATGACATGATTAATTTAATTAACATGACTTAGGTTATAAATTTAATTATTAGATCATGAATTTTAACCTAAGTATTTATTTTAACTAGACTTTATAATTAATTAATTATTAAAAACCATGACTATAATTAATTAATTAACATGACTTAGGTTATATTATTAATAATTAATAATACATGTTTTAACCTAAGTATTTTAAATTTAGTTAATTAAAAACATGATATATTTAATTAAATACTTTTAACCTATAGTTTATTTGAATTACATGTAATAATTAATAAACTATACCTTATATCAATATGACTTAGAAAATAATCAGAAAACACTTAAGCTTATATAATTAGCTTATTTAGCCAGCTTATATCTAATTATGGAAACTTTCTATTTTTAAAAACTTATTTAATTAAGGCAGCTAATCTATTTATGGAAACTTTCTATTTTTAGAAACTTATCTATTTTAAGCAGTAAATCTATTTTTGGAAACGTTCTATTTTTGGAAACTTTCTATTTTTGGGAACTTTCTTCTTTTCGAAACTTTCTATTTTTGGTAACTTTCTATTTTTGGAAACTTTCTATTTTAGGAAACCTGCTATTTTTAGAAAGTTACTTATTATTACACAGTAAGTATAATAATACATGAAATACAAGTAATACTTAATCAGAATAGACAGTGTATAAGATAAACACAGTTTAAAGCTTAAAACAGCAAAACATAACATGAACGTATAAAATAAGCTAAGACATGACATAAAATCAGTTACGTATTTAGTAATCAGATACTTATAACGTATGTATTTATGTAGCATTAGTGATACCGAAGTAGGACTCTCTCCCGTCCTTTCAGTATGGATATTCTTTCCTTATTAGGATTCCTCGTATGCAGCCAACTGTTTTCCCATAGTATAAGTTTATATGTTTGATTGCTTATGTTTAATTTAGAATACCTGAAGCCATATACATGCATGACCAGTTTCACCTATTTATGGAGGTACCATAACCATAACACCAGAGGCACTGGTGTTATGACTTCCCCACGGCCGAGTGATTGCTCGTGGCGTCCCTTCAGCTTTTGGCCATATTATTATATTTATCATGTGGGGCGTATGGGTGTATCCTAGTTACATGTTTTTCAGTTGATTACTCAGTTTGAATGTGGTGTGTGCCTTGCATCCTTCACAAGGAGCTGATCCCTCCTACCCAAAACCAATATATTAAATTAGAGGCAGCCCCTCTAATTTGCATGATGGGGTCACCCCTCCAAGTATTCATGCACGGTGGATTTTCATGACCTATATTGGCTAATGGTAAAATATGTTAAACAGTTTTTACAAGATAAACATAAGGCTTTTCAAACTATAAAACCAGTTTTACTAAGACTTAACCAGGTTATCCAGGACATAGTTTCTTCCGCTTTTTCATGTTTATATGCCTATATTATTCATTTCATGTTTGTATATTCGTGCACTGAGCGTTATGCTCAGCCGTTACTTTCCTTTCCATGTTCCAAAACGGCAGGTACCCAAGGACTGACTCGAGCATTTGGAGGACGTGCATAGGATGGAAGCTGCCATGGACTTCGTTTCCTTTTGCCTTCATATATTTATGCTTGTGTAGTCTTTTATTTCATTCCATTTACTTTATTATGTTTTGGGCTTATGTTTGGGAACCGATGTTTGATTCCGGTTTTCCTATGGTCATGTATGTTTTAGTACATTTACCTTGCATACTTTGATGTCACGCCATAATTACGCTGACATTCCATTTCTCAAAATGGGGTGTTACAATCCACCACCCCCTCCCCGCGACTTAAATGTGAGGATTTTTAGCGCGACTAATTTTTAATTTGAAACGCAAAATATTTTCGACATTATCAAAACGGGTTTTCATAAAGAGTTTTTAAACGATGAAAAAGGGAAAGATTTTAAAAGTGATTTAAAAGAAATTTCTACATTGCTAACTCCGTCATCACATCGTGTTTTGAGTGCTACCTCGTATACTCCTTTTGACGATGGTGTGTGTGGTTTTCTTGTGGGGGAAGCCCCTTATGTTTCTTCACACTTTACCACCGAGGATGAGATATTCGTTCCCGGAATTTCTTATAAAGTGAAATCTCGGTCTTCCACTGATGCAATAAATGGATATATTATCTATTTGCTTGGTGTGATTCTACCTCGAGTAGCTCATAAGTTTGCCTTACCCATTTCCCCACCCTTATATTTCTCATCTCTTTTCTTTGACCCCTTTGGGGTCTTGGTTCCAGTTCGTGTTGGAGTAGCGTTGTTTTGTCTTTCATCCGAAAACGAGGACGCTATCTTTGACCCTGGTATACGTTTATCGGGTTTTTAAAGTACTCCATGTACTTTTGGTCATTGTTTATCATGTAAGCCCCACCAAAAATGACCATACCAAGATTATCCCTAAATGATCACATTTATGGGGATTCGAGTCGAGCTTTTGACTCGGTTATCAAAAACATGGTGCCTCGTGGGGGATTCTCATGCTTATCCTTGTAAATATTATCGTTTTCTAATAGTGTAACGAGGGTACTTGTGCTCTTCCAACCTTTTTTCCGTGGTTGTTTGTGATTGTGATTTATTTGGTTCATCATCATCATTGAAGCCTCTCGTATTCATTTTACGGATCACTCGAGCTTCGATCGTAGCCTATGGAGATTCCGATATCCGATGATATCCTTTTATGTTCTAACATTTATCTTATTAGCATAATTTGTTGGAAATACGTTTTTCCAAGGAAAGTCTCGGTCACATCATTATTAGCATAGATCACGAGCTATAGACTATTTAGGACATTGTAACTTGGAGTGACCTCCCTTTGGGGGAGATTGTTGGAAATACGTTTTTACATATTTAGAAAGGATCGATCACTCCAATGATATTGGGCTCGTGATCCAATATAGCCCATATAGCCCACATGTAGGGTGGGCTATATAAACCCCCCTCCTAGAATGTTAGGAGGGGTTGAACACTTAACATTTCACATCATCACATTTCATCTTTCTTTCAACTCTCTCCTTTCTCTCTCTTCTTTCTCTCTCTAAGTTTCTCCATTCTCCATCCATCTCAATAGGTTAATCCATAACGATGCCTAATCCTTAGAAAACACGATCCTTCAATTGGTATCAAGAGCATGGTTGATTCTTCGGATTGGCGTTTTTTAATCTACTGATTTGGTCATAAATTTTTTTTTCTTTCTAAAATTTTTCTTGTTTTTCTTCTTTTAGTGTTGCGTGTTTTGTCATTTTGATACAAACATTGTTTATTAATCATGAGTATCTGATTATCAGTTTTGTTTTATCATCATTGGTATATGTTTCTCAAACTTCTTTATCAAATTTTTTTTTCTAATATTTTTATCTTTATCTACCATTTTGTCAAATTTTGTTCCATCTATTTTCTATCAACTTGTATTGTCTCTATCATAATCTTTTCCTAATAGGTATAAGAGTTTGGTATCTGTCTGAAAATGGTACAACATTCCGATGCATAATTTTTTCATATTTCGATAGAAAGTCGCCATATTCCGATCGTAACGTCACCAGGTTTGTACATCGATCGCAATAACCCGAGGGTTCTACTTTGCGATCAACTTTTTCAGATTCCCTTATTCCGATCGTACTTTGCGATCATGATTGCGACGGGTTTAAGGTAAAGTGAGTACGAAACTCTGCCAAATTTTTTTCCACTATATTGCGATGGAATGAAAATATTGTGATAGAAACTTTCACATTGCGATGGTGAGTTTTTGATATTGTGATGAAAATGACAAATATTGCGATGGAATTTTGTGTATTGCGATGGAAGTGTGCTTAAATATTGTGATGGTTTGAATGTTGACACAAAACAAAAGGACTCGTATCATTTTTTATCAAACTTCATAAACGACTCGACGGTCGACAGACCAAACACCCTCGTCTCTTAACCAGACTCAGACCCTCGACAGACACAAACACACCCACAAAAAACCCACCCTCGACTCCTACAACCACCCACCCCCGTTTCCAAAATTGTCTCCTCTTGATAAGACCCACAACCTAGACTCCAACATCACGACACCAAAACATCAAAACTTCACACCACAGACCCACAACAACACGACCACAGACCAGACCACAGACCACACCACACCACACCACAGACCCACGACAACCCACCACAAACCCACGACAAACCCACGACTAACCCACACAACACAACACTCGTCAAACCCACACCACAGACCCACCACACCACACCACAGACCAACACAACACTCGTCCCTATACAAACCAAACACCCTCGACTCAAACAAAACGACTCTTACCAAAAACACAACAAAAATTAATCAAAATGCACCGACTCGAGATCTAATTGTAGATCTTGTAGAACGTTTTTCTTCATGTCTGGTGCTCGGATCAAATGAAATCAAAAGAGTTTGATTAATATTTATTTAAGATTATCCTTGGTGAGTCGTGATTAATATACTTGGCAGATTGAGTTTGAGTTTTTCTTTGTATTTTTTTGGTTGTGGTGGGAGATAACAGGAAACTAGGGGCGGAGATATCTAAGTGTTAGTGTGAGTTTGGGAAAGTCAAAGAAGAGAGAGATTTAGGAGTCAGGTTATATATCCCAAAAGCTTGTTTCCAAATTTGGCCACGTCTTGTTTTTATTTTTGATACACGTGTTATCACTTGTGCTAAATGTTTAATTTATACAATTGGCCCGTCTGTTAGACACGTTTCATATGACGTTTGAGACTAAAGTTGAGATTAATAAAGTTGTAAATAAAGTTGAATAATTTATTTACAATTTATTTGATCAAGTTATTTGTCACGTTTGGCCCCGTCTATTCATGACGGTTGAGATACGTCATTATTGAACAAGTTATTTGAGTTACTCATTTGCTCAATTAAACGTCTGTTTATGATTTATTTGTGACGTTTGGATTTTTTTTGAAAAATAAAGTTGTGATAAAGTTTGTTTTTATATTGAGACTAAAGGACTAAAGTTTGTTTGTGACGTTTGTGATGAGTGGTTAAAGTCTGCTTGAGATAAAAGTTTGAAAAATCATCGTTGAGCCGACAAGACATTATTGAGCCGAGACATATCATCCTCAACCGAGATATATCATCGTTGCGACAAGAGTTATATCACAATTCGAGGATCTTTTTTTTTAAGAGTCACTTACGGATTTTTCGTTGGTTTGTCAAAACCCGAGACATCAATTTCTCGTTGAATTATACTTTCTCGTTACCACTTACCTTTCATCAAACATCAATGGAATCGTTGAGTTCGACAGTTTACGAGGGAGAAATGCAACACATGCAACTCAAAGAGATCAAATTGCATCAAAAGACCTGGAAATCTTTCACGAGCTCAAGACAGGTCTTGCACTTCTTTATCCGCACAACATGACTGAACTTCCAGCCACGGTTCAACTGTTCTTTGGCAAAGTGTATAATTTCGAAGAGAAGATTTTCAGTAATTTGGATGCATTACAGTTGCAATTTGAAAAGGGAGAATCTTCATGAGGTTAAAGCGAAGATGTGTCTAGAAATCCTTCGCACACAATTTAAGGATTTCTTTGCCTCAACAATGGAACCTCCTTTTGAATATTCGACTCTAATCTTTCACCACATTTTCAACTTGCATACGGGTTGCCAGACGGAAACCTTTAGAAGTGGTTTACTCAATCACATCAATATTCTTGAGAAGTGTATTGAGGTCAGGTTAGTTAATTACAACGAGATACGGTTGAAAAAAGGTCAGATTCACAGAATCAAGGAGTCGTCTAAATCATTGCATGCAACAATACCTCATGAACATGAGAGAGAGACACGCTTCACGCTATCGTTAATAGATGATAAGATCTGCCCGGTGCAAGAAATGGGTGCCAATTTGGTCGTCACGGTAAGCAATGGCAAGGAACCAGGAGGAAAGCACGACCCGAGCAACAAGTCACAAGCACCAACTGTTGAGGTGCCAAGTTTCAACGATATACAGCATGTTGAGCATTCCGAACCTAAATATGCCACACATGGGATGGAAAAGAGTGATAGCAATCCCACTTCTGATTCATCCGATGTGTGTCATAATGGGAGAGAAAGTGTTCAAAATCCTAACAATCATGATAAATGCTTTATGATTGCCTCGTTAACTGATTCCGATTCCAAGATTAAAGAGCTCGAAACGATCGTAGCTCAATAGTCAAAAGATCTTGAGGATGCCAAACTTGAATTTTCTAAGAAAACAGACAAATTTGAAACATACTTTGAAAAACTTGAAATGTCAAACGTTGTTCTTGAAAGAAAATTAGATCAAAAAGTTTTAGATTCTAAAGCTGAAAAGGATAATCTTTTGAAACAAATTCAGTTACTAGAGTCTAAAGTGGCATCCCAAGATAGATTGCTCAAAGAAAATGAAACTTTAAAGGCTCAAGTTCAGGAAAAGGTTTTTGCTATAGCAGCGTTGAAAAACGAGTTAAGGAAAACTAGAGGACCTAGTGTGGACACTAAGCTTGAAAAACCATCAATCTTGGGGAAACCGCCTACAAATCAGTTCGTCAGACAACCGACTGTCAGACAACCTACTACATTTAGATCCGAGCAACCACAATCCTCGAGACCGCGGTTTGCCTCCCAAGTTGATTTGGTTCATCTTTCTAGACCAGTCACTCCAGCAACTAGGCCAAATGTGACCAAAACAGCTTTTGCAAGACCTAATCACATGATTGCCTCTAGTTTCCCTAAAAATACCAAGACCACGTCTAGAACTAGTTCAAATGACGTTTGCCATAAATCTGGTCTTAGGGAAGCTAATCAAAAGACACATGTAAGAGATAGCAATGTCAAACCTAGTCAGATGCCTTCTAGATTACCCAACACTGCTAACCGTAGCATGTCATCTCCTAGGAGCATCGATCAATCATCTAGGAATTACTCGGACATTAAATATGCTACTTGTAAAACATGTAGAAAATGTGTCTTTACGGCAAATCATGATTCTTGTGTCAAGAAATTACTTGATGAGGTGAACTCTTGTGCTAGACTTAAATCCCAGTGGATAGCTAAAATCAAATCCATTGGTAAAGTTTGGCGCCCCACTGGTAGAACTTTCACTCTTGAAGGAAACGAGTGCCCTTTAACTAGGATAGTCTCTGATTCTACTAAGTCTACTAGGGAGGAAACTGATAAAGATGATACTTCACTTAAGCCTAAACTTAAGGTTTTCTATAAACGGAAACGTTTGCCAGCTAAGACAAGTGAATCATCTACTCAGGTCGCCTCTGACACAAGTAAAGCCAACTGTGAACCCCCACGTGCGTCTAAAATTGATATCGCTAACCCATGTCAAAACATGCGAATTCCTAATGAGAATGCAGGTACCAAAGTTGATGTTCCAAAAGAACGAAACGGTCCAATAGTTGTATACCGTTCAACTAAGGACACTCTTAGAGTTTGGTTGCTGACGAAGCAGATATCAGAGAAACAAATGTGTCAGGGGATTCATGGTTAAGCTGCAATACAAAGGACTTATAGTCACATCACAGACTGTAACTCGATCTTCAAAGAAAGGAAAGTTTATCGTCGATGATAAACTTATCCTAACAAAGAGAAATTAATTTTTCACGGACATGAGCTTATATCAAAAACATTCCAAGTTTTTAAGCTCATGCACTATGGCTCACATTCAAATTACAGTCTTTCACCCGATCTTCAGAGAAAGGGAAGTTTATCTACGCAACGATAACTTACCCTCAAAACGAGAAATTAATTTTTCTCGGACACGAGCTTACATTAAAACCATTCAAAGGTTTCTAGCTCGTGTAAATGGCTCCTCGTTAAATGACAGACGATGACCCGGACTTCAGAGACAGGGAAGTTTATCTACGCAACGATAACTTACCCTCAAAACGAGAAATTAAGTTTTCTCGGACACGAGCTTATCCTAAAACCATTTAAAGGTTTTAAGCTCGTGTATAAGGCTCATCATTAAATATAAGATGATGACCCGATCTTCAAATAAAGGAAAGTTTATCGCCGATGATAAACTTATCCTCACAAACGAGAAATTAAATTTTCTCGGACACGAGCTTACAGTTAAACTATTCAAAGGTTTTAAGCTCGTGTAAATGAATTACAGTTAAAATATCAGACTGTAACTCAGACTTTAATTTTAGGAAAGCTTATCTTTAATGATAACTTATCCTCGTAACGGGAAATTAATTTTTCTCGGTCATGAGCTTGTAGTAAAACATTCCAGGTTTTAAGCTCATCAAGGAAAGTGTATCTTTTAAATAAGATAACTTTTTCTCCTAACGAGAAATTCACCTTTCTCGGTCATGAGCTTTCCGTTAAAACATTCAAAGTTTTCAAGCTCATGAACACGACTTCTAAGTAAATGTCAGCTTAGGACTCGTCCTTCAGATAGAAGGAAAGTCTATCGTCGATGGTAACTTATCCCTAACAACGGCAAGTTTACAACTTCTCGCACTTGAGCTCGGTTTGTAAGATATTCAACATCTTAAGCTCAAGTAAATGTTTTTTCAAAACATGGAACACAATTTTTCAAGAATTTCTCAAAAGATTTTTCTAAATCTTTCAAAATTGTGTGTTCAAAATTTTTTGATAAAAAGAGCATGTCTTCTGGAATCGATAATATTTACGAACCTAGAAATGTCATTCAATAATGACACGGGGTTGTAAATAAAGTTCAAGCAGAAGTTTAAAAGATTTAAAACATGCTCAAAATGGTTTGCTATTATTTCAGATAGTAACCCGATTTTCTTATTCAAGTCAAGCATTTCACCGGAAAGCTTTGACTTAACAACGGGAATTAATTTTATCGGGCATGGTTTACTTTATAACCATGTAAGGGATTGTGTTTACGTAATAACACAATCTAACACAAATTTATGTACGTGTCAGTGCATTTATTTGTTAAAACAAGAGAAATCTTGTTTTTATGAAGTTATCATCTCCACCAACCGTAGCAATTTACATTTGATATCTACATACTCGACGATGCGACTACTCAAACGGCGACTACAGCTCTTTCAATAGAACACGGGTCAACAATTGAGGGGGAGCAATTGTCCAGCATTCAGAATCTTTGACGCCGAAAGTGCCAAGTTCACATGTTGGTGTCAATACAACGATATCAATCGTACACATGGAGTCAAGAGATAACTTCAGACGTGACGAGGCGACCAACACTCGTGAACAAGAACCATGTGATTCTATCATATGATGTTCTCCATCATTCAGGTCTAACCTCGTAAATCGCTAATCTTGTGAATACATTATCATATATGATCTTTGCACGTGATAAATACCTTACACTTGTGTTTAAAAGGTATTTTATTTACGTTTCAATTACACCCTCATTAATTTGAGGGGGAGCTTGTGTAATTCATGAAGATAATTGGATTTGCATTTTTTCTTCTCATTTTTTCTTAAAACATCATTAAATCATTGATATTAAAAACATCGATTGGGTTAATATTTTTAATATGGGGGAGAAAATGGTATTTAATATGACTCAATGGTTTGACTTAATGTGCTAGCTCATCCCGACATGTGCGAAATGTTTTCGAATATTATGGCATATGTTAAAGGGGAGCAAAATGGATTTCATGGTGACGTATACTTACCCACAACATCTTAATTCACGACGGTGACGACTGTGGTGACATAAGGATGGTAGGATAGGTTAAAGTCCAATGATTCCTCTAGAACCGGAGGAATCTTCCCAAGGACATTCCATAGCTAGAAATAGAAGTCCTTAGGAATGATGGAGAAAGATTGTGAACGTAGCTGAATGCCGACCAAGTACTTAAGTTAGCACTGGAACAATCACAACAAGGTGCTAGTTATGACGTATTGGTAAGCATTGAAGGGGTTGAAGAATGAAAAAGAATTGTAAAGATAAAGGGTGTAAAGAAAGTAGCCCTCCTTATAACCTTAGGCAGAAACCGGGTCAATTCATATGCTATTGAGATCATTTATGATTCTCGATATTGAAGATAGACATCATGGACCCAGTGATGCAAGGCACAACCCATCCCAGCTAACTCAGATATCTCTTAAAAGATATTTGTTTTAATCACACGGAGACAACACATTATCTTTTGATTTATTCACTCCGAATAAATTGGTATTGAAAAGGTGGCACTCCTCTCCAGCCTCCGATCACTAAAATCCAAAATGTACGATCGAGTCTAGAGCCATTTGAGATCATCAAATATCTCATTAGGACACACTTTCATAATCCCTTGCTTCTTCACACACTATGACAAGTAAGAAAGATATTAAGAGTCCTACGCAAAATCTTCATGATCGTGCCTGAACATCCGAGTAATACGAAAGTATTTACAATGAAGATGGAAATCCTTCTTGATCGAACATCAAAAAGCTCATGGTAGGTGACTTGTGCAATTCTTTATGAATCAAACTTGTGTTAACTGGAAAGCAACAATTGTTTAATTCTTAATTGAACTTAAACACGTTCCAGGCCTCTACGCAATATCTTTGTGATCTTGCCAAAACACTCAGAGTGATACCTTAGTGTTCACGGTGATGAGTGGAAGTCCTTCTAGTGTTAACATCAACCAACACTTGGTAGGTAACTTGCAAGATTCTATATGAATCAAGCTAGTGACAACTGGAAAGCAACGATGGTGCGATTCTTTAATGAATCAAACTTGTTCCTGGAACATGAATTGACGGCCTCAAATCATGCGGATATTATTATCCAAATGATTCACTCTTTATGTTCGCAGTCAGCTTTGGACGGTCGAATAAAGAGAAAGGGTTTACCAGCGAAATCTTGTCAAGGAGGTTCTTTATTGAAACTACCTGCCACAAGTACGATATTTAATATCGTCCAACGGTCTTCACCGACCGGAGGTAAAGTGCTACCGAATTAGAATGAAATGTTCAAGGCCATTTCATCCGTGTATATGGTTTGTTGCTAACTGTCTTATGCAGCGTAACAAGAAGGTGGCATTGCGGTGTATAGTCCAAAAGAAGTCGTCACCACATTTTTATACTGCATACACTCAGTACTTCAACGAATTCAAGAAAGTCTTAAGGTCAAGTCTTCCGCTGTATTAAACTCTGAAGCTTTCAAGAATTGTAAAGGTATAAGTATGTGGAACATGAAGTCACGAAGAGGCGAATATCACAAGTGATGAATGCACAAGGTCAAGGCAAGGAAACATGCTCAAGGCTAAAGTCAAAGATCACATCAAGCATATTCACAAGAACAAGATCGAAGACTCAAGCATAGTATGCTAGGTTTAAGATTTTGTAAGATGGTGTGACCTCCCTTTGGGGGAGATTGTTGTAAATACGTTTTTCCAAGGAAAGTCTCGGTCACATCATTATTAGCATAGATCACGAGCTATAGACTATTTAGGAAATTGTAACTTGGAGTGACCTCCCTTTGGGGGAGATTGTTGGAAATACATTTTTACGTATTTAGAAAGGATCGGTCACTCCAATGATATTGGGCTCGTGATCCAATATAGCCCATATAGCCCACATGTAGGGTGGCTATATAAACCCCCCTCCTAGCATGTTAGGAGGGGTTGAACACTTAACATTTCACATAATCACATTTCATCTTTCTTTCAACTCTCTCCTTTCTCTCTCTTCTTTCTCTCTCTAAGTTTCTCCATTCTCCATCCATCTCAATAGGTTAATCCATAACAATGCCTAATCCTTAGAAAAACACGATCCTTCATAATTCATAAACGGCTTTTAGGTTATTCGTTTTACCCTTTCCATGCGTGAGATTAAGGATTCGACTACGTCTCTAGTATGGGGGTGTTTTCACCCCTAGACTCGAAACATTGAGAACAATGTTTAGTTTTAGTATGGGGGTGAGTAGATACTTCACCTTGCTTACGTCACCACACAATCCAATTTTCATTTTTTTGTTATCGTTTTGTTGCAAAATAAGGCTAAAAATGGCCAAATTTTAAAAAATTTCTTATTTTTCATAAGTGTTTAAGACACGAACGTAGGTTTTCCGATGGTGAGAATAAGAGTAATTTTTGACTCGACCGTGCATGTTGAGCACTTAGCTTCTATTCCTTAACTTTTTAGGCTAAGTCTCTTAAATGAGGACGAGAAATGATAGAGTTATTATTTATAAGTCTCGTAATCGTTCACAATCTGATGTGTAGTAATTATTAGCTTAGTCTCACCACGCTTTTATAATAAATTGTTAATAAATATTGATTTAGCGGTTTAGTCACTATTGTTGGTTTTTAATTTGTTTTAGTAGTTTCCATGTAATTAAATTGGGAAAACATTAAGGTATCGCCAGCGTCACGGTTTTGAAGTATTGCTAACCCGAATAATCGAAAGCTTCACCCAATAATAAGATTTCAAGTGCTCACCTAAATTACGCAAAAATTTGAAGCTCACAAGGCCGAAAAATTTATGACCAAATTAAAAGTGAATCAAGCCTTAATCTTTGAAGCTTTAAAGATCTAAAATTCGCTTTAGCGTGAGGATATACGTCTTTTGCCATAATAATCACCTCATGGTGAGGTTAAATAAAAGGCAAGGCAAGACCGAAGTCATAATAAAAGCTCCATGGCGAAGTTGAATAAAAGATGGAGGTAAACCTATGATAATAAGGCCCAACCGTTAGGGGCATATAAAAGTCTTGGTAATAATTCTCATGTTCAAAACCGTTATAAAACTGTGTTTATCGATCCTTCTTGTTGACTTAATTTTTTGACATCGTTGTCTATTAAGGTTAGTTATTAATTCGATGATTTTGGTTACACCGTTAATAATCTATGTTTAGACCTAATCTCTATTCACGCATAAGTCAATGATGTATCCTCGTGATCATTAAGACAAAATAAAATATAAGAGATACCAATTAGGAATAAGGGAGTCTAGGTTCGTAATTAACACTCATGATATATGATTGTGTTGCTAACCTATAATAACAATGATCTCGTTACACGCTTAGCATAGAATCGAGTGAAAATCGAGGATGACGAACTTATCTCTATGAGGCATTTATGTGTTCTTATTCTTTGACCTAAAAGTCACTTAATCGTGATGAAAACAATACATTATGTCTAAAACACGTGTAGTAGTTTATTAAAGTTTACGTTTTCAATAAATGTCATCATAAAATAAATTTTGGAAGTGCTATGATACTTGATTCTAGCATTGCGTGGGGACACGGCAATAGTTTAGTATGGGGGAGTGATGAGACTGGAATTATACATAGTCTCATCGTCTAAATCAGGCTTAAAACGCTTAAAATATCGTTAAAATACCCCAAAATATGCTTGTGTTTGTTCATTGTTTGTTTTAGGTAAGGATATCGTGAAATCAACAAAAGATCACAAGAATAATGCAAAAACCGAACACGGGAAACGAAGCCGCACAAAGAACCGGAGCCGAGTATGGATTTTCCAAAAATACCCTTGAAGTTTGAAGATTTTTCAAGATTGGTCCCTCAATTTTGAAGACTTGTCACAAATGACCCTCCATTATTCATTTGAACAAGAAATACCCTTGAAGATTGAAGACATGTCATCATTGGTCCTTGGTGAATGCAAATTATGCAAGAATAGTCCTTGTCCAAAAGTTTACAAAAGAGGAGGACTGATTTTGTAATTACATCAAAAAGAAATACAAAGGAAAAAAACTTAATGGTTGTTGCAAACTTGGTATGAAGAACTTTTGGGACTTGAGGGACTATACCTTCCAGACAAGAAAACTCCTCTCCACCACTACCATCACGACACGTCATGCACTAACAAGCCACCAGCCAATCACTACACTTCTCACCTCCACGTACCCAATCCACCCACTTTTTAAAAAACCAGATTTATTTAAACTTGTTTAAATACCAGTTTTGGTGGTAAACATGTATCTAAACCACTAATCCAGATCAAAAACCCTATTCATCACCTCACAAAACAAAACGAACCCTAAGCTAATTACCCTAATAAATCAAAGGGGTTTTGAAAGAAACTTTCCAGATACTTGATTGATACCCACCTAAATCCAACCCAACTCCTAAAAAATTTGCATGTGTACCCCTGGACCCCACGAAAACCACCCCTGCACCTTGGTTTGGCTAAATAAAGCATGTTTGGAATCTTACAAGCCATCCAATGGCTCATAAACGTTTCTTGGGCACTAAGGAGATCCTAAAAGGCTCAGATTGGTCCTCATCACATCTGGCATATCAAGGACACCTTCACATGACTTATTGACCAGAATTCAAAAGGTAGAATTAGAAGTTCATTGTTGTATTAGGGTTTAGTTTCCCTGTAACTTATTCACATTCTAGAATCCTCTAAGGTATTGTATAAATGGGACGTCTGTGTCTCATTTACAAATTGTTTCCAGTTATTTTTGTAAAAGTTTTTATTAATTTAAATGAAAGTTTGGTTTTGAATCTTTATACATTAAGCTAAGATCCATATTTCTTGTTTGCAAAGTAGTGTAATCTTGTTTATTTTTCCTACAAATTTGTCCTTTAATTTTCTTATCAAAGGTTCTTTTTCAAAATCTTGTAAAAAGATTTTGAGATCCATTTTTATGATAAACCCTTATGATTATTGACTGACAATCAATATCATAAGCAAGTTTTTGTAAAAGTGTTAATTATTTTGCCTTTTAAATCACTTGCAAAAAAAAGTCCTATGTTTCTTGGTCAAAGAAACTATTATAGAGTTTCACCTTTTAGCTTACTGCTCATTAAGCTTGTGCAAGCTATCTGACACATAGCTCCTGAACCAGCTTATGAGCTTTTGTTTGTTAATCCTTGGCAGGTAAACAAGAGTCCTTTTCCAAGAAATATTGGTATGTGTTTGGACTGGAGTAGTCCCCACCTAGCATTCTCTACAAAATAGCATTCCCTTTATAAGATGATCTCCATAAAGTTAGCTAACAGAGAAGGCATCACCTTGCCTTGGTAGGGCCTTGATGTAGGTACTACATGGTAAACATATTGGCTTGAACCCTCCTATTAAGTGATATTTATGTTTTTATGGGTTTTAAGTTGATTGCCCATGTTTTGATGTTCTTGATAGTTGATAACTGTTATTTTGGTAATTTAGATGTGATTCAATTGATGTTTAAGAGTTTTGTGTGGTTTACAACAAGTTTTCTTTGGTAAATCTTGCCTGTTAGAATCTTAAAGGGTGTTTGGTTGATTGTGGATTGGGTTCTTAGGGTGACAACTATCCCCACTCATTAGCTTGTATATCTTGTTATTTGTTTGGTAAAGTTTTTCTTCTAGTTATTGAAGTAGTATGTAGTTTTAAGTTCAGACTTTGTGCAATAATCTACCAGTTAGGTTTTAGGTCCACTTGAACTGCCATTTTTGATTTTTGGAGTTTCAAAATTTGGATGATGATAGTCAAGCTGTTAGTCTAGGATATTAAGTTTGTTAGTTGTGATTTGGTTATGTTTTGAGCAAAATATCAGCAGCCAAATCTCATCAAGATACCAACTATATCATCTTAAGTGCCCAGACATTAGTTTCTATGAACCAGCAACTCCAATAGGCCATTTGTGTGATTTATTTACATTGAGCTTGTGCTTTTACCTGTTGAACTTGACTCCCCACACTTCCATGGGTGTAGGGGTGCCTTTGTTTCCAATTAAATCCAAGTAACAAGCTTGAAAGCAAGCAAAAACCCACCAGACTTCATTTTCTGTTGAAAGCAGTGGGAAAAAGTTCCCATTGCTAGTATTGTTTTTGCCACTGTTAGCACTAGTGGACAAACAGACCTTATGTGTCACTTTCAGATTTCTTGTTTTTTGTCTTTAGTGATAAAATTTCAGCATTTTTCAGTTTTTTAATTTTTCCCTGTTTAGTTTATTTATTTTAGGATTTTTCATTAAATTTATTTTCATTTTACTGTTTATTTGCCATTTTTTAGATTTAAATTCATTTTAATGTGTTTTTATTAAACTGTTTTTTATCTTTTAGTGCAAAAAGTTAAGATTTTTAAGATTATTCAATTTTCCTAGATTCAGAAAAATATTTTTAGATTTTTAGTTTAAAAGTATTACTGTTCACTCTTGTTATCTATTTTTTAGAATTAATTTAAGTTTAATTAGGGTTTTTAATCAAACTGTTTTGTCTTTTAGTGAGAAAAATTACTTTCTTCAAAATTTTTAATTTCTCTACTGTTTAGTAATCTAAATTAGGATTTTTCAAACAGTAAGTTTTTTTTAGCTTTGTTTTATAATTTTTAATCATTATTTTAGGCTAAAAATTGTTTTTAACTTTTAAAAAATAGAAAAATAGTCTTTAAAATTTAGGAAAACTACTTTTTAGTCTTTAAATAATATAAGTGAGTTATTAGTTCTATAAAATAATATTTTGGGCTTTTTCTTAATTATATTTAATTTTAGGGCTTTAATTAGCATTTAAAAGTGAATATTTAATTAATAAAAGGTTATAAAATTTATTTATTGAATTTTAATTCTTAATATATTATTATAAACTTAGTTTTGATTTTTAATTAATTTTTAGCTTTAATTTTTTATTTTGTCACGTTTTATGTATTTACGTTCGCGTTTTACTTCATTACGTCGTAGTGTAATCGTAGTCGTAGCTCGTCTTTACTTTTTCTCTCTTTAAACCAAAAACGACACTAATCCAAACTTTGATTTTATATAATTGGCACTTAATTCACACACCTCCTTCAAGAACGAACTCGCACTTATTCGATTCGTCGGTTTTCCTAAATCGTCGAGTTTTTTTATTTTTGGAAAGCGTATATAACGTACATACTCATTTTTGTTATTTTTCTCTACTATATTATAATATCCAAATGAATCGTGTTTAATTTTCCTAAATTAAACAAACAACAATCTTTTACTATATTGTAGATATCCCATTATCGTTTTCGTTTTCTTTGTGAATATTATTAATATATTGTATTTACGTATCACAATAAATACACAATATCTCCAAAAGTGTGAAAACGCAACCTTAATTGGGATTTCATCACTCAATTATTGTATTCCAATCCAAAGCAAAAGATTAAAGGCAAAATAGATAAATACTTTCGTGAGGCTTAATTTTGATTAACACAAACTATAAGGTGGGTATAAGGCGGTTGTATTTCACGACCTAAGGGAAAAAGGCTTAAGTGCTTAGCGCCGCCTCGTTTCCCCTGCTTTCTTGTGCGTGTTTTGAGAAAGAGGGCTAATCGAGGGTTTATCGCCCAAGTGTTATCTACGTATACTATATTTGCTTGTTTTTCAAGATTAAAACCTCTTGAACGTTTTGGTGTTCCACCAACGTTCTAAAGTCATCGAAGGCGTCCACTTCACATGATCGTTTTCATTCTTTGAGACTCCTTTAATCGAGAAGTCGATTCGAGGAGAGATTTGTAGATTTGAGTCTACGTAATACCAAAAAATCCAAAAAAATTAAAAAATCAAAAACCAAAAAAAATGAAAAATCGAAAAAACCGCAAAAAGAATTGATAGGAGTGTAAACACCCATCCTTTTACCACTTAATTCTGGCTAAAACGAGACCAAAACACGTATTTAATATCATTTGTTTGGAATTATGCGTGGTTTTTGTGTTTATTGTGTTTTCAGAGCTAACCGGATGAATATTAAAGAAAACATGGGATTGCACGGGTTTTATCAAGGAAAAAGACTAAAGACGAAGCCTATTGTCCAAGAGATGCAAAAGATTTGAAGTCAATGGGCCTATTTGAAGATTTATCAAAGAAAAGGACCAAAAGATGGAAGATTTACATATGTCGAAGAAACTCAAGTCTATTTAACGAAGAAATTAAAAGACGAGTTGAATTTAATCGTCGACAAATCTCGAATCAGAATCAAAAACGTCAGCTTTTCTGAAAAGACGAGAAGACAAGAAGAAAGGGAGAAAGCCCACTCACCAACCAACCACTAGGACTATAAAAGGATTTTTCCTTCACATTTTAGGGAGTTTTCTTTCATTTTTCTTTTCCCAGTTTCTTTGGTTCGTAGCATCACCAACACCATTAGGGTGTTTGGTGATTTTTAATTTTCTTTCAATCTTGTAAGTGTTTAATCATTACTCTTGTTTTCTTTTACTCTAATCTTTCAATACAATCTTTCTATTCATCTTGTTCATCTCCTTTTCTATTAAAAGTTCTTAAGTTCTTGGTTGATTAATTTTAATCTTTTATACGTGGTTGATTTTGTGTTTTTATTGTTGGGATTTGTTATTTATGGTATTTACATGATTATTGGTTAGTTTGGTAAAACCTTTTTGAGTATTTGAGTCGATTTGAATTAAAATTCGTATCCCCTGTTTTTATGCCTGTAACTGTTCTTCATTCCCAGATTTATTCCGAATAGGCTGTTTGATTCGTCCCTTATTCGGAATATTTTACTTATTCCGAATAGTCTCTTGGTTTTTCCCTTACTCGGAATATTTCTAATATTCCGCATAGCTTGTTGGTTTCATCTCTTATTCGGAATATTTCGTATATTCCGAATATACCCTATATTCCGAATAGGTCCTTTTTCGCATAAGGAATTTATTCCGAATAGAAAATGTTTTCCGAATAGGGCCAGATTTTCCGAATAGCACATGTTTTTCCGAATAGAGATTTTATTCCGAGTTGCATATTAATTCTGTATAGGAGGTTTATTCCGAATAGCATTTATTCAGCATAGGGTCATTTATTCCGCATAAGTTATATTCCGAATAGACTATTTTTCCGAGCAGGATTTCATTCCGATTAGAGCATTTTCAGTTAGGTCAGTTTCCAGTTACTGTTTACTGTTTGATTTAAATTGTTAAGTCTAGTTTTACTTTTTAATTGTTTTAAGCTTAAATCTTTCTTTACGTTATTCATTTCCCTGTTTAGTAGATTAGAAAACCAAACTCTTTTTTTGTCACCAAGAACAAACCTTCCACTTTAAACTGAGATCAATTCGAGAGGATATCGAGAGTAAAATTGAACCCAAATGAAAATGCGTGTATCAAATGGCGCCGCTGCCGGCTCTTCTCGTTAAGATCAAAAGTTTTTTGTGAGAATTTGGATTTTGGGATCCGTTCCCCGTGAACGTTACTTTTTCACAAAAATTTTCAAAAAAATCCTAAAAAATATAAAATATTTAAAAATACAAAAAAGATTAAAAAACATAAAAACCAAAAATATTTTTGCCTTGTTTTTCTTTGTTCGTTCTTTTGCAGGTGTATGCGCACTCGATCCACGTCTTATCCAGATGGTCTCCGCTCAACCATTCTTGGGGCGTACCATTGATGATCCACATGACCACATCAAGAGATTCTTGCAACTCACCAACACGGTCAAGTTCAATGGTGTTCCACAAGAGGTTATCAGGTTACAACTTTTTCCCTTTTCTTTAGAGGGACAAGCCCGGCATTGGCTTGCTAAGGAACCGCCACAGAGTATTCTCTCGTGGACGGATTTGGAGGCTAAGTTTATCAATTACTTTTTCCCACCCTCTCGTACTACCGCTTTGCGGAATGAAATCATAAATTTTGAACAAAAGTACGATGAGTCGTTCAGTGAATCTTGGGATCGTTTTAAAGATCTTTTAAGAAAATGCCCACAACATGGTTTTACCAAAGTACATCAAATCAATACCTTTTACAATGGTTTAAGCATGAGTGACCAAGATTCACTAAACAGTGCCTCAGGGGGTAATCTATTGGCTAAGACTTCCAATGCTGCTTGGGACATCATTGAGAATAAATCTCGTGTGCAAACCAAGAGTGTTCGGACCAATGTCGCTAGTGCTAGCACTAGTGACATTGACAAGCGATTGGACAAAATCACTACGCTTCTTGAATCGCTTGTCACCCACACCGTCAACAACAACAACAGCAACAACGCTAAAAACGCTCAAGTTAACGCTGTCAGCCAACCTTGTGAGATATGCGGTGGTCCTCACTCTTACACTACTTGTACTGCCACCCAAGACTACCCTGCTGAGAATGTGAATGCAGCTTATGGCACCTATTCTCAACCCACTTATCAAGCTACACCTCAAGGTGACCGTAACTTGCTTAGCTACCATTCCAACAACTACCTTTCCCCACCTGGTTTTCCTCCTACCAACCCAAACCAACAATCAAACCTCAATCTCCCTCCTCAACAACAACAACAACCTCGACAACCATACATCCCCCCTCACAAGCAGCAACAACCTCCTCAACGTAACAACCAAGTTTACCAACAACCTGCTTATCAACCACCCGCATACAATGCTCCTCCAAACCAACCCACTGCTTTACACCAAGAGGTTGCAACCTACATGAGGACCAATGATGTGATCATGGAAAATCTTCAACAGGAAGTTCGCAACTTGAAAGCAGACTTGGTCAAGCAAGGAAACAATTTGAGAGCCGACATGAGAAACACGTTGGATAGCCAAACTAATGACTTGAGGAACATGATGGCTAGTTTCTTCCAAGGTAATCAACCCTCTTCTTCGGGTACTCTTCCGAGTAACACCGTTGCAAATCCAAGAGGGGAGATGAAAGCAATCACTACTCGAAGTGGTAAAGGTACCAAGGAACCCGAGCTTCCTATACCTCCACCGGTGGTTGTGACTAAGGAGAACGAGTCACCTGCTCCTATTCCTCATCCTTCTCCTTCCCCAATTTCTCCACCTCTTCCTTCTACCCCTCCTCCACCCAAGGATGTGAGTGATCCTATTCTTCCAAAGCCCTCCTCTTCTTCCAATATACCTTATCCATCTAGGTTGAGGAAAGAGAAGCTCAAAAGCAAGGACGATATTCAGGTTTCGAATTTCCTTAAAATGTTCAAACAACTGAATTTCAATATCTCCTTCGCTGAGGCTCTCGCTCACATGCCTAAATATGCGAAAATGTTTAAAGATCTTCTGAGCGACAAGGAAAAGCTCCTCGATATTGCCAACACCCAACTTAATGAGAATTGCTCTGCAGTGCTCTTAAGGAAATTGCCAACCAAGCTTGGTGACCCGGGTCGTTTCTTAATCCCTTGCAATTTCCCGGGAGTAGAGAATTGCATGGCCCTAGCCGATCTAGGTGCCAGTATTAATCTCATGCCTCTAAGTGTTTGGAAGCAATTATCTCTCCCAGAGCTAGTCCCCACCAAAATGACTTTGGAATTGGCTAACCGTACGGTTGCTTATCCAGTGGGGATAGCCAAAGACGTCATTGTAGGAGTCGAAAAATTCACCTTTCCTGCTGATTTTGTTGTCGTCGACTACGAGATGGACCCCCGTGTGCCACTAATTGTTGGTCGTCCATTCTTGAGGACCGGTCGCACTCTCATCGATGTTGAAGCCGGTGAGCTTATCATGAGAGTGGGTGACGATAAAGTAGTCTTCAACATGGGAAAGTTGTCTAAACAGCCTTATTCATATGAGAGTGTTAATTGTATTGACGTTCTTGATGAGGCTTGTGAAGAACACTTTAATGATGCTTGCAAAAGTATTCCCACCTCTCTTCCCAATGTTGAGACCGTGTCCTCCATTGATTCATCATTGTCTCTATTTGGAGATAGTGATTTATTTTGGAACAATCTTGAAGATACCATGGGAGATGTGAAATTAGCTACTAATGATTCTCCCACCGATGGGGATGAAGACATGAATTTCTTTGACAATCCTCTCACCGAAGACAATCCTTCTCCTCCATCTCCCACGGTCATTGCTATCGATACTCCGACTTCGAATACGCCTCCCGTCGAAAATCCTCCGGATTTAGAACTTAAGGAGTTTCCGCCCCATCTCGAGTATGTGTTCCTTGACGAAGAGAAGAAGTCGCCAGTCATTATTGCTAAGGACTTGAAAGATGAAGAGAAGACTCGTCTCATCGCCGTGCTGAAAGCTCATAAGAAGGCTATTGCTTGGAAAATCTATGATATTCGTGGAATTGATCCTCACTTCTGCACACACAAAATTCTCATGGAGGACGACTTTAAGCCCACAATTCAAAACCAACGAAGGGTTAATCAAAAAATACATGAAGTCATCAAAACAGAGGTTATCAAACTTCTTGATGCGGGTATGATTTACCCTATTTCGGATTCACCATGGGTTAGTCCAATCCATTGTGTGCCCAAGAAGGGCGGAATAACCGTTGTTCCCAATGAACACAACGAGTTGATTTCCACTCGTCTCGTTACTGGGTGGAGAGTTTGTATAGACTACCGCAAACTCAATGATGCCACGAGAAAGGATCATTTTCCTCTACCTTTTATGGACCAAATGCTTGAACGTTTAGCGGGTAATGAATATTACTGCTTTCTTGATGGTTTCTCGGGTTATTTCCAAATACCCATCGATCCCCAAGATCAAGAGAAGACTACATTCACTTGTCCCTATGGCACATTTGCTTACAAACGAATGCCTTTTGGCTTATGCAATGGCCCCGGGACTTTACAAAGGTGCATGTTAGCTATCTTCCATGACATGGTTGAACAAACCATGGAAGTCTTCATGGATGATTTCTCGGTCTTCGGGGATTCCTTCTCTTCTTGCCTTGCCAATTTGGAACGTATGCTTAATCGGTGCGAAGACACTCGCCTTGTTCTAAATTGGGAAAAATGCCATTTTATGGTAATAGAAGGCATCGTGCTGGGACATAAAATTTCCAAAGCCGGTCTTGAAGTAGACCGTGCTAAATTCGATGTTATCACAAAGTTGCCTCCACCTTCAACCGTGAAGGGTGTGAGAATTTTCCTGGGTCATGGGGGCTTCTACCGTCGATTCATCAAAGATTTTTCTCAAATCGCTCGCCCGATGACCCACCTCTTGGAAAAAGATACTCCTTTTATCTTTTCCAAAGAGTGCCTTGAAGCCTTCAACTTGCTTAAGGATAAGCTAACTAAGGCACCCGTGTTGGTCACCCCTAATTGGGAGCTGCCTTTCGAGTTGATGTGCGATGCTAGCGATTTTGCTATTGGAGCGGTTCTGGGACAAATAGTGAATAAACACTTCCAACCAATCCATTACGCTAGCAAGACAATGACGGTCTTGCTTTAACCCCCTAAGTGTAGGGGAGCCTCTATACGGTCTTTGTATTTGTGTGGTGATGTGATTACAGGGATAAATGTACTCTTGGAATCTTTGAAGAACCGTGCTCTCGTGTTATCTGAAATCCGGTTCTATCTCTCAACTATCGTGATTAAATTTTCTTCATACTCACATTTGAAATTGATCACTTTAGTCGTCTCTTCCTTAACTTGAGTTAACCAACGTGCACAATGTCCTAAGTGTAGGGGAAACTTTTCCCACATGCTTAAACATTGAGGACAATGTTTATCTTAAGTGTAGGGGGACTTCTATCGAAGTTTTAAGTGGACTTTTCCATAAGAATGCCTTCATTTAACCAGAAAATCCTATTTTTCAACATTTTTCAAAATTTTTATTAACTTTGGCCATTTAGTCGTAATTTTTAAATTTTTATCTTTGCTTTCATATGTATATATCCCGCAATAAAGTCAAAAATATTAATAAAGTGGTGTAGCTAGTTTAGAAGTCTTTGACATATTAGGCCCGTTGCATTTATTTTGACTCAACCCGAATAGACTTATCAAAGTTTATTCTAGCTAGTATCCTTAACCATGTAGACCTTAATTGGTTTATTAGGCTAAGTATCCACGAGTCTCATTACTTGAGATTTTAAATTGTGGAGGACGAGAAATGATAGAGTCAATTATAAGTCGTTATTCTTGCACAAGCTCACTTGGTGTAATTATTTGCCTATCCTCCCATCACTTGCAAATAATTTATCTGCAATAAGTAAGGTCGTACGATTTGAAAGGTTACTTAGCTTCTAGCCCAAGATCGTTTAAAAGTTGCTCGATAATGATAAGAGTTCATAGCCAAGGCATAACTTATGAAGCGGGGCGCGAAGATTGGCCAGTCCGAGAAGGCCCTAACAAGGCATGAGGATTCAAATTTTATTGCTGAAGATCCAAAGTGATGTGAAATGCATTATTCCCAAAATCAATATGAAGGATCAAGACTCACGACGACAAGCAATCAACTCCCTTAAAGATCATGGAGAAGTCTATCCGAAAAGACCCTAACAAGGTATGAGGATAAATAGATCCAAGTCCGAAAAGGAGGCGGATAATTGTATCTCAAAATCCCAATTAGAGATTGAAGAAATAATCATGAAGTCGTGGTCAACAAAGTTGGAGTACCCCTCAAAAGTCTCCAAGTGAAGAAACTCTATTATGATGAGAAGACCATTATCTCAAGAACGTCTCTCGAAGATATGAAGTATGAAGTACATGCCAAATATTGGCCCGAGAAAGGTCTCAAATCGTGAACCGAGTTATGCCAAGATATGAACTTTTTGATATCCCGAGAAGCAGTTTTAAGAGATTTTGTCCTTTAGCTAACTATTGATCAAATCGTCCTACTTTGCTTTCAGCCTAAATAAACTATCGAAATAAGTCCAAAAATGCATCTTCATGATCATTCTAAGACCAAGAATAAAATATAAGAGATACACTTAGGAATAAGGTAGTTTAAGCATTTAATTAAGCCATGTGTGTAAGTGTTTGATTTGCTAACTTATAATAACAATGATCTCGTTTTTAAGCTTAGTTTGGGGAACGTGAAACTTGAGGGTGATAAATCTTCGCAGAACCAAAGCCCTAATGTAAGTCCTTGATCTCTTTACAAGTTATTTCCATGTAGCTATTTTCAAGTGAAAATGGTTTTCTATCCTTTTGTTTACTTTAAAGTTTTAATTTCTCTTAGAACTTTAATTTTTGTTTAGTAGTATGTCAATAAGGCCAAGGTTGATTGATTATGAGAAAAATGTAAATTTGCTTTATCATTAAGCATTGCATGAGGGCATGGCAATGGTTAAGTGTAGGGGATTTGATAGGTGTGTAAACACCCATCCTTTTACCACTTAATTCTGGCTAAAACGAGACCAAAACACGTATTTAATATCATTTGTTTGGAATTATGCGTGGTTTTTGTGTTTATTGTGTTTTCAGAGCTAACCGGATGATTATTAAAGAAAACATGGGATTGCACGGGTTTTATCAAGGAAAAAGACTAAAGACGAAACCTATTATCCAAGAGATGCAAAAGATTTGAAGTCAATGGGCCTATTTGAAGATTTATCGAAGAAAAGGACCAAAAGATGGAAGATTTACATATGTCGAAGAAACTCAAGTCTATTTAACGAAGAAATTAAAAGACGAGTTGAATTTAATCGTCGACAAATCCCGAATCAGAATCAAAAACGTCAACTTTTCTGAAAAGACGAGAAGACAAGAAGAAAGGGAGAAAGCCCACTCACCAACCAACCACTAGGACTATAAAAGGATTTTTCCTTCACATTTTAGGGAGTTAGCTTTCATTTTTCTTTTCCCAGTTTCTTTGGTTCGTAGCATCACCAACACCATTAGGGTGTTTGGTGATTTTTAATTTTCTTTCAATCTTGTAAGTGTTTAATCATTATTCTTGTTTTCTTTTACTCTAATCTTTCAATACAATCTTTCTATTCATCTTGTTCATCTTCTTTTCTATTAAAAGTTCTTAAGTTCTTGGTTGATTAATTTTAATCTTTTATACGTGGTTTATTTTGTGTTTTTATTGTTGGGATTTGTTATTTATGGTATTTACATGATTATTGGTTAGTTTGGTAAAACCTTTTTGAGTATTTGAGTCGATTTGAATTAAAATTCGTATCCCATGTTTTTATGTCTGTAACTGTTCTTCATTCCCAGATTTATTCCGAATAGGCTGTTTGATTCGTCCCTTATTCGGAATATTTTACTTATTCCGAATAGTCTCTTGGTTTTTCCCTTACTCGGAATATTTCTAATATTCCGCATAGCTTGTTGGCTTCATCTCTTATTCGGAATATTTCGTATATTCGGAATAGACCCTATATTCCGAATAGGTCCTTCTTCCGCATAAGGAATTTATTCCGAATAGAAAATGTTTTCCGAATAGGGCCAGATTTTCCGAATAGCACATGTTTTTCCGAATAGAGACTTTATTCCGAGTTGCATATTAATTCCGTATAGGAGGTTTATTCCAAATAGCATTTATTCAGCATAGGGTCATTTATTCCGCATAAGTTATATTCCGAATAAACTATTTTTCCAAGCAGGATTTCATTCCGATTAGAGCATTTTCAGTTAGGTCAGTTTCCAGGTACTGTTTACTGTTTGATTTAAATTGTTAAGTCTAGTTTTACTTTTTAATTGTTTTAAGCTTAAATCTTTCTTTACGTTATTCATTTCCCTGTTTAGTAGATTAGAAAACCAAACTCTTTTTTTGTCACCAAGAACAAACCTTCCACTTTAAACTGAGATCAATTCGAGAGGATATCGAGAGTAAAATTGAACCCAAATGAAAATGCGTGTATCAAGAATCCTCTTTGCTACCCCCATTCTACGCTTAGTGCATGCGCATTCGATCGAATGATCATTCCAATTCTAGCGACGCTTCGAATCGACGCAATCGTAATCGAAGGAATCGACGATTAATATTGTTGTTGAAGAGACCGTAGACGAGATGGCCGACAATTGTTCGATGATGGAATTGCTCCAAGCGCCCACCGAGGGTTATGGAGACGCGATCGTAATTCCCGCTATCGAAGCAGAGAATTTTGAGATTAAGAGCGGAATGATTTCGTTGATACAAGCTACAAAGTTTCGAGGTCGTGAAGTCGATAGTCCTAAAGACCACATTCGGAATTTTGATCGTCTTATGGTCACGAGCAAGTTTAAGAACGTCGACACCGATGTCGTCAAGCTTATGCTTTTTCCGTACTCGCTCGATGGTGACGCCAAGGATTGGTACGATAAAGAGCCACCTAATTCGATAATTACGCGGAAGGATCTCGTTTCCAAATTCGTTAATCATTTTTTCCCACCGTCTAAGACGACGTTTTTAAAAAATGAAATTACGCGATTTGAGCAAAAATCGAATGAATCTTTTAGAGACGCGTGGGATTGTTTTAAGGAATTGCTTTGGCAATCTCCTCACCATGGATTTTCCGAGTTGCACCAAATTGATACGTTTTACAACGGTCTTAGTTTTCAAGAACAAGATTCGTTGAATTCCGCCGCCAGTGGCAACTTTTTGTGCAAAACTCCGAAGGATGCTTTAATGATTATCGAGAATCGATCCAAGGTTTACCAACTCCGCAATGCACCGATTTTTGCCAATGTCACCAATGTTAGTAATTCTAATCGCGACATTGAGAGAGTTGATGCGAAAGTTGACAAGTTAACGAATGTGTTCACGTCTTTTCTCATAGAAATGCAAAAGAAAGACTCTCCCGCTACGGTGAAAGCGGTTGAGACTTCATGTACGTTTTGTGGTGGACCTCATAATTATTACGAGTGTGCGACTACGGATGGCCAAACGTCGAATGTGAGCGTGTTAAACAACAATTTTTCTAATCAAAATCAAAATAACGCTGGTCCATCGCAACGAGGAAATTATAACCAAGGCAACAATTTTAATCAAAACCGAAAAAAATTCAAGGAAATAATCAAAAAGGAATTTTTTCGAATCAAGGAGGTTATAATCAAGGTCGTAATTTGAATTTGCAAAATCGAGACAACAATCAAAACTCGAATTTTTCAAACAACAACAATCAAGGAAACAATTTTTCAAGTGGTAATAAAAACAATTTTCAAAGAAGTAATCAAAACCAAGGGAACTTTAATTAGAATCAAAATAGTTCGTCAAACAATTTTAAAAATTACATGAAAACGAATGAGGCTTGATAGGTGTGAAAACACACATCCTTTTACCACTTATTTCTTACTAAAACAAGACCAAAACACGTATTTAATATCAATTGTTTGGAATTATGCGTGGTTTTTGTGTTTATTGTGTTTTCAGACTCAAGACTAAGTCTATTGTCCAAGAGATGCAAAAGATTTGAAGTCATTGTGCCTATCTGAAGATTTATCGAAGAATAGAGCCAAAGATGGAAGATTCATATATGTCGAAGAACTCGAGTCTATTAAACAAATGATTATAGGACGAGTTGGAATCATTCACCGACACTTCTCAAAATCCAAAGTCGGAAACAAATGATTATAGTTTTGTCATATATTTCATTTCTCTAGTTTTAGAGAGAGAAAGTTCCCAACTTTCTCTCACTAAGATTTTTCTTTTCTCCATTTTTATCTTTCAAGTTTTAAGCTTTTTGTATTTTGGATTTCATTAATCTAATTCAAGTTAAGCTTTTAAGTTCTTTAATCTCCTTCTACATTTCTTAGTTTACCTTAATCTTTGATCCGATTGTTCGATTTCATACGGTTTCGATGATTGGATGAGTTTGTGATTAAAGGTTAATCTTTCTTGTTCCTTTTTAAGCTCATACACGTATAAGCTATAAGCTCTTAATGCTTATTGGCTTATTTCAAGTTTTAGCTTATTGCTTTTTGGATTTCACAAAAGTTTTACTCATTTTTAAGTTCATTTCATAAAGTTTATAATCGTTTACGTTTTACAAGTTGTCGAATTTAAGCTTTTTGAGTTGTTTAAGTTTCCGATGAGTTAGCTTTTTTATTGTGCTTATTGAGTTTTAAAGTTGCCACCAATTTCGGATCAACATTGCTTCCATCGCAATCTTGGGGATTCTACATATTCTGACGGTTCCTTGTTTTGATCGCAATAACCCATTAGGGTTCTACTTTGCGATCGGTTGACACTTTCCCCTTATTCCGATCTGGATTGCGATCGCTTATTGCGATCGCATATTCCGACGGGATTTAAGGTTACCTTAAGTCGAAATGCTGCCAAAATTTTGTTTACTACATTCCGATCTACAACTTTCCGATCTGACTTTGCGATCTAGCACATTCCGATAGATGCACATTGCGACAGAAGTATTACTTGCATTCCGATCTGAACATTGCGACAGTGCCATATTCCGACAGACTTGATTTTGACATTCCGATGGACCTTCATTTGCAATATTCCGATGGACTATGTTTTTAATTTTTAAAGTTTTACAAAGTTTTAAGTTTTAAGTATTTTCCTAATTAACTTTTAGTTTAACTTTGTCAAACCTTCTACTTTACTCATCGACATTTTTATTACTTGCATTTAGTTTAAAAATTAGATAACCAAAATCAAACCCTTTTTAGTAACCGAGAACAACCATTCCACTTTGAACCGTGATCAATTCGAGAAGATTCCGAGAACAAATATTGAACCCAATGAAAATCACTGTATCAAATGGCGCCGCTGCCGGCTCTTCTCGTTAAGATTAACAGTTTTTTGTGAGAACTTGGATTTTGGGATCCGTTCACCGTGAACGTTACTTTTTCATAAAAACTTTCAAAAACCTTAAAAAATATAAAATTGTCAAAGATACAAAAAAAAAAATTAAAAAACCATAAAAACCAAAAATATTTCTTGTTTGCTTTGTTAGTTCTTTTGCAGGTGCATGCGTACACGATCAACGTCTTATCAAGAGCCCGAGCCTCTCGAAGACTTAGACATGGCCGGTGTACAAAACAACAACAATAACCCACCTCAAAACAATAACAACAATAACAATCCACTTCTCAACAACAATAATAACAACAACAACAACAATGAACCTCTACCGGACAATCGCCCGATGATTGAACTTTTACAAGCACATGTGGAGGGTAACAATGATCCAATTGTCATACCCGCGATTGAAACCAACAACTTTGAGCTCAATCCGGTTTTTTCCAGATGGTCTCCGCTCAACCATTCTTGGGGCGTACCATTGATGATCCACATGTCTACATCAAAAGGTTCTTGCAACTCACAAATACGGTCAAATTCAATGGTGTTCCACAAGAGGTAATCCGTTTGCAACTTTTTCCCTTTTCGTTAGAGGGACAAGCCCGGCATTGGCTTGCAAAGGAACCGCCACAAAGTATTCTGACATGGACGGATTTAGAGACCAAGTTTATAAACTAGTTTTTCCCACCCTCTCGTACTACCGCTTTGCGGAATGAAATCATTAATTTTGAACAAAAGTACGATGAGTCTTTTAGTGAATCTTGGGATCGTTTCAAAGATCTTTTAAGAAAGTGCACACAACATGGTTTTACCAAAGTGCACCAAATTAATACTTTTTATAATGGTTAAGCATGAATGACCAAGATTCACTAAACAGTGCCTCGTGGGGTAATATTTTGGTTAAGACTTCTAATGCCGCTTGGGATATCATTGAGAGTAAGTCTCGTGTGCAAACTAAGAGTGTGCGGACCAATGCCGCTAGTGCTAGTACTAGTGACAACGACAAGCGACTTGACAAAATCACTGTGCTTCTTGAATCGCTTGCTACCCAAACCGCTAGCAACACCAACAGCATCAATGCTAAAAACGCTCAAGTCAATGTTGTAAGCCAACCATGTGAAATATGTGGGGGTCCTCACTCTTACACCACTTGTACTTCCACCAAAGACTACCCTTCTGAGAATGTGAATGCAGCATACGGTACCTATCCTCCGGCCTCTTATCAAGCTCGTCCTCAAGGTGACCGTAACTTGCTTAGCTACCGCTCTAACAATTTTCTTTCCCCGCCCGGTTTTCCTCCTAACAACCCAAACCAACAACAAAACCTCAATCGCCCTCCTCAACAACAACAACAACCTCGTGCACCATACATACCACCTCACAAACAACCATATCCACCTCAAAGAAACAACCAAGTTTACCAACAACCTGCTTATCAACCACCCGCTTACCATGCTCCTCCTCCCAACCAACCCACCGCATTGCACCAAGATGTTGAAACCTACATAAGGACCAATGATATGATTGTGGAAAATCTCCAGCGAGAAGTGCTCAACTTGAAAGCAGACATGGTGAAACAAGGAAACGATCTGAGAGCTGATATGAGAAACACGTTGGCAAGTCAAACGAATGACTTAAGGAACATGATGGCTGGTTTCTTCCAAGGTAATCAATCCTCTTCTTCGGGTACTCTTCCGAGTAACACCGTTGCGAATCCAATAGGGGAGATGAAAGCAATCACCACTCGCAGTGGCAAAGGTACCAAGGAACCTGAGCTTCCTATACCTCCACCGGTGATTGTGACTAAGGAAAACGAGTCACCTGCTCCTATTCTCATCCTTCTACTTCCCCAATTTCTCCACCTCTTACTTCTACCCCTCCTCCACCCAAGGATGTGAGTGATCCTACTATTCCAAAGCCTTCCTCTTCTTCCGATATACCTTATCCCTCAAGGTTGAGGAAAGAGAAGCTCAAAAGCAAGGACGATATTCAGGTTTCAAACTTTCTCAAAATGTTTAAACAATTGAATTTCAACATCTCCTTCGCTGAGGCTCTCGCTCACATGCCTAAGTACATGAAAATGTTCAAAGATATTCTTAGCGACAAGGAGAAGCTTCTTGATATTGCTAATACCCAACTTAATGAGAATTGCTTTGCAGTGCTCTTAAGGAAATTGCCAACCAAGCTTGGTGATCCGGGTCGTTTCTTAATCCCTTGCAACTTCCTGGGAGTAGAGAATTGCATGGCCCTAGCCGATCTAGGTGCCAGTATTAACTTAATGCCTTTAAGTGTTTGGAAACAATTATCTCTCCCCGAACTAGTCCCCGCCAAAATGACTTTGGAATTAGCTAACCGTACGGTTTCCTATCCAGTGGGGATAGCCGAAGACGTTTTTGTAGGAGTCGACAAATTCACTTTTCCTGCAGATTTCGTCGTCGTCGATTACGATATGGACCCTCGTGTGCCATTAATTGTTGGTCGTCCATTCTTGAGGACCGGTCGCACTCTCATCGATGTTGAAGCAGGTGAGCTTATCATGAGAGTGGGTGACAATAAAATCGTCTTCAACATGGGAAAGCTTTCTAAACAGCCTTATTCATACGAGAGTGTTAATTGTATTGACGTTCTTGATGAGGCTTGTGAAGAACACTTCAAAGATGCTTGTAAAAGTATTCCTACCTCTCCTCCCAATGTTGAGACCGTTTCCTCTATTGATTCATCACTATCTCTATTTGGAGAAAGTGATTTCCCTTGGAAAGATTTGGAAGCCACCATGGGAGATGTGAACTTAGAACATGACGATTCTCCCACCGATTGGGATGAAGATCTTCGCCTCATTGAGAACCTTCTTAAAGAAGACAATATTTCTCCACCATCTCCCAAGGATATTGCTATCGATGAACCGACTTTGAATACGCCTCCCATCGAAAATCCTCCGGATTTAGAACTTAAGGAGTTGCCGCCCCATCTCGAGTACGTGTTCCTTGAATATAAGAAGAAGTCGCCCGTCATCATTGCGAAGGACTTGAAAGAAGGCGAAAAATCTCGCCTCGTCGCCGTGCTTAATGATCATAAGAAGGCAATTGCTTGGAAAATTTACGATATCCGCGGAATTGATCCGAACTTTTGTACTCACAAGATTCTCATGGAAGATGACTTTAAACCCGCAATCCAGAGCCAAAGAAGGGTTAATCCTCGCATTCATGACGTCATCAAACAAGAGGTCATCAAACTTCTAGATGCCGGCTTGATTTACCCTATTTCGGATTCGCCTTGGGTAAGTCCCGTCCATTGTGTGCCCAAGAAGGGCGGAATAACCGTTGTTCCCAATGAACACAACGAGTTGATTCCCACTCGTCTCGTTACTGGGTGGAAAGTTTGTATTGACTACCGTAAGCTCAATGATGCCACGAGAAAAGATCACTTTCCTCTTCCTTTCATGGATCAAATGCTCGAGCGTCTAGCTGGTAATGACTATTACTGCTTCTTAGACGGTTTCTCCGAGTATTTTCAAATTCCCATCGATCCCAAAGACCAAGAAAAGACTACATTCACTTGTCCCTACGGAACATTTGCTTACAAACGTATGCCTTTTGGTTTATGCAATGCTCCTGGGACGTTCCAAAGGTGTATGATGGCTATCTTCTATGACATGGTTGAACAAACTATGGAAGTATTCATGGATGATTTCTCGGTTTATGGCGATTCATTCTCTGCTTGCCTTGCCAATTTAGAACGTATGCTTAAGCGGTGTGAAGACACTCGCCTTGTTCTTAATTGAGAAAAATGCCATTTCATGGTAAAAGAGGGCATCGTGCTAGGACACAAGATCTCCAAAGCCGGTCTTGAAGTTGACCGTGCTAAAGTCGATGTTATTTCTAAGTTACCTCCACCTTCAACCGTGAAGGGTGTGAGGAGTTTCCTTGGTCATGCGGGCTTCTACCGTCGATTCATAAAAGATTTTTCCAAAATCGCTCGCCCGATGACCCACCTCTTGGAGAAAGATACTCCTTTTATCTTTTCCAACGAGTGTATTGAAGCCTTCAACTTGCTTAAGGATAAGCTTACTAAGGCACCCGTCTTGGTTACCCCTAATTGGGAGCCGCCTTTCGAGTTGATGTGCGATGCTAGCGACTATGCTATTGGAGCGGTTTTGGGCCAAAGAGTTAATAAACACTTCCAACCGATCCATTACGCTAGCAAGACAATGACAGGGGCTCAATTGCATTACACGACAACCGAAAAAGAGCTTTTAGTTGTTGTCTATGCTTTTGAAAAGTTCTGCCCCTATCTTGTCCTTTCTACCACCATCGTGTATACCGACCATTCCGCGTTGAAGTACTTGTTGACTAAACAAGATTCCAAACCAAGACTTCTTCGCTGGGTTTTGCTACTCCAAGAATTTAAAATCGAAATTCGCGATAAAAAAGGAGCTGAAAACCTAGCCGCGGATCATCTCAGTCGACTTGAGGATCCTTACCAAGGGGATCATCCGAACAAAGAGATCAATGACTCTTTTCCCCTGGAGACCTTAATGTCTATAACCTCGACTTCTGATGAAACCCCATGGTTTGCGGACATTGCAAACTACTTGGCGGGTGGAATTCTCGTTGACGGGTTAACATCCCAACAAAACAAGAAGTTCTTCAAAGACATTAAGACTTACTTTTGGGATGACCCGTATCTATTCAAACAATGTGCTGATTTGATTATTCGCCGATGTGTTGATGGACCGGCAGCTTTAGAAATCCTTGACGCTTGTCACAAAGGACCCACCGGTGGTCACTTTGGTCCCAACTACACCGCCAAAAAAGTGTTTGACTCGGGATTTTATTGGCCCACCATTTATCGTGATGCTCACGAGATGGTTAATCGATGTGATGTTTGCCAAAAACAAGGCAAGATCACACATAAAGATGAAATGCCTCAGAATTTCATTCAAGAATGTGAAATCTTTGATGTTTGGGGTATCGACTTTATGGGGCCATTCCCTTCATCTAAAGGAAACAAATACATCCTTGTAGCCGTTGACTACGTTTCTAAATGGGTGGAAGCCAAAGCTTTACCCACTAATGACGCAAGGGTGGTTTGTAACTTTTTGAAATCGCTATTCGCTAGATTCGGTGTGCCTCGTGCCATTATTAGTGATCGCGGTACTTATTTTTGCAATGATCAATTTGAAAGAGTCATGGCTAAGTATGGTGTCAATCATCGTCTTTCCACCGCCTACCACCCACAAACTAATGGCCAGGCTGAAATCTCTAAACGAGGCTTAAAGCGAATTCTTGAAAGAACCGTGGGAGAGCATCGTGCCTCATGGGCCGATAAACTTGATGATGCTCTGTGGGCTTTTCGTACTGCATACAAGACTCCGATTGGTTGTACACCATATCGTCTCGTGTACGGGAAAGCATGCCACCTCCCCCATTGAGTTGGAGCACAAGGCTTACTGGGCCTTGAAGTGGGCTAATTTTGATATCAACAAAGCCGGTGACCTACGCAAGATCCAACTCAATGAGCTCAATGAACTCCGTAATGAGGCTTATGAAAATTCTTTGATCTATAAGGAAAAGACTAAGCTCATTCACAACTCTAATATTAAAAACCGAGAGTTCCAAGTTGGAGACAAAGTTTTGCTCTTTAACTCTCGGTTGAAAATCTTTTCGGGCAAGCTGAAATCTCGTTGGTCCGGCCCATTCACCATTGCCCAAATTTTTCCATATGGTACTCTCGAGCTCGCTCAACCTAATGGGCCGAATTTTAAGGTGAATGGCCAACGAGTGAAGTTGTACTTTGGTGAGGACATCTCTCATGAGATGATTCCATCCCTCACCACGTTTCCCATGAACTAATTTTGGGTCGAGTCAGGCTCGTGACTCGGTTATCAAAAACAAGCGCTCCTCGGGAGGCAGCCCGAGTATCTATCCTTTTCCGTTTTAACCTCCTAAGTGTAGGGGGACCTCTATAGGTTCTTCGTGTTTGTGTGGTGAAGTGATTACAGGGATGAATGCACTTTTGGAACCTTTGAAGAACCGTGCTCGCGTGTTATCCGAAATCCGGTTCTATCTCTCAACTATCGTGATTCAATTTTCTTCAAACTCACATTTGAAATTGATCACGTAAGTCGTCTCTTCCTTAGCTTGATTTAACCAACGTGCACAATGTCATAAGTGTAGGGGAGACTTTTCCCACATGCTTAAACATTGAGGACAATGTTTATCTTAAGTGTAGGGGGGACTTCTATCGAAGTTTTAAGTGGACTTTTCCATGAAAATGCCTTCATTTAACCGGAAAATCATCTTTTTCAGCATTTTTCAAATTTTTAATTAACTTTGGCCATTTAGTCGTAATTTTTAAATTTTTATCGTTGCTTTCATATGTATATATCCCGCAATAAAGTCAAAAATATTAATAAAGTGGTGTAGCTAGTTTAGAAATCTTTGACATATTAGGCCCGTTGCGATTATTTTGACTCAACCCGAATAGACTTGTCCAAGTTTATTCTAGCTAGTATCCTTAACCATATAGACCTTAGTTGGTTTATTAGGCTAAGCATCCACGAGTCTCATTACTTGTGATTTTGAATTGTGGAGAACGAGAAATGATATAGTCAATTATAAGTCGGTATTATTGCACAAACACACTTGGTGTGATTATCTGCCTATTTTCCCATCACTTGCTAATAATTTATCTGCAATAAGTAAGGTCGTACGATTTGAAAAGATACTTAGTTTCTAGCCCAAGATCGTTTAAAAGTTGCTCGGTAATGATAAGAGTTCATAGCCAAGGCATAACTTATGAAGCGGGGCGCGAAGATTGGCGAGTCCGAAAAGGCCCTAACAAGGCATGAGGATTCAATCTTATTGCTAAAGATCCAAGGTGATGTGAAAATCATTATTCCCAAAATCAATATGAAGGATCAAGACTCACGACGAAAAGCAATCAACTCCCATAAAGATCATGGAGAAGTCTATCTGAAAAGAGCCTAACAAGGTATGAGGATAAATAGATCCAAGTCTGAAAGGAGGCGGATCGTTGTATCTCGAAATCCCAAGTAACGATTGAAGAAATAATGATGAAGTCTTGGTCAACAAAGTGGAGTATCCCTCAAAAATACTCCAAGTGAAGAACTCTATTCACGAAGAGAAGACCATTATCTCAAGAACGTCTCTCAAGATATGAAGTATGAAGTACATGCCAAATATCAGCCCGAGAAAGGTCTCAAATCGTGAAGCGAGTTATGCCAAGATATGAACTTTTTGATATCCCGAGAAGCAGTTTTAAGAGATTTTGTCCTTTAGCTAACTATTGATCAAATCGTCCTACTTTGCTTTCAGCCTAAATAAACTATCGAAATAAGTCCAAAAATGCATCTTCATGATCATTCTAAGACAAAAATAAAATATCAGAGATACACCTAGGAATAAGGGAGTTTAAACATATAATTAAGCCATGTGTGTAAGTGTTTGATTTGCTAACTTATAATAACAATGATCTCGTTTTTAAGCTTAGCTTGGGGAACGTGAAACTTGAGGGTGATAAATCTTCGCAGCACCGAAGCCCTAATGTAAGTCCTTGATCTCTTTGCAAGTTATTTCCATATAGCTATTTTCAAGTGAAAATGGTTTTCTATCCTTTTGTTTACATTAAAGTTTTAGTTTTTCTTAGTATTTTAATTTTTGTTTAGTAGTATTTTAATAAGGGCAAGGTTGATTGATTATGAGAAGAGTGTAAAATTGCTTTATCACTAAGCATTGCATGAGGGCATGGCAATGGTTAAGTGTAGGGGATTTGATAGGTGTCAAAACACCCATCCTTTTACCACTTATTTCTTACTAAAAGAAGACCAAAACACGTATTTAATATCAATTGTTTGGAATTATACGTTGTTTTTTTGTTTATTGTGTTTTCAGAGTCAACCGGATGAATATTGAAGAAAACATGGGATTGCACGGGTTTATCGAGGAAAAAAACTCAAGACGAAGTCTATTGTCCAAGAGATGCAAAAGATTTGAAGTCATTGTGCCTATCTGAAGATTTATAGAAGAATAGAGCCAAAGATGGAAGATTCATATATGTCGAAGAACTCGAGTCTATTAAACAAATGATTATTGGACGAGTTGGAATCATTCACCGACACTTCTCAAAATCCAAAGTCGGAAACGTTTAATTAAAGAAACGTAAAGACAAAAGAAGAAAGAAGAAGAGAAGCCCATTTACAAGTCCACAATCAAACGCCTATAAATAGGCCTACACTTCACAACTTTGAGGAGCTAGTTAGTTTTGTCATATTTTTCATTTCTCTAGTTTTAGAGAGAGAAAGTTCCCAACTTTCTCTCACTAAGATTTTTCTTTTCTCCATTTTTATCTTTCAAGTTTTAAGCTTTTTGTATTTTGGATTTCATTAATCTAATTCAAGTTAAGCTTTTAAGTTCTTTAATCTCCTTCTACATTTCTTAGTTTACCTTAATCTTTGATCCGATTGTTTGATTTCATATGGTTTGGATGATTGGCTGAGTTCGTGATTAAAGGTTAATCTTTCTTGTTCCTTTTTAAGCTCATACACGTATAAGCTATAAGCTCTTAATGCTTATTGGCTTATTTCAAGTTTTAGCTTATTTCTTTTCGGATTTCACAAAAGTTTTAGTCATTTTTAAGTTCATTTCATAAAGTTTATAATCGTTTACGTTTTACAAGTTGTCGAATTTAAGCTTTTTGAGTTGTTTAAGTTTCGGATGAGTTAGCTTTTTGATTGTGCTTATTGAGTTTTAAAGTTGCCACCAATTTCGGATCAACATTGCTTCCATCGCAATCTTGGGGATTTTACGTATTCCGACGGTTCCTTGTTTTGATCGCAATAACCCATTGGGGTTCTACTTTTCGATCGGTTGACATTTTCCCGTTATTCCGATCTGGATTGCGATCGCTTATTGCGATCGCATATTCCGACGGGATTTATGGTTACCTTAAGTCGAAACGCTGGCAAAATTTTGTTTACTACATTCTGATCTACAACTTTCTGATCTGACTTTGCGATCTAGCACATTCCGATAGATGCACATTACGACAGAAGTATTACTTGCATTCCGATCTGAACTTTGCGACAGTGCCATATTCCGACAGACTTGATTTTGACATTCCGATGGACCTTCATTTGCAATATTCCGATGGACTAAGTTTTTAATTTTTAAAGTTTTACAAAGTTTTAAGTCTTAAGTATTTTCCTAATTAACTTTTAGTTTAATTTTGTCATACCTTCTACTTTACTCATCGACATTTTCATTACCTGCATTTAGTTTAAAAATTAGATAACCAAAATCAAACCCTTTTTAGTAACCGAGAACAACCAATTCCACTTTGAACCGTGATCAATTCGAGAAGATTCCGAGAACAAATATTAAACCCAATGAAAATCACTGTATCAAGGCTAATATGAGACGATTAGAGGGAGAAATTGGTACTTTGAAATACGACTTTTCTAATACTTTGAAAATGAAAAACACGAAGATTGAGCAAGGACAAATTGACATTAAAAAAATGTTTTTGGCTATTATGAACAAAGCCTCGGGTGCTTCATCGAGTTCGTTACCTAGTGACATTGTTGTAAATCCGAAGGAACAATGGAAAGCCGCCTCGTCTCGTGGAAAAAGTCGTGTGGTTACTTCTTACCTTGATGGATTTCGAGTTGTTCCTTCTTCTCAACCCTCGACTTCTAAGACGCCTTCTTGTTGTAAAGTCGATGGGGTGAACGTGGCGACCAAGGAAAAGAGAGCACACCCTCGTGTACCTAAAAATTCCATCCGCGGTTCAAAAAGAGATCTTTATCGACCTCACCCAAGTAACCCTTGAAGAAACTTGTGCATCGATCCTTCTTAAAAAACCCAAAAGGCATATGCCAAGAAAGGAAGAGATCCGGGCCAATTTCTGCTACCTTGTGATTTTTACGAGATTGAGGGATGTTTAGCCATTGCCGACTTAGGTACTAGCATCAATCTCATGGCTCATTCTCTATGGAAATTGATGAGATTGCCTTCACTTACCCCCACGAACATGACAATCGAGCTTGCAAATTGTACACCAGTTATACCAATTGGAATAGCCGAGGATGTCTTTGTTAAAGTTGGAAAGTTTGTTTTTCCCGCGGATTTAGTTATATCCGATTACGAGTGTGACCCTAAATGTCCCATTATTCTAGGCCGACCATTTTTACCGACGGCTCGAATCGTAATCGACGTCCACGAGGGGAGATTTACTATGAGATATGGGGATGACAAAATGGAATTTTCGCAAATAAATCCCAAGTGTCTAACTATCATGAAAAACCAAGGTTTCAAAACTAATGTTTCAAATTCTAATGATTTCAAAATGTTAACTTTAGCGGAAAATATGAGGCTTAATACATGTTTTGAAAGAATTAAGAAGAACGATTTTAAAGATGATGATTTTAACGATAAAGAATACGTGTACCTAATTCAAAAGGGTATGCGTAGATTTATGGACGAAAAATCACTTTGGGATGTATTTGGTGAAACAAGTGAACAACCAATTCCGAAGGGCGACATTAGTGCCATCACAACAATGACAAAAATGGACTCGTCTTCACCACCTTCGAAGGACCACGTCTTTGAGGATTCAACTTCTAACTCCATCGAAGTGCCTCCATTTCCTAGCTCAACACCCGTTGAGGCTAATGGATTTATCGACATCGATCATCTCTTTATTGAAAAGTCACCTAAGCATAGTCATTCGACTTGTAAGACCATGGTTGTGAGTGCTCACATCGACTATTTGTTTGACGATGACGATGGCGATTTTGCCGAGATTGATCACGTACTTCGAAATCCACATGCCATTTTTGTGGATTCTCCCAAAAGACGTCTTCACATGTGAAGTACGATGATTACGAGTTCGATCCCGAGATTGAGGAAATTATCGAACGAGAGCTAGCTCTTTTGCCTCCACTCCCACCTACGAGTGAGGTTGATTTTTCCAAGAACGATGATGAACTTAATGAGTTGGAACGTCTTATTTTCGATGACGAACCAACTCATGTCACCACCAAAAATCCATTTCTCGATGAGTTACCTAATCAACACTCCTCAAATGAGAATTACGTTTAACACATTCGTGAGGATTTAACTTATCAACAATCCTCACAAATGAATGATGGTTTCGTGCTTGATCATGATCTTTTCGAGAGAGTTTCTAAGATACTCAAAGAAGGGAATGACAAACCTTGGTTTGACAAGCCCATCTTTGATGAAGAAATCGATGAGATCGACGGTCATGAGGATGACGAATATGTTGACCCCGAGGGGGCGGTGTTCTTTGTTTATCGACGTTTTGAGAACTTATACAATCCACCACCCCCTCACCGCGACTTAAATGTGAGGATTTTTAGCGCGACTAATTTTGAATTTGAATCGCCAAATATTTTCGACATTATCAAATCGGGTTTTCATAAATAGTTTTTAAACGATGAAAAAGGGAAAGATTTTAAAAGTGATTTAAAAGATTTTTCTACATTGCTAACTCCATCATCACATCGTGGTTTGAGTGCTACCACCTCATCTACTCCTTTTGACGATGGTGTGTGTGGTTTTAGTATGGGGGAAGCCCCTTATGTTTCTTCACACTTTACCACCGAGGACGAGATATTCGATACCGGAATTTCTTGTAAAAGGATTTCTCGGTCTTCCAACGATGCAATAAATGAAAATATTATCTATTTTCTTTGTGTGAGTCTACCCCGAGTAGCTCATAAGTTTGCCTTACCCATTGCCCCACCCTTCTATTTCTCATCTCTTTTCTTTGACCCTTTGGGGTCTTGATTCTAGTTTGTGTTGGAGTAGCGTTGTTTCGTCTTTCATCCAAAAAAGAGGACGCTATCTTTGACCCGGTATACGTTTATCGGGTTTTTAAAGTACTCCATGTACTTTTGGGCATTGTTTATCATCTAAGCCGCACCAAAAATGACCATACCAAGATTATCCCTAAATGATCACATTTACGGGGATTCGAGTCGAGCTTTTGACTCAGTTATCAAAAACAAGGTGCCTCGTGGGGGATTCTCATGCTTATCCTTGTAAATATTATCGTTTTATAATAGTGTAATGAGGGTACTTGTGCTCTTCCAACTTTGTTCCGTAGTTGTTTGTGATTGTGATTTATTAAGTTCATCGTCATCATTGAAGCCTCTCGTGTTCGTTTTACGGATCACTCGAGCTTCGATCGTTGCCTTTGGAGATTCCGATATCCGATGATATCCTTTTATGTTCTAACGTTTATTTTATTAGCATAATTCATAAACGGATTTTAGGTTATTCGTTTTACCTTTTCCATGCTCGAGATTAAGCATTCGACTACGTCTCTAGTATGGGGGTGTTTTCACCCCTAGACTCGAAACATTGAGTACAATGTTTAGTTTTAGTATGGGGGGTGAGTAGATACTTCACCTTGCTTACGTCACCACACAATCCAATTTTCATTTTTTTGTTATCGTTTTGTTGCAAAATAAGGCTAAAAATGGCCAAATTTAAAATTTTTCTTATTTTTCATAAGTGTTTAAGACACGAACGTAGGTTTTCCGATGGTGAGAATAAGAGTAATTTTTGACTCGACTGTGCGTGTTGAGCACTTAGCTTCGATTCCTTAATTTTTTAGGCTAAGTCTCTTAAATTTGGACGAGAAATTATAGACTTATTTATAAGTCTCGTAATCGTTCACGATCTCATGTGTAGTAATTATTAGCTTATTCTCCCCACGCTTTTTATAATAAATTGTTAATAAATATTGATTTAGTGGTTTAGTCACTATTGTTGGTTTCTAATTTGTTTTATTAGCTTCCATTTAATTAAATTGGGAAAAAAATAAGGTATCGCCAACGTCACGGTTTTGAAGTATTGGCAACCCGAATAACCGAAAGCTTCACCCAATAATAAGATTTCAAGTGCTCACCTAAATTAAGCAAAAAATTGAAGCTCATAAGGCTAAAAAATCTATGACCAAATTGAAAGTGAATCAAGCCTTAATCTTTGAAGCTTTAAAGATCCAAAATTTGCTTTAGCATGAGGATATACGTCTTTGGCCATAATAAACACCTCATGGCGATGTTAAATAAAAGGCAAGGGAAGACCAAAGTCATAATAAAATCTCCAAGGCGGAGTTGAATAAAAGATGGAGGTAAACCTATGATAATAAGGCCCATCCATTAGGGGCGGGGGGGTATAAAAGTCTTGGTATTAAGTCTCATGTTAAAAACGTTATAAATTCGTGCTTATCGATCCTTCTTGTTAACTTAATTTTTTGACATCGTTGTTTATTAAGGTTAATTATTAATTTGATGATTTTGGTTACACCATTAAGACTCTAGTTTTAGACCTAATCTCTATTCACGCATAAGTCAATGATGTATCCTCGTGATCATTAAGACAAAATAAAATATAAGAGATACCAATTAGGAATTAGGGAGTCTAGGTTCGTAATTAACACTCATGATATATGATTGTGTTGCTAACTTATAATAACAATGATCTCGTTACACGCTTAGCATGGAATCGAATGAAAATCGAGGATGAAGAACTTATCTCTATGAGGCATTTACGTGTTCTTATTCTTGACCCTAAAAGTCACTTAATCGTGATGAAAACAATACATTATGTCTAAAACACGTGTAGTAGTTTATTAAAGTTTACGTTTTCAATAAATGTCATCATAAAATGAATTTTGGAAGTGCTATGATACTTAATTATAGCATTGCGTGGGGAACCGGCAATGGTTTAGTATGGGGGATTGATGAGACTGCAATTATACATAGTCTCATCGTCTAAATCGGGCTTAAAACGCTTAAAATATCATTAAAATACCCCAAAATATGCTTGTGTTTGTTCATTGTGTGTTTTAGGTACGGATATCGTGAAATGAACAAAAGATAACAAGAATAAAGCAAAAACGAACACGGGAAACAAAGCCGCACAAAGAACCGGCCCCGAGTATGGATTTTCCAAAAATAACCTTTAAGTTTGAAGATTTGTCAAGATTGGTCCCTCAATTTTGAAGACATGTCACAAATGACCCTCCATTATTCATTTGTGAAAGAAATACCCTTGAAGATTAAAGACATGTCATCACTGGTCCTTGGTGAATGCAAATTATGCAAGAATAGTCCTTGTCCAGAAGTTTACAAAAGAGGAGGATTGATTTTTTAATTACATCAAAAAGAAATACAAAGAAAAAGACTTAATGGTTGTTGCAAACTTGGTTTGAAGAAATTTTTGGAGTTGAGGGACTATACCTGCCAGACAAGAAAACTCCTCTCCACCAATACCATCACGACACGTCGTCCACTAACAAGCCACCAGCTAATCACCATACTTCTCACATCCACGTCCCCAATCCACCCACTTTTTTTAAAAACCAGATTTATTTAAACTTGTTTAAATACTAGTTTTGGTGGTAAACATGTATCTAAACCACTAATCCAGATCAAAAACCCTATTCATCACCTCACAAAACAAAACGAACCCTAACCTAATTACCCTAATAAATCAAAGGGTTTCTGAAAGATACTTTCAAGATACTTGATTGATACCCACCTAAACCCAACCCAACTCCTATAACATTCGCATGTGAACCCCTAGACCCCATGAAGACCACCCCTGCACCTTGGTTTGGCTAAATGAAGAAAGTTTTGAATCTTACAAGCCATCCAATGGCTCAAAAATGTTTCTTGGGCACTAAGGAGATCCTTAAAGGCTCAGATTGGTCCTTATCACAACTGGCATATCAAGGACACCTTCACATGACTTGTTGACCAGAATTCAAATGGTAGAATTGGAAGTTCATTGTTGTACTAGGGTTTTGTTTCCCTGTAATTTATTCACATTATATAACCCTCTAAGGTATTGTATAAATGGGACGTTTGTGTCTCATTTACAAATTGTTCCAACTATTTTTGTAAAAGTTTTTATTAATTTAAATGAATGTTTGGTTTCTAATATTTATACATTAAGCTGAGTTCCATATTTCTTGTTTGCAAAGTAGTGTAATCTTGTTTATTTTTCCTGCAAATTTGTCCTTTAATTTTCTTATCAAAGGTTCTTTTTCAAAATCTTGTATAAAGCTTTTGAGATCCATTTTTATGATAAACCCTTATGATTATTGACTGACAATCAATATCATAAGCAAGTTTTTGTAAAAGTGTTAATTATTTTGTCATTTAAATCACATGCAAAAAAATATTCTTTTTAGTCCTAAGTTTCTTGGTCAAAGAAACTGTTATAGAGTTTCACCATTTAGCTTACTGCTCATTATATCTGACACATAGCTTCTGAACTAGCTTATGAGCTTTTGTTTGTTAATTCTTGGCAGGTAAACAGGAGTCCTTTTCCAAGAAATATTGGGGTGTGTTTGGACTGGTGTGTTTGGGGTGTGTTTGGTAATGTTTTTCTTCTATTTATTGAAGTAGTAAGTAGTTTTAAGTTCAGACTTTGTGCAATAATCTGCCAGTTAGGTTTTAGGTCTGCTTGAACTACCATTTTTTATTTTTGGAGTTTAAAAATTTGGATGATGATGGTCAAGCTGTTAGTCTAGGATATTAAGTTTGTTAGTTGTGATTTGGTTATGTTTGAGCAAGATATCAGCAGCCAAATCTCAACAAGTTACCAACTATATTAGCTTAGGTGCCCAGACTTTAGTTTCTGTGAACCAACAACTCCAATAGGCCATTTGTGTGATTTATTTACATTGAGCTTGTGCTTTTTCCTGTTGAACTTGACTCCTCACACTTCCATGAGTGTGGGGGTGCCTTTGTTTCCAATTGAATCCAAGTAACAAGCGTGAAATCAAGCAAAAACCCACCAGACTTCATTTTCTATTGAAAGCAGTGGGAAAAAGTTCCCACTGGTAGTATTATTTTTTCCTCTGGTGGCACTAGTGGACAAACAGACCCTAGGTGTCACTTTCAGATTTCTTGTTTTTTGTCTTTAGTGCTAAAATTTCAGCATTTTTCAGTTTTTTTATTTTTCCCTGTTTAGTTTATTTATTTTAGGATTTTTCATTTAGTTTATTTTCATTTTACTGTTCATTTGCCATTTTTTAGATTTAAATTGATTTTAATGAGTTTTTATTAAACTGTTTTTTGTCTTTTAGTGCAAAAAGTTAAGACCTTTAAGATTTTTCAATTTTCTTAGATTCAAAAATATATTTTAAGATTTTTAGTTTAAAAAGTATTATTGTTCACTCTTTTTATCTACTTTTTAGAATTAATTTAAGTTTAATTAGGTTTTTAACCAAACTATTTAATTTTTTTACTGTTTAGTAATATAAATTAGGATTTTTCCAAAAGTAAGTTTATTTTTAGCTTTATTTTATTATTTTTAATCATTATTTTAGGCTAAAAATTGTTTTTAGCTTTTAAAAAATAGACAAATAGTCTTTAACATTTAGGAAAAATAATTTTTATTCTTTAAATAATATAAGTGAGTTATTAGTTCAATAAAATAATATTTTGGGCTTTTTCTTAATTGTATTTAATTTTAGGGCTTTAATTAGCGTTTAAAAGTGAATATTTAATTAATAAAAGGTTATAAAATTTATTTATTGAATTTTTATTCTTATTTATATTATTTTAAACTTAGTTTTCATTTTTAATTAATTTTTAGCTTTAATTTTTAATTTTGTCACGTTTTACGTATTTACGTTCGCGTTTTACGTCATTACGTCGTAGTCGTAACTCGTCTTTACTTTTTATCTCTTTAAACCAAAAAGACACTAATCCAAGCTTTGATTTTATATAATTGGCACTTAATTCACACACCTCCTTCGAGAACGAACTCGCACTTATTCGATTCGTCAGTTTTCCTAAATCGTCGAGTTTAATACTTGCCGATTATACGCGTTTTTTCCTAAAACGTGTACGATTTTCCTACATCATTCATCTTGCATAGCTTCTATCCTACAAGATTGGGTAAATTCTTGTTGCCACGTCTTAGGTTCAACTTCACTGAGAAAAGCATCAAAATGACAAAAATTGCACTTTCTTGTAACTGACTTCGTGTGGATACCAGACGATTAGGGTCACCAATAATAGAATCTATAGGATGATCTTTTGTCCACTTGCTGTCATGTTCACGAATCCGTGGATTGGAGTAGACCGTATTAGGAGCTTCCTCTGAGGTGGACGATCCGTCTTGATTAGAGTCGGAAATTGGTACACCAAAGTTCACGCATTTGAGCGAATTCCAAGTCGTGATCATCATCATCCTCTTCATCATCAACAAGCATGACATGGGTAGTTGATTCGGGTGCTGGTTGAGAATTACTCGTTGAAGGTATATCTTGACCAATAATAGGTGTAGACGTATCTGATTATGCTTCGGTTGTTGGAGCTACAACTTTGGTAACCGGAGCTATTACCTCAGGTTCTGGAGCAACAATACTTGGAGGAGTGAATAATTCATAAAAGAAAGGTTGAAATAACGTATCCCATTCATTCATAGAAGGTGGTGTAAATGATGATGAAGAAGGGTTGTTTGGGACAAGACCAGAGCTAATGTTACTGGGTCCAATTTCATGAAGTGCGGGTTCATATCTGCTTTGCTCAGAAGCCATTGCCGTCAGCTCATCAAAATAAACATTCATAGTTTCAAGGATCTTATGAGAATTATGATTGTAGATTCGATATTCCTTCTTTGTGGGTGCATAACCAATGAATATACCAATATCAGCCTTTGGTTGAAGTTTTCCCAAATTATCACCATCATTATTTAGATAGCAAAGAGAGCCAAATACATGAAGATATGATAAACCTGGTAATTTTCCATGTAAAAGCTCATATGGTCTTTTACCATGGCGTTTACGAATTAGTGACCGGTTTTGGGTGTAAACTGCTGTAGATACTCGTTCGAGCAGCTTCCATAAGTGTACGATTTCGCCTTTCAACGACAGCGTTTTGTTGTGGAGTGCGAGCAAGGGATGTTTCATGAGATATGCCAACTTCTTTATAATAATTACGGAAGATTTGATTCACAAATTCGGTTCCATTATCCGTGCTAATGCGTCGGACAGTAGTGTTGAGACACACTTGAATCATTTTGAGAAATCCGATGATGAATTTAGGTGCCTCATTTTTTGTTGTAAGAAATTTCACCCATGTAAACCGAGAGTAATCATCGACAATGACGAGGATGTACTTTTTACCACTAAGACATTCAACACACATTGGCCCACAAAGATCCATATGCAAAAAAAAAAAGTTTCTCTTGGTTGGTGTCTTCAGTCTTGGGTTTGTATGATTTCTTCCCATAGTACATGCGGAACATAAATGGTCCTTGTGAAATGTAAGTTTAGGAAGACCACGAACAAGCTCGTTTTTCGCCAAATGATTAATAGCGTCAAAGTTAAGATGAGATAACCATCGATGCCATAACCATGACTTAGTCTTTGATGCTTTGGAGAGAAGACATGCGGGAGAAGCGACCATCATATCTTGTAGAGACAAAGTGTACAAATGATTACCTTGAGTACCTTTCAATAAATCAACCCCTTCCAAATTGTGAATGAAACAAGTATGCTCTCGAAAAGCAACTTCTAGGTTTCAATCACAAAATTGTCCCACAAAAAATAAAATGTGACCGAGAGCTTCCACATAATACATTCTTGAAATTATAACATTCCCAATATGATATTCACCGTAACCTATTATCTTTGCAATATGATCATTTCCAAATTGAACCGTACCAAGAGACTTGCTGACGAAATTTCTGAGCTGAGAGCGATCTCCGGTCATATGCTTGGAGCAACCAGAGTCCAAATACCAGAGAACAATTTGGACCACATGTTTTCATCAACGACAGTAGACAATGCATTGGAAACTATTGGTTCTGGAGTGTTAGCAGATACAGATATGATATTATCAAAATTGCTAACATTTGTGTTACCTTCAGATTTATTGCGTTTTCTAATGTGAGTTTTACCACTAACAGGTTTTATTGTTCCAACTTTCTAAGGTTTTGGAGTATTAGCGGGCACTACAGTCAGAGTATACCTATTTAAAGGGCACTTGATTCCAATAGTAGTGTCGGTGTTCCTAGTTAAAGGACACGCTTGTGTTTTGGTAGCCTTGGTACTCCAAGTTAAAGGGCACACTTTCTTCGCTTTAGTTGGAGTGATCCTAGTTAAAGGGCACGCATTTCCTACAATAGTGAAAGTTCTACCAGTGGGCCGCCACATCCAACCAACTTGGGTTAACACTTTCCCAGTCGGTTTCCATTGTAAAACATTTTCCGGGCATTCATCTCATTCACATGGTCAATAAGGCAAGAATCATGACGACTAGAAAACATACATTCATTGCAATTCCAACATTTCAAATTAGAATTCACAGTAGGCTTAGAACACTGCACAACCGCAGAGCCTTTAGGTTTAGCTACATGATTCTTTTTATTCAAAACAGAAATAACATTCCTAGAATGGGCTTCTACTTTCTTCTTCACTGGAGTACTAGATGAGGGCAAGATCCTATCATTCTTCTTGATTCCTTTAAGCTTAGATCTTTGAGACTTAATAGTGGTGTTTACTCCTGTAGAAGGCAACATGGGAATATTAGAAACGTGTTTTGACTTTGCCTTATCCTTAGTGACCAATGTTTGAGAGGGTTTAGTCCTAGGGCCCTTATTAAGTGGAGTGAAGGCGATGAGGTTCTTTTGGATTGCACTAGAGGACAATACCGAGATAGTGGTTGTGTTATCTACAAAATTCTTACCTTTGAGGGTATGAAGTGTTTCCTTTAACTCAGCCAATGCCAAATTTTTATCACAAATTTGTTCCCTCAAATCAGATATTTCCACCGACTTTCGATTCAATCGTTCAATCAATGATTGATTATGTGCAGTGGTATTAGCACATGCAGGCATTACTGAATCAAAGAGTTGTATATTTTTCTGTTTTAAGTTATCAACTTTGGACAAAATCTTGGAAACTCGATTATCTAGATCAAGTTTAAAATTCTTAGTGACCTCAATTACGTTCACACAGTTAATCTCCTTAGATTTCTCTATGTTCATCGGCATTGATTTAGCAACCTTGTCACTTGGCTGACGTAGTTTTGATTTTAAATTCAATCGTAAATTCTTTTGAAAATTTGGATCATCTATATTAACACCTTAGAAAGACGTTTCAACGATTTCTTGAATAAATTGTTGCTTGCATTTAAGCGAAATACAATGTTTTTGAATCTCATCAAAATGTTTTGAAAGCGAAGAATACGAACCTTGAAGCTTTAAAAATTCAGCGTCAGATTTGTGACAATTACTATCTACCACATTATCCACAGATTCAACATTATGCACAATAGAATAATTATCAACACTTTAATTTACACAGACGGAAATATCATGCGACATCACTTGCTTCAGATGCTAATCATTTTGGCGTGAAATTCGTTCTATTTCAAGTAAACTGTTTTCATAAGCATCATCCATTTCATTGAAAACACGTCTAACTTCTTCTATTTCCAAAAGCAAATCTTGATCAATATTGCTAAGACAAGCTTTAATATTTTTTATAAACGGGAAAATTTCGTCTCGAAACGCAGTTCTAGTGTGCTCAAAATTCCATTCACCTTCCGTTATAGCCGAAGCCGTCATACGTTCCGTAATGACCTTGTCAAAATGGGCAAAGTGTTGGTGCACCGCATTTAAGTTATCTGACACCTTACTTACCGGTGGAATTAACTTAGTTAAATCCTTTTTAACAAGTGTAGGAGACGTACTAGGAAGGTTTTCAGTTGACAAAATTTGGGGCACAAAAGCTGATAATTGAGCTAAGTCCTTTTGTAAGCGAATACGGGTCTTTTTAGTAAATTCATCTTTATTATGCTTATCATAATCAAGCTTATGGAATTTTGAAAGCATTTTAGATCGAGTTTCTTCCGCAAGTGACATAGTCTCCTCAGTACTACAAACATAAGGTGCTTCTTTCGATTTGCCAATTAGGGTCACATCATAAAGACAAGGAATGTATTCCTGAGCTTGTTTTGCATAACCGGGATTAGATGGTAAATCTTGAAGACGCTTAAGCTCGAGTTCTTTAAACGATTTAGTTAAAAGATGAACCTTTTTGTGGAAGCGTATTGTTTTAAAAGTTGTTGTTCCTTAAATTAAGAAGTTTGGTAGCATTAATTTCCGATTCAAACTTTTTAGACTCGAGAGTAACGAAATCCATTTTAAGTTTCTGAAAATCATTTAGAACCGACTCTTTTTCTTTAAATTCATTGGAAAGATTAGCTTTTCATGATTCTTTTTCTTTTAAGTGTTCAATCTTTTCAAAACGAAATTGGCCAAATTCAGAATAAGTTATTTTTTCTGCTTGAGGGACCATTTCAAAAGTTTTGACCTTTTCCTTATACTACACATGCTCAACGGTTAGGTTGGCATTCATATCTATGGTTTGTCAAACAGCCACATTCATGTTATCAATAATATGTTTAGGCACCATTACCAAATCATGTTGATCATAAAATTCCATACCCGTCGTAGCATTTGGTTAAGGTTCACTCAAATGTGTTGGATTGGATACCACATCATTTGAGTTACTAGTTCTCGAATGTTGTTCGAGGTTGTCATTATCATGCTCAACTTGATGTGGATTATCATGAATAGTATTAGATGTGGTTGGTACCTCACTGACGATATCAGAACCGTAGTGAGAGAGATTAGAAACGAGAGTAGCTTGGGCTGTGTGAATGTCATCACAATCAGAATCATATGCATCAAGATCATCTGCTTGATATGCTGCATTAGAAGTAGATACGACTGCAATGCCTTCATTATCAACTGCCCCTGGGTCTGCAAGAAATGCTAATTCCTCTGAATCCAAAATCTTTCCCTTAGATTGAGCGTCGACCAAATACATCTTCTCCCGAAACCATGTTGCATCCCTTCTCCTTTTCGGCTGAGTGCATTCCCTAGCCATATGACCTTGTCCTCGACAGTTGTAACTATAGGTTTAAGACTTCAGTAGGTGTATCATTTGGAGTAAAGACCGGTGCTTGGATTGGTGGAAGTTCATTGGAGTAGAAGGCTTGTGCTTATGGTGCTTCAATTGGAAAATATCCTTCCTGAGGAGTATAGCCCATTAGAGAAGTGATAGTTGGTGATGGTGATGCCTGATATGTTGGTTGCTGTGGATAAGGTTGTTGAAGAACACTTTGTTGAAGTGCTTGTTGTGGCATCATTAGTGGTTGATAAGATGATTGATGTGGTTGCTGATAGGTGTGTTGTGGTGGTTGCTGCAAGTATGAAGGTTTTGTTGATAAGTGTAAGCCATGTTTTGTTGGGAAGTCATTTGTTGAGAAGCATACATGGCAAGTGGATCATGAACTTGAGTTGTTGACAACCGAGCCTTGATCACGTGGCATTCATGTTGTTGAAGAAAAGATTGAAGTTGATCCGCGTTGGTTTGATGCAAATCCTTAGCCAATTTAACAGCCGTCACGTACTTGCTCCATTCTGAAGGAAGAGTGTTCAAATACTTGGTGTTCAATTGAAACGTAGGAATTGCCAGGCCATAGATGTTGAGTTCATTCATCAATAATGTGAATCTTAAATAGTAATTGAGAGTCTCTCCGGGGATATAAGCAAACTTATCAAACGTATGATAAAGCTTACACTCTCATTCTTGTTTAGTTAACGAGGTGCCTTGCATTATAACACGAATTCTATCCCATAACTCTAGATGAAAAATTTATGATATTCGGAATAATTGGGAAATTCGGAATAAAGGACTTTTTCGGATAAAGTTCCAGTTTTCGGATAATTGCTTATCTTCGGATAAAGTGCCTTTTTCGCATAATGGCAGGGTTTTCGGAATAATGCCAAGTTTTCAGTAAAAACAAGGTTTTCGGAATAAGATGCAGGATTTCAGATAAAGTGACTATCTTCGGATAAAGGCACAAATTCGGATAAATTACAAGATTTCGGATAAAGTGACTTTCTTCGGAATAAATGGTGTTTTCGGGAAAATGTACCTTTTTCGGATAAAATGCACTTATTCGGATAAAATGCACTTCTTCGTATAAATTGCACCAATTCGGATAACTTGCACCACTTCAGATAATTTGCACGTCTTCGTATAATTGCAAGATTTTCGGAATAAAGCAAACTTTTCGGATAAATTGCATTTCTTCTGATAATAACACTTTTCGGATAAAACTACTTTTTCGGAATAATGCTTCTTCCGATAAAAACCACTGTTTTCGGATAAATCACTTTTCTGATAAATCACATTTCGGATAAAACCACTGTTTTGGATAACCTTCTTCGGATAAACAAGTCACCTTCGGAATACAAAACCCTTTTTCGAAAATCACTTTTTCAGAATAAACCAACTTAGGATAAACCAAAACCCTTTTCCGAAATACACGATTCTCGGATCTCAAACCACAGACTTCGATTTTTATGCTAAAAATTGATTCAAACACCCAAAAAAATTTGTGATTTAACCAAAGTAACAATACCAAATCTCTACCACTACTATGTAGATGATTTGTATCAATAAGAATCCATAAAAACAAAAAAAAAATTGAATCAATTAATTTTAGATCAAAATAAACACAAAATCAAGAACACAAATACAAAAACAATACAATCATCCCATGGCTCTGATACCATTTGTAGGATATTGTATATCTATGCTTAATCTAGAGAGAGAAAGAGATAGAAAGTTGGTAGATTTCACACACACTTTTAGAGAGAGAAAGTAAAGAAACTATGTGTTTTATGAATGAAACCACACCCTCTCCATCAAAGGAGAGGGATTTTATACCAAGTCCATAAAGTGGGCTTGGTTTACATGTTGGGTCGCCGACCCATACAACACATGGGCTCGGTTTGGGCTTTGTTTAATAAATGTAAATAAACTAAACTACGAGCTTCTACTAAATCTATTGTTGGAGTGACCGATCCTTTCTAATACGTAAATCGTATTTCCAACAGGCTATTATGAACAAACAATCGGGTTCGTCTTTGAGTACGTTACCTAGTGACACCGTGAAAAATTCGAAGGAACACATCAAAGCCGCATCGTCTCATGGAAAAACTCGTGTGATTACCCCTAACCTTAATGGTTATAAAGTTATGCATTCGTCTCTACCCTCAGCCACAAAAACGACTTCTTGTTCTAAAGTCGAGGGAAAGAAGGTGGCGACCAAGGAAAAGAATACACATCGTCGTGTACCTTAAATTCTATCAACCTTTCTAAAAGAGAGTTTCAAAGACCTTACAAACGTTCACTTTGAGGAAATTTGTGCTTCGATTCTTCTTAAAAACCCTAAAAGGCATATGCCGAGAAAGGAAGAAGATCCGAGCCAATTTCTATTACCTTGTGATTTTTCCAAGATTGAGAGATATTTAGCCCTTGTCGATTTAGGTGCTAGCATCAATCTCATGCTTCATTCTCTTTGGAAATTGATGAAATTACCAAATCTTACCCCCACGAACATGACAATCGAGCTAGCAAATTGTACACCACTTAAACCAATTGGGATTACCGAGGATGTCTATGTTAAGATTGGAAAGTTCACTTTTCCCGCGGAATTTGTTATTTTCGATTAAGAGTGTGACCCTTAATGTCCTATTATTTTAGGTAGACCATTTTTATCGACGGCTCGTGCCATTATCGACATCGATGGTGGGAATTTAACTATGAAATATGGGGAGGATAAGATGGAATTTTTCGCGAGTAGATCCCAAATTCAAAATGATCAAAGTAAAACTGAGGTTACAAAAATTGATGATTTCAAAATGTTTACTTTAGCGGAAAAATTAGGCTTGATACATGTTTTGAAAGAATTAAAAACAAAGGTTTTCAAGATGAGGATTTTAATGATAAAGTATATGTTTACTTACTTGATAACGGTTTACGAAAATGTATGACCCAATCATTTTGGGATTTATTCGACGATTCAAGTAACAAACCAATTCCAGAGGTATAAAACTCGTATACATTTTATTTTCGAGGACGAGAATTTCTTTTTAGAGGGGAAAAGTTGTAAAACCCAAATATTTGGTTTGTATTTTATTTCATTATTTTGAATATAACCTAAAGTTTAAATGATAAGCATTTGATATTAAAACCTTAGATTATAATTTTGTTAGAATTATAATACCCCAACTATAATAACATGTTTTTATCACTTTCTATAATACATAATATACGACAAAAAAATAAGATGATTTTATATAATGAGTCTTATACACCATGCTTTTAATTTCGGTACAAGAAGAAAAAAAATAAAAAATAAAAAACAAAAATTACTACCGTAACACTAGTTTTTGACATAGTGAAAGTCCCTAATCAATTATAGAAACACTAAACTTAACTAATCAACACAAGTAAATACTTTTCAAACGTAATACTTATTATTATATAATAAAGAATTACAAGTGTTATGGATAACACCGTTTGATGACAATGTGTTGTGCACACATTGAACAACTAAATAACCTAACTTATGAATACAATCACAGTTGTTTGATTCAATAAGTTCTAAACATTAATGTATGAATATTCTCAAAGTGTTAAACATTAATGCGTGGCTACACATCCTTATTATAGTGATACGAGGTTGACCTAAGTATTAGTTAATGGTGACTACACAAGACATTCACTTTTCAGACATCTGTCACAAGATGATCTTCTATTCTTGGTAGTCTGCCACAATGATTTAGGGAAACAGAGCTTGACACAGTTTCACTTTTCTTCATAGTCTCGTACACACAAATGGCATGACCAAAGTGTGCTGAGTGTTAACAGGGTATTGCCACCCCTGTTAACCCTCAACCCCTCAGAGTGCCTGATACATCTTGGTTGTTATCCATCACAACCAATGAGTATGTCTTCAAGTAATTTTCAACTTCCTTGACAATGTCTCTGACATGGACTCCTCTGAGGTTGCTCACAGAGACTTAGATCTCTGTGAGTCTTGCGATACTTGCCTGCCTCCTAGGCTGTGACAATCCGTCAATTTATGGTTGATATTTTATTCTCGAATATTATTTAAAACATTATTTTAATGTTACATTATGAACTCACTTATTTTTGGGAAGTAATTTGGATTTACGTCTTGAAGTAGCGTCGACTACGTCTAAACCGGAAGATTCTACGATACGTGCTTACGTTTACATACACCGTCTTTGGTGACAGTCCGACATTTCAGAAAATAAATTTATCTGTGAATATTATTTTGGAGTTTTAAATTTGTGTTGGTTCATAAACTCACAAATTTACTAGAAGAAATTAGGACTTACGATTTTATTTTAACGTCCTTTACGACTAAACCGGAAACCCTAGGATTACGTATTTACGTTTTCGAACTCCGTTTTTGATGAGACAATTTTTATTGGATTCGTTTTGTGCCGTTGATTCATAATTTATAAAAACGTTTTTCGTAAAACGACCCGAGGGCACGCAAATCCAGGAAACTAGAATCGAGGAATACACGTAAATTAGTGGGATGAGACAAGTTTACACTTGCCCCACCCCACTAACATGGGACGGCCAAACCATGGACTCAACACCCTTAGGTGTCAAACCTTAAACAAGTAGCAACCACTTGTCACTTTAGCTTACAAGTTAAGCTTCCACTAGTCAAAACAACTAGCTACACACACACCCTCATTTTCATCCATGCAAAACAACCATTTTCTCTCACTCTCTCTCAAAGATGCCGTCCATATCCTCACCATAAACACCATCATTGATCAAATTTAACCACAAAATCCTATGTTATTCATACATATGTTGATGCCCTCTTGAAGCTCTCTTGAATGGTGGTGATTATAACATACAAGGAGGAGTTTACATGGAGTATTAGGGATGATTTTCCACATGGTGTTCATGAAGATTGGTGGTCTTGAATATGGTCATGGTTATCCACAAGTTTCTCCATCAAAATCCATGTCCAAATCATAATCTACATCAACTTGGTGGTATAAAGATTGTCCTCCTCATCCTCTTGTTATTTTTGATTATGTAATCTTGTATTTCTTTTACTTATGTATATGTATTTGATGATGAATGATGATTAAAAATATTGTGTGGAGATTTGGTGTTGATAAACATGCTTAAAAAGGTGAAAAACTATAAGAAACAAGGCTAAAATCTTGCTTAAAAATGATGGCTATATAAAACAGTGAAGAAACATGTCATGAACTGATAAAATGATGAAGTAGAATCAATTTAAAGTAATCTATAGGTCTTGTACACATGTGAGAGTTGGCCAAGCAATGGAATCATTGTAATAAGTGAGATATGATCAAAACAAGTTTAAAGTACAAATCTGAGTTCACTGTTTTGGACGATTTTTAGAAAATAATTAGAAGATGATTCAACAGTAGATAAAAAGAGTTAAATGGAGCACATATCATGTAGTTATTGTGATAAAAATTGGAGCTTCTATCTCCATATAGAACTCTAGATATGGCAGTTTTGGTGAATATGAAAATAAAAATCAGATTTTGGAAAATAAAGTATAATAGTATTATATAAGCACTCAAAATTATATAGTATAAAATATAAATTAAAACCCACTAAATTATATAATACATTTATATAAATATGTACAATGGTAAATAAGTGGACATTTTATAAATGGTAATTTGTTAAGTTTTATAAGTTATAAAACTATAAACATGATTTTTACGACTTTTCGGCTAATATCGTAAAATTAACGTTTTTGTTAAATAAAACTTAGATGGTTGGACCCGTCTAATGTAAACTTTATAAAACTTATATACTGATATATAAACATGTATAACAAGTAAAAACCGATAAAACCCGAACTATATAACATACGGACATTAACGGGCTAAATTAACGTTATTGGACTAATAATTGGACTAAATAAGTTAAACACTTATAAAAAGAACTTATTGGGCTTAACCCATTTGGGCCCAACTTTTAAAGTTTAAATACTGATAATATAAGCATGACATGGATTAATACAAGTTAAAGAACTTATAATAAGTTTATTGGACTTAAAACACGTAAATGGGTAAAATTAGTAAACTAGTAAGAAGATACCAATCCGTAAACACTAAAATGAGTAAACGAGAATATGTAAACCCACTTGATCATCATATATATATAATCATCATATGTATACATAATTGCTATTTTTATAAAGTCATTGGACATGAGTCTAAGACGAGTATTATTTATATAGGTTTCCGTGATTGAAGCACGTGCTGTACGTCTGAATTGTCGACAACCCGCTTTCCCACATCAACGTGAGTTCATAGCCTCGCACTCTTTTAAATGTTTTCATGAAATGTTTTATAAACCCGCGAGGGAGATAACATGTTAGTTTTTATAAAATTAGGACACCATTTGTCCCGATTGTTTGTTTATTGATTTGGACCCGAATGATTGAATGACCCAATTGTATGACCCGATAAATGATTAAAGGACCCGATAGATGAAATTAAATGGATTATTAAAGTTAGGTTATGTCACTAAAAGTCTCATTAGCATGAATTGTGAACTACCGGTATTTGGTAGACGCTTGTGCATATAATAGTACTATTTAGGGACGATCACCCCAGTTCGCGCCTTGACGGTTGATCCCCGTCGTGCCACATTGATTGGTAAGCGAATTTATGTATGAGAAGATTTCCATAGTGTGACCTTTGTGACGACACGCTAATTTAGATGGGCAAATTGAGTATCGGGTGAGCTACCCGTTGTTTGGTTTAGTAAGGTAACAATGTCATGCGGCTTATAATAATCCAACTTAATGAAATACTGTTGTACGCTCCGAATTACGATGTATTGCCTGACTAGCAATACGGGGTCATACTATTGATATTATGTTCGTGTTTTGGTTTTTATAACCATATTCATATAACGGTTTTTATTTTCATACAACGTCATAAGACGTATTGTATGATGTTTTTACGACATTGGCTCGTATAATGATTTTTAAGGCAAATGCCTATATTATGATTTTCGATAAGGATTTGTATAAAACGACTTTGGCTATTTTATGGCCTATTAAAATGATTTGTACAAAAATGATTTTCGGTAATAATTTTATACCGATATTATATTGATGGTTTATTAAACTCTATAAATTCACTCGGCGTTATCTCTGACCTTTTCTTTTAACATGTTTTGTCTCATGTACTTGAAGGTAATTCTCGGGAAGACGACAAGAATTCATGGCCCGTACTTAAACAATATTTTCCATTCAAATACTTTGTAAAACTTTGTATGAAATATAATGACTTGGGACCGATGTAACTTTGATATTTATGAATGGAGATGCTTTATTAATAAACGACGCGATTTTTATGCGTTGTTTATGATGTGAGTAATGTGCTATCCCGTAACACCAACTAGTCTTCCGTTGTATTGAGTTGTATAAATTTGGGAGTGTTACATAGGCACTGGCAAGTTACTATCTAACAGCTTGATTTGTGTTTAAATCTATGACACATGGAATCTAATAAACTTAGATTCCCAACAATCTCCCCCTATTTAAACATAAATCTAGCTAGATCTATCTAAGTTAAGGTAAGTGAGATAACAGCTTCTTCTGACTTATAACAGATCCAAACAAACATACCTCATGATTTTATTCATACTTTAAGAAAATTACAAGTACAATACAAAAGTGAAATAAAATACGAGGGTAAAATTTAGCTGTGGTATCATTCAATAGTCATCATTTTTTATCTTTTCTTCAGCGTCAGCTATGTTTGTCCTAGTATCCAATTCTGCCTGCAAAGCTTGTGCAAACACCTTGGAATACTCTGAGTTAATCTTGAGCCCCTTTTTGAGACAAATTAACTGAATTGTTGATGCTAATCCTAGCTCATCTTCTCTTTGGAATGCATACTGGCAAGCTTTGTTCATAAAGGCCATACCTCTTTCAGGCTCTGTGTAGGTCTGACCATCAATAGGACCAATAATTCCATTTGGTAGCACCAAATCCTTGTGCATTCCATCCACTTGAACATCATCGGTGACGAAGGTTTCCTTAACAAGTTGAGTCATCCTTCTTCTTTTCATTCCAGACTTTGGGGGTTCTTGTTCAAATAGATGTGGTGGGGGATCTATTTTGAGTTTGGCTGCTGTTTCTTTAACGCAGTTAAACTTAGCTTTGAGGGTCTTAAGAAGAGTAAAATTAGCCTGACCAGTTCTTTTAGCAGCCAAGGCTTCAAGTTCAAACCATTCAGATAACCCAAGTTTCTTTAGTCTGAAGTCCTCAAAGACATCCATATTACCCTGTTGGTTATCTCTCCAGAAAATCATTTGTGGTGTGTTGGTAGACTTGTGAATGGTGTATTTGACCTTGGTGATCTTTCCAGGTGCATACCTGTTGTTGACGCAGGCATCATAATCAGTTTTCACCTTTTTATTGCCTCGGCGCGTTTAGCTTCCATTTCCCTCAACCATTGTTTTTGCTTCTCCCTTTCAGGTGGAGTCATCTTTTTCAGAGTTTCCTCATTCAGCTCCTTGGCTTTCTTGATTTCATTCAGCCTCTTGAATTCAACAGCCTGTTTTTCAATCTCTTCAGGTGTTAAAGGATTCTCATTAGCAGGTGTGAAGGTTGAAAATTGGGAAAGGTCTGTTGTTGATCCTCCTGTCTCTAGCATCGCAGCTATTTTCTTTAGTTTGGCGTCTGTGTCTATCATTACTATTTCCTTTCCTTTCTTCGAGACAGAGGATTCAACACTCATGTTTTGCAGCTCTTCAGCTCTTTTGATGAACGCTGACTGAGCTTGGGTTTCTATTGCCTTGGGTAGGGAGCTAACAGTGAACTTAAGTTTCTTGGCAGCTGGTTCACCATCATCCACAGACTCACTGGTGTTAACCAAAGTCAGGGATTTTGTTGAATCAAGTCCATCATTAGTCTATTGCTCCCCCTTACTTTCATCGTCATCATCGGGTATGATCAATGGTGTGATGACTTGGAGAGGGATAGGTGAAGAAATAGTGTTATCAGCACAGGTTGAGCCCTATTTGGCAGATTCCATATTAAGTACCTTTTTCCTTCTCCCCCTCATGTTCAGCCTGTCGTTTCAGACGTTTGGATGAACGTGCCTGAAAGTGCCTTGCAATCTGTTCAACAGAGGCAGTCATATCACATTTCCTGGTCCTTGAAGCTCAAGCAATCTTCAGTAGGAGGTTTCAATTTCCATTTGTGTTGCGATGAATACGATCAATGATAAAGTTTGTGTGACGATATTGCATGCTACGAACAGCTTCAAACTCTCTATGCATTGTTAACTCACGAGCATTAAAAAGAGCAGGGACCTCTGTGACAATGTAATCCTTGATTATTGTGGACAAATGACTAAGTCCTGGGACACTCCTTTCTTGCACCATCTTTGATGGGTTCGGTGACTGCATCCCTAACCGCCTGATTGATGATCCCTGGAAAGGTGACAGTGAAATTATGCATCTCATATTTGATAACATCCAGATTTCTTGACAGGAGCTCCATATCGGATTGATGATGTACAGGTTTAAGATTATGGATGTACAGGCTTTGTTTTGCATAATCATCCTCCCTTGGAAAAATATCAAAGTTGGTTTGGGCAGGATGATCAAACAAAAGGAACTCAGATGTCTGATCATAAGCAGGTGTTTGGAAGACTGTAGTGGCTGAGGTAGCAGAAGTGGGAGTTGCTACGGCTTCTTTGGGAGGAGGAGTGGTATCAGCAGCTGGTTTGGACACAGCTATTTCCTTCGGAGGAGACAGAGATTGTTGGTCATCTTCTTCTACATTGTCCTTCTCCTCAAACATCCCCTCAGGGAGTATCTCGTCCTCAGGCATCGATTCAGGTTCAGAGAAATCATCAACTAATGAGAGCATTTCTTCTCCAATATCAAGCAGGGGATCTTCTTCATTTAGTTGATCCTGAATGATTGTATCAGCTTCTGTGTCTGGCTGCTCCAGGGATTCAGTGTTTGGCTGTACAATATCAGCCTGCAAATTGTTTCAGATTAGTAACAGGGAAATAAAGAAAGGGAATGGTCGCCATGTCGCTGTCCCAGAGAGGCTGAGGGTGATTACTCAGCCACTCTAAAGGATAAATCCTTAGGATTCTTTTAAGGGTGAAAAGTATAATGTTAATGATCGCCATTCGCTGCCCCTAGGAAAACTGAGTGTGATTATTCAGCCCCCCAAAAAGGTTAAAACCTTTGGGACTCTTTTGATTGTGAAACATATGTTGTTAAGGATCGCCATTCGCTGCCCCTAGGAAGGCTGAGGGTGATTATTCGCCCCCCCCCCCCCCCCCCAAAAGGTTAAGAAACCTTTGGGACTCTTTTAAGGATGAAACATATGTGGGTAAAGATCGCCTGTTACGCTGCCCCTAGGAAAGCTGAGGGTGATGATTCATCTCCCCCTGAAAGGATAAATCCTTTGGGATTCTTTTAAGTGTGAAAAAAAAGATATAGTTTAAGATCGTCTTGTTACGCTGTCCCTAGAAGAGCTGAGGATAATTATTCAGCTCTCCTAAAAGTAAAACTTTTGGGATTCTTTTTCTGAGGGAACCAAGAGGCTGTGTGAGGTACAACTGATCAAGGTCGAGACATATATGTATTCAGGTTGTTGTTTGCCTGAATACTATCTAGAGGGTGCAGGTTCATCGGGGTGCTTTAGAAACACAAATGAATCATTCCATGATGTATAAGCAGGGTGTACAGAAGTCTTAAGGATTTCTAAGTGCATACAAAGACGTCTATGGGTCAAGGATTACCCTAACTTCACCACTCTCACCTACAGACATTTGAGAGTGGCTGCTTGTGGAACTCTAAAAATTAACACTGATTACCTGTGCGAAATCAGCAGAATTCGACTGGTTCCCTGTTGTCTCGACTGGTTCCCTGGAACAGAGGAGGTTGTGAGGTTCACAATCTTCTTTGCACTGGCCTTTGCAATAGTTTTGGTGTGGGAAGAAGATGGCTTTTTCTTCTTCTTTGGTTGTTGGCCAGTTGTTGCCTTGGACGTCGTGGTGTGCTGCCCAGAGGTTAAAGAGGTAGACTTGCCAGACACACCAGAGGTATTCACCTTCTCACAGGAAGGGAGCAAGGACTTCTCAGCAGAGGGTTGTTTGTTTGCTATGTTCATCATGTGAGAGGTGACAGGGACGTCTTCAGCTCCAATCTCCTTGTAAATGGCACTAGTGATGCGATAGGGCTTCAGAGAAGTGAGTGCAGAGTTGTAATAGTTGTCACCCAACTGGCTTTCGAAAATAAGAGATAGAAAGCGAACGTAGCATATTTTCTTCTCCTTGACCTGGTTTTGTCCCTTTAGATGTTCTAATTGGTTGGAGAAAAGAATACTTCCTACATCAACATTTGTGCCCCAGATCAGCCCATAGGCAATAGATTGGTGGTTGAAGGACATCTGATCTTAGGATCCCTGCATTCCTCCTAGGGATTTGACTATGTGAGTGAAAAGGATATGCCACATAGGGGAAAAATACTTCATCTTCAAAGGAGACTTGGAGAGAACTTCAGCGGGTGTAAGAGCAGGGTTAACATCATGAGAGGGTTTAAGTGTGGCAAGGGCGTCCTTAACAGCCTTTTTGTCAACCACCTTCAAGCATTCATCACCATGTCTTAACCCAGCCACACTTGCAAAGTCTTTTAGAGAGAAGGCAAAGGGGTGTTCGTTGCATGAGAGGCTAAAGGTAATGGTGTCATCAACGACTTCAGCAGAGTACCAGAATTCCCTAAGGTATTCTTGGTAGAAGGTGGTTGGGGATTTTGTGAGTGATTCACTTGCATCCACAATTTTTCATGAAGTTTACCATATCTGAGTAGGATTCGTTGGGAGCCTTGAGCCATCCAATGGAGTTGTTCGATGCAAGAATGCTTTCGTTAAGTTCAAAGTTGACGTTTGCTGCCTTGGGATCTGGGAATGCCATGGATTCAAGGTTAAAGAGAAACGAAAATGGAGGATGGGTTTAGAGAGAGAAAGCTTAGAGAGAGAGATGAGATTGTGAAATGCGAATAGTGGTAGGTAAGGAGAAACGTTAGACAATATATATATTCAAATTTTAAAACAGTTATTCAACCGCATTTAATGCATAGTGAGAAAATGAATGCACATGTGGGTCCCTTGACCTTTCAAAAACTATTTGTCTCCTCGTCATTCAGAAAATAAATGATTAAATATTGAGAATGTTTTTTTAGCATTTACTTGGAAAGTAACTACCTAGTTTCATGTGAAAAACATTTAATATTGAATCAGACATTTAATGAACACCTTTATTATCAAGCCACAGGCTTTAAGATATTGAGCATCGCTAGCTCAGCAACTAGCCTGTTGAACAAAGGTTCAGCCAAAGGCTTTGTGAAAATATCAGCTAGTTGCAGCTCTTTGGGAACAAAGTGCAGCTCAATATCTCCCTTCATTATGTGATCCCATATAAAATGATACCTGATATCAATGTGTTTTGTACGAGAGTGAAGAACAGGGTTGTTGGAGATGGCAATGGCGCTGGTGTTGTCACAAAAGATTGGCACTTTGTCATATAAGATCTCATAGTCAGCCAATTGACTTTTCATCCAGAGCACCTGAGCACAACAGCTGGCAGCAGCGACATATTCTTCTTCAGCTGATGACATGGCCACATAGTTTTGCTTCTTAGCACTCCATCCAACCAATTTTCCTCCTAGGATTTGATAGCTACCTGAGGTGCTTTTCCTGTCAATACAACATCCAGCATAGTCTGAATCTGAATAGGCCTTGAGATCAAATCCTGAAACCTTGGGATACCATAGACCTAGGGAGGGTGTTCCTTTGAGATACCTGAAAATTTTCTTAACAGCCACTAGATGGGATTCTTTTGGGTTAGCTTGGTACCTTGCACAGAGACATGTGGAGAATTAGATATCAGGACGACTAGCTGTTAAATACATGAGTGACCCAATCATGCCTCTGTATAAAGTCTCATTAATAGTGACCCCTGACTCATCAGGACCCAAGTTGTTGGGTGGAAGCATGGGGCATTTCACTGATGCAAAATCAGCTAAGTCATATTTTTTAAGTAAATATTTAACATAATTTTCTTGACAAATTGAAATTCCCTTAGGACATTGTTTGATTTGAAAACCCAAAAAGTAAGTGAATTCACCCATCATACTGATCTCATATTTCTTGGTCATTAATTTAGCAAAACGTTTACTGAGATTAACATTAGTTGACCCAAAGATGATATCATCCACATAAATCTGCACAATGATGAAATCACTCTTATCCTTGAAGGTGAAGAGTGTTTTAACAATAGAACCCCTGACAAATTTGTTTTTAGTTAAGAAATTAGAAAGAGTTTCATACCATGCTCTTGGAGCTTGTTTCAGCCCATACATGGCTTTGGGTAATCTGTACACGTGATTGGGAAACTCGCTGTTCTCGAATCCTTCAGGTTGTTCAACATATACTTCCTCAGCCAAATCTCCATTGAGGAAGGCACTCTTAACATCCATCTGATACACAGTGAAGTTCATATAAGCAGCATAAGCAAGGAAGATTTTGATGGCTTCAAGTCTTGCCACAGGAGCAAATGTTTCATCATAACCAATTCCTTCAGTCTGTGTATACCCCTGTGCCACCAGCCTGGCCTTGTTTCTGATGATTTCAATTTCGTCCATCTTATTTCTACAGATCCATGTAGTACCTGTGATGTTCTTACCAGGTGGAGCTGGCACTAGTGTCCATACCTTGTTCCTTTTGAACTGATTGATTTCTTCCTTCATAGCGGCTACCCACCCATCTTCTACAAGAGCCTCAACTACTCTCTTAGGTTCAATTTGAGAGAGAAATTCAGCAAAGAGACATTCGTTGGCTGAGGCAGACTTTGAGTCATGAATTCGCTGTCTAGTAGTAACCCTTGCATTAGGTTCTCCAATGATGTTGACAAGAAGAATGTGTTGATCTCTTGACCACTTGGTTTGAGGAGCTGGGGAATCATGGACAGGGACAATTGTGGGTATAGCTGGTACTATTTGAGTTTCATCCTGCTGACTAGGAGGGCTTTCTTCAAAGATGACTTCAGTGTCTGAGTCTACTTCAGCCATATCAAGGGGTACAAGTTCATTATCAGCAGGAGATTCTTCAGGGTTTGAAGAATTGGTGAGTCATCAATAGCAGTTGAAGAAGAGGGACTACAAGAAGGCTGTGGTTCTTCTTCATCAAGTTCCTGAGAGGTAGGAGCTTCAATGTTGTGTGTAGATAGAGGGTCAAAAGCAGGAACATAAGGAGTGAGAGTGTTGGAGTGATGATGGTGATGATAGGCAGGTCTTGGTTCTGAGAATTCATCACTTGGGAATGACACATCTTCATTAAAATCAATTTCATCACCCTCTATTCCAGTTCTCTGTATGACATCATCATCTTCATTGAATCTGACATGAAAGGTTTCTTCTACTTCTTGTCTTCTGGTGTTGAATACTCTGAAGGCTTTGACTGTTGGAGAGTATCCCAAGAAGAAACCATCATCAACTTTTTCATCAAACTTTCCAAGTTTATCCCTATAGTTATAAATGAACACAGGGCATCCAAAAACATGGAAATAGCTGACATCTGGAGCTCTGTTTCTAAAAACTTCATAGGAAGTTTTACCATGTCTTTTGACAATGATTGATCTATTTTGGGTATAGCAGGCAGTTTGAACAACTTCTCCCCAAAATTGCTTTGGTAAAGCTGCACCATTTAACATAGTTCTGGCTGCTTCAATCAAAGTCATGTTTCTTCTTTCAGCCACACCATTTTGTTCAGGGGTGCCTGCTGAGGAGAAGTTTTGTGATATTCCCTTTTCATCACAAAAAGATTCAAGTTGATGATTCCTGAATTCAGTACCATTATCACTTCTTAGATCTTTGACTCTAACATCATTCATATTTTCAACCTGTCTGATGAAGGACATGATGGTATTAGCTGCATCACTTTTCCTTCTGAGGAAGAAAACCCATGTATACCTTGAAAACTCATCAACTATGACCAAGTTGTATTTGTTATGATTAATGGTATGAGGTTTGACAGGTCCAAACCAATCCATGTGAAGGATATGTAAGCACTTGTCAATAGAAAATGATTGCATGGTCTTAAAAGAAGACCTGTGATGCTTTCCCTTGACACAGGCTGAACAAGTTTTGTATTTAGAAAACATCACTGAAGGTAGATCAGCAACCAGGTTTTGTGTGGCTATCTTGTTGATGTTCTTGAAGTTAAGATGAGACAGTCTTTTGTGCCACAGCCAATTGACACTTTCAGAGACTTTAGCTAGAAAACAATTGGAGCTGTCTTCAGAGCAAACAGCCATGTTGATGACATATACATCTCTCCTTCTTGGTGCAATAAGCACTACATTATTGTTCTTGTTGAATATGGTTCCCTGAGTCTTAGGAAACAAAACCCTGTAGTCAGCATCAGACAATTGGCTGATGCTAATGAGATTGTGTTTAAGACCAATCACATATGCAACCCTTGTAAAAGTTATCCCATTACAGTTCACTGAGCCGTATCCTTCTGTGTCACCTGAAGAATTATCCCCAAACACCACTTTAGGACATGGCTCCTTTGAGTATCTGTGCAGGTATTGTTGAATCCCTGTCATGTGTCTAGAACAGCCACTGTCTAGATACCATACCGATTCCTTAAGATGTTTCTGCACAAATACATAGAAACAAGTTAGTTCCTATGGTGAACCCACTTTCTAGTGGGTTCCCTGAATTGCTGATTAGCAACTCTTGAGTTCCTGTAGAACTTTTGGCGATAGGAAGGACAATTAGCTGTCTCATGGGTGAAACTTCCACAGATATCACAACCTGGGAAGTCACCACACTCATATGAGTGATGCTCTGTGAATCCACAGAATTTACAGGGAGGATAAGGTCTGTAGTTCCCTAGTCGTCTCTTAGAACCGTAATGTCTTTCCCTAGAAGGTGACTGAGCTCTCTTAACAGCCATTTGTCTATCATGGTCTAAGGTCATGTGATGAGAGTTTTTACAGATATTGCAATAAGGTTTGACTAACCTTTCCCCCTTGGGTTCACCTAGAACAGACTTAGGTTCACGAGAAGTAGAGCATTCAGCGGAAGGCTTAATGTGTTGTTTTAAGAGTTCTACTTCTTTCATCAATGACAACAGGCGTTCTTCAGTTGAGGAATCAAATTTGTTCACAGATTTTGTTGAGACAGGTTTAAATGAAACTTGTTTAACAGATTGTTTTGCAGGTACAGAAAATATTTTAGCTGGTGGTTTCTCAACATATGTTTTAAGTTCACCCTTAGCTCCTCTAGAGGAACTTCTGGGTTCAACTCCTGAGAGTTTGGGTAATGGTGGTAATTCAGCCACATCTTCATAGACAAGGTCATCAGTCAAAATGGGATCTGACATATGAATTGTCTTTGTAGATTTAAAAACAATCTCTTTGGGTTTGGTGAGAATTTTCAGCTTATTTTTCTTATCAGAGACATCCCTTTTAATATCAGCAGGCAGTTCATCATTAAGAAATTGATCTATAGTGAACCTACTGCACAGCCATTTTTCAATAACCTTGTTTAATTCAGATACTTGATCATTTAAGGCACTATTCTTCAAGGTTAACCTATTGACATTATTTTGAAGGGATATTTTATCTAAATTAACCCGTTTGAGAGTTTCACATTCAGATTTAGCATTTAACAGTTCATTTTTAACAGAGTGAAACTTATCAAGCAAGTTCTTTCTTTGTTCCTCAACAAAGAGCAAATCAACAATGGTGTATTCTCCCATTTTTTCTGAATTTGTCTTTATTCCGAAAAAGCTAGTTATTCTGAAAAGATCTTTATTCCGAAAATCTATGTTTTTCTGAAAAGTCAGTTTTTCCGAAAAGGCAGTTATTCCGAAGAATCCATTATTCCGAAAAACCTTTTATTCCGAAAATATCAATTTTTCTGAAAACACCAGTTTTTCCAAAAAAGCACATTATTCTGAAAAGGCAGGTATTCCGAAGATGCGACTTTCTCTGAAATCATTGTTATTCCGAAAATCCAACTTTTTCTGAAATTACCATTTTTCCGAAGATTCAATTATTCCAAAGATTCTGTTTCTTTGAAATTTTCAGACTTAGTTTCATTGTTTGTTTTATGAATTGTTTTTATTTTCCAACTTTAATTTTTCCCGCCTTTTTACTTAGCATTGTTTTGACTTGTTTTATCTTAAATTAAATTTTCAAGCTTGCAACGACATTTTTACTTTTAGTTTAAAATAGATAACTTTTCCCCATTTATTATTCCACCAAGAACAACTGAGTCGCACTTTCTTCCAATAATCAATTCGAAAATATTCGGACGATAATATTTTATACTTAGCCAAAAGCTTCATATTAAATGGCTCCGTTGCTGGCTCTTTTCGTTAAGATTAACGGTTTTTAGTGAGAGACGCGTTGGATTTTGGGATCCGTTCATCTTTGAACGTTATTTTCCTTTCTTTAAAATTTTCAAAAATCCTAAAAAATATAAAATTTTTAAACATATAAAAAAATTAAAAAACATTAAAAACCAAAAATATTTCTGCTTTGTTAGTTCTTTTGCAGGTGTATGTGCACTCAATCAACGTCTTATCCCGAGCCCGAGACTCTCGATAACTTAGACATGGCCGGTGTACACAACAATAATAATAATCCACCTCAACCCAACATGAATAATGACAACAATGAACCTCTCCCGGACAATCGTCCAATGATCGAACTTTTGCAAGCACATGTAGAGGGCAACCACGATGCTATTGTCATACCCGCGATTGGAGCCAACAACTTTGAGCTCAAATCCGGATTCATTCAAATGGTCTCTGCTCAACCATTCTTGGGGCGTTCAATTGATGATCCTCATGACCATATTAAGAGGTTTCTTCAACTCACTAATACGGTTAAGTATAATGGGGTTTCGCAAGAGGTAATTCGCTTGCAACTTTTTCCTTTCTCCTTAGAGGGACAAGCCCGGCATTGGCTTGATAAGGAACCGCCACAAAGTATTCTTATGTGGACGAACTTAGAGACCAAGTTCATAAACTATTTTTTCCCACCCTCTCGTACTACCGCTTTGCGGAATGAAATCATTACTTTTGAACAAAAGTACGATGAGACTTTTAGTGAATCTTGGGACCGTTTTAAATAACTTTTAAGAAAGTGCCCACAACATGGTTTTACCAAAGTGCACCAAATTAATACTTTTTACAATTGTTTAAGCATGAATGACCAAGATTCACTAAATAGTGCCTCGGGGGGTAATCTTTTGGTTAAGTCTTCTAATGCCGCTTGGGATATTATTGAGAACAAATCTAGAGTGCAAACCAAGAGTGTTCAGACCAATGTAGCTAGTGCTAGCACTAATGAGAGCGACAAGAGACTTGATAAGCTTACTTCGCTTGTTGAATCACTTGCTCTCCAAGCCGCCAACAATACCAAAGCTATCACTGCCCAAGCTAGTGCTTTGACTCAATCATGTGATATATGCGGGGGATCTCACTCATACACCGATTGTCCTTCAACTTACGACAATCCGGAAAATGTGTATGCCGCCAACGGTACCTATTCTACAGGAGGCTATCAAGCACGTCCTCAACGTGACCGCAACTTGCTCAGCTATCGCTCAAACAACTTTCTTTCACCACCCGGTTTTCCCCCACAAAACCTAAACAACCTCAATCGCAAGAATCAAAACCAACCACGTGCTCCAACTCCATATCAAAACCAAAGAAATCCATATCCACCTCAAAGAAACAACCAAGTTTACCAACAACCTGCTTATCAACCACCCGCCTACCATGCTCCTCCTCCCAACCAACCCACCGCATTACATCAAGATGTTGAAACCTACATGATGACTAATGATGTGATCGTGCAAAATATTCAGCGGGAAATGGCCAACATGAAAGCAGATATGGTGAAGCAAGGGAATGACCTTCGTGCTGAGATGCGAAACACTTTGGCAAGTCAAACGAATGACTTGAGGAACATGATGGCTAGTTTTTTTCCCAAGTAATCAAGCCTCTGGATCGGGTTCTCTTCCGAGTAACACCGTTGCTAATCCAATAGGGGAGATGAAAGAAATCACCACTCGCAGTGGAAAAGGTTTAAAGGAACCCGAGCTTCCTACACCTACACCGGTGATTATGACAAAGGAAAACGAGTCTCCTTCTCCGAATCCTCCATCTTCTATTCCTCCAACTTCTATTCCACCACCTTCTACTTTTACCCCTCCACCACCCAAGGATGTGAGTGAGAATTACATTCCTAAGCCTTCATCTCAACCAAATATACCATACCCTTCAAGGTTGAGGAAAGAGAAATTGAAGAACAAGGATGATATTCAGGTTTCTAACTTTCTTAAAATGTTTAAACAACTGAATTTCAATATCTCCTTTGCTGAGGCTCTCGCTCACATGCCCAAATATGCTAAAATGTTTAAAGATCTTCTCAGTGATAAGGAGAAACTTCTCGATATTGCTCAGACCCAACTTAATGAGAATTGCTCCGCAGTGCTCTTAAGGAAATTACCAACCAAACATGGTGATCCGGGTCGTTTCTTGATTCCTTGCAACTTCCCGGGAGTAGAGAGTTGCATGGACCTAACCGATCTAGGTGCTAGTATTAACTTAATGTCATTAAGTGTTTGGAAGCAATTATCTCTCCCCCAGCTAGTCCCCACACGAATGACTTTGGAATTAGCCAACCGTACGGTTGCTTATCCGGTGGGGATAGCCGAAGACGTCTTCGTTGGTGTCGACAAATTCACCTTCCCGGCGGATTTTGTTGTCGTTGACTACGAGATGGATCCCCGTGTTCCATTAATCATTGGACGTCCACTCTTGAGGACCGGTCGCACTCTCATTGATGTAGCCGCGGGCGAATTAATCATGAGAGTTGGTGACGATAAAATCGTCTTCAACATGGGTAAACTTTCTAAGCAGCCTTCGGAAAACGAGAGTGTTAATTTTATTGACGTTCTTGATAAGGCTTGTGAAGAACATTTCAAAGACGCTTGTAAAATTGGTTCTTCTTCTCTACCTACTGTTGAGACTGTTGCCTCTATTGCTCCATCACTAACTCCATTTGGAGAAAGTGATTTCATCTTGAAAGAATTTGAAGCAACTTTGGGAGATGTGGACTTGCAATATGACGATTCTCCCTCCAATTGGGATGAAGACATTCGTACCATTGAGAAACTTCTTAATGAGGACCATATTTCTCCACCATCTCCTAAGGATATTTCTATCGATGATCCTAATTTGACTTCGCCTTCCATCGAAAATCATCCGGATTTACAGCTTAAGGACCTACCGTCTCATTTCGAGTATGTTTTCCTTGAAGACAATAAGTAGTTACCCGTTATCATAGCTAAGCACTTGCAAGAAGACGAAAAATCTCGACTTATCGCCGTGCTAAAGAATCATAAGAAAGCGAGTGCTTGGAAAATCTCCGATATTCGTGGAATTGATCCTCACTTTTGCACACATAAAATTCTCATGGAGGACGACTTTAAACCCACTATTCAAATCCAAAGAAGGGTGAATCCTAAGATCCATGACGTTATCAAAAAAGAGGTTATCAAACTTCTTGATGCGGGAATGATCTATCCTATCTCGGATTCACCATGGGTTAGTCCCGTCCATTGTGTGCCAAAGAAAGGCGGAATCACCGTTGTGCCCAATGAAAACAACGAGTTGATTCCTACTCGTCTCGTTACAGGGTGGAGAGTTTGTATAGACTATCGCAAACTCAATGATGCTACGAGAAAGGATCATTTTCCCCTTCCTTTCATGGACCAAATGCTTGAACGTCTAGCGGGTAATGACTATTACTGCTTCTTAGACGGTTTCTCCGTGTATTTTCAAATTCCCATCGATCTCAAAGACCAAGAGAAAACAACATTCACTTGTCCTTACGGAACATTTACTTATTAAAGAATGCCTTTTGGCTTATGCAATGCTCCTGGGACACTCCAAAGGTGTATGATGGCTATCTTCCATGACATGGTTGAAGAAACTATGGAAGTCTTCATGGATGATTTCTCGGTTTATGGTGATTCTTTCTCTCATTGCCTTGCCAATTTAAAACGTATGCTTAAGCGGTGTGAAGACACTCGCCTTGTTCTAAATTGGGAAAAATACCATTTCATGGTAAAAGAAGGCATTGTGCTTGGACATAAAATCTCTAAAGTCGGTCTTGAAGTTGACCGTGCTAAAGTGGATGTCATAGCCAAATTACCTCCACATTCAACCGTGAAGGGTGTGAGAAGTTTCCTTGGTCATGCGGGCTTCTATCGTCGATTCATCCAAGATTTTTCTAAAATCGCTCGCCCGATGACCCACCTCTTGGAAAAATATACTCCTTTCATCTTTTCGAAAGAGTGTCTTGAATCCTTCAATCTTCTTAAGGATAAGCTAACTAAGGCACCGGTCTTGGTTACCCCTAATTAGGAGCTACCTTTTGAGTTGATGTGTGATGCTAGCGACTTTGGTTTTGGGCCAAAGAGTGAATAAACACTTCCAACCAATCCATTACGCTAGCAAGACAATGACGGGGGCTCAATTGCATTATACCACTACCGAAAAAGAACTTTTAGCTGTAGTGTATGCTTTTGAAAAATTCCGCCCCTATCTTGTCCTTTCTACCACCATCGTATATACCGATCATTCCGCGTTGAAGTACTTGTTGACTAAGCAAGATTCTAAGCCAAGACTTCTTCGTTGGGTTTTGCTCCTTCAAGAATTTAAAATCGAAATTCGTGACAAGAAGGTTGTCGAAAACCTAGCCGCGGATCATCTAAGTAGAATTGAGGATCCTTATCAAGGGGATCATCCGAATCAAGAGATCAATGACTCTTTTCCCCTTGAGGCCTTAATGTCCATCAACTCCAATCTTGATGACACCCCGTGGTTTGCGGACATTACAAACTACTTAGCGGGTGGAATTCTCAAGGAAGGGTTAACGTCCCAACAAAATAAAAAGTTCTTTAAAGATATTGAACGTTATTTATGGGACGACCCTTACCTTTTCAAACAATGAGCTGATCTGATTATTCGTCGATGTGTTGATGGGCCGACAGCGGTACAAATCCTTGATGCTTGCGATAAAGGACCCACCGGTGGTCACTTTGGTCCCAATTACACCGCGAAGAAAGTATTCGACTCTGGTTTTTATTGGCCCACCATATATCGTGACGCTCACGACATGGTTAAACATTTTGATGCTTGCCAAAGACAAGGCAAGATCACACATAAAGATGAGATGCCTCAAAATTTCATACAAGAATGTGAAATCTTTGATGTATGGGGCATCGACTTTATGGGGCCATTTCCATCATCTAAAGGGAACAAGTACATCCTCGTAACCATTGACTACGTTTCTAAATGGGTTGAAGCTAAGGCTCTCCCTACGAACGATGCGAGGGTGGTTGTGAACTTTTTGAAGCAGCTTTTTGCTCGATTCGGTGTTCCTCGTGCTATCATCAGTGACCGCGGGACTCATTTTTGCAACGATCAATTTGGAAGATTCATGGCTAAGTATGGTGTCAATCACCGTCTTTCCACCGCCTATCATCCCCAAACCAATGGTCAAGCCGAGATTTCCAACCGTGGATTAAAGCGAATTCTGGAACGTACTGTGGGAGAGCATCGTGCCTCTTGGGCCGATAAGTTAGATGATGCTTTGTGGGCTTTCCGTACTGCTTATAAGACCCCGATCGGTTGTACACCTTATCGTCTTGTGTACGGGAAAGCATGCCACCTCCCTATCGAGCTGGAATATAAGGCATACTGGGCCTTGAAGTGGGCTAACTTCGACATCAACAAAACCGGTGATCTTCGCAAGATTCAACTCAACGAGCTTAATGAATTGAGGAATGAAGCTTACGAGAACTCATTAATCTACAAGGAAAAGACCAAGATCATCCATGATGCAAGGATTAAGAACCGAGAGTTCCACGTTGGTGATCAAGTCTTACTTTTTAACTCTCGGTTGAAGATCTTCTCGGGCAAGTTGAAGAGCCGCTGGTCTGGTCCATTCACCGTCGCCAAAGTCTTTCCCTATGGCACCATTAAGCTTTCTCAGCCTAATGGGCCCAATTTTAAGGTGAATGGCCAGCGTGTGAAGTTGTACTTTGGTGAGGACATCTCTCATGAGATGATCCCATCCCTCACCACGTTTCCCATGAACTAGTTTTGGGACGAGTCAGGCTCGTGACTCGGTGAACAAAAACAAGCGCTTCTCGGCAGGCAACTCGTGATCTATCCTTTACCCTTTTCATAATAAGTGTAGGGGGAGCCCCGTATGTGTTTGTTGTCTTGTTTCTTCTTCTGTACAGGGATTAAAGCTTCAAAGATCCATTCTCGATGACTTTTGACGAACCGTGATCCCGTGTTCCCGTCTTCCCGGTTCTATCCTATAACTGTCTTGATTCAATATTTCATATCTTATATGTTCACATTGAAATCACTATAGTTGTCCTTTCCTTAGCAAGCTTTAAACAACGTGCACAATGTCCTAAGTGTAGGGGAGTTTACTCCCACATACTTAAACATTGAGGACAATGTTTATATCAAGTGTAGGGGGGACTTCTATCGAAGTAAGTGGTATTTTCCATGAATTTTTCCTCATTTTAACCGGAAAATTTGATTTTTCGACATTTTTCAAAATTTTAAATCTATTTTGGCCTAGTTGTATAGTTTTATTTTACTTTGTTATGGTTATTTTCTTTCCTTGCTAGAATAAATTTTCAATAATGTGGTTTTAAATTTTTCAAAGTCGTGAATATTTTGACTCAACCCAAGTTTACTTATCTAAGTTTACTCTAGCTAGTATCCTTAACGTGTTTAAGTCAAGTTTTGCTAGGCTTTTATATAGGGAGCTTAAAACGCGAAAGTCTTAACTCTCACGGGTTAAGAACAAGAACTTTTCGCAAGTTCCTATAATTGATCCTAGAGAGTCGTTTATCAAGGGAACTTTAAAATGCAATTTCTAAACTTGAAAAAGTCTAAGAATCTGCAAGATCCTATAGATGACTCGAAAACCCAAAACTTTGATTTAATTGGCTAAGCATCCACGAGTCTCATTCCTTGAGATTTTAAATTGTGGAGAACGAGAGATGATAGAGTCAGATATAAGTTTGGTATTCTTTCGTGAATTTGTGTGAGTTGATTATAATCCTATTCTCCCATCGCTTGCTAATAAATTTATCTGCAATAAATAAGGTTGTACGATTTAAATAGTTACTTAGCTTCTAGAACAAGATCGTTTAAAAGTTGCTCGGTATTAATTAGAGTTCATAGCCAAGGCATAACTTATTGAAGCGGGATGCAAAGATTGGCGAATCCGAAAAGGTCCTAACAAGACATGAGGGCTACATTTTGTTGCTAAAGATCCAAAAGTGATGTGAAGAATCATTTATCGAAAATCAATATGAAGGATCAAGACACACGACGAAAAGCAAATACTCCCGTAAAGATCATGGAGAAGTCTATCAGAAAAGACCCTAACAAGGTATGAGGATAAATAGATCCAAGTCCTAAAAGGAGGCGGATCGTTGTATATCAAAGTCCAAAATAAAGATTGGATAAAAATGAAGAAGTCGTGGTCCAAGTATGAAGAATCTCTCAAAACTTCAAGTGAAGAAATTCCTATGATGAAGAGAAGACCATTATTTCATGAACGTCTCTCAAGATTTGAAGTATGAAGTCACTGCCAAATATCGGTCCGAGAAAGGTCTCAAATCGTGAAGCGAGTTATGCCAAGATATGAACTTTATGAGGTCCCGAGAAGAAGTTTTAAAAGATTTTGTCCTTTAGCTAACTATTGATTAAATCGTCCCACTTTATTTCCGGCCTAAATAAATTATCGAAATGAATCAACAATGCATCCTTGTGATCATTCAAGACAATAATAAATATAAGAGATACACCTAGGAATAAGGGAGTCTAAGTGAATAATTGGCCCACATGAGTTTGTGTTAGTTTGCTAACTTATAATAACAATGATCTCGTTTACAAGGTTGGTATGGGGAACGTGAAACTTGAGAATGATGAATATTCATGACATCCTAAAACCCCAATGTAAGTCTTTGATTTCTTACTTATTTTGTTCTTTTAAGTTTTCTTAGTGTTTAGTATTTAATAAAGGCCAAGGTAGGTTATCTATGATGAAAAATGTAAACCGTGCTTTGAAATTAGTGCATTGCATGAGGACATTGCAATGGTCAAGTGTAGGGGATTTAATAAGTGTGAAAACACTTATCCTTTTACCACTTATTTCCAATAATAACAAGACCAAAACGTGTATTTTATGTCGTAAAAGTTGGAATTATGTGTGGTTTGTGTTTTTATTGTGTTTTAGGACCAAAAGATGCAAAAGGAAGAAAACATGGGCTATCACGGGCTTTTATCGAAGAAAAAGACTAAAGACGAAGTCAAAAGATCGAGAATGCAAAAAGAACGGAATTCCAAGGCTAATTCTGAAGATTTATCGATGAAAAAGTCTAAAGACGGAAGCTTATTGAAGTCGAAGAACTCAAGTCTAATTATAGAAGAAAATTACTAGACAAGTTCAACTTATATCGACAAATCCCGAGACGACATCGAGAAAGACAAAGATCGAGTCGAGTCGAGAAGAAAGAAACTAGATAGCTTAAGCATGTAGTCTCCTCACCTCCTATAAATACCCTCCTAATGTGTCATTAGGAGGGTGTTAGGTGTTTTAGTTTTTAATAGGTGTAGTTTAATTTTTTAAGTGTCTTTTATTTTTCTCTCTAGTTTTTCTTTCAAACTTGTTAATCTTTCCATTAATCTTGTAATCTTTTTACATTTATCTTTAATCAATCAAGCTTATTTTCTTAATTCTCATTCTACCTTTCTTAATCTTTTTCTTAATCTTGATTATCATGTAGTTAATCTCATCTCTTTGATTATGTTATTGATTTGTTCTTGTGATTGATCTTGTAGTTTTGATGTGGTGGATGTTTTGAGCTTATTGTGGTTATTAATCTTTTAGTGTGTGGCTTATTTTTGATTAAGTTGTTGGGATAGATTAATAATATTGCTTATTAGTTGATTTTAAATGTTTTGATTGATTAGTTTTTTTTATAGTTTTTAATTTGTGGTTTATTTAGTTCTTCTTAAAACTTATTTGGTTGAAGTTTTGGTTAATTGCTTATTTGGTTTATGCTTATTAGTGGCTTATTTCTTAAATTTCGAGTTAACTGATTTCATGTGTCAGTGTTGTTACTTTTTCGGAAAAGGGTTTTAAAACACGGAATTCGTCCCCTTCTCTAAAATTGCAACTTTTCCGAAATAACCTTTTCACTGAATTCATCATTTTTCCTAAAAGTTATTTATTCCGAAAAAGCCTTCTTTTCTAAAAACCTTCTTTTTCCGAAAATCCAATTTCTCTGAAAACCTTATTTTTTCCGAAAACCCATTTTTTCTGAATTTGTCTTTATTCCGAAAAAGCTAGTTATTCTGAAAAGATCTTTATTCCGAAAATCTATGTTTTTCTGAAAAGTCAGTTTTTCCGAAAAGGCAGTTATTCCGAAGAATCCATTATTTCGAAAAACCTTTATTCCGAAAATATCAATTTTTCTGAAAACACCAGTTTTTCCGAAAAAGCACATTATTCTGAAAAGGCAGGTATTCCGAAGATGCGACTTTCTCTGAAATCATTGTTATTGCGAAAATCCAACTTTTTCTGAAATTACCATTTTTCCGAAGATTCAATTATTCCGAAGATTCTGTTTCTTTGAAATTTTCAAACTTAGTTTCATTGTTTGTTTTATGAATTGTTTTTATTTTCCAACTTTAATTTTTCCCGCCTTTTTAGTTAGCATTGTTTTGACTTGTTTTATCATAAATTAAATTTTCAAGCTTGCAACGACATTTTTATTTTTAGTTTAAAATAGATAACTTTTCCCCATTTATTATTCCACCAAGAACAACTGAGTCGCACTTTCTTCCAATAATCAATTCGAAAAGATTCGGACGATAATATTTTATACTTAGCCGAAAGCTTCGTATTACATCTGCAACAGAATATGATGAGGAAGAAGAGGTGACTACCAACTTCATCTTGATGGCTAATTCGCAGCAAGTATCAACATCAGTAATTCAGGCTGACAGAGCACCTGTGTATGATTAAGACGGGTCATCTGAGGTACACCCACGTCTCAATGATAATGAGTTATATAATATGTCTAATCAGGAGGAAGAGTATACTGAGTCACTTGAGCCTTCCACTGAGACACACGGGGATCAAACGAATAAAAGAAATATTATTTCTAATGCGCCCAGTACGGACCTTAGTGGAGATCAAGTAGCCCAACCTACAACCCTTCCTGACGAGACGCATGCATATTATAAATCATTATTTGATAAGCTTGCCAAGGATGTTGCTCATGAAAATGTCGTTAATAATAAGTTTAGAGAAACTAATGTCAAATTGACCACTGAGCTTGCGGGTTATAAGGAAATGGAGAAAAGCTTTAAAATTCATCATGCAAAAATTAAAGAACTTGAACAAGCTCATGCTACATCGGTTTATCAAGAAAAATACACTACTCAGAAATTAAATGCCTTACACTTAAGTAGTGCTAAAATGATAAGTGAATTGAATGATGAAATCACCTCTCTTAATAAACAGATTTCAACTGAAAAATCTATTGTTTCTGACTTAAAAGATGAAAGGGGAAAAGCTGAAACATGATTTCAAAATTCGAGAAGATGGGCTTCTTGATGATTTTTGCAAAGCTCAGGATAGGATTAGGGAATTAGACAACCTTTTGGTAAAACGTGAAAAATCTATGCAGACGATAAATATGCTCGCACCTAAAGTGAATGAGATAAATTACACCCGTTACAAAATGGCTTTAGGTTGTCCTCTTCCTCCTAATCCCGAATATCTTAAGCAAGTTCAGGCCACAAATCTAACTCTATATAATTGTAGTGTGCTCTTGTCTGATGAGAATGATCCTCCTAGTGTGCATGATTCTGAGGAAACTACTGAACTTGCTGTAGAGACTCGTTTAAAAATGAAAAAACTAAATAAAAAAGTGACACCCTTTTATTATCCGAAAGTCAATCCTCCAACTGTTTTTTTCGGTCTAAAACGAGTACTGAAATGCTTTTGTTACCAAGTGAGGAATTTTCTGATGACCCTCCTAAACCGAGTATCACACGCCGATTTCTAAGAGAGCTCAAAGATAATTTTGTCATTCTCAAACGGGTTGTTAACGCCAAAATGACTGGAGGAAACTTCACTTCACCCGTTCAGACTGAGGTCCACAAAATCATTAGAGAAGAAATTAATCCGCTTATTAATCAAGTTGATGCTAGGATGAGCAATCTTGAAAACGCTTTTCTAAAAGAACTAGCCAACTTTGTTGAAGACTTTAAATCTTTGGCGAAGGAGGCTGATGCATCTCTTGATAGAATTAAAGTTTTAGAAAGTGACCTTGCATGTCTCTCGAAAGCAAGTGACAGTGGTGATTGTGATGAGAGTAATCCCGTTGCGGTAAATATCTCTGTGTCGGATAATGAAACCCTCCAAAATGAGCTTGATCGTATGAAAGAGAAAATGGAGTCCTATGTCATAAAAAAGGATAACGAGTTCACCGATCTTTGGAATAAATATGTCAAAAAATGTGATGAATGTAAGGATGACAAACTTTCGTATGATAAAGCTTACAGTGAAATGCAACAAACAATCGAACTATTGCAAGCTCAGTTAGGAGGTGAATGTCGTGATAGTGGGCCTTCAAAAAATGTTAATAAAAAAGATTTCACGATTCTTCAACACTGATATGATTTTCTTTAGAAACATTATCATTCTCTTGAACTTGCTTTGCAAAACAAAGTCAGAAAACTTCCAGATGACAGTAATTTACAAGTAAAACTCTTTGAATCAATTTCGCAAATTGAACGAAAAGAGAGTGGAAATTTATGATTTGAAAGCTCAGTTGCAAGACAAAGACATCGCGATAGCTGAGTTGAAGAAACTTGTTCGAAAGATGGGTGGAAAAACGATGGAACCTAAGGTTGTAAAATCAGTTGATAGACAACCCAATGCGTACAGAGTGCCAAAGCCATATATCTTAGGAAAACCGCCTTCTAATGTACCTAGGTTATCTCCTAATACCGATGTGCAACCAACTGTTCCAAAACCATCCATATCACCCTATGTTCCTCCATTCCAAAAACCCACTTTTGATAAACACAACACTGTGAATGCTCCTTGCCCTACTACTAAGAGTGCTCCCAACCGTGTAACTCTTACGCCTACAAAGTAATCCAAAGGTTCAAATGACGTTGTTCAAACCAACAATCAAGGGAAGGGTATGCCAAAAGGGAACATTCAAAAAGTAAACCCTGTGTATGCACTACCTAGTAATCAAACAACTGCTAGAGTTCAACACACTCCTAATGGTAGTCAACCAAAACCTAGGCTCCCTTTCCAGCAACCTAGGAATTGGCAACCACCAATATGTAGTCGTGTATCAAACAAGGTTCCTGAACTGTCAGCAAAACCTAGGTACACAAGGATTTTTGAGAATCCCAAACTCCCTATATGCCCCATGTGCAAAAAGGGTATTCACAATGGAAACCATGCTAATTTCATTCTGCAATACCTTTATGAGGTAAACTCTCGTGCCTTCACACAGAGAAAGAATGCAGAATCCCATAAGACAACAAGGAGATTCACACCCGTCACAAAGAAAAGCAATGACAAGAAATCTTCAAGGCGGATCAATGCAGGAACTAGTTTCTCTCCTAAGAAGTCTTCCAATGTGCAAGAGAACATTACTCCTAGATTTAGTCTTTAATGGAAACCAACAGGTAGGATCTTCAAGGAAGTTGGTCTTAAGTGGATTCTCATCGAGAAGAGTGATGACACCTGCTCCAGCACTAATGCAAGTGTTCTGAATGTAGAAAATGAATTTATTACTCCCAAGACTAGTATTTGTGCAAATTCTTCTTTTGTCATTGCAGGTAATTCAGCGGATTCTGAATCCACTTCTTCAAAGGGTTCCAACTCTATACATTAGATATCACCTTCTTCTGCTGTACAAAAGTCTATTTTTGATTATTTCCGAAAAACTTGAAAAATCCAAAAATACAATAAAATGTATATATCTATGTAAAAACAAAATACAAAATTAAAAAATCTTTGAAAATTCCAAAAATATTCTTCTCGGTATGTCTTTCAGTCTCGATAATATGGATGTACCTAGAAATATCGCTCAAGAACGACACGGGTGTGTACATAAAGATCGAATGAAAGTTCAAATGTTTTCAAAACATGTCATTTCTTTTTTCTTCAAATGATTTACAATTACCTCAGATTGTGACTCGTACTTCAAAGAAAGGGAAGTTGATCACGTTGGATAACTTATCCTAAACAAAGGGAAAAGAAATTTTCTCGGTCATGAGCTCTCATTAAAAACATTCTAAGTTTTTAAGCTCATGTAAACGGCTTACAATTATATGTCAGACTGTAACTCGAACTTCAAATCACGGAGAGTGTATCTTTAAAGATAACTTATCCTAATAACGGGTAGAGCAATCTATCACGGGTTGAGCGTGTCACAAATCATTTAATGTTTTGAGCTCAACATAATGGCTTATAGTCACATGTCAGAATATAACCCGGTCGCCAAATAAAAGAAAGTCTATGACTTATCCTCAACAACGGGAAATTAATTTTTCTCGGTCATGGGCTTATATTAAAACATTCAAAGTTTTAAGCTCATGAACTCAAGTAAAATGTTCATTTATGTACATTTTTCCTCAACAACGGGAAATTAAATTTTCTCAGATTTGAGCACTATTTTTCAAGATATTTTCAAAAGATTTTATTCAAATTCTTTCGAAATTGTGTGCTCATATACTCCCCTATTTTTATTTTTATCCTTTTTCGAGGGGAGTATGCAAATCTCATAACATATAGTTCCAAATTTTCATGACACATTATTCTCTCCATGTTTTATCACTAGTTACACAAGAATTTCTATTACATGCAATTTTTGAGGGGGCGAATAGTGATTAAAATGTGATAAAAAAATGCTTCATTCTTGGACTAGATCTTTAATATAAGTGCTTTCTCTTCCTAATATGTGCAAAAACCTTTCTTTTTTGATGCACATATGTAGGGGGTGTTTTTGGTGATATAGAAACTTTCACTGGTTACGATATCTATACCTTCAACAAAATTATTCACGACGATATTGGTTTCAAAAGGTGGTTAGGTATTCGTCCTATGATCCTACCAGAACCGGAGGGATCTTGCCATGGACAATCCATTATAACTTAGAAGTCCTTAGGAATGATGGAGTAGTGGAGTGTACGGGAATAATGCCAACTAATGACTTAAGCTAGCACTGTAACAATCACAACAAGGTGCTAGTTATGACGTCTTAGTAAGCATTGAAGGGGTTGAAGAATTAAAAAGAAATGTAAGGATAAAGGTTGAAAAGAAATAGCCCTCCATACAACTTAGGCAGAAACCGGGTCAATACATCTACTATCAGAATCATGTTGATGATTTCTGGTATTGAAGACAAAGCATCATGGACCCAGTGATGCAAAGCACAACCCTTCCCAGCCTACTAAAGCTTCTCTCAAAAGAAGTTTGTTTTTGTTGTCATGAAGTTCAACTCATTTCTATCAACTTTCTCACTCCGAGATAGTAGATATTGAAAAGGTGGCAGTCTGCTCCAGCCTTCGATCACCAAATAAACCTACACTTTAGAGTCTAGAGCCAACGAGATTCATCAAAAATCTCATTAGGATACTTATTCCATACATCAATTGTTGTTCATCATTAGAACACAAGCGATAATTCACAGAGTCATACGCTCTATCCTTACGGTATTGCTAGAACATTCAGAGTGATAGTCTCTAGTATTCACAGTGACGAATAGAAATCCTTCCAGTGTTAACATCAAACAGCACTGTGGTAGGTCATATGTAAGATTCACTTGAATTACACATATGCTAACTGGAAAGCAACAGTGGTTTGATTCTATTTTGATTCAAACTCGTTCTAGGTCTCTACGCAATATCTTTATGATCTTGCCTGAACATTCAGAGGAATACTTATTAGTATTTACAGTGACGAATGGAAATCCTTCCAGTGTCATCATCAAACAGCACTGCGGTAGGTAACTTGTGAGATTCTATATGAATCAAACTTGTTTCAACTGGAAAGCAACAATGGTTTGATTCTTAATTGATTCAAACTTGTTCCTAATTATTGAATTGACGACTTAATTAGCAGAATGAAAATGCATGATTCACTCCTTACTATGAATTATCTTTCGATATATTCAAAGTATTGAGAACGGCTACCACAGCCGGAAACCCTGTCAAGGAAGTTCTTTGAACATACCTAATCACAGGTACAGTATTCTTATTGTATAACGGGTAACGAGAAGAATGCAAACGGTGGCGTAACTTCAAGAGTCGAAATTCAAGACCACATGCTCATGTAAATGAAGAAAGCTCAAGAACATCTAAAGACAAAGACTTCCGCTACTCTGATAATCAAGGGAGATTGTTAACAAGCTTTCATCTCAAATCAAAGTTCGAGTATGTGGGGAAATACACAAGAACACAAGTTGGAAAGTTTCAATATCAAGTCAAGGCAAAGATCAAAGATCCAAGATCACAAGTCATGAAAGGAACTGTGAAGGAACTCTCAAGACAACGAGCTTCAAAGTCGGCAACAACAAAGAAGTGAAGTCACATATTACATGACCTCCACTTAGGGGGAGATTGTTAGAGGTATATAAAGTGATGGTCAAAGAAGTGAAGTCACATATTATATGACCACCCCTTAGGGGGAGATTGTTAGAAGTGTTTAAAGTGATGGTCATATAATATACCGTTACGAAGCTCGTGGAAAATTCTACGTAATGGTGTCGAGAGTTCTATGTTATTGTTATGTATGTAATGGTAATTAGTCTCGAACACACAAATGAGGAAGGCCTTCCAAACTTGTAAGCCTTAGTATAAAAGGCCAATCCAACCTCATTTGTATGGGTGTCTCTTATAGTTTTTCCTTCCTTCTTGTTGTTAGAGAGAGAAACTATCCTTAGTTTCTCTAACTAGGAACACACTCCTTGTATCTTTCTCTTTCTTCTTCATTTAATCTAATATTCCCTTCTTAGTGTTAATCTTGTTCTTCATCATCTTTAATCTTTACTATTTCGTGTTCTTCATCTAGACATATAAAACCCACGTCTCATATAGATCTTAGATTTTCGTGTTTGGATTTTCGTTTCATATGGATCTTACACTTCATTTATTAAGCAATTTATTATTCAAGTGTGGAAAATAAATACGAGGAGATTAAATCAAACACAAAAATACTTATACAAGGAAGAATTAACCTTAAAACTTATGATTAAACTTTATCATCTCTTGTTCTCCATATTCTAAAATCTCAAAAATATGAAATTAATGGATACTTAGCCTATTAAATCAAAGTTCTAGGTTTTTAAGTCATCTATAGGATCTTGAATCTTCTTAGACTTTTTCAAGTTTTAGAATTTACATTTTAAAGTTCCCTTGATAAACGACTTTCTAGGATCAATTATAGGAACTTGCGAAAAGTTCTCGTTCTTAAACCCGTATGAGTTAAGACTTTCGGGTTTTAAAGTTCCCTATATAAAAGTCTAGCAAAACTTGATTTAAACACGTTAAGGAAAAAGCTAAGGTAAAAACAAAGTCGAGTCAAAAACTATTTTTATTTTCACCAACGGAAAGCCTACATTTGTGTCAAAAACACTTATTTTCTTTTTTATTAAACATAAAATAAACTAAAAATTTAAATTTTATGAAAAACGAGAAAAACGATTACGTTTGAACACGACAAAAGCAATTGCAAGGGATTATATCGATTGACTCCCCATGCTAAAACCAAACATTATCCTCAATGTTTCCTAGCTCAAGAGTAACACCCCCTTGCTAAAACACGAAGAGTCTAATGCAAAAGTCCTAACATGGCAAGAGCACGTAAATCTATAAGCCGTTTATTAATTATGCTTCAAGATAAAACCCGTTAGTCGATAAAAATCAAATGATAGTGAGTGTGCCCCTTTTGACAATCAAAGTTTGGAAGATCAAGTGGACCGGCAAAAACCGAACATGAGAGTCTTTAATGATTAGGGTCATACCTAAGATTCACAACACAACAAAACACGATCATGAGCTTGAAAAGATTAAGCCTTATTAGTGTTAGAAAATAGATAGAAGATAGAATGTATGGGACTCCCCCACAAGGCACCTCGTTTTTGTTAACGAGTCATGAGCTCTACTCGATCCCCGCATTCATTGGTCCTTAGGGAAAATGGTGAAAACCGGCATATTGGAATAAAATCCATTATAAAGCACGATGCCGGGGTCAAATATCACATCCTCGTTGTCGGATGACAAATGAAAGGATAAAACTCTAACATAAATCTCCAAAAAGAGATGGTGGTCAAAAATCATGATATGGATATAGTATGCTCCCTGAGATAAACTCGCACCAAGATGATCAAAAAATCTTTCAATTATTACATCGGTGAAAGGCCGAGATTTCCCTAAATCTATGATTCCAGGGTCGAATGTCTCGTCCTCGGGAGAGAAATTAGTAGACAACACGGTGTCTTCCCCCATGCTAATCCATAATCATATAAAGCAAATGGTAATGGTGGGATAAAAGTCTCAACTATAGTGGTATCAACATGCATGACTTTATTGACCTTATCACTATTATGAATGTGAACAAAGGGGTCACGATACTCAAAATGAGTCACATGAAAAACGCGTACATTAAGATCAAAGCGAGTGGGAAGGAGATTTGGAATAAAGAAAATTTCTCCCTCCGGGTCAACATTATCATCATCATAAATCGGGTGATCAAACCAAGGGTTTTCAACACCGTCATTAGAAACATTCTCAAGATAGAGAGTGTCTTCCTTTGGTTCATTAGACGTTTCCTCAAATTCCGAAGGAATGTCTATGTAAAGAAACTCATCAACCTCCTTAAAGAAGAGTTCATCATCACAAAGGTTGTGAGATGAAGGAGGTATGATGCTCTCAAAATCCTCTTTAAACAATGGATTATTATTCATTAAAACTTCAAAAAGTGTATTTGAGTATGTCACATAAATGTCATCAATCTTGTCATCACAAGAAATATCCGACAAAGTATCAAGTGTGTCACACTCGGATACAAGATCATCATTCTCAATAGAAGGAAGTTCATCGGAGAACTCCTCGAGAATTGAAGGTAAATCATGAAGATCATGATCAACTCTTCCCGGTGGAAGTGGATCAATAAGAGCAACAAGTTCATCGACGAACTTATCCAACAAATAGTCACTAACCTCACTTGGTGTAAAGTTAGGAATCAAAGAATCCATTTTCAACGATTGTTCAACTAAAGCAATATCTCCCTCCGGATCGAAATCTCACAATCAAACTCACTAGCATCAAATGATGTACTAAGGTAATCATCATTTTCCTTATCGATCTTAGACCTAACATCATCCTCGAGGTGAGTGAGTGGAGATGAGGTAATATTACAACACGTTTCAACGAAACAAACATCTCCCTTAGGAATTAACTTTTCATCTTCACGAAATGAGGGGTCTATTATTGGCCATACACCCTTGTAAATGAGAAAATCCTTGTTTGTATTATTTTCAATAGTTTAACAAGTTTTACACTTTACACATTTTTAGAAACAAATTTTGGAAGTTTTTCCGGTTTGAAAACAACATATTTGTCCCCATAAAACAATTTTATCTCTTCTTTCCTCATATCAACTTGAACTTAAGCCGTGCACAAAAATGGTCGTCCTAAAATTAAAGGCACACGAGGGTTGGTCTCATAATCAATGATTGTAAAATCGGCTAGGTACAAGAACTTCCCCACTTTAACAATGACATTTTCCGCTATACCAACCCGGTGGGCGGTGGTTCCATTAGAAAGCTCAATGATCATTCGACTGGGAGTAAGCGGGACGTAGTAAAGAGTCTTCCATATGGATAAAGGCATTAAGTTGATGCTAGCTCCTAGATCGGCTAGAGCTTTGCATTCCTCACGCTCTTTGAAAACACAAGGTATCAAAAATTGACCCGGGTCTCCATATTTATCGGGATAGAAATCAAAGAAAACCGCGGAACAATTCACATCTAAAGTAGCCTTGGTAACATCAAGAAAAGACTCCTTAGGTGGAGGATTAAACTCAAGCACATCTTCTAAATTATCATAATCATTGTAAACGATGATGGACTTAATCTCTCCCTTCAGGTTTGGAATGGTGTGGCTAGGTGAGGAGGGTTTGCACATAAAATCCTCAAACATCAAAAGTAATTTGTTCTCAAACTTAGCTTGATTTCCCTCAAAACGGTTTTGGCTTTGTTCTAATCTTTGTTCCATACGGTTTTGTTTTTGCTCTAATCTTTGTTGGTTAAGCTCAATCTTGTTATTTTTCCCCTTGATCGTATTTTGAAATTCATTTCAATGTTGCCATTTGTCCTTGAATATTGTTTTGAAAAGCTTTCAAATTTTCCTCATTCGTTTTGATGTAGCTTGACAAATGATTTTGATTATTGTGAAAACCTTGATTATTTTGATTGCCATGAAATCCATTTCCTTGATTAAAATTCCCTTGGTTACCACGGTTAAAATTATTCCCATTGTTTCAATTGTTGTATCTATTTTGAACCGGTGGAAAATCCGGTGGAGCAACATGATTTTGACGAGGAGCTTGACCGTTGGGGTCATAAGTTCCCGTTGCGGCAAAAGCACTAGCTTGATCAAACCCCGTGGTTGAACAAGCATAATTCGGATGTGCTCCACCATATGATACACAAAAATTCTCAACCATATTAATCGTTCCATGAGTATTCTTCCTAATCTTAATCAACAACGTAGCAAATCCACTATCAATCTTAGAGTCTAATCTAGCAATCTCGGTATTAGAGGATTTCACATTGGAAACAACCGGTGTGTTTCGTGAATATTGCACTCTAGACTTATTCTTAATGATACCCCACGCGTCTCTCGGAGTTTTTCTTAAAAAATTACCATCCGCGGCGGCATTTAACGAATCTTGTTCAACCATATTAAGTCCATTATAGAAAGTATTGATTTGGTGTAACTCCATGAAACCATGGTGTGGACATTGTCTCAACAAATCCTTACACCTTTCCCAAGCAACTCCAAACGATTCATGCACTTTTTGTACAAATCTAGTGATCTCATTTTTAAAGTGAGTTGTTTTAGATGGTGGAAAGAAATAATTCATGAACTTAGACACTAGATCGTCCCATGTCAAAATCGAACCCGGTGGTTCTTTTTCATACCAACGTTTAGCATTCCCCTCGAGCGAGTACGGAAAAAGCATGAGCTTAATCGCGTCATTCGGCACATCTCTAAACTTGAGAGTCTAGGTGATACGAAGAAAATTCCGAATGTGAGAGTGCGGGTTATCGGTCTCATTGCCACGAAATTGGTCGGAACGAATGAGTGATAAAAGACCCGTCTTAATCTCATAATGATCCACCAAAATAGCCGGCACAACGATTGCTTCCCCATACCCTTCGGTGGGTGCACGGAGCAATTCCTCTATTGTTCGGTTATTGGCCATCTCTACAACAATATGTGGAAGCTCGGGTTCCACTATTCGTTGTTGACAATTTCTATTTCTACGAGGAATTTTTTCAAGCCTATCGGGATTAATCAAAAGTCGAGTAGATTGTAATTGCATAAACCAAAGTGACGAGAATTTTAGAGGGTTGAAGAAAAGAAAATAGATTAGAAAAAGATTATTTTTGGTATTTTATTTGGTATTGATCAATCAAAAAGATTGATAAAAACAAGGAATAAGGATAATTACTATGGAAGTAATCTACCCTCGGTCGACTTTGAAACGTAAGTGAAAACGTAACCGTCTCGAGGTTCAGTAAGTAAACAACTAAAATAAGATTTAATACTACTTGAGTCGGCAAACCAATAATCGGTCGTCCCTCTCAGTATACGCACAAGCAAGCGAGGAAACAAGGTGGCACAAAGCACTTAAAAACCTTTTTCCTTAGACGGCCTTTTATAGCTCGTCGCCTTATACCCACCTTATAGTTTGTATAAATCGAGTTCAAACTTTTTATTAGTATTTATCTATTTTGCCTTTTATTTTTGTTTTGGATTCGAATACAATAGCTAGGTGATGAAATCCCAACTAAGGTCTTATTTGGAAGTAGGTAAATTTATTGTTCTACGTAATACAATATAGTAATAACAAAAATCACGAAAAATGATATATAATATAATAATAGAAAAATAACAAAACTTTCCGAGGACGGAAAGGGTCTTCAAATCAACGATCAACAAATCTCCACGAACGAATCGTACACAAGATCCCCGACAGTATCGCCAAAATTTTTGATGTGTGGGGAAATGTCGGTGTATTTTAATCAAGTACGTTATAGATCAAATTTAGGAACTTATCCTTAGGAAAAGGTAATTATCCTTAAATAAGCTAAATACGATTCAATTAAACACGAGAGTGATCCCGGTTCGTTGTACACAAGGACCTTATGAATTTGAGACGTTCGTTTTAATTTGGACAATTGATTTGAATTCGATTTCGGTTTTTATCTAAATTAATTCCTACAATTTTTAAAATCCTAAAAGTGCATGAATCGTAACCCGAATTAAAATTTAAAACACAATTTTAAAAACTGTTTAAAATTATAATCTATTTTTAATTAATCTATTTAATTAAAAACAATTTAAAAACTATTTAAAATTATAAGCTAAATTAATCTATAAAAAATTTAATTTGAATTAAACAAAATTATTTAAATCTAAATTTATTTCAAACAAAATTAATTAAAACTAAATTATTTAAAAACAAAATTTAAAACAATTTAAATTTCTAAAAAGTAATAAAATATTTCTATTTATTTATTTATATTTTTTTTTATTATTTATTTTTATTTAATTTGAAATTATATTTAATGAACATTCTAATAAAGTTTAATAAAACTATTTTTATTAAATATCTAAAATTTATAAAAAACTAATGAGACGTTTTAATATTAACTAAAAGTTATTACATGAAAAATATTATAATAATTGCTAAAAAAGATTAATAACACAAACGAGCATACAGCTCAGTGGTAAATGCTTCGGCTGTGGACCTTGAGGTCCTAGGTTCGAGCCCTAGGAAGGACTCATAAGGTACATTAAAGCAGTGAACGAAATACAGTAAACCACTACAATACTACATTACATAGATAAATTCAATAAACCAAGTTCAAATTAATGCAAGTAACAAATCAGTTTATAAAATAAATCACGCAGCAAACCAAACTCAGTTATCTAAATCAGTAAAACCACTTGTGCCAAACATAAGTTTATGCAGATAAGTAAAAACAAAAAGAGAAGGACTAATAAACCAATGTGGGACCCACTAGGCTCATTTACTTTGATAACTTTGAATCCTTGTATAAAACGACTTGTCATTTGGCTTATCGATCTTTTCTTCAAACTGGTGTCGTTTTTGCCGGTTTTCGTGATCTTTGATACCTACACACATGAAACAACAAACATGCATATACAAGGCCATTTTCATACATTTTGTGCATTTATTGTCTTTTTAATGATACAATTGATATGAGTAATTTCACTGATATCAATGACTAATCTTACAAATAAATAAAAGATTTTCATCAAGTTACTTGATCAAATAAAACATATTGTTTCCTTCATCAGCTCAGAGTAATGCGTTTACTAGGAACCCTATTTTACCAATATCTTTTTATAAAGCCTTCCTACCATGAAACATGGGTATTACCTTTAAACCTTAAGTTGCACCTATAAAATAAACGCATGTATCTTACTTACCAAATTCTAAGTTGGGTGGTGTCGAGGTAGTTTGTTTTAATGTCAGTCGTTTGCCGGTATAGTTCATTGTTGGATATAAGCTTCGGGTCTCGGTTCACTTTCAGTCACGTCGGAGGTTAGTTTGGAGCATGCTCGGGTTAGTTCGATCTGTTCACTTGCGCTGCATTCGTGTGCAGGATCGAGTTTATGTCGTAATTAGATCATTTCATTTCATCATTATATTTGGTGTTCGGTTTCGGTTCCGACCTACATTTTGCTCAGAAGTACTCTTTAAACTGCAAAATATGTATACATGTAACGCTTGGTTAAGAAATCTTGTGATGTTAGTATAGTAGAGTATGGTTCTAAAAGAAATCAACATTTAACAATGAATTCGTAAGTCCATGATATGGATCTTAAGCGTACCGATCATATATAAGGTTTTAGATAATATATATCAAGTGACATATAATATGTTGAAGCATACTCACGTCAAGATTGACATGATATTTTAGTGTCTAAAATGGAGTGAAGATTTAAAGAAGAAAAAAATTATATGAAAAACAAGAATAACTAAGTTATATGTAACTTATAAAAGCTTATCAGTAACGTGATCATATGGCCCTATTTTAAATAAAGAGAACCTAATGTATTGAACGAGAGCGAATTGAATCATATCTGGGTTATGCAGAGCTTCATATTATTTATTTGAAGTAGAAGTTGTACTTAATTATGGCACGATTTTTGTTAATTGAATGGATCATAAGTTAGCCATCATGTCATGCATGCAAAAGATAAAATGATTTTGTAACAAATTAATACAAGATGACCATGTGTAGCGTCAATTACATTGTGTGCTTGTACTAAAGCATTCGATACCTTCCCCGTCAAACATTCCCCGGCGACAGTTTTCGACGGGGAAAGGCGGCTAAACGTTTCCCCGACAACAGTTTTCGACATGGAAAAGATTTGGGGGAAAAATTTAGTCAATGTTGACTGGCGTTTCCCCGTCGATGTATCCCGCCAACGTATCCCCGACTACGCGTCGCCGGGGAAACGTTTTGGATATAATTTAGTAAAAGATTAGTGTTAAAACAATGTCTAAACATTTGCTAAATTATCCCCGACGATCTGTCACCGAGGAAGCATCTGCTATAGAACAAAAGTAAAACAACGAGACGAAATAATTAGTGGGAAATTACCCGCCAAATTATCCCCGGCGACATGTTTCCGGGGAAACTAAGCATGTATTTACTATTTTTAGGTTATATATATATATATATATATATATATATATATATATATATATATATATATATATATATATATATATATATATATATATATATATATATATATATATATATATATATATATATATATATATATATATATATATATATATATATACTAGCATCGTAACACGCCCAACGGGCGGGGTCGTTTTTTTGTTGTTCTGAAAGGTTTGTTGTTTGTTTTTTTACAGTTTAGTTTGTTTAATTAATTTCTTTTTAAAAGTACGTGTGTCTATTAGGTTTTTTGTAGTGGGACTCGTTCTTTTTAAATCAAATTTAAACGAAATTATTTTTTGAAATTTTAGTGCTTTGCCCAACCAACGGACCGGTTTTGTCTCATATCAATCTTTCGTTTATTAATATGGGCTAGTTTGTTTTTTAAGTACGTTTGTGTATTTATTTTTTATATTTTAAAGTGTGCCTCTTTTTTGTTAAAATAAAACTCAAACAAATCTATTTTTTGATATTTTTTAAGCTTGACCCATCCAACGAACTTGTTTAGTCGTATGACAATATTTTGTTTTACAGATATGAACGGGTTTATTTTGTTTATTTTTTTTTGTAAAAGTACATTTGTGTATTTTTCAAAGAATGACCAACATATCTTACCAATTTTCAAAGGCTTCAACCATACCACATATTAGAAAAAAAATTATTAAGTGAAACTAAAGGTCACATAACCTTTTTTTTAATGAAAAATTAAATGTAATCGGTTAAACATGTGTGTTTGGTCCTGTTGTCAGTTCTGATAAGAACATTTTGACTTGTTATTCAATTTGCTTGCCCACCTTATTTCCTCATCTCTAAACAACAGTGTAATCGAAGTTCTTCATTATGTTTTTTCAAATACAGTGTCACAGAAAATGGTCAAATGGAATTATACGTGAATAATTCATTATTTTGAAAAGAAAAGCAACTCTCATCAATGCATTTTAGAAAAATTTGTGTTTTGTTCGTATACAATAATAAATAAATATGCAAATTTAAAAGTTAAAAGAAGTAATAAATAACAATCGTGTAGCATCTTTAAGCAATAAATTATCCAATCGATGTAAAGGATGAATGGAAAACAAAAGTCCAATAAAACAATCTTAGAATCGTATATTGAAATGAGGCTCAAAGTTAAATACTTTGAAGCTTATAGCCTATGTATGTTCTCACGTTGCTAGATAATAACTGTATTTACAAAGAGGAATGCTATAACCACACAAATTTTACAAAAAAATATCCATATGTTCTTTATTTAGTGGTATTCTCTCTCTTACTTTTAGATTTTCTCTTTCATAAACATCCAATCATAAACAATACATGTCATTGTGTGGATAACTTTATGTAAAATGTGTGTGGTTTTAGTATTTCTCATTTACAAATATCACCATGTAACGAAAAGCTATCACAGTTTTAGGGGTGTCTTACTAATATTTTTTGAGACATGTATAGCTCTTTTAATCTGTAGAGGTTGGACCATAATAATATTGTTATATAATTCCATATTTATCCAATATGAAACTCAAAATGTCATATTTATCTAATTTACAAGTGAACAATACATGATTTATAATGATTTGATGCATGTTTGGGGAAATATGAAATTTTGTGTTTTATTTTGGGTAAATATAGAATTGCCCCTTATTTAAAAATGAGAAAAATAGGCATGCCACAACCGGATCCTTTTTGGTGATAAGTCATCCATAAATTCTTTCCTCAAAGAAGGCCCCTAGTGGGATGGATAAGGAAGCAAGACATGTATGGCCCATGAGGTCATGACACTATAGTAGAAATCCTACTTAACAGTTCGAGCTAATTATATGGCATGTGCATGGTTGATCATAGAGACGGGAGACAGTACATAGCTGACCGAAGAGATGAGGACATTACATGCCTGAACGACGAGATGCGAGACAACACATGTTTGAACGACGAGATGAGAGACAACACATGCCTGAACGACGAGATGAGAGACAACACATGCCTGAACGACGAGATGAAAGACAACATATGCCTGAACGTCGATATTGGAGACAACACATGCCTGACCTGACAGAGAATGTTTAGGATGCGTTATAAATGTACGTGCGACTATTGATTTGAGTTTGACCTTGGTCGATGTGTTGAACTCAAGTCTAAGTTATCTCAGGTGTAAATGGAGAGATTCTTAGATGCATATATAATCGATAGCTTCAATGAAATAATCGATTTACTTGGAATATAACCTTAAAACAATACATAATGTACAAAGTGTGAGATGTTTAAATGTATAGATGATTTAATTTAATTTATATCATATCAATTCAATTTCCTATTAATCTTCCTTGTGCCATGGTCTCAACTAATGCTGCATGTGACATGAAAGCATTATGATTTCTTTAAAATCTCAGTATTGCCTTGCCCAAATATAGATCTATGATCAAGACGCTTGATAGCAACCAGACTTTTCTGTTTTGATTTTGAGTGACACATTCTCCTGCATACAATATTAGAAAACCACCTATTCCAGTAACCTTACATTCATCAAAGTTGTCGGTAGATGATATGATATCTTCCAATTGGATTTCAAGATTTTTGAACTTATACACAAAAGGTTTAAGTATGCCCTGCAACATAATACATGTAAAGATGATAGTTTTATACAGTAGCTCAAATCACCACCAATTTCAATAAGTGTAACGCATCCCACATCCAAAAATTTAATAGATCCCAATGGTAGCCGGAGGTGCAACACCACCTGTTATTGGCATGTATATGACAGACAGTTAGCTATAAAAAAACTTTAACTTAGAGGAGAAAAAAGATAGTGATATTATACAGATGTGAGACTCGCAACGCAATAAATACTTTGAAAGAACCAAAAATTCCCCATTGAGCTCTATTGAGTTTCCCAATCATTAAAATTCGAAGTGGAAGCCAGCGAGTTTTGTTTGAGCTGGTTAGAACCGGGTTTTAACAGTTGAGACCTAGGCTTGAAGAGAGGCGACTGGGTTTGAACTGGTGTAAACTGGCGACTGGTCTCTTAAATCAATATCCTTTTGATTCATAGGACACGAATGGTCCCGTATGATGAACCAACCCGCTTGACGGATTCAGTGAAAATAGCAGATAGATCAGATCTCTTTTTCCCATACTGATTTCTATCATTTTCACCATAATCAGTTGCACTCCTATAATCTTGTTGCAGTCATCATGTTGAAAACACCCTTCATAATTTATTGTTTTCTGTGGACCTGAAGACACGTTAGGCGGGTCCCTGATATCAAAATGGTCAATGGTTAACAATAATGTGCTCATCATTCTATTGCTGTCACTGTTGCCATTCATTTGAAAAGTAGCAGGAAAGGGGTATGCAAAACTCTAACATTGGAATAGAATACGTAAATAATAAGTTTTGCTGTAGCTAAAGTGAAACTGATTATTTGATCAGAGAAGCAATATCTGATATTCAGAACACTAAAGAGAAAGGAATTGTGAGCCGATCATTGAAGAACCAACAACGCCTGAACCAAAAGCCAATGAATAATCAATAAGCGAGACATTGAGGATCAATACTATGAAGACTCTGATGAAATCCCTACAATCAATCTCGATATGATAGAATTCACAACAAATTTGCAAAATATAATGTAGGATGATGACAAAATTTTAAAACATACACACCTAACAAATGTTATCAGTAACACAACAAAGAAATATATAAATAATAGTCGCTTAATATCCATTACGCGTTCTTACTTCTTAAGAGAGACGACCATGAAAGCATTGTCCTTTCTTCGGCATCTTATTCGTGACAAGTAGGCAACAAAGACAGAAATGTTCGAAAATAATTTAAGCATATTTTGAAATTAATAATAATACTATGTTGACCGTTGAAGGCTCCTAAAATCATCAAGAGAAATGGGACCTTCAGTGACACCAACTAATGTGCGTCCTTCAACTTGGATCGACCACCTTAATGTGCAAGATCTCATAAGCATCTTTTTTGTTTTGATTTTACTCGCATCACCTAAGTGAGATTAGCAGACTTGATAAAAAAACCATATAGTTCTAATGGAAATAAAAAAGTTAAAAAGATATATCTTAAACCTCAAAATCAAGTTCTTCACCATTTGCGGGGTACCTCATGAGTTTGATACATCATTTACCAATGTTGATATTATGTACAGGTATTGTTTATTAATACCGAAGGTTTATCAGGTGGAATCGCGTACCATTTAGGATTGAGTAACTGGAGGATGAATACCGTTAGCTTTCGGGACATGCTTCTTAACTACAAGTAGGAAAAACACCATTAAATTCCAATTTGTAATGCCATTCTAACTTACGGTACGGATTGCAGAGAAGTTTCAGTTACACAATCTCAGTTACACACGGTTGGATACAATGCGAGTTGTCCATTGGATCATACACCAATTAATGCCATATATTCACATATATACTCTAATTCTAGAATACATAAAGAAGTGAAACTAATTACAAACCAGATTATACCGAACCGACATGAAGAGACAGACTACAACTAACACTATTTCGTCGATACCTGCCAGGCTTAAAAAATGATTTGATTTTTGTTAATTTAATTGATTATCTGAAATTGATTTGGTTTCACACATACCAACAATTTAACTCAAAGCTACAAAAAACAGCCTGTAGAGTCTCTTGTTCCCACTTAGCCACAGATGCATGCATGATCTGCTGCAAACCAAGAAGGCAAAAACTTTTTTAGTATGTTCTCTTCATATTCCTAGTGGTACGTTACCTATCATGCTCATTCTACCCATATAACAATATTGAAATTGATTATTAATACATACTTGCATTGAGTAGGAAGTTCAGAAAGTTCAGGTAGACACACTTTACCTCTTCTTTGGCAATCTGTAATGAAAGAAGAAGTAAAGGGTGTCTACCTGAACTTCTTGAACTTCAAGCTTTCATTACAGATTGCCGACATAATAACAGTCACCTCAAGCAAATACTGAACTACAAACGGGTGGATTATCCGTTGTCAATCGTGAAGGCATCAAAGGTTTTAGTAACATTTTTTAGACCAATAATCCTGAATGACAATTGTGGTATGTACTCAAATAGTGGTGACACTATAAGAGACGTGTTCAAAACCAAAATTCTAAAAAAAAATGCAGGGATATACACAAAATGTCTGCAAAGTAGATTGACATCATTTGTTGTACCGAATTCATCATTTTTGTTTTTCTGATGGCATTTTATGATTTTCCGGGTGAAATTATAGGACTGATGTAGGTGGTGGCCATACATTAAGGAACATGTATGAAGGTGTTGTTACTTTGCAGGTACTTTAATCAGCGTTTAGTCTCTATCTCTCACATCAAAAGATATTCTGTGAAAGGAAATTTACCAATATCTATTAATAATTACTAAGGTACATATAAGTATACAAAGAAATTATTGCATTTTCTTTAGGATAATCCAAAAAGGAAACTGTTGCGTTTCTCTTTAGGGCACATGGAGTAATAAGGGGTTGTCTCGATGTGAATTTAAACCAAATATCACAATAATCAGTTTTTAGTCTTTGGACAGTGTTATACTTATGGAGAAAAATGTTAGAAGTTGTACTGAAAATGATTGTTGACATGACTATATAATACCTACTTACCCCAGTAGGTTGAGGGACAACCATATTATCCAACATTGTCCTACTTAACAAATTTCATTTTGTGAAGCATAATGTGCATCACATATTTCTTCAAATGTCTTGGTCTCCACCTGTTCATAAGAAAGCAGCACTAAACAAATTGTACAACTGATGTGTGAAGGTTGCCAGTAGGGGAGATATAATATCACTGGAAAAAGACCTAGAAAGGAGATAAAGGGTATGCTGATAGACTTAGTGAATTGCAGTTTCTGAAGGCTGTTGAACATGGAGATCAGGATTTAAATAATCTTCAAAGAGCACAAAAATACCCTTAAGCTCTAATAAGCATAAGGCTGTTGAACATGGAGATCAAGATTTAAGTAATCTTCAAAGTGTAATAAGGATACCCTCAATCTCTAATAACTGTATTAATGTGGAGGATGATGTTTCAGAAGTGAAAAGTGAAAGTGAAGGAATGTTTGAATGCGGGTCAAGATCGATGTTAAGAATATCAAACGCATATAAGACTCTGACCACTCTTAAATGTATGTATTACCAACAAACGCATTCATTAAATCAGCCACATTCAGATTTGGGAGAAGGTTAATTACATTGTGCAAGAGAAGATTCGTAAGACTTTGAAAGAGATATATATAAACATCCATATTTCAGTACTGTTGAAATACGCCGGGTGGGCTTTCCCTGGTATAGGTGAACTTCATGCGAGACTAAGCCGCAAAAGAACTAATTATTTAATGATTCAACATATACTTATAATTGCAACTTCACATCACAATAGTAAGTTTTTAAATATTAGGCTATATATGAATAAGTGCTAATGATTTTGGTTTCTAAGACTCAGGGAAATATTGATCAGAATTAGAGATGTAAGAAACCTATATTATATATACCTGTCTAATGTTCTATCGAGAGAAAGTGATAGCTTAGTTGACAGATCCACATATCCTCCTCGTGTAAGACCGGTTTATTCCCCGTCATCAAAAACGTCGATAGGGCTCTCTTCTAAACCGATCAGATTGTTGTTATTTGTAGTAACTGAGTGTCGAAATGCAGATACAATCAAACCACTATCATGTTGTCTTGACCTGCAATTTCATAAACCAAATCAATAAAAATTTAACAAAATTACATTCTTTGCTTAAACAGCATAAAATGAATAAAAAAAAGCAACTTCATCAACAATGTGCGCTACCATTTAGACTACCAACATCACACCATTGACCATCAAGTTCTCAACAGTCAAGTTGGCTCGATATTGCTGGGGTTGAAGTAATAACAAATCAGACATGAGACTAACTTAAAAAGAATAAAAAAATGATTTTAAATATACCTCGACATGAGACTAATCGGAGTGCGACCCACCAATTTCTGATACTTGACAAAAGGGCTGGTAGAAGTGGCACTCTTAGCAGATCCGATGCATAGATATAGGCAGTTTTAGTGAGCTATTTAGCAACATAACAATCCATAGAATTGTAGATGTAGCAATATTAGAGATTATTGAAACGACATAAAATTTTGGAATATACCGGTAGCAACATACCACCGTCGGTTATACCTCTAGAATAAGAAGTTCCAAAAGCCACAGATTATGAGCTAATATTTTAACCAAAAAACACTAAAAGAGCACATACCCTGTTGCAGACTCGTGATTCGAATAAAAAATGAATTTAAAAGATCACCTAAAATTACATCCAAACTTTTCTGTTTCTTCTCTTGAGAAAATGAAATGGTGGCAGCCATACCCTGTTGCAGACTCGTGATTGGGGTGTACCCAAACTCTTGTTTCGCTTAGCAGCACACTGCTCCAAAATTATTATTTTTCTTTTGTGAATGAAAATTTTTTCTTCATTAAAAGCTGTGTATTAACCATTTGATCATAAGAACAAAACATGTACTCGCATATTAAAATTCAAACTGACATTAAAAACAAAACAATAATAACAAAATACAAAAATCTGAATTTTCACCATCTACTTACTAAATATGAATCTCAGTTTTATTTTCATTGGCTGTTTTAGAAACTTGAATATTGAAATTGATGGATCTGCTGTATTTGACCGCCTGCGACTTTTGTGTTAGGCGGTGCAGAGAGATCATCGTGGGAAGGTTGGACCCTTTTCATAGAGCTCCCCATCAAACATTTTCCAAAGGCCTCTTTAACCGAGTTAGCTGACAACAAACTGTGTCTGAAACATCTGGTTTTTGATCAGTCATCGCTCATACAAAGAAAATCCACCTAAGGTACATTATAAACATATTACTGGTCAAAAGAAAAAAGCATGGACACTAATGTTGGGAGTTCGTCCAAACTCTCTATTATTAAAGGTAAATCTTCGTTCCAGCTGGCGCAAGTCGATACAAACTTGCAGACATAAATGCAAAAGTCTCCACCTTGCATAAGAAAGTAGTTTGTTTTGGAGTTTCCAACGTACATTTTCTCTCACGACGCCCCTGCACAACCATTTAAAGAAGTGAACAGAAAATCCTAATTCAACTATCTGTCAACAATAACAACTGGATTTACCTTGGTCAATCCTTGACAATATGAAAATGATATGTATTACACAAAACATAACAAAAACATAGATAACACATGACAAAAACTAAGACAGCGATTTCCAAACTGACATTTAAACACGACCTACAAATTTTGTTGGTGAACCAATGAACTTACAAATGATTTACTCATGGTCATTCATGTATCCTCGTCAGCGTTTAAATATATGTCATGAAAGAAGCTTTTCATGTTTTTTTCTATAAACACAAAAAAAAAAATCAATTATTAAGCCTAGACCAACATCAGGTATATCATTAGATTAAAACAATATGTTATTTGACCATAACAGTAAATGATTCATAGGTAAAGAAAACAAATACTAATAATCATTACCTTCAATCATAACTTGATTTAAAACCCTAATCATCCTCGTCTTGTTGTGGTGTTAAATAAAAAATCGTCATCGCCAAACCAATGATGAAGATGATTCCGAAGACCTAGATCAAAGAAGAGTGGTGATTCGTGGGTTGAATGTAGGATTAACAAATTCCCATGATTATTAATAACGATCTTCCGTTAATAGATGATGGTTAATGAACGATCTGTGAATGGTGGAGGCGAATGATAAAATATGTTTGGGAAAAAAGGAACCCGTCCTGATGTATTGAATATCATTGTTTTTCTTAAGATTTATTAACATTGTTTTGGATAGAAAATAATCAAAAGTAGTCTGGCCTAGCGGTAAACCTGGTTAATTGTTAACTCATAGGTCACGAGGTCAAATCGCGCATTTGACATTTTTTACATAATTTCCTATAATCCTTATCAAAATTGCGTCTAAAACGTGATTTTTAAAACTGCGTTTCAAAAACGCGATTTTCAGAAAAGTGCGATTTTAAAACATAAAAAACGTGGAAAATGGAGATCTTTTAGGGATTTCTGAAATACTATTGGCTAATAGGTGCCATGTCACATATGACTGGGATTAGGGTTGTGGTATCAAATCATAATTATACCTATATATAATATAAAGATATATATATATATTGTGACATCCCGGGTAGGGTCAAAATATGCGGAAATATCCACGGAGATGTCACTAGGGTGGATCGATAACATATAGTCCATAGAGCATAAGATAAAGAGTTATTTAAATCAAATTACATGTTTGATAAACAAATAAATAAAAATTGTCTTAAACATGACAGAAGGTGATTGTTTATGTTTCCCAAATAGAACCCCTGACGAGTCCTACGATGCAGACTACTAAGATGTTGGAGACCATGCACACACCACGTACTAACTTCATATTCCTGTGCAAAACATACTAGAGGGTCAACATAAAGTTGGTGAATTTACAGGTTTTAACAATTAATTAGTTTGGACATACATTAATCATAGAAGTAACAATGCACAAAGCATTCTCACTAAAATTTAGATTACATTTGTTTATTATTAGAAACTGAAGCTTAACCTTCCTTAATCCTCAACAGATGAGGACGTAGTGTCTTACAAAAAGACACCAACCCAGTTCCAACATGGTATACATCTGTTTTCCCAGCCAAGGCACAGTGAGCATGACTCACCCAGATGGGGATGGTCAATCCCTAATAGATCTATTTATAACATTCAGGCGATTTACAACAATTTAACCGTCCAATAATAATCAATCATAGTCAATTTTATACAATTTTGGTATGTCCATTAAGTGTTTCCATATTTTCTTTCCCAAAAGGGAGAGTTCTATCAAAAGTTTATATGCGGCTGTAAACTCACCTGGGAGTAGGCAATAGCTGTTTAATACGAATATCAAAATAAAGCTCACGCCAAAAGTTATGCCTAATCAAATAGTACAGTCTTAATAGATAGTACATAGAACATATATGTATGCTTATACAGATTTTAGTTAGTTCATTTATGCTACGGTATTTATCTAAATAACCGTAGTTCAAGTATCATCAATATTCATTTAAACTTATCTATATAAGTTTCATTGCTAAGCAAACACAAGATGTCTTACTTAAAATATCCGTTTACGTTTTATGACATATGCATGAGTATACATTTCATTTTCATATGATTTTATTTCCTATACATCTAGGAATGTATATATATATACACACGTTCATACATTTTATTCCCTAAAGCAACGATAAAAATATTTCCTAAAAATATTTATTAAACCTTTAATGTTTTCATAAATTATTTAATATTCTTAAAATAATTTATAATTCACAAGTTTAAGAATTTATACAATTAGTCCTTAGGGTTTCCTGTTTATTTAAGTTTTACAAAAAAAATGTAATTAGGGTTAGGGCTAGTTTATGTTTCGGATTATGACATAACTGGTCCCCCCATGTTTTTAAATAAGTAAAACTTTCGAATGTTACATGTTTGGTACCTAGGGCTTGTTTTACTTTCGGTTAATGGCAGATTTAGTCCCCCTAGTTAAGTCTAGGTTTTATAACTTTCATAAAATAACCAAAACAGCCCCTAGGGCTTCTTTAAGTTTCAGATTATTGCCAAAATGGTCCTTAGGGTTTTAAAATGACAAAATAACTTTTAGAAACTTCCCAAAATGGTCCCTAGTGTTTAATTTGCCACGGATAGTATTTATTAAACCCTAGACGTTTGGATAATTACATTTTCAGTCCTTGTGTTTAATAGTTTATCAAAACAAGTTTCATAAGTTACGGTTTTAGTCCTTATGTTTCATAAATTGTCATTTTAATCCAAAAAGTTTTTATAAGTTATATTTTATTATAAAAACTTTTATTTAACATTCAAAATAGTATATGGGCTCAATAAGTGGGCTAAACATCTAATTGGCATCTAGTGGGCCTAAATATATCTCAAGTCCACTAATTTATTTAAATGGGCCTTTAAATCATTTAATGGGCTTAAATACATTTTGAAGTCCTTTAATTAGTTAAATGGGCCTAAGTGTAATCTTAAGTTCATTAAGTTACTAAGATTTATCAAATGGACTTATTGGTCCATTAACTCTTAGCTTAACATTTCATAGGCTTATATAGTCCATAAACACTACTTTATATTTTATGTAAGTATTAACATAGGATTTTCCTTATATGCTTATTATTAGCTTATTCATATTTAGTTTTAAATCTAAATAAAGGCATAAAACTTATAGCTTATTTTATGTGGTGTACCAAATTAGATCTAGGTGTGTTATGAGCTTGCAAGTAAGTCATAAGCCCTAATAAGAGCTTATATCTCACGGAAATAATTAGCTATAGCTTATTTAAGATGAGTCAAGTCTTGTTTTGAGGTTGCATGTTTCCAAGATCTTTCATAAACCAACCTAGACAACATATAGCCTACGGCTATGTTGTCTTTTCCCAAAAATTCCTATAAGATTTTTATGCTAATTTCATGTTTACCATTTATCTATAAATCTAGGTTCTACATTAGCATGCATGTATACTAAAAGACCATCTAGGTACATATATAGCCCACGGCTAGATATGTACACATATAACATTTTAGTGCTTCTAAATAGTCCATTTAATATGTAATGATACATATTCCATCATTAAAACTAAGTAGACAAATCATAGAGTCATCATTCATTTTAGCCGTGACCTTTAAGGTCATGGTCTTCATGATTTTTAAGTTACACAAGTTCATTTTATGAGATGTATGATTATTAGTTAACCATAGTCCCATAAAACAAGATTTGTAACCCATGCAACATTTAGATTCACAAAACGTCTCATATGGTTTTTAAATCAAGTTTAAAACATAGAATACAAGCTATAGATTTCTTATTAAAATATTTTTAATCATAACTATGGTAATCTAAAATATGCCGTGACCTAGGATGGTCATGGCTTTACCAAATCTTGATTTTAACAAGATATTTTCATGTGTTTATAGATGTATGATGATGCATGCAAGTGAAAAATGAAAGGGCATAAGGGGTATACCTTTCTTTCTTAAAAGTACCAAGGATGATCTAGATGAACAAGGAGGTTAGGGATCTAATCAAGATGATTAAGAAAACCCTTAAGATAACTAAGCCGTGGCCTTTATAGATTCGGCTAGGCCTTGTTACAATACCTCCAAAGATGATGATAATGCTACCAAATGATTAGTGATTACTATGGAACAAGGATCTAGTAGATTAAGTGAACAAACTTGGATTTTTGTGGCTCATAGCCGAATTGTTTGAGAGAAAGAAGGGAAGAAAGAGATTTGCATAAGAATATGGAGAATGTATGTGTGTGAGATCTTAGCTAAAAGGGGAGAGAGAGAAGGAAGGCAAAAGGGCATGATTGCATTGGGAAGGGAACACATGACATGTGTCATACTCTTCATTTCCAAAGCAACTCTCCTTCTTCCACCTATGTGCGCCGTGTACACCTTAAACAAAAGGGAGTTGGGCCTAAGTTGGGCTTATGTTGGGCTAGCACACAAGGATAAGGGTTCCTGGGCTAGTCCAAGATGTGTATGTATGTCTATAATGTACACATACATATATATATATAGAATCTGGATCGATTGAGAAGGAAAAAAACCTTCTCAATTGAGAAGGTTTTTCAAAAACCATAGCTTGTTAACTTTGATTCAAGTTTTTCAAGTGTTGATTCATTTTAATATGATAATAACACAAAATGAGTCATAAAAAATTTGAATCAACAATAAAAACACTATCGATTTTACGGTATTTGTAAAATATTGAATTTACTACACAAATTTCTTGAATCATTTCATAACTCGATTTTTACAAAGATTTATGAATCAAACTTATGATTTATAGTTTTTATTCACTATTAAATGATGTTAACTAGTGAATCAATGAAAAATTTTCGAATCAATGGCTCAAACGAAGATTTCTCAAATTTCTCAAAATAAAAACCTTCTCAATGGAACCAGAGCCTATATATATATATATATATATATATATATATATATATATATATATATATATATATATATATATATATATATATATAGTACAAACACCCCATACAGCATTTTTCCCATGATTTTTTTAAGGGTAGGTGATAGGTGTGAAAACACCCATCCTTTTACCACTTAATTCTGGATAAAACGAGACAAAAACACGTATTTAATATCATTTGTTTGGAATTATGCGTGGTTTTTGTGTTTATTGTGTTTTCAGAGTCAACCGGATGAATAATGAAGAAAACATGGGATTGCACGGGCTTTATCAAGGAAAAAGACTCAAGACGAAGTCTATTGTCCAAAGATGCAGAAGATTTGAAGTCATTGTGCCTATTTGAAGATTTATCGAAGAACAGAGCCAAATATGGAAGATTCATATATGTCGAAGAACTCGAGTCTATTAAACAAAAGATTATAAGACGAGTTGGAATTATTCACCGACACTTCTCAAATCTAAGAAGCGTGAAGACTAAAAGAAGAAAGAAGAGAAGAAGCCCGATACCAAAGCCCATACACAAGCCCATTACACACGCCTATATAAAGGTCTTACCTCACAAATTTTCACACACTTAGTTAGTCCTAGTTTAGTTTTTTCATTCTCTATAGTTTTAGAAAGAGAAAGTTCCAAACTTTCTCTCACTAGACTTTTTCTTTGTTTTCATCTTTCAAATTCAAGCTTCCTTTAATCTTTGTACTTTGAATCTCATTAATCTTATTCAAGTTAAGCTTATAAGTTTTTTAATCTTTTTCTACTTTTCTTGATTTGTCAAAATCTTTAATCCGATTGTAAAATTCCATACGGTTTGGATTTGAGGATTTGTTCGTGATCAAAATTCAATATTTCTTGTTTCTTTTCAAAGCTTTCATACGAATAGGTCATAAGCTCTCCATGCTTATTGGCTATCTTCTTGTTTAAGCTTATTGGTTTTCGGATTTCATATAAGTTTTAGTCTTATAAAAGTTCCTTTCATAAAGTTCAAGATTTTTCGTTTCTACAAGTTGTTGAATTTAAGCCTTTTCAAGTTATTTAAGTTTCAAATTACCTAGCTTATTGTGTATGCTTGTTGAAATTTTAGTTACCACCATTTTCGGAACTGCTTTCATTCCATCGCAATACAAGGGTTTGTCCTCATTCCGACGGTTTCCTTGGCTCAGTATCGCAATAACCCAAGTGGGGTTTTACTTTGCGATAGGTTGTAATTCCCCCTTATTCCGATCAGGATTACGATCGCTTATTGCGATCGCACATTCCGACGGGGTTTAAGGTCCTTTATTAAGCCGAAACTCTGCCCAATTTTTGTTCACCATATTCCGATAGTAACTCATTCCGACAGTAGCATTTTCCCATTCCGATCTAGACCTTTCCGATAGTGAACTTTGCGATTGACCACATTGCGACATCTTTGATTTTAGAGTATTCCGATGGACAAGATTTTGGACATTCCGACACCTTTGCACTTATATATATTCCGATGCACTAAATTTTAAAGTTTTAAGCAAAGTTTTTTTAATTAAGTTTTCAAAGTAATTTTCTAATCTTTCTTTTGAGTTTTCAAGCATTCATTTTCAACTTGTCAATTTAGTTTAATCTTCCAAAGCTTTAATTTACTTAACGTCAGTTACATTAAAAATAGACAAACAAACCAACTCCTTTTTATTAACCAAGAACAAATCATTCCACTTAGAGCCGAGATCAATTCGAGAGGATTCCGAGACATAATCTGAACCATACAAAATCAGTGTAACAAATGGCGCCGATGCCGGCTCTTCTCGTTAAGATCAAAAGTTTTTTGTGAGAACTTGGATTTTGGGATCCGTTCCCCGTGAACGTTAATTTTTCATAAAAATTTTCAAAAACACAAAAAATTTAAAATTTTCAAAAATAAAAAAAAAAACATAAAAAAAACATAAAAACCAAAAATATTTTTGCTTTGTTTTTCTTTGTTCGTTCTTTTGCAGGTGTATGCGCACTCGATCCACGTCTTATCAAGAGCCCGAGCCTCTCGATCACTTAGACATGGCCGGTGTACAAAACAACAACAACATACCACCTCCAAACAATAATAATAACAACAACAACCCGCCTTTCAACAACATGAATAAAAATAACAACAATGAGCCCCTTCCGGATAATCGCCCGATGATTGAACTGCTGCAAGCTCATGTAGACGTCAACACTGATCTAATTGTCATACCTCCAATTGCCGCCAACAACTTTGAGCTAAAATCAGGCTTTATCCAGATGGTCTCCGCTCAACCATTCTTGGGACGTACCATTGATGATCCACATGACCATATCAAGAGATTCTTGCAACTCACTAACACGGTCAAACTCAATGGTGTTCCACAAGAGGTTATCAGGTTACAACTTTTTCCCTTTTCTTTAGAGGGACAAGCCCGGCATTGGCTTGCTAAGGAACCGCCACAGAGTATTCTCTCGTGGACGGATTTGGAAACCAAATTCATCAATTACTTTTTCCCACCCTCTCGTACTACCGCTTTGCGGAATGAAATCATAAATTTTGAACAAAAGTACGATGAGTCGTTCAGTGAATCTTGGGATCGTTTTAAAGATCTTTTAAGAAAATGCCCACAACATGGTTTTACCAAAGTACATCAAATTAATACTTTTTACAATGGTTTAAGCATGAGTGACCAAGATTCACTAAACAGTGCCTCGGGGGGTAATCTATTGGCTAAGACTTCCAATGCTGCTTGGGATATCATTGAGAATAAGTCTCGTGTGCAAACCAAGAGTGTTCGGACCAATGTCGCTAGTGCTAGCACTAATGACAGCGACAAGCTATTGGAAAAAATCACTACGCTTCTTGAATCGCTTGTTACCCACACCGTCAGCAACAACAACAGCAGCAACGCTAAAAATGCTCAAGTTAATGCTGTCAGCCAACCTTGTGAGATATGCGGTGGTCCTCACTCTTACACCACTTGTACCGCCACCCAAGACTACCCTGCTGAAAATGTGAATGCGACATATGGCACCTATCCTCAACCTGCTTTTCAAGCTAGACCTCAAGGTGACCGTAATTTGCTTAGCTACCGCTCCAACAATTATCTTTCACCACCTGGTTTTCCCCAAAACAACCCAAACCAACAACAAAACCTCAACCGCCCTCCTCAACAACAACAACAACCTCGTACACCATACATCCCACCTCACAAACAGCAACAACCACCTCAACGAAACAACCAAGTCTACCAGCAACCTGCTTATCAACCACCCGCATACACTGCTCCTTCCAACCAAACCCCCGCATCACATCAAGACATTGGAACCTACATGAGGACTAACGATGTGATCGTGGATAATCTCCAACAGGAAGTGCGCAACTTGAAAGCAGACCTGATGAAACAAGGGAATGATCTGAGAGCTGATATGAAGAACACTATGGATAGTCAAACGAATGACTTAAGAAACATGATGGCTAGTTTCTTCCATGGTAATCAACCCTCTTCTTCGGGTACTCTTCCGAGTAACACCGTTGCGAACCCAAGAGGGGAGATGAAAGCAATCAGTACTCGAAGTGGTAAAGGTACCAAGGAACCCAAGCTTCCTATACCTCCACCGGTGATTGTGACTAAGGAGAACGAGTCACCTGCTCCTATTCCTCATCCTTCTCCTTCCCCAATTTCCCCACCTCCTACTTCTACCCCTCCTCCACCCAAGGATGTGATTGATCCTATTCTTCCAAAGCCTTCCTCTTCTTCCAATATACCTTATCCATCTAGGTTGAGGAAAGAGAAGCTCAAAAGCAAGGACGATATTCAGGTTTTGAACTTTCATAAGATGTTCAAACAATTGAATTTTAACATCTCCTTCGCTGAGGCTCTCGCTCACATGCCTAAGTATGCGAAAATGTTTAAAGATCTTCTGAGCGACAAGGAAAAGCTCTTCGATATTTCCAACACCCAACTTAATGAGAATTGCTCTGCAGTGCTCTTAAGGAAATTGCCAACCAAGCTTGGTGATCCGGGTCGTTTCTTAATCCCTTGCAATTTCCCGGGAGTAGAGAATTGCATGGCCCTAGCCGATCTAGGTGCCAGTATTAATCTCATGCCTCTAAGCGTTTGGAAGCAATTATCTCTCCCTGAGCTAGTCCCCACCAAAATGACTTTGGAATTAGCTAACCCTACGGTTGCTTATCCAGTGGGGATAGCCGAAGACGTCATTGTAGGAGTCGACAAATTCACCTTTCCTGCTGATTTTGTTGTTGTCGACAACGAGATGGACCCTCGTGTGCCACTAATTGTTGGTCGTCCATTCTTGAGGACCGGTCGTACTCTCATTGATGTTGAAGCCGGTGAGCTTATCATGAGAGTGGGTGACGATAAAGTAGTCTTCAACATGGGAAAGTTGTCTAAACAGCCTTATTCATATGAGAGTGTTAATTGTATTGACGTTCTCGATGAGGCTTGTGAAGAACACTTTAATGATGCTTGCAAAAGTATTCCTACCTCTATTCCCAATGTTGAGACCGTGTCCTCTATTGATTAATCATTGTCTCTATTTGGAGATAGTGATTTATTTTGGAACAATCTTGAAGATACCATGGGAGATGTGACCTTAGCTACTAATGATTCTCCCACCGATGGGGATGAAGACATGAATTTCTTTGACAATCTTCTCAACAAAGACAATCTTTCTCCTCCATCTCCCACGGTTATTGCTATCGATACTCCGACTTCGAATACGCCTCCCGTTGAAAATCCTCCGGATTTAGAACTTAAGGAGTTGCCGCCCCATCTCGAGTATGTATTTCTTGAAGAAGAGAAGAAGTCGCCAGTCATCATTGCTAAGGACCTAAAGGAAGAAGAAAAAGCCCGACTTATCAACGTGTTGAAAGATCATAAGAAGGCTATTGCTTGGAAAATTTCGGATATTCGCGGAATTGATCCTCACTTCTGCACACACAAAATTCTCATGGAAGACGACTTTAAGCCCACAATTCAAAGCCAACGAAGGGTGAATCCAAAAATCCATGAAGTCATCAAAACAGAGGTTATCAAACTTCTCGATGCGGGTATGATTTACCCTATTTTAGATTCACCATGGGTTAGTCCAATCTATTGTGTGCCCAAGAAGGGCGGAATAACCGTTGTTCCCAATGAACACAACGAGTTGATTTCCACTCGTCTCGTTACTGGGTGGAGAGTTTGTATAGACTACCGCAAACTCAATGATGCCACGAGAAAGGATCATTTTCCTCTACCTTTTATGGACCAAATGCTTGAACGTTTAGCAGGTAATGAATATTACTGCTTTCTTGATGGTTTCTCGGGTTATTTCCAAATACCCATCGATCCCCAAGATAAAGAGAAGACAACATTCACTTGTCCCTATGGCACTTTTGCTTACAAAAGAATGCCTTTTGGCTTATGCAATGCCCCCGGGACTTTCCAAAGGTGCATGTTAGCTATCTTCCATGACATGGTTGAACAAACCATGGAAGTCTTCATGGATGATTTCTCGGTCTTCGGGGATTCCTTCTCTTCTTGCCTTGCCAATTTGGAACGTATGCTTAAGCGGTGCGAAGACACTCGCCTTGTTCTGAATTGGGAAAAATGCCATTTTATGGTAAAAGAAGGCATCGTGCTGGGACACAAGATTTCCAAAGCCGGTCTTGAAGTAGACCGTGCTAAATTCGATGTTATCGCCAAGTTGCCTCCACCTTCCACCGTGAAGGGTGTGAGAAGTTTCCTGGGTCATGCGGGCTTCTACCGACGATTCATCAAAGATTTTTCTCAAATCGCTCGCCCGATGACCCACCTCTTGGAAAAAGATACTCCTTTTATCTTTTCCAAAGAATGTCTTGAAGCCTTCAACTCGCTTAAGGATAAGTTAACTAAGGCACCCGTCTTGGTTACCCCTAATTGGGAGCTTCCCTTCGAGCTGATGTGCGATGCTAGTGATTTTGCTATTGGAGCGGTTCTGGGACAAAGAGTGAACAAACACTTCCAACCAATCCATTACGCTAGCAAGACAATGACGGGGGCACAATTGCATTATACGACAACCGAAAAAGAGCTTTTAGCTGTTGTCTATGCTTTTGAAAAATTCCGCCCCTATCTTGTCCTTTCCACCACAATCGTTTACACTGATCACTCCGCGCTGAAGTACTTGTTGACAAAGCAAGATTCCAAACCAAGACTTCTTCGCTGGGTTTTGCTACTCCAAGAATTCAAAATCGAAATTCGCGATAAGAAAGGAGCAGAAAACCTAGCCGCGGATCATCTCAGTAGACTTGAGGATCCTTACCAGGGGGATCATCCGAACAAAGAAATCAATGATTCTTTTTCCTTGGAGACCTTAATGTCTATCAACTCGACTGCTGACCAACCCCGTGGTTTGCAGACATTGCAAACTACTTGGCGGGTGGAATTCTCGTTGACGGGTTAACATCCCAGCAAAAGAAAAAGTTCTTCAAAGACATCAAGACTTACTTTTGGGATGACCCGTATCTTTTCAAACAATGTGCCGACTTGATTATTCGCCGATGTGTTGATGGACCGGCAGCTTTAGAAATCCTTGATGCTTGCCACAAAGGACCCATCGGTGGTCACTTTGGTCCCAACTACACCGCCAAAAAAGTGTTTGATTCGGGATTTTATTGGCCCACCATCTATCGTGATGCTCACGAGATGGTTACACGATGTGATGCTTGCCAAAAACAAGGCACGATCACACGTAAAGACGAGATGCCTCAGAATTTCATTCAAGAGTGTGAAATCTTTGATGTTTGGGGTATCGACTTTATGGGGCCATTCCCTTCTTCTAAAGGAAACAAATACATCCTTGTAGCCGTTGACTACGTTTCAAAGTGGGTTGAAGCCAAAGCTTTACCCACTAATGACGCAAGGGTGGTTTGTAACTTTTTGAAAGCTCTTTTCGCTAGATTCGGTGTGCCTCGTGTCATTATTAGTGATCGTGGGACTCATTTTTGCAATGACCAATTCGCAAGAGTCATGGCTAAGTACGGTGTTAATCATAGTCTTTCCACAGCCTACCACCCACAAACTAATGGCCAGGCTGAAATATCCAACCGAGGAGTTAAGCGAATTCTGGAAAGAACCGTGGGAGAGCATCGGTGGCTCATGGGCTGATAAACTTGATGATGCTTTGTGGGCTTTCCGTACTGCTTATAAGACCCCGATCGGTTTTACACCTTATCCTCTTGTGTACGGGAAAGCATGCCACCTTCCCATCGAGCTGGAGCATAAGGCGCACTGGGCCTTGAAGTGGGCTAACTTCGACATCAACAAAGCCGGTGATCATCGCAAGACTCAACTCAACAAGCTCAACGAACTGAGGAATGAAGCTTATGAGAACTCGCTGATCTACAAAGAGAAGACGAAGATCCTTCATGACGCAAAAATCAAGAACCGAGAGTTCCACGTTGGTGATCAAGTCTTACTTTTTAACTCTTGGTTGAAGATCTTCTCTGGCAAGTTGAAGAGCCGCTGGTCTGGTCCATTCACCGTCACCAACATCTTTCCATATGGGACCATTGAGCTTTCTCAGCCAAATGGGCCCAATTTCAAAGTGAATGGCCAGCGTCTGAAGCTGTACTTTGGTGAGGACATCTCTCAGGAGATGATTTCATCCCTCACCACGTTCCCCATGAACTAATTTTGGGTCAAGTCAGGCTCGTGACTCGGTTATAAAAAACAAGAGCTCCTCGGGAGGCATCCCGAGTATCTATCCTTCTATGTTTTAACCTCCTAAGTGTAGGGGGACCTACATAGGTGTTTGTATTTGTGTGGTGATGTGATTACAGGGATTAGCGCACTCTTGGCAACTTTGAAGAACCGTGCTCCCATGTTATCCGAAATCCGGTTTTATCTCTCAACAATCGTGATTCAATTTTCTTCATACTCACATTTGAAATTGATCACTTTAGTCGTCTCTTCCTTAACTTGAGTTAACCAACGTGCACAATGTCATAAGTGTAGGGGAAACTTTTCCCACATTCTTAAACATTGAGGACAATGTTTATCTTAAGTGTAGGGGGGACTTCTATCGAAGTTTTAAGTGGACTTTTCCATGAAAATGCCTTCATTTAACCGGAAAATCATCTTTTTCAACATTTTTCAAATTTTTAATTAACTATGGCCACTTAGTCGTAATTTTTAAATTTTATCGTTGCTTTCGTATGTATATATCCCGCAATAAAGTCAAAAATATTAATAAAGTGGTGTAGCTAGTTTAGAAGTCTTTGACATATTAGGCCCGTTGCGTTTATTTTGACTCAACCCGAATAGACTTATCTAAGTTTATTCTAGCTAGTATCCTTAACCATGTAGGCCTTAATTGGTTTATTAGGCTAAGTATCCACGAGTCTCATTACTTGAGATTTTAAATTGTGGAGGACGAGAAATGATAGAGTCAATTATAAGTCGGTATTCTTGCACAAGCTCACTTGGTGTAAATATTTGCCTATTCTCCCATCACTTGCTAATAATTTTTCTGCAATAAGTAAGGTCGTACGATTTGAAAAGTTACTTAGCTTCTAGCCCAAGATCGTTTAAAAGTTGCTCGGTAATGATAAGAGTTCATAGCCAAGGCATAACTTATGAAGCGGGGCGCGAAGATTGGCGAGTCCAAAAAGGCCCTAACAAGGCATGAGGATTCAATTTTATTGCTGAAGATCCAAAGTGATGTGAAAAGCATTATTCCCAAAATCGATATGAAGGATCAAGACTCACGACGAAAAGCTCAACTCCCATAAAGATCATGGAGAAGTCTATCCGAAAAGACCCTAACAAGGTATGAGGATAAATAGATCCAAGTCCAAAAAGGAGGCGGATCGTTGTATCTCAAAATCCCAATTAGAGATTGAAGAATAATCATGAAGTCGTGGTCAACAAAGTTGGAGTACCCCTCAAAAGTCTCCAAGTGAAGAAACTCTATTAACGATGAGAAGACCATTATCTCAAGAACGTCTCTCAAGATATGAAGTATGAAGTACATGCCAAATATCGGCCCGAGAAAGGTCTCAAATCGCGAACCAAGTTATGCCAAGATATGAACTTTTTGATATCCCGAGAAGCAGTTTTAAGAGATTTTGTCCTTTAGCTAACTATTGATCAAATAGTCCTACTTTGCTTTCAGCCTAAATAACTATCGAAATAAGTCTAAAAATGCATCTTCATGATCTAAGACAAAAATAAAATATAAGAGATACACCTAGGAATAAGGGAGTTTAAGCATCTAATTAAGCCATGTGTGTAAGTGTTTGAATTGCTAACTTATAATAACAATGATCTCGTTTTTAAGCTTAGTTTGGGGAACGTGAAATTGAGGGTGATAAATCTTCGCAGCACCAAAGCCCTAATGTAAGTCCTTGATCTCTTTGCAAGTTATTTCCATCCTTTTGTTTACTTTAAAGTTTTAATTTCTCTTAGTACTTTCATTTTTGTTTAGTAGTATATTAATAAGGCCAAGGTTGATTGATTATGAGAAAAGTGTAAATGTGCTTTGTCACTAAGCATTGCATGAGGGCATGGCAATGGTTAAGTGTATGGGATTTGATAGGTGTGAAAACACCCATCCTTTTACCACTTAATTCTGGCTAAAACGAGACCAAAACACGTATTTAATATCATTTGTTTGGAATTATGCGTGGTTTTTGTGTTTATTGTGTTTTCAGAGTCAACCGGATGAATAATGAAGAAAACATGGGATTGCACGGGCTTTATCAAGGAAAAAGACTCAAGACGAAGTCTATTGTCCAAAGATGCAGAAGATTTGAAGTCATTGTGCCTATTTGAAGATTTATCGAAGAATAGAGCCAAAGATGGAAGATTCATATATGTCGAAGAACTCGAGTCTATTAAACAAAAGATTATAAGACGAGTTGGAATTATTCACCGACACTTCTCAAATCTAAGAAGCGTGAAGACTAAAAGAAGAAAGAAGAGAAGAAGCCCGATACCAAAGCCCATACACAAGCCTATTACACACGCCTATATAAAGGCCTTACCTCACAAATTTTCACACACTTAGTTAGTCCTAGTTTAGTTTTTTCATTCTCTCTAGTTTTAGAAAGAGAAAGTTCCAAACTTTCTCTCACTAGACTTTTTCTTTGTTTTCATCTTTCAAATTCAAGCTTCCTTTAATCTTTGTACTTTGAATCTCATTAATCTTATTCAAGTTAAGCTTATAAGTTTTTTAATCTTTTTCTACTTTTCTTGATTTGTCAAAATCTTTAATCCGATTGTAAAATTCCGTACGGTTTGGATTTGAGGATTTGTTCGTGATCAAAATTCAATATTTCTTGTTTCTTTTCAAAGCTTTCATACGAATAGGTCATAAGCTCTCCATGCTTATTGGCTATCTTCTTGTTTAAGCTTATTGGTTTTTGGATTTCATATAAGTTTTAGTCTTATAAAAGTTCCTTTCATAAAGTTCAAGATTTTTCGTTTCTACAAGTTGTTGAATTTAATTCTTTTCAAGTTATTTAAGTTTCAAATTACCTAGCTTATTGTGTATGCTTGTTGAAATTTTAGTTACCACCATTTTCGGAACTGCTTTCATTCCATCGTAATACAAGGGTTTGTCCTCATTCCGACGGTTTCCTTGGCTCAGTATCGCAATAACCCAAGTGGGGTTTTACTTTGCGATAGGTTGTAATTACCCCTTATTCCGATCAGGATTGCGATCGCTTATTGCGATCGCACATTCCGACGGGGTTTAAGGTCCTTTATTAAGCCGAAACTCTGCCCAATTTTTGTTCACCATATTCCGATAGTAACTCATTCCCACAGTAGCATTTTGCCATTCCGATCTAGACCTTTCCGGTAGTGAACTTTGCGATTTACCACATTGCGACATCTTTGATTTTAGAGTATTCCGATGGACAAGATTTTGGACATTCCGACACCTTTGCACTTTTATATATTCCGATGCACTAAATTTTAAAGTTTTAAGCAAAGTTTTTTTAATTAAGTTTTCAAAGTAATTTTCTAATCTTTCTTTTGAGTTTTCAAGCATTCATTTTCAACTTGTCAATTTAGTTTAATCTTCCAAAGCTTTAATTTACTTAACGTCAGTTACATTAAAAATAGACAAACAAACCAACTCCTTTTTATTAACCAAGAACAAATCATTCCACTTAGAGCCGCGATCAATTCGAGAGGATATCGAGAACATTCTAGAACCCCATTGAAAATCAAAGCAACAGTAGGGCATATATAGTTTGTTATGACTTTCAATACTTGTTATCCTAGTCTTATGTACAAGGTTTAGTTATGCAACATATTACCATAGCAAAGTAATTGTAGATGTATAAGTACATAGTGGACAAGTGCACACGTAACTTATAGAGATATAACACATGAGTGAATGTTCTAGGATTAATGGGCGAAAATCATTACATAAAATCATGGTAAAATCATAAATTTTACAGCATCACCCCGTTATTTTAGCTTTGTCCTCAAAGCTACTAAAAGCGTAGTTAGCTTTTAAGTGAAAAGATGAGGGTACATGGCTTTGAAGATGTCCTCTCGTTCCCAAATGTACTTGGGGCCTCTCTTCGAGTCCCATCGTACTTTGATCAACGGAATGCGGCTACGTTTTAACTTCTTGGTTGTTCTTTTCATGATTTCCACTGGTGTCTCCGTGTATTGGAGTTGGTCGTCGATATGGACCCCCTCTAAGGGCATAACCAAAGGTTCCTCGGCGTAGCACTTCTTCAGATTATATACATGGAAGGTAGGGTGTATCCGACTTAATTGTGGTGGCAGTTCCAAACGGTATGCCACTTCCCCGATCTTGGCTATCACTTTGAAAAGACCCACATATCGTGGATTTAACTTTCCCCGCTTTCCAAATCGTATAATCCCCTTCCATGGTGATACCTTTAGCATGACGTGATCTCCCACTTTGAACTGTACAGGTCTGCGTTTTTTATCCGCGTAGCTCTTTTGTCGATCGCGAGCAGCTTGCAGTCTCTGTTTTATAAGGACAATTCGGTCTGTAGTCTCCTGTATCAATTCAGGCCCAGTGAGTTGGAACTCACCTACCTCTGCCCAACATACAGGAGAGCGACATTTCCTTCCATAAAGAGCTTCAAAAGGGGCGGCCTTGATACTGGCGTGATAGCTATTGTTGTAGGAAAACTCAACCAAAGGTATATGCTCGACCCAACTATTTCCAAAATCAATTGCACATGCCCTTAGCATGTCCTCTAGGGTTTGGATGGTTCGCTCACTCTGACCATCCGTTTGTGGATGATAGGCGGTGCTCATATCCAGTTGGGTACCCAGGGCTCGTTGGAGAGCCATCCAGAAGTTGGAGGTGAATCTGCTATCCTGATCGCAGATTATTGATACTGGTACTCAATGTTTGGTTACAATTTCCTTAAGGTAGGTCCTTGCCAACTTGGATAGGGAGTCGGATTCCTTGATGGGTATGAAATGAGCAGACTTGGTGAGTCGGTCGACTATCACCCAAATGGCATCATATCCACGTGATGATTTTGGGAGTTTGGTCACGAAATCCATGGTGATATTTTCCCATTTCCATTCAGGTATCTCAGGCTGTACCAGTAAACCGGATGGCCTTTGGTGTTCTGTTTTGACATGTGCGCATGTGAAACATTTCTAGACGTAAGTGGAGATGGCAGCCTTCATGCTTGGCCACCAATATAATTTCCTCATATCTTGATACATCTTTTCTGATCCTGGATGTATTGAATATTTGGATTTATGTGACTCGTGCATGATTATGTCCCTCAAATTCCCATAACGGGGTAACCAAATCCTCCCGTGTAAGCACAATGTTCCGTCCGCCTTTGGTTCCAGTTTCTCTTTTGACAGGTCGGTTCGAAGCATTCCTCCTATGTCTTCTTTCTAGAGGTTTTCGGGTATCTGTGCTTGGGTTTGTGCTTCAAGGATTTGCTTAGGCAGATCTAGATTGATTGTCATGGTTAAGGATCGAACCCTCATGGGTGGGTCTTAATAAGTGTGTAAACAGTTATCCTTTTGCCACTAAAATCAATGAAAAACAAGACCTAATCATGTGTTTAATATCGTAAAAGTCGGAATTACACGTGGTTTTGTGTTTTTGTTTGAAATAGGTTCAAAAAATCAAAAGGAAAGAAAATGCGGGATTTCACGGTCATTTATCAAAGAAAAAGACAAAGATAAAGTCAAAGGACCAAAAAGTGCCAAAAGAAAGAAGTTTGGAGGGCTAAAAATGAAAATTTGATGAAGATTTTACAACAAGGACCATTTTTGCCAATCTCCAAAGTCATCCACTAATAAACCACATTGAAGAGCACAAAATTACGAAGCTAACGGTCCCGACCTCGCGTCGTAACTCTTTACGGTTTGTTTTCTATTACTTTTTTAAGTTTAATTAGTTTTTAAATAAAATTAATTAGTTTTTAAATAAATAAATAGTTTTTAATAAATTATATATATATATATATATATATATATATATATATATATATATATATATATATATATATATATATATATATATATATATATATATATATATATATATATATATGTATAGAGTGAGGTTATTCTAAAACAAAACTTATAATAAAACAAATGAGGTGGAACCACAGGCTGCCATGTGTCCCCACCTCTTTTAAAAAAATGGTGTCTTTTTTGTAAACTCTCAAACCTTAGGGTATCTTTTATAAAATCTGAATGTATTTTACAAAAAATTCTTCCCCGTCATTTAATTCAACACTCTGTATTTCACTTTCTCTCACTAAAACCATTTTATCTAACTAAAAATTCACACACATCTTAATTCACAAAAATCATTAAGTCATAACAAATCTTTAGGGTTTGAATAACAAAATCACGATCAATTCATCATAAAGAAATCATGATTGATGACCGAATCAAGACTCATCTTTAATCGAAAGTCATAGCGATTCCAATCAAAATCGAAACTTTAAAAGTAAGTAATTGTTGTTTTTTTGTGTTTCAATCGATTTAAATATATTGTATTCAATGTTTTGTTCTAGTTTGGAAAATTGTTGAGAAAAGGTTTGATACAAACTATGTTTAAAAAAGTTGCATACAAAATGTTTGATAAAATGTCTCAACTAGAATTTGAAACTGTAATGCACTAAATTTATATTCTGACGCAGTTGTTTTGAACTAAATGCGTTATTGTAATGTCTCAACTAGAATTTGTTAATGCAATGTGACAAGTAAAATTAATTAATGTATTGCACTAAAATGTCTGTAATGTGATAAAAATGAACTGAGATGTAGTAGGTTTTCTACTACATTGTAGTCTTTCATTTTACTACATTATGGTGTTATTATACTATATTATAGATATAATTTATATAATGAAGTAGGTTTTGTACAATAATGGAGTAGGTTTTCTATTACATTATTGTACTAAACCTAATGCATTATTGTACAAAAGCTACTACAATGAGTACAAAACCTACTGCATTGATTAATGTACTAGAATAGGAACTGATATTTAGATGGATTATGTGTGATGTACTAAAATGTGAACTGCATGTAGTAGGATTGTATGTGATGTACTAGAAAATGGACTGGATGTAGTAGGCTCTATATTTATAGTTTCCAATGTATTAAAGTAGTGATGAAGTAGGTGGTTTACATTTTTATAACTTTGATGGAGTAGGATTAACACTATGATTGAGTAGAATTAATATTATGATGGATTAAAACTAATACTATGCATGTGATTTGGTAAAGTTACAACTGTAATGGAGTAGGATATTTTTAATACGAATATGCTTTAGTAGGATAAAGTTGTGTTTGAGGTTTTGTCAAAATTAAGTATTTGTATGTAATATAGAAAAGATTTGGTAAACTTATAACTGTGATGGAGTAGGATTAACACTATGATTGAGTAGGATTAACACTATGATTGAGTAGGTTTTGTCGAAATTAAGTAGCATTACAACTTTATATCTACCATCTTACATTTTTACTACATTGCATGCTAGTTTATATTTTAATGCATCACATAATCTTAATGTAGTAGAAATAAAGTTTTAGTGCAGTAAATCATGCATGTGAACAATGGAAGTAACCTACTGCATTACAATGTATTAAAATTAAACTATAATGCAATAGAAAGAACAATGCAAGTAACCTACTGCATAACAGTGCATTAAAATATAAATTGTAATGCTGTAGAAGAACAATGCAAGTAACATACTACATTATAGTGCATTAAAATTAAACTTTAATGTGATAGAAAGAACAATGCAAGTGACCTACTGCATTACAGTGCATTAAAATTTGAACTGTAATGCAGTAGAAATAGCTGTAATTCATCTTAGTCTTCTACTACATTACAGTTTAATTTTAATGCATTGTAATGAAGTAGGTTACGTACATTCTTCATATGCATGATTTAATGCATTAAAAAATTATTTCTACTACATTAAGGATTAAATTCTAATGCATTTAATGCAGTAGGTTACTCGTGTTGTTCATATGCATGATTTACTACATTGCAGCTTTATTTCTACTACATTACAATTTAATTTTAATGCATTGTAATGAAGTAGGTTACATACATTTTTCATATGCATGATTTAATGCATTAAAACTTTATTTCTACTACATTAAGATTTAAGTTCTAATGCATTTAATGAAGTAGGTTACTCGTGTTGTTCATATGCATGATTTACTACATTGCAGCTTTATTTCTACTACATTATAGTTTAATTTTAATGCATTGTAATGAAGTATGTTACGTACATTCTTCATATGCATGATTTAATGCATTAAAACTTTATTTCTACTACATTAAGGTTTAAATTCTAATGCATTTAATGCAGTAGGTTACTCGTGTTGTTCATATGCATGATTTACTACATTGCAGTTTTATTTCTACTACATTACAGTTTAATTTTAATGCATTGTTGTGATGTAGGTTACGTACATTCTTCATATGCATTATTTAATACATTAAAAATTTATTTCTACTACATTAAGGTTTAAATTCTAATGCATTTAATGCAGTAGGTTACTCGTGTTGTTCATATGCATGATTTACAACATCACAACTTTATTTCTACTACATTACAGTTTAATTTTAATGCATTGTAATGATGTAGGTTACGTACATTCTTCATATGCATGATTTAATGCATTAAAACTTTATTTCTACTACATTAAGGTTTAAATTCTAATGCATTTAATGTAGTAGGTTACTCGTGTTGTTCATATGCATGATTTACTACATTGTAGCTTTATTTCTACTACATTACAGTTTAATTTAATGCATTGTAATGAAGTAGGTTACGTACATTCTTCATAAGCATGATTTAATACATTAAAACTGTATTTATACTACATTAAGGTTTAAATTCTAATGCATTTAATGCAGTAGGTTACTCGTGTTGTTCATATGCATGATTTACTACATTGCAACTTTATTTCTACTACATTACAGTTTAATTTTAATGCATTGTAATGAAGTAGGTTACATACATTTTTCATATGCATGATTTAGTGCATTAAAACTTTATTTCTACTACATTAAGGTTTAAGTTCTAATGCATTTAATGAAGTAGGTTACTCGTGTTGTTCATATGTATGATTTACTACATTGCAACTTTATTTCTACTACATTACAGTTTAATTTTAATGCATTGTAATGAAGTAGGTTACATACATTCTTCATATGCAGGGGACAAAGGAAGATGCTTTTAACAAGCTGCAAACAGTATATAGCTTACTCTAATTGAAAGATGAAATGGTACAAGGATGCATTGGGCGCGCAACTGGATTCTTGGAAGATACTTGTGTATCATTTAAAATAATGTTTAAATTTTATTAGATGTAATACTTTGAATGTCTAATACGATGTAGTGTATATTTTAATGATGACATTGTTCGTTTGTAATCATATTTTTATATTATACTACATTATTATCGTTTATTTTACCGCATTACCATATTTCATTCTACTACATTATAGTTATATTTTAAGACATTACAATTATATTTTACCGCATTGTATTCTTATAATTTACATATAACTGAGATGCAGTATAATATAAATTGAATGAGTAAAAATAAACACTAATGTAGTAGGATATAATCCTATAATGTAGTAAAATTAAACAATAATTTATACAACTCGTAGAACTGGAATTGTGGCCTCATTTATCTCCATATGCCAAACAACCCCTTCTCTTGGTTAGTCTTCAAGAGTTACTTCAGTTCTTCGCTTTATCATTTCTTACCCTAGATTATTGATTTTAACCTTCATCTGAAACTTATAAAAGATATTATTTAATAGAAGATAAACTATAATTCAGTAGAAGATAAACTACAATTCGGTAGAACATAAACTATAATTCAGTAGAACATAAACTATTATTCAGTAGAAGATAAATTATAAATCGGTAGAACATAAACTATAATTCAGTAGAACATAAATATAATTTAGTAGAAGATAAACTATAATTCAGTAGACGATAAACTATAGCTCGGTAGAACATAAATTATAATTCAGTAGAACATAAATGATAATTCAGTCGAAGATAAACTATAATTCGGTAAAACATAAACTACAATTCAGTAGAACATAAACTATAATTCAGTAAAAAAGTTATGAAACTGATCTTCAACAAAACATAATACTGTAACAACCATCTAACTTAATACCGCAATCACTATTTTATATCTAGCGCATTACAGTTATAAACTATCATGTAGGAATTTTATCAAATCATATGCATATGAACAATAGCAAAGATCCTACAACATCATAGAAAGTTCTACCAAATCACATGCATACCTTATCACTTTTACTCAATTTCAGAAATATGTTAAACAAAATTATGTCCTAACTCATACCCGTGAACATCAACATACATCCTGCAACATCATAGATCAACTTCTACCAAATCACATGCATACTTCATCACTTTATTAATTTTTTGAAAAACAACAAACACTAATAAATAAACTTATGCATATGAACATCACCAAAAGACCTTAGAGCATCACAGTACAACTTTTACCAAATCACATGCATATTCAGTCACTTTTACTCAATTTCAAAAAAACAGTAAACATTCATAATGCCTAACTCATGAATATGAACATCAACAAATATCTTAGAGCATCACAGTTTAACTTTACCAAATTAAATGAAAAATCAATCACATTACAATGCATTAAAACTAAATAGTAATGTAGTAGAAAGAACAATGCAAGTGACCTACTACATTATAGTGCATTAAAATTTAACTGTAATGCAGTAGAATAAAATTTGCTTATTATTATTAAAATTTTACCAAATCACATGCATAGTATTAGTTTTACTCCATCATAATATTAATTCTACTCAATCATAGTGTTAATCCTACTCCATCACAATTATAATTTTACCAAATCGCTTCTATATTTCATACAAATACTTAATTTCGACAAAACCTCAAAATACAACTTTATCCTACTCAAGCATATTCACATTATTCACATTAAAAATAATTCTACTCCATTACAGTTATAATTTACCAAATCACATGCATATTATTAGTTTTACTCCATCATAATATCAATTCTACTCAATCATAGTGTTAATCCTACTCCATCACAGTTATGATTTTACCAAATCACTTCTATATCAAAGAGAACTTTATAATTCTCATTGAGACATTATATCAAACACATTTTATACGTCAATCATAGACACACACTTGCATAAAACCTTATATATTTCTGATATTCTATTTCATTCTAGAGCATTATAATGCATTTTTAACACATTTTCTACCTATGAACAATGAAAGTAACCAACTTCATTACACTATAATTTCTACCACTTCAAACCCGTAAGTAACTAACTGCATTACGGTCTCATTCCTAGTACATTAGAATGTTAAAGTAGTGCATCACAATTATGATGTCTTATTGAGACATTATATCAAACACATTGTATGCATAAATCATACACTTACCCATAAAATGCATTAAATTCATTAGAATTTAAACCTTAATGTAGTAGAAATAAAGTTTTAATGCAGTAAATCATGCATATGAACAATGGAAGTAACCTATTGCATTACAATGTATTAAAATTAAACTGTAGTGTGGTAGAAAGAACAATGCAAGTAACCTACTGCATTACAGTGCATTAAAATTTAAACCGTAATGCAGTAGAAAGAACAATACAAGTAACACACTACAGTGCATTAAAAATAAAAAACACTAATAAATCGTAACTCATTCATATGAACAATAGCAAATATCCTACCACATCACAGTGCAAGTTCTATCAAATCACATGCATACTTTATCACTTTTACAAATAACTTTTACTACATTACTGTTACGTTCTACTACATTACTTTATATCCTACTGCGTCACATATATGTTTCTACTGCATTGCAGTTACAATCTACTACATTACTGTATATCTTACTGCATCACATAGTGAATTAAAGCATCACAGTTAGAACTAACGCATCACAGTTTTAAAAAATCATATAGACATTTTATCAAACACCTGATATGCAGGTTTCATATATACTGACAATTTCATATCCAAAAGGAAACAATATGAATCTGAACTAAACTCCTAACATATCGTGTCTATATCAATAACAATAACAAAAAATCCAAATCCTACTGACAATTTCGAATTACAAATAAAAATATAATTAAAAACAAAATTGACTTACCTTCACTTTTAAATGATGAATCTACAGAGATCTTTCGTTTTGGAATGAACACAAGCAAATATGATGTATAATTAGGGTTATGATATCAAACAACTTAATCTTAAATGAATAAGGTGGATTAGGTGGTGGTTCACGACTTGGAAGGTGGGGAAGATGGTGGACAAGGTGGGAAGGTGGCGGTTTGCAATGGAGAAGATGGTTATTAGTCCAGAGATTAGAGAGGATATAAAAGTATCGATCCAGAGATTGATATGTGTGTGAAAAATAAATATTCTAAAACTGCCCCTGAAGTTTCTAAAATTACAAATGTACACCATTTTTTTTGGAAAAGGGGGGGGGGGGGGGACACATGGCAGCATGTGGTTCCATCTCATTTATTTTATTATAAAAAATGTTTTATTTTACCCCAACTCTCTATATATATATATATATATATATATATATATATATATATATATATATATATATATATATATATATATATAATAAAGTTTTTATATATATAAAATAATTTCCGAAAATAAATAAATAAAATAAAGTTTTTATAAAAATTAATAAAATAGTTTTCGTAATTATTATTATTATTATTATTATTACTATTATTATTATTTATAAAACCTGGTCAACAAGTCAAGCAGGGTCAATGGTCAGTCAAACAGCTAACATAAATAGGTTATACTTATTTTTGTGCGTAATATAAACTGAAGGTATGCATGCCCTAGTGGCTGCGTCCTTCAGCTTTGGTAGCACACACCCGAGTTCGAGCCCTGCTTGGATAAAGGTTGGGTGTATATTGCCATTGCCACGTGGCACCACCTTAGTGGTCCACGTGGCCGACCCGAACCAGAACCAAACCGGTCCAGACCCGAACCAGAACTAGACCAAACCGTTTCAGACCGGCCGGTCCAGACCCGAACTAGAACCAGACCAGGTTCAGACCGGTTTAACCCGGTCCAAACCGGCTGACGTCAGCACCACGTGGCGGCGGCTGGCCAATGCCAGCGCGCCACGTGGCAGTGACATACTCTGAAAATTGCATGTCACAGGTACTATAGCTTTGGCGGCTGGCCAATGGTGATCCTACACGTGGAAGTCCGAAGTTGCAGTGGCGGCGCTGACACGTCAGTCTGGCGTGTCAGTACTAGGTGGCAGGGAATTGCAGACATGGCAGTGAGGCAGTGGCGGCTGGCCAATAGAAAGATGACACGTGGCGGAGGCGCCGCCACGTCAGTACGATGTTGCAGTAGTGGCAGATGACTCAGGGCGGCTGGCCAATCAATGAGTGACTCGTGGCACCTGGCACGCGTCAGTACGAGGTCAGAAGTGTGGCAGAGTATGCAGGCACAAGATCCCATAGCTTCTAGAAGATCTCGATATAAACAAGAAAAAATGGAAAGTTGGCCATGGGTGCGTATCTTTGAAGCTAAGGAAAGGCTATGAATGGACAAAAATACCCCTGGTCCATCAGCTTATATAAACCCCCACCCTCTCATTTGTAACAAGTTAGTTAGTTTTAAAAGTTTATTTTTCTCTCTAGTTTCCTTTGTATTTTCACTTTTAAAAATACATGTATTTTTATTTCAAGCTTTGTAATCTTCAAGTTTTTAATAAAAGTCAAGTTCTAGCTTCATCATATTCTCATTCTTCCTTTATTTTTAACTTTATAATAATCTATCTTATTATTTTGGGATAAGTTTTTATAACTTTTTTCAAATAAGATTAGATTTATATAAAGTTTGAAATAATTAATTTTATTTTAAGCTTATTGTTGCCTTATTTTAGTAGATCAAGCTTATATGTAGAGCAATTATTTATTTAGCTTTTTAGCTTTTTAAAACTCATAAGTCCTAAGCTTAGGCTTACGACTTATTTATAAGCTAGCTTTTTATTTAAGCACTTTTAGTTTTTATTAATTAGTTTCTTAGATCTATTAGATTTAAGTTTTAAAAATTAAAAATACTTTCAAAAAACAAAAAAAATAATTAGATCTATTAGTTTTTCATATTAAAAAGTTTAGATATATAAGTTTAGAGTTTAAAATTTAAAGTATTTTTATAAAACCTTAAAAATAGTTAGATCTATTAGGTTTTTAAATAGATTAAGTAGATCTATAATTTTTATCTTTAAAATTTAAAATGCTTTTATAAAACATAAAAAATATTTTAGATCTATTAGTTTTAATTAAATCTCTTAATCATTTAATAATTATTGCTTATTATTCTAACCTTTTATGTTTTCATTGATCTCGGCGTATAGATCTATCATTTTTGAAGAAGAGCTTATCGTTGATTAATTCGGTTCAAGTTGATATGGTTTGATTGATTTGGTTAGAGATTGATTTGGGAGGCCGTGTACTTTACGGGCCAAATTTGGGTTTAGCTTCTGATAGTTTTGGTATTGGGAGGCCGTGTACTTAACGGGTCGTATTTTGTTGATGTTGTTGATGTTATTGTTTTAGAGCGGTTTTCTACGGACTACGGGTACTAAAGCTCTCCTTTTTATTTTTCTAGTTTAATCGCTTTAGTTTTATTAATTAGATCGTTATAGTTTAAATTGTTTTTAATAAAAGTTATATTTTTATAAAAATTGGTTTAATTACTTTCAGTAATTATTATTTGTGTTAAAATACTTTAAAATTTTTTAAAATTGGATTTCATTTAGATAAGCTCATTATTAATAAAAAGTTTACACCTTTTTGTGATTATTAAGCTTATTAGTATATAAAGCTTGTAGCTTTATCATCTAAAAAGATTAATAAGCTTAAAAGGTTGAAGCATTATGCTTATTTTTAAGTTTATCTTTGTGAATTCATTTTTCGTCACTATTACTTGATATTACGTGCTTGCATTAGATTAATTTCGCATTGATATTTGTTTTTAATTTTAGTTTATTTTGTTGCATCTATATTTAAATTTGTAGTTTAATTTTTACGTTGCATTTTAGATTAATCTTACGTGAAGTAATTGCGCTTTTATTTTTATATAGTCCTTAGCCTATATATTTTCCCCATTTTTTCGCTTAAATAGACATAGATTACCAAACAAGTATTATTAACCAAAAAAGATTAATCTCTACGTTAAAATTGGATTTCAATTCGAGTCGAGGAAAGAAAAAAAATAGAGATAAAAAGAATTGAAAAATTCGAACATTAAATTGGTGCCGCTGCCGCTTCGCTCGTTACGATTGACGATTTTTCGTGAGAAGCTTTGGATTTTGGGATCAATTCAATTTTGAACGTTATTTTTCTTGCTAAAAAAATCAAAAACATAAAAAAAATCCAAAACTTAAAAATACAAAAAAATAAAAAATCATAAAAGCAAACTCTTTCCTAAGATTTGCACCAAAAAATTAAAAAATCCAAAAGTAATACTTTTCCTAAAGTATTACACAAAAAATATTACGTATTATTGTTATTTTTCATATTTCGATTTCTTTCGTTTTTTATTGTGAATATATATTTTTCTAAAAAAAAATACAAACAGATTTTTCATTTAGTATATTGTATTACGTAGAACAATCAGTTTCCCTACTTCCAAATAAGACCTTAGTTGGGATTTCATCACCTAGCTATTGTATTCGAATCCAAAACTAAAAAAAAGGCAAAATAGATAAATACTTGTAAAAAGTTTGAACTCGATTTATACAAACTATAAGGTGGGTATAAGGCGACGCGCTATCAAAGGCCCTCTAAGGAAAAAGGTTTTTAAGTGCTTTGCGCCACCTAGTTTCCCCGCTTGCTTGTGCGTATATTGAGAGGGACGACCGATTATTGGTTTGCCAACTCAAGTAGTATTACGTATATATTTTTTGTAGCTTTTTAATATTGAACCTCGAGAGGGATAATCCTTTCCTCTCAAAGTCGACCGAGGTCTCCTACCTCAATCCTTGAGTTTAGTTGTATGCGCACTCGTGCGCGTACACACATACTGAGTGGTATACCAAATACTTCTAATTCTTCCAAAAAGAAGAAGAAGAACAAAAAGACCGTCAATCAAGCCGATCCCGAGAATCGAGCTTTGAACAACACGATGGCAACGGATAATAGACCAATGATTGAGATTCTAAAATCTCACGTTGAAGGAAATGATGATGCGATTGTGGTGCCGGATATTGGAGCGAATAATTTTGAACTAAAAACGGGTTTTATTCAAATGGTTTCCGCTACACCATTTTTTGGCCGTACTAATGCCGACCTACACGCTCATATAAAACGTTTCATACAATTGGCAAACACCGTCAAATACAATGGGGTGTCATAAGAGGCCATTCGTTTACAACTCTTTCCTTTTTACCACGAGGGACAAGCCCGGATTTAGCTTGATAAGGAACCACCCCAAAGTATTACCACATGGATTGATTTAGAGACCAAGTTCATTAACTACTTTTTCCCACCATCATGGACCACCGCTTTAAGGAATGACATCATTACCTTTGAACAAAAATACGGGGAAACGTTTAGTGAGTCTTGGGACCGTTTTAAGGAGCTTTTACGAAAATGTCCACAACATGGTTTTACAAAAGTGCATCAAATCAATACGTTTTACAATGGCTTAACTCTTAATGATCAAGACTCACTTAATAGTGCCGCGGGGGTAATATTCTTGTGAAGTCCATGAACGAGGCTTGGGCAATAATTGAAAACAAGGCAAAAGTACAAACCAAGAGTGTCAGGGCTACTATGGCAAGTGCTAGTACTAGTGAGAGAGACAAGAGAATTGATAAGCTTACTTCGCTTGTTGAAACAATTGATCTACAAACCGCTAACAATACCAAATCCATCAATGTGCAAGTAAATGCCTTAAAAGAGACTTGTGAAACGTGTGAGACTTGTGGTGGACCACATTTGTATTATAATTGTGACAAGGTTTACAATCAACAACAACAAGTTTATGCTTATAACACCAATGAAAATGAGAGGGTTCACTTTAAACCAAACGTTGATGTTAACCATTTGTCTTATAAGATTACTAACTATTTGGCTCCCCTGGGTTTTGTAGCTCCACAAAGACCACCCCCACCCGCCCAAAATACCCAATACCAAAATAGGAACCAAGGTCGTCAAATGGGTAATTTTCAAGGGAATTCAAATACAAGGGGTTTTAACCAAAATCAAGGGAATTTTCAAGGGCAAAATCAAGGGTTTAATACTCAACATCAAGGCTTTAATAATCAAGGTTTTCAAAATCAAGGCTTTCAAAATCCTAATCAATTTCATAATCAAGGGTTTAACAATCAAGGGTATAATCAAATGAACATGCATAATCCTCAAATGGACTTGGTTCTACAAAAATTGACCGAACATGAGAAAACTATGAAACAAATACAAGAGTCCACTGATAGGAAGTTCGTGCAAATGTTGCAAGACCTTAGACCCCAAGGAGCCTTACATTCTAATGCCGAGATTAACCCTCGTGCTAATGTGAGTGTTATCACTACTCGAAGTAGAGCCACTTTAGTGGGACCTTCCATCTCTTCGCCCATAAAGGAGAGACAAGGCCCGGAGGTCATAATGAGTAATCCTACTCCCTTTTTGGTGATTCCTCCCACTACCACTCCTAGTACTAGTTCTCCATTGCCTAATGAGCCTAACCCTAAGGTTGTTCAAGAAGCAAGTCCTTCTCCTTCTCAACCTTCAACTTCTAAGCCCAATATCCCTTATCCCTCTAGGTTGGACAGGGCTAAAGTGCTCACCAAAGATGACGTTCATGTTTCCAACTTTTTGAAAATGATTTCCCAAGTGAATGTTAACATTAGCCTTATTGAAGCACTTGCTCAAATGCCTAAATTTGTGAAAATGTTCATAGATTTGCTCAATAAGAAAGAAAAAATGGTTGAGCTCGTTAATACTCGTTTAAATGAGAATTGTTCCGCGATTCTTCTCAAAGAGCTTCCCGAAAAGCTAGGAGATCCCGGACGATTCTTGTTACCTTGCTCGTTTCCTCAAATTGATGATTGTATGGCTTTAGCGGATCTCAGCGCTAGCATCAATCTTATGCCACTTTCGGTATGGAAAAAATTATCATTACCCGACCTTGTACCGACTCGCATGACTCTCGAGTTAGCTAATAGAAATCTCGCATACCCCGTTGGTATTGCCGAAGACGTTTTTGTTCGAGTTGGTACATTAACTTTTCCCGTGGACTTTGTCGTCGTCGACTATGAGATGGATCCCCGTATTCCATTAATACTTGGTAGACCATTCTTACGATCCGGAAAAGCCTTAGTTGATGTGGCCGAAGGGGAGTTATTTCTTAGGGTTGGGGATGAACAACAAGTTTTTAAAATGGGAAAAATCACAACTAAATCAAATGGAAAAGAGTCGGTCAATATGATTGAAGTTCTTAATTATGATAATGAAGAGATTTTTATTAATTCTTTTGGAATTAAAACGTCTAATCAAAATGATTTTATGATAACTTCATCCCTTCCCTTAGAGCCTCAAATTTTTGAAACTCCTATTTACGATACTTATAGTGATGACACTTCTTTAAGTGATCACACTATCTTCGGTTTAGACGACCTATCTTTTGACCCACCCACTTTGACCCACCTATTTTTGATCCACCAATCTTTGATACTTACGATGATGACACTTCTTTAAGTGATCTCATTATTTTTGATGACCCACCTCATGATCTTAATGCACCTCATATCTCTATGAGTGATTCTTCCATTATGGAGACTCCTTTTCACTTTTATACCCCAATTTTAGAAGTTATGACTTTTGAGGAGGATCCTCCACTCTTAGGGATCATTCCTACTTTAGAGGATATTCCATTTAAGGAGGATTTAGATATCTTTCTAAATACCTATTTTCCTCACGAGGATGAGTTTTCTTATGACTCCGATGATACTTATGTTTTCACATCAAGTTTGGAAGAGGACGACTTTCCCACTTTGGATTATGATGATATTTTGAGCTTTAACGTCAACAGCTCTTGCTATTTTCCCGTTAAGGAACCGGTGTTTGATCCCGGAATAGAGACTCTTGTACTTTCATTTCCAAATCACCTTACCCTTCCTTATGAGAGACTTTTGACTAAGGGTACCCCACTTTTCTTTGCCATGTGTGATTTTACCACCTCGGGGTTTATTTCCTTTCGTGATAGAAATTATGTGTTTGACCCGGGTGGATTTTTCTTGGGGTATTCCTTATATGACTTTGTTTCACCCTTTATCATGGATAGATTTTCCTCCCTTGGAAATCTCGGTTTTTCCATGATTTTTACCATTTGAATAATGATATTCGGGAAATCGAGTCGAGCTAGAGACTCGTGATAAATAAATCAAGCATCGTATATCTAGGTTAGATTTTACCTTTTCCATCCTTTCCACCCTTTTTCACCTTCACCCATTTCCACCAATAAGTGTAGGGGGAGCCAAGTAGGTTGTTTGTGTTGTGATGTTGTATAGGGACATGTGCTTTAATGATCCACTTTTGGTGTTTTTGACGCGACCCGTGATCCCGTGTTCCCGTGTACCCGGTTTCTTTGATAAGTTTTTGCTATTGTGGTTCATACTTGTATATAAATAAGTTGACTAAATGTAATCACTTTAGTTGTCTCTTCCTTAGCTCGATTTAAACAACGTACTCAATGTCCTAAGTGTAGGGGAGTTCAATTCTACCACATACTTAAACATTGAGGGCAATGTTTATATTAAGTATAGGGGGGACTTCTATCGAATTTTAGTGGAATTTTCCATGAATTTGACCTCATTTAACTGGGAAATTAAAAAAATTTCAACATTTTTCAAATTTTAGATCTATTTTGGCCTAGTAGTATTTCCATTTATTTTCTTTTATTTTCTTTCCTTTTGTCATCGCATCATATGAATAAATTCCATTTCAAGAATAAAGTCAAAAAAAATATAAATAAATGAATAACATGGTTTTAACAAGTTTAGATGTCTTTGATATATTAGGCTCGTCGTGAATATTTTGACTCAACCCGAGTTTACTTATCCAAGTTTACTCTAGCTAGTATCCTTAACCATATGGACCTTAATTGGTTTATTAGGCTAAGCATCCACGAGTCTCGTTCCTTGATATTTTAAATTGTGGAGAACGAGAGATGATAGAGTTGATAATAAGTTTAAGGGTTAATTCTTGCTTATATGAGTTTTTGTGGCTCTTTCTTCCCGCTTGTATATTTAATTGCTTAATAAATGAGGATTTTTGCGGTGTAGATTCGATATCTTAGCTCTTAGCCAAATCTTTTATCTCCTTGTAATTAAAGCATGAACACATTGAGGGTGCCAGCGTTGTGGACTTCCGACTAAGGTGGCTCATAACCACTAAGTAGGAGGTAATCAGACCAAGGGACCGCGTAATTTGGCCTAATATATATATCATAAATAAAGAAAGAATAAGATTTAAACATGACATCAAGGAGCGTTAGGGTGTGGGGCATATAGCACGAACCTTATCATTAGAGCCTTAGGGTGTATGGCATGGTAAGTGTTGAATAAAAATTAATCAAAAATTAATTCCCTTGTTTATCGTTCAAGGAGCCTTAGGGTGTGGACAATAGATGTGGAGCATTTTTACATCTTAAAGAGCCTAAGGGATATGATGTGAATTTCCTAAACTCCACATAAAGTCAACATGACTTTGGAGGAATAAATAATAAGTAGTACTATTGGCCAAATTTCGGATCCGGGAATTTATTCCCCAAATCGTGTTAAATTATCCTTGATGTGGGCTTACTTTAGTGACAACGTTTTTGAGGACGAGGTTAGGTTCTGAGTGTCGGGTTTGCACCGTTTTGCCTTCATTTTGGACTAAGGATTATTAAATAAGTCAAATGAGCCTATGGGTGAATGACAATCTTTAAAATCGAGAGATACAACTGAGAAATTGGAGAAAGTGTATTACAAAATTGTCTTATATAAGTGGTTTAACTTAAGAACTTATGGTAAAGAATGATTTTGTTTTTAAGCTTGGTATGGGGAACGTGAAACTTGAGGGTGATTAATATTCATGACACCAAAGCCCTAATCTAAGTCTTAGACTTCTTTACGAGTTTCTTCCATCAAATAATTTCCAAGTTAATAAATTATTATAACTTTTGTTTCTTGAATAAAGTTTTTATCTTTAGTTCTTTTTATTGTAGTAGTAATAGTATATCGTAATAAATGCCAAGATGGGTTAATTATGAGGAAAATGTAACTTTATGCTTTAAAATTATGCATTGCATGGGTTCATTTCAATGGTCAAGTGTAGGGGATTAATAAGTGTGTAAACACTTATCCTTTTGACACTAAAATCAATGAAAAACAAGACCTAATCATGTGTTTAATATCGTAAAAGTCGGAATTACACGTGGTTTTGTGTTTTTGTTTGAAATAGGTACAAAAGATCAAAAGGAAAGAAAACACGAGATTTCACGGTCATTTATCGAAGAAAAAGTTAAAGATAAAGTCAAAGGACCAAAAAGTGCCAAAAGAATGAAGTTTGGAGGGCTAAAACTGAAGATTTGATGAAGATTTTACAAAAAGGACCATTTTTGCCAATCTCCAAAGTCATCCACTAATAAACCACATTGAAGAGCACAAAATTAAGAAGCCAACGGTCCCGACCTCGCGTCGTAACTCTTTATGGTTTGTTTTCTATTAATTTTTTATGTTTAATTAGTTTTTAAATAAAATTAATTAGTTTTTAAATAAATAAATAGTTTTTAATAAATTAAATATATATATATATATATATATATATATATATATATATGTAATAATTTCAGAAAATAAATAAATAAAATAAAGATTTTATAAAAATTAATAAAATAATTTTCGTAATTATTATTATTATTATTATTATTATTATTATTATTATTTATAAAACCTGGTCAACAAGTCAAGCAGGGTCAATGGTCAGTCAAACAGCTAACATAAATGGTTATACTTATTTTTGTGCGTAATATAAACTGAAGGTATGCATGCCCCAGTGACTGCGTCCTTCAGCTTTGGTAGCACACACCCGAGTTCGAGCCCTGCTTGGACAAAGGTTGGGTGTATATTGCCATTGCCACGTGACACCACCATAGTGGTCCACGTGGCCGAACCGAACCAGAACCAAACCGGTCCAGACCCGAACCAGAACCAGACCGAACCGGTTCAGACCGGCCGGTCCCGACCCGAACCAGAACCAGACCCGGTTTAGACCGGTTTAACCCGGTCCAAACCGGCTGACGTCAGCACCACGTGGCGGCGGCTGGCAAATGCCAGCGTGCCACGTGGCACTGACATACTTTGAAAATTGTAGGTCCCATGTACTGTAGCTTTGGCAGCTGGCCAATGGTGATCCGACACGTGGCAGTCCGAGGTTGTAGTGGCGGCGCTGACACGTTAGTCTGACGTGTCAGTACTAGGTGGCAGGTAATTGCAGACATGGCAGTGAGGCAGTGGCGGCTGGCCAATAGAAAGATGACACGTGGCAGAGGCGCCGCCACGTAGTACGATGTTGCAGTAGTGGCAGATGACTCAGGGCGGCTGGCCAATCAGTGAGTGACACGTGGCACCTGGCACGCGTCAGTACGAGGTCAGAAGTGTGGCAGAGTATGCAGGCACAAGATCCCATAGCTTCTAGAAGATTTCGATATAAACAAGAAAAAATGGACAGCTGGCCATGGGTGCGTATCTTTGAAGCTAAGGAAAGGCTGTGAATGGACGAAAATACCCCTGGTCCATCAGCTTATATAAACCCCCACCCTCTCATTTGTAACAAGTTAGTTAGTTTTAAAAGTTTATTTTTCTCTCTAGTTTTCTTTGTATTTTCACTTTTAAAAATAAATGTAATTTTATTTCAAGCTTTGTAATCTTCAAGTTTTTAATAAAAGTCAAGTTCTAGCTTCATCATATTCTCATTCTTCCTTTCTTTTTAATTTTATAATAATCTATGTTATTATTTTAGGATAAGTTTTTATAACTTTTTTCAAATAAGATTAGATTTATATAAAGTTTGAAATAATTAATTTTATTTTAAGCTTATTGTTGCCTTATTTTAGTTGATCTAACTTATTTGTGGAGCAATCATTTAATTTGCTTTTTAGCTTTTTAAATCTAATAAGTCCTTAGCTTAGGCTTACGACTTATTTATAAGGTAGCTTTTTATTTAAGCACTTTTAGTTTTTATTAATTAGTTTTTTAGATCTAATAGATTTACGTTTTAAAAATTAAAAATACTTTCAAAAAACCAAAAAAATAATTAGATCTATTAGTTTTTCATATTAAAAAGTTTAGATATATAAGTTTAGAGTTTAAAATTTAAAGTATTTTTATAAAACCTTAAAAAATAGTTAGATCTATTAGGTTTTAAATAGATTAAGTAGATCTATAATTTTTATCTTTAAAATTTAAAATACTTTTATAAAACATAAAAAATATTTTAGATCTATTAGTTTTAATTAAACTCTTAATCATTTAATAATTATTGCTTATTATTCTAACCTTTTATGTTTTCTTTGATCTCGGCGTATCGATATATCATTTTTGAAGAAGAGCTTATAGTTGACTAATTCGGTTCAAGCTGATATGGTTTGATCGATTTGGTTAGAGATTGATTTGGAAGGCCGTGTACTTTACGGGCCAAATTTGGGTTTAGCTTTTGATAGTTTTGGTATTGGGAGGCCGTGTACTTAACGGGCCGTATTTTGTTGATGTTGTTGATGTTATTTGTTTTAGAGCGGTTTTCTACGGACTACGGGTACTAAAGCTCTCTTTTTTATTTTTCTAGTTTAATCGCTTTAGTTTTATTAATTAGATCGTTATAGTTTAAATTGTTTTAAATAAAAGTTATATTTTTTATAAAAATCGGTTTAATTACTTTTAGTAATTATTATTTGTGTTAAAAATAGTTTAAAAATTTTTAAAATTGGATTTCATTTAGATAAGCTCATTATTAGTAAAAAGTTTACACCTTTTTGTGATTATTAAGCTTATTAGTATATAAAGCTTGTAGCTTTATCATCTAAAAAGATTAATAAGCTTAAAAGATTGAAGCTTTATGCTTATTTTTAAGTTTATCTTTGTGAATTCATTTTTCGTCACTATTACTTGATATTACGTGCTTGCATTAGATTAATTTCGCATTTAGATTTATTTTTAATTTTAGTTTATTTCGTTGCATCTATATTTAAATTTGTAGTTTAATTTTTACGTTGCATTTTAGATTAATCTTACGTGAATTAATTGCGCTTTTATTTTTATATAGTCCTTAGCCTATATATTTTCCCCTTTTTTCGCTTAAATTGACATAGATTACCAAAAGTATTATTAACCAAAAACGATTAATCTCTACGTTAAAATTGGATTTCAATTCGAGGCAAGTCGAGGAACGAAAAAAAATAGAGATAAAAAGAATTGAAAAATTCTAACATTAGGTCTTTATCTTTACGACTCAGTGCATCAGCAACTACGTTTTCTTTACCTGGATGGTATTTGATTTCACAATCGTAATAGCTTAACAGTTCAATCCAACGACGCTGCCTCATATTAAGCTCTTTCTGATCTAATATATGTTGCAGACTCTTGTGGTCGGTGTATACTTTACATTTTGTTCCGTAAAGGTAATGCCTCCAAATTTTTAAGGCAAAGACTACCGCTCCAAGTTCTAAATCGTGGGTAGTATGGTGCTTCTCATGCTTCTTTAATTGCCTAGAAGCGTATGCAATTACTTTATTTCTTTGCATCAATACTGCCCCCAATCCTTTATATGATGCATCACAATATACCTCAAAGTCATCATTGCCCTCGGGCAAGGATAAGAGAGGCGCAATGCGCAACTTTTTTTTTATCAGCTGGAAAGCTGATTCCTCCTTTTCTCCCCAATTAAATTTTACTCCTTTCTGAGTGAGTTTGGTCATTGGTTTGGCTATCTTGGAGAAGTCTTCGATGAATCGGCGATAGTATCCGGCAAGGCCTAGGAATTGGCGGATCTCTGTTGGTGATTTGGAGATGTCCAACTCTTAATGGACTCAACCTTTGTAGGATCTACGTGAATGCCATCGCTGTCAATGACGTGACCTAGGAAATGGACTCTGTGTATGCAGAACTCACATTTGGAGAATTTTGCATACAGCTGCTCTTCTTTAAGTACTTTCAATACTTGAGCCAGATGCTCATCATGGTCTTGTTTGTTCTTGGAGTAGACAAGTATGTCGTCTATTAAGACTATCACGAATTTATCCAAATAGGGTTTACACACCCGGTTCATGAGATCCATGAATATTGTCGGGGCGTTTGTCAACCCAAAAGGCATAACTCAAAATTCGAAATGACCGTAACGAGTTCTGAAAGTTGTCTTAGGAATATCTTCTTCCCCCACTCTCAGTTGATGGTAACCAGACCTCAGATCAATCTTAGAATACACACTTGATCCTTGGAGTTCATCAAATAAGTCTTCGAGGCGAGGTAATGGATAGCGGTTCTTCACCGTTAGTTTATTCAATTCCCGGTAATCGATACACATTCGAAAAGATCCGTCTTTCTTTTTGACGAACAGAACAGGGGCTCCCCATGGAGAGGAGATAGGCCTAATGAATCCTTTTTCTGATAGTTCCTGGAGTTGTTTGGCTAGTTTCTTCAATTCTGAAGGTGCTAGCCAGTAGGGAGCCTTAGCTACAGTTGCAGCCTCAGGAATCAAATCAATTTGGAATTCTATTTTTTGCACTGGGGGCATACCTGGTAGTTCATTAGGAAATACATCTGGAAAATCTCGGACAATTGGCACGTCCTCGATTCGTGTCTCCTCGGGTTTGTCTTCTTCCTCGATTTTGGAGATGTGTGCTAGGAAAATAGGGCATCCTCTGGTCAAGTATCTTTGTGCTTTGGTGCAAGAAATGACACTAAGTCTAGTGTTTTTTATATCAGGGTTACCATCCCCTCGTATAATCAAGTCTTCATCTCCCCAAGGTATACGGACAAGTTTTTGATCACATAAGATGACTGAATGGTACTTTGACAGCCAATCCATACCAATGATGACATCAAAGCTACCCAGACTTATCAGGATCAAATCGATGTTGAACGGGTGAATGGAGAGGTTTCAGGTACAACCTCGAAGGATGGTGTCAACTGTCATAATTTTTCCGTCGGCTAGTTCTACAGTAGGAGTCTAAAACTGATGGAGTAATTTCTAGTACTCTACTAAATTCCGTTGATATAAAGCTTCGATATGCCCCGGTGTCAAATAGGACAGATTTATATCGTTGGTTTAGTAGAAATGTACCGGTGTCAATGTTGGAATTTGGATTGGCTAGGGCATTGCCAACCATGTATGCTTGTGATGAAGTTCCCTTGTTGTCTTTCTTCAAGTTGGCCAACTTAGGATAGTAAGGTCTCACATGTCCAGTGGTTTCACACTCGTAACATACTACAGCCTTCTTTGGCCCACGGTTACTTCCACTTGCGGAGTTTCGGTTTCCCTTGCATCGATTTCCAGCAATATGATGATAGACGCACTTTGAACACTTAGGCTTGGTACCTGAGTAGTTCTTGGTGCGGGTGGTGGGAGTAGTGTCATCGACTTGCCCAACGTTTTTCTTTTTGGAAGGCTGCTGGTGCTGGCTACGAGAGCTTTTATCGGATTTTCTCTTGTTGTCCGTTTGCCTCTCGGACCGATTGCGGGATCGCTTGTTGATCAGCTCAGTCGCAAATTCCATAGCACCTTCAACAGTAGTGGGTCGTGAAGCTAGCACACTGTCATGGATGTTGTCAGGGAGTCCGTTGATATACTTCTCAATCTTGTCACTCCTTAGAGGGAACATTCTGGTGCACATCAAGCTTAACTCTTGATATCTTTGGTTGTACCAAAGGATATCATTGTTCTTACACTTTAGATCCCACAGTTTGACTTCCAACTTCTTCATTTCTCCTCTGGGACAGTATTTCTCAGTCATTCTCTCCTTGAGGTTTTCCCATGTGAGAGTATAAGCAGTGTCATGTCCAAGGGTGGCGACCACAGAGTTCCACCAAGTAAGGGCACTCTCGAGTAGGGTGCATGTAGCAAACTTAACTCTATTCTCGTCAGCACAACCGCTGATGCGAAAAACTGTCTCTAGTCTTTGAAACCATTGTATCAATTCAACAACTCCTTCTTTCCCTCGGTAGTATGAGGGTTTGCATTTTAAGAAGTCGGTGTAAGAGCAACCCCTGTTGACGTTGTTTCTTCGCATGTTGTGGTTTGGATCATTGTTCACATTAGCTTCTCTGGCTGCCATAGTTGCCGTAATGCCATCACCAATCATCACCCTGAGTTGGGCAGCAGTAACATTATGAGTAGCTTCAGGAACTTCGGTATTAGTGGTGTTGGAAGTAGTTGCATTATTGGGGTTTGATCGCGTAATCACCATTTGTCTATAATCATACAAAAAAATGAAATTATTAGTTCAAACGTTAGTACAGTTTTTATATTATTTGCAAGAGATGATTTCATGCATAAAATTCATAACAAATTTGGATAACCTGTCAGGATTTCATAATATAATACTTTGCACAACAGATATAACATAAGAGAGTGATTACATGCAAATTTCCGTAAGGAATTAAACATTCATCGAGTATATAAAATCCGGGACAAAGACTTAGCTAGCCTTGTCCTGGGTAATGGTACACATTGTCTTAAGTACATCATATACAAAATACATGCCCGAAAAGAAAAGTACAATACAAGGATACATCACCAAAAGCTTGAAAAGAAATAGAAGTACCAAGGCCTTATATCATGATAGCCGGGATGTAACCTGTAAGCTTGTCATGATGTACAAGAATTTTAGTACATCTATATTCATCATGCTTAGATGGTCTACTAGATGAGGCCGGTGCTGATGGAGCTGCAGATGCTCTCCGGGAACCCTGTAAGGATCGAATTGTTGCTCGGGTCTCCTTAAGCACATGGAATGCTGTCAACAAATGGGTCCGGAGTCTATTGGTGGCTCCTCGAAGATGATTCATCTCTACAGTAATCCTATCATGTCGGACGGTGGCAAGATCACAGAAAATGGACAACGACTGCTCCTGAGCAGATAGAGCAGCATGGGTCCGATGCTGAGGACCCTCCATGACCTGAATGCGCTGGTGAAGACGGCGGTTCTCCTCTATGAGCCACTTCAATGCTTTATCAGTCTTGGGCTGGACACCTTTAGTGGCCAGGGCTTCTCTCCTCATGGTGCGGGAGAAAGAGTCAATACGATCATGGATGACGGTGTGGCCTTGTCGACCGGCTATCACTAGGCTGCGAAGATCTGATATCTCCTGCTCCTGGCGTGCGGCCAGTGCGGCAATCTAGGCCTAGACGGAATCGACACGTCTCGCCCTGGAGCCTTACCTGGTCTCATAAGTGGAGACGGGTACGGACCCGGAGAGATAGCCCGATGATAAGGATGGAGGCACGGAAGATGGTACGCTAGGAAGAACCTGGTCCTCCTCCATAGAGGTTGGGGCTAGTATAGCTGATACTGAGATAGGAAAAGGGTCATCTGAGAGTACAACTTCGATAGTTGGGTCATCCTCTAAATCCGATGCTGATAACCATCCACACTGCGTCAATCGTGGAGATGAACAAACAACCGGAGTAGGAGCTACTACGGGTAGAAGAGTCGAAGGTGTAGTAGGCGGAGTCATGATGCTCTGAAATAGTATTATTTTAAGTTTGAAGTGAGTATAAACTTACAAACAAAGAACAATATTATTTTAGATTACATGTTTTATGAAATATATCCCTTTTAAACAATTATTATAATGTTTTAAGGTTACATATATTAATACTTATATATATATATATATATATATATATATATATATATATATATATATATATATATATATATATATATATATATATATATATATATATATATATATATATATATATATATATATATGTTATCATTTAAGCAGTTCATTTATCAATTTTTAAGTGTGAGGTTTGGTTTAATATCACCTATATTTTCATTTCAGTATTTTACTATGTAGTATAAAATTTTCAAGTTTAGCATATCTAACATTTTCCATAGCAATATTTCACTAAACAGTATTAATAATCAAGTTTAGTAACAATATATACACTTTGTTCACATAGCATAAAATGCCCTAAGATCTATATGCTTAACTAATACGGTCCCAAAAGAAAATCCAAAAAAGATTTTTATAAGTTATAGTCCAGTTTTAAATAAAAGAAAAATCATTTTATTTTTATTTTATTTAAAAATTTATCTGGTTCTCTGTAACTAATGCTCTGATACCATTCTCTGTGACACCTCGGGTAGGGTCAAAATATGCGGAAATATCCACGGAGATGTCACTAGGGTGGATCGATAGCATATAGTCCATAGAGCATAAGATAAAGAGTTATTTAAATCAGATTACATGTTTGATAAACAAATAAATAAAAAATTTCTTAAACATGACAGAAGGTGATTGTTTATGTTTCCCAAATAGAACCCCTGACGAGTCCTATGATGCAGACTACTAAGATGCTAGAGACCATGCACACACCACGTACTAACATCATATTCCTGTGCAAAACATACTAGAGGGTCAACATAAAGTTGGTGAATTTACAGGTTTTAACAATTAATTAGTTTGGACATACATTAATCATAGAAGTAACAATGCACAAAGAATTCTTACTAAAATTTAGATTACATTTGTTTATTATTAGAAACTGAAGCTTAACCTTCCATAGTCCTCAACAGATGAGGACGTAGTGTCTTACAAAAAGACACCCAACCCAGTTCCAACATGGTATACATCTGTTGTCCCGACCAAGGCACAGTGAGCATGACTCACCCAGATGGGGATGGTCAATCCCTAATAGATTTATTTATAACATTCGGGCGATTTACAAAAATTTAACAGTCCAATAATAATCAATCATATTCAAGTTTATACAATTTTGTTATGTCCATTAAGTGTTTGCATATTTTCTTTCCCAAAAGGGAAAGTTTTATCAAAAGTTTGTATGGGGCTGTAAACTCACCTGGGAGTAGGCAATAGCTGTTTAATACGAATATCCAAATAAAGCTCACGCCAAAAGTTATGTCTAATCAAATAGTACAGTCTTAATAGATAGTACATAGAACATATATGTATGCTTATACAGATTTTAGTTAGTTCATTTATGCTACGGTATTTATCTAAATAACCGTAGTTCAAGTATCATCAATATTCATTTAAACTTATCTATATAAGTTTCATTGCTAAGCAAACACAAGATGTCTTACTTAAAATATCCGTTTACGTTTTATGACATATGCATTAGTATACAATTCATTTTCATATGATTTTATTTCCTATACATCTAGGAATGTATATATATATATATATATATATATATATATATATATATATATATATATATATATATATATATATATATATATATATATATATATATATATATATATATATATATATACACACGTTCATACATTTTATTCCCTAAAGCAACGATATAAATATTTCTTATAAATAATTATTAAACCTTTAATGTTTTCATAAATTATTTAATATTCATAAAATAATTTATAATTCACAAGTTTAAGAATTTATAGAAATAGTCCTTAGGATTTTGTGTTTATTTAAGTTTTACAAAAAAAAATGTAATTAGGGTTAGGGCTAGTTTATGTTTCGGATTATGACATAACTGGTCCCCCCATGTTTTTAAATAAGTAAAACTTTCGGATGTTACATGTTTGGTACCTAGGGCTTGTTTGACTTTCGGTTAATGGCAGATTTAGTCCCCTAGTTAAGTCTAGGTTTTATAACTTTCATAAAATAACCAAAACAGCCCCTAAGGCTTCTTTAAGTTTCGGATTATTGCCAAAATGGTCCTTAAGATTTTAAAATGATAAAATAACTTTTAGAAATTTCCCAAAATGGTCCCTAGGGTTAATTTTCCATGGATACTATTTATTAAACCCTAGACGTTTGGATAATTACATTTTCAGTCCTTGTGTTTACTAGTTTATCAAAACAAGTTTCATAAGTTAAAGTTTTAGTCCTTATGTTACATAAATTGTCATTTTAATCCAAAAAGTTTTTATAAGTTATATTTTATTATAAAAACTTTATTTAACATTCAAAATAGTATATGGGCTCATTAAATGGGCTAAACATCTAATGGGCATCTAGTAGGCCTAAATATATCTCAAGTCCACTAATTTATTTAAATGGGCCTTTAAATCATTTATTGGGCTTAAATACATTTTTAAGTCCTTTAATTAGTTAAATGGGCCTAAGTGTAATCTTAAGTTCATTAAGTTACTAAG